>CM062226.1:4664736-5864736 GCA_031216235.1 Syzygium jambos | reverse complement strand
GCCGTGAACCACGGGCATCGCTCCGGCGGAGGGAATCGATCTCTGGCAAAGGACTCGTCCATGGCCGACTCGAGCAACGAGAGATATATCACAAAACCGAGAGAAATCACAAAGAAAACACAACGGAAGGCACCATTCGACAGATATAAGAATTAACCAAACATGAAAAATCGAGTCCCGAGTACCGAGTCCACAAAAAAAAATGATTCGGACCTCCATCTATGCATTTTGCCGGACGGGTGGCAAGCCGGGTTCAAGCGAAGACCTTAGGCTGAGATTCGAGCTGTTTTTTCGACTTAAATGTGCCGTGCAAAGACATGATCAACTATATTGAACCACAAACTTGCCTCGGTTGGCATAGAAATGTCCAAAAACAACAAGACCAGATTCGGAGTTTTTAACTCAAAAAGCTTTGTTGGGACATTTCGACAAACAGGTTAGAGGTGCCTAAAAATGTGGTCATAGATCCGATTTTGACAAAGTTTACGGTCAGTTTTCGACATATAACCTTCGGACCATCTTCACTGGGTGTCAAACATATGTTTGCCTCGGTCGACGGGGCCGGGCGACCACCAAATAAGTTTGGTGTGCCCGGCACCCGAGAGGCGGGGGAAGGGGATGGAGACCTACCTGGTTCACGGCTGACCGGGGCGAGGCACGACGGCTGGAGGTTCGACGGCGACTCGAGCGACCCTCCGGCAAGCAGGCGAGGCTCTCAACTCCCCGACTTTCCTCAAGTTCTCTCCCCGTTTTTCTCAAGTTCTCCTCTTGTCTCCCAAAAAGCTCTCTCGAGCTCCCTCTCTTTCTTCCTCTCCGTTCTCTCTTCTCTATAAACCCCCGTGTTCTGCCTCTTCTGGACATGCCTTCATCCCAATAAAAGAAGAGGGCAGAGTCCTCTTTTTATCTCCTGTGAGACTTCTTTCTTTTGCGTCCTTTCCCCCTTTTCTTCTTTTTCGCAAGTGTCAGCAGGAGAATCACGGGGAAGAGCTTCCTGTGAGACTTCTTTCTTCTGCGTCCTTTCCCCCTTTTCTTCTTTCTCGCAAGTGTCAGAGGGAGAGTCACGGGGAAGAGCTCCCATTTGTCTTTTCTCTCTTTCTCTCTCTCTCTTTAAAATTTTTTTTAAAAAAAAATTTAAAATTTTTATAATAATTTTAAATAAATAAAAATAAAAAAAGAAGTAAAATAAAGCGAAAATATGTTCACTAAATCTATTAATGCAAATGCGCCTAATGTCTACATGTCACACAATTTAATGAAAATATTTTTACTTAGGGGTTAAAAATTAATCCATAATTTTTAAGTAATTAAATCCTAAATGACTAGGTAAAATTTAGGTGTCAACAACGCTTTGGTGAATGCAATCGATCCCCCAAGACTTCATGCTCGGACCGAAACATCGTGGCCATCACCGGCGTCTTCCACTTTTATCGAGACAAATCCACAATTGCCCAGGCTTGGTTCCTCACCATCGGCATTCGGTGGCAGATATTCTATCTCGGACGTGGCTTGATCAAATACAATTTCATGGAAAATGGAGTCCCCTTCGTATCTGAAGATCGAAAATTGGCCATCACATATTCATTCTGAATTCAAAATGAAAGAACGACACAACAGAATGCAGAAAATAAAAGAGAAAAGAACAAATAAATAGCACACATACATATATCCACACACACTTTCTGACACTTCAGAGTGAAAAAACTTATATATATATATATACAAAATTGTTTCTTTTGTAGTCGACCATGAATTTTATTTGTCATTGATATAATGAACTTTAGGACGCGTAAAATCATTTGAATTAGGGTTTACTCCCCGGCTGTCGGCCGTGCGGGGGCTCCCTGGGTTATAAAAAAAAAATCATTTGAATTAGGTTGTAGTTAAATGATTTAATTTTCAAAATTTCTCAAACATATCAATAAGGTTTTCAAAGATATATAATAACTTGATGTACAATTGGATACCTACATTTCATGAATCCATAGTTGTTGTTAAATCCCATTCAAACATAATATTAAAAATATCACGTGGCAAACTCATTCACGAGTTGGAACACCCACATCTCAGGGATTAGCATGTTGAGTTGAGAATTGAGAATGAGGGATCTTGGAAATTATTATTTCTCTTTTTAATTAATTTGGTGTTAACATCTTATTCGATGTTTCGGTGATGCTAACATGGTAATTTCCACTCAAAGCATATATAAAAAATAAAGATTGGATATATTAAATGCTCATTTTTTTTCGGGACTGCTTAATCAAATGCTTAGGTTTAAACATCAACAAGACCACGATCACACCATTAGCCGAGACAATACGAGCAACCTCAAGTTTACGGATATGTTTAAACATAAATTTTGATGGATGGTCTTGCTGAAGCAAAAGCAATTATTCGAGATCATCATCAAGAATGCGGTTGCAACTGAGCTTCAAGGCTATCAATCATGGGCTCGGATCGACATATCTTTTACCGAGTTCCATTACTCGGTCATTAGGATGGTCGGTTGGCCATAAACACTCCAACGAAAATAACAGGTCATGTGGATGAAGGCGGTACAGCTTTTCCTTTCATAACAAGAGATTGCCAAGTCGCCATTTTGAAAAAGGGATACCCGGATGAGTAGAACAATGACAAACTGGCTCAGCAATGCTCCCTTGACACTTGGGCTATGTTGCGGAAGTCAAGCGATCGAACAATAAATTTGACAGAATAAGAAAATAAATCGGACACCAGATTTACGTGGTTCGGTCGTAGTGACCTACGTCCACGGGGAGAGCAGCACGGAATTCCACTATAGATCAAGCGATACAATGGAGATTACAACCACACTCGAGTCACTCAAACATTCTCGTGTTTCCCAAGCCCCAATTACACCCAATAACTCACTCAGTGTTTAGCCCCACAATTCCTCTCGAAATAATCTCTCAATCTCGCAAAAGAATTGTACATAAATCTTAACACAAGATTTAATCGCTACGAACACTTGAACTCTTGGTGTAATTCCACGAACAAAATCCCAGGGAGATAAACCCACGCCAAGCACTCGACGTCAACCGCGGCGCTTCAATACTCACGATCAACTCCCTCCATGGAACCAACGTCAAAGCCACATATATATTTACTCGTATGTCCACCGCTTAAAGGAGTGCAAGATTTGGTCAACAAAGTCCACGTCTAACTTTCCTTTTTCTTTCTTGACCGAATCATATTGGAAATCAATTTCTCTGGTTTCCTCTTTTGATCAACTTCAATTAGCTTTCCTTTTCTTGAAGTTTGCTGCCAACTCTTACATATTAGGAAAGCAAATTTCCAATATTTCCTTTTGCTCGATTTCCGAAATCCGCAAAATATTCAATTTGAAATATTTAGATTTTCGCTTCGAGCTTAAACTCGAGACATATATTCAACAGGCTATATGGTCTGATCTGCAGTGCGGGAAAGGAGAATTCTCATGGGCACATATGTGAACCTTATCGAGTTACAACGAAATGATGTAGCAGTGTTTGCACATCAATATATATGAACGCGGAAACTGAATTCTAGACGCTCTTCGTATCAATGCCATCAGTCAACATACTAAAAGTTTATCATCCAATTTAAGAATTTGAAAAGTGAGTAAGAAAAGCATGTCCTGTGCACATACGCAACTTAAAAAACGACAAGTCACACCTCCAAATTATCCTGAGGAGGAGCACTTCGGAACTTCCGTCGCTCTTTGACGTTCGAAGGTTATTCATTTTTGGTTCCAAGCATATTTATATGGAAAGTCGCACCAGTAAGCATGCAATTTAATTACTTTGAAACTCACAAATTGAAAAGGCAATTCATCACCTTGGAAGGTTGATAAGATGGTAAATGCAATTTATCCCTCAGTTTCCAACATGGCGTGGAACCCTCTGAATCTTCGAGGTCCATGAGGTCTTCAGAATCTTCCCCATTTTCTCGAGAGGAATTCACTCTCTGGGTTTTATATTTCATCACTGCTTGAGGGATGATGTATCTATAATTCATCACGGCCACAATGTGTCTGAATACCTAAGAGTCCAAATTTGCTCGACTGTATGTCTCCATGAATTCACAAGGAACGCTCTGTCCATGAAGACATATGACCAGCCGATGCATGATAAGACATAGGAATGCAAGCATACGCCAACGAGAAAAGGCAAACTAGATGGACTTTTATGCTAGTATTGGACATTTATGCTAGTATTTACTAGTTTCCAGAGTCCACATTTGCAGTCTAAATGGCTTAATTGAGTTAGTCTTTAATCACAACTTGCAATCTGAAAACAAAATATCACAATCGTGTGCTCTTAGACTAATAAGCACATGTAATCAATATAGAGACATGCATGAATCTGGGGAATATCTGAGTCACCAATCTTGCACTGCAACATGCATTGAACAAACGTGAAAAGCTGCACTAAGGGTCCTAGATGGATACATATACAAATAAAGCAAGTAATCTTCTTTTCTCTTGCAAAAAAGAAGTGATCTTCTTTTCTTCTTTTCATACCACCGAGGTGGATGAACTAATTTTTAAGGTCCAGGGTCGAACTAACTTCCCTTCATTTCCAATAGCAAGTTTGAACCTGCTTGCATAGTAGCTCTCGTGAACCAATTGTTGCAAGGGAGCAATATCCGACTAGTGTTCCCAGGCTGTTGCAGTGAGCTCAGTCATCCTGTCCTGTTGCAGTAGTTATGGTTTAAGCTGGACATTTTGTGTCGCCTCTTCTTCCCAAGCCTAGGCAGCCACAGAAAGTACCAAGTAGTCACTGTTTGGAAAAAAGGATACTCCGATTTGAATTCTCTTAGCTTTTTAAAGGGCAGTGAGAGGCCTCGGGCACTTGGAACCATGAAAAAGCTGCTCAGGAGGGCTCCCTACACATTTAGACTGTTTGTTCTGACCTGCCCAAAAGAAACAGATAATTCTGATAAGACTTCAACGAGGTCAAAAAGGAGAAGCAAAGCCAAAAGTAAATGCACTTTCAATTGATTCATCGCAACTGAATAAAGGAGGCATGAACCGCTTTAGTAATATATGGCCTCAAGTGATGCTTCCAATGCTCATATCAATCGACCTAAATGAGGTTCTTACTAGCATCATTGGAGATGGAGACTTTGACCATAAAATCGTCCCTCCCTATCAATGAGCTCAAACACGCAGACATCCCCTACATTCAGACAAGCTTCTCTCACAAACGTGGGCCAACCACCAGAGATGTTTGCTGGACATCGGTGTTTATAGGTCTTGAGCCGCACCAGCCAAGATTTGTCTAAATACCTAAGAGTCGCAATTTGCTGGTTCTTCTGAATGTATCTCTTTATGATTCACAAGGAACACTCTGCCAATGTAGATATTTGCAAACCAATGTATGATGAGGAAAAGATTAAGTACAAACAAATAATAAAGAGAAAAGGCAAACAAAATGTAAATATATTATATGCTAGTATTTACTAGTTTCAGGAAATTCAATTAACATTCAACTGGCTAATAGAATTCTTCAATCCCAACCTGCAATTTGAAGTTAAAATGTAACAATATAGTGCACATAGACTCTACAATAGTGTGTGCAATTTTGGAACTCTCATGATAACGCTTCAGGAGTTGGCTAACACTGATCGTCTCCACCACATCCTTAGTCTATGAATAATAGTAATCTTCTTTACACCTGATTAGTGAAAAAAATACAATCTTTTAATTTAGAGCTGGTAAACATATGAATCCATAAATTAAAAAAACATGAAATTTCAAAATCAAAACTGCCCCGGTTTTACACATATAGCCAGGAGCACTTCAAAGAAAATAACATCACTTGTGATTCCTATGAAAAACCAAGACAACTTGGGAAAATAGTGGACTATAGGGCAAGGTGTAGATGTCATCATGATTGAGATATGCCAATCATGAAAGGACATAAGGGCCTTACCGCAGTTCTATCCTTGATAAAGGTGGCTACGTCACCAATTTAAAAAATGGATACTCCGATTCAAATTCTCTATTTTTTTTTCAAGAGCAGTGGGAAGCCACGGAAACGTGGGACCATGCAAAACCTGCTGAGGGGGCTCACTCGACATTTAGACTGTTCGGTCCGACCTGCGCAAAAGAACAAGGAGAGTTCTCATAGGTACCGTTGTAAACCTTGTATCGAGTTACAACGATCTATAAATCAATACCCGCAATCATGGTCCTAACATGTACATGTTCTTCACATTAGACAAAACTAATTAACTACACTTAGCATCTCCTAAATCATAATATCACCCATCAATATACAAAAGCTTATTAGGAAAATGTCACAAATTTCGAGAGAGACCAACAAAAGGACGGTGATGTTGTACACATAAGCATAACTTAGAAACCAGCAAGTCACACCTATGAATTCTCATGATGAGCGTTTCAGGTTTTAATTTTTGCTCTACTTTGAAACACATCCTTTTCAGTTCATTTAGACATGGGATGCGACATCAATGAGTTTGCATCTGGATTATTGTGAACCTCACAAACCCAATGGGAATGGAAAAATACACTTCATTGATTCACCAAGACTAAATGAAGGAGATATAATAATGAAAACTGAATTTATTTTAAATGAACCAAAGTGACACTTCCAGAGTCCATTTCAATCAATCTAAATCAAGTCCTTACCAGCATTAGTGAAAATGTAGACCCTGAACACAACATCCTCCTGATCAATGAGCTCAAACACACAAACATTTCCTACATGCAGACGAGTTTCTCTTGCAAATGCGGGCCAACCAGCAGAAAAAAATGCCCCTGTTCACGTCCAGGGCTCCTCAGCTTCACCATCCATGAACTGTCGCAATACCTGAGAGTCGCAATTTGCTAGTTTTTCTTAATATGTTGCCCAATGAATTGAACAAGAGCAGTCTCCCCATTTACATGGTTGAAAAACCAACATATGGTGAAGAAAGACCAAAACGCAAGCACACACTAATGAGAGAATCAAATCACACAATGTGAATTTAAGGCAGTAGTTGCCAGTGCCAGGAGTTTTAATCAACAATAAACCATATAATGAAAGTCATCAATCTCAACCTGCAATCCGAAGTCAAATGTCATAATATATGCTCCTAGGGTGTAATAAGGTACATAACCAGAAGAAGCCTTCCATGTCCTATATATATTTAACACGCATGCATTTCAGCCATGCAGACCACAAGCACAGGGGAAAAAGCAAAGACATCGATGACTTGAACATGGATGGAATTGAAAATTTAAACTTAAGCTGTTCGATTCTTTCAACCGCAGCTCTAATAAGGTTTTATCAAACTATTGGTTCAATTTGACAAGTAAAATCATCTTTTTTTCTCCAAATCTGATCAATATAACAAAAGAGTATCCCCTATTTGACAACAAATATATCAGTCATTAGATCTACAATGAAATTTCAGAATCATAAAAAGCCAACCCCTCATTTTTTAGGTCTTTCTCTTTAGTTATCGATCGATGTAAATCAAGTCCTTACCAGCATTAGTGAATATGTGGACTCTGAACACAACATCATCCCTATCAATGAGCATAAACACACAAACATCCTCTACATGCAGACGAGTTTCTCTTGCAAATGCAGGGCCAACCAACAGAAAAGAATGCCCCCTGATCGCGTCCATAGCTCTGCAGCTTCATCGTCGATGACTTGTCTGAATAGCTGACAGTTTGCTCATTTTCTGAATTCGTTGCCTGATGAACTGAACAGGAGTAGTCTACCCATGCACATGGTTGAAAAACCAGCATATGGTGAAAAAAGACCAAACATAAGCATACACTAATGAGAGAATCAAATCACACACAGCGCGAGTTTAAGGCGGTAGTTGCTAGTTTTATGAGTTTTAATAGATAGTAAACCATATAACGAAAGTCATCAATCTTAAGCTGCAATCCAAAGTCAAATGTCAAAATTTATACTCCTAGAGTGCAATAGGGTAAACATTCAGAAGAAGCCTTCCATGTCCTATAGACACACACACATACACACATGAATTTCAGACACACAGACCACAAGCGCAGTGGAAAAAACAAAGATATCGATGACTGGATTATGGATGGAATTGAAAATTTTAATTTAAGCTGTTCAATTCTTTCAAGCGCAACTCAGATAAGGTTTTATCAAACTATATGTTCAATTTGACAAAGTAAAACCACCTTTTTCCCCCTCAAATATGATTAATATAACAAAATACAAAAGCATCTCCTATTTGACAACAAACTTATCAGTCACTAGATCTACAATGAAATTTCAGAATCATAACAAGGCAACCCCTTATTTTTTAGGTCTTCCTCTTTAGTTATGCAGGTAGCAACATTCTTTGCAATTTGCTTGTCCATATCAACATAGTCTCCTTCTGCGATTTACATATATATATATATATATATATATATATATATATTCTACTTCCACGACATTTAAAAACATTGTAAGAGGACTTGGATTCTAATTCATGAGACGCCTCAGCAATTGCTTTTCCAGCACATCTAACCACAAAAAAAAGAAGACGATTGTTATCTTTTCGAACCTCCGACCACTAGCTCATGTCCCCATGACTATCCTTTCATTCTTTTCCCTGCTTCGATTACTAAGAGCAGAGCCCCTAGCTGAAGAAGATGACGATCGAGGAAGGTTCACGAAAATCGAGAGAAATTTGCGAGCAATAAGACGCGAAAATTGGGAGAAATGATGTGTGAAGAAGCGTGAACTCACGATTTGTCAGATACAGATGCTGGAGAGAGAGAGAGAGAGAGAGAGAGAGAGAGAGAGAGAGAGAGAGAGAGAGAGAGAGAGAGAGAGCCATCTCCAGCAATGCCATCTCCAGCGTCGCAGTTTTGTCTTCTCTCCAGCCACGATGTTGATGATGGCGACTAGAAACCGTGATGATCTTCAGGGAATGGTGGAAGTTTGCATGGTTCAGTGATGATCTTTTTTTAGTCTTAAAAAAAAGATGAAAAGTTTTAAGGGTCGAGCAATTTGAGAAGCAAGAGGCGAGCGATACAAGCAAAATACGCGTGAAAAAAAATGCATTAATTGAATCTCTTACCAATTTCATGTCCATATTTGTTCATGCTGATAACTTTTGTACGGTTGTATTGAGATCACCCCCCTCCCAATTCCATAGCCACTTGTATCTGAACAGACTCGCATATTGTAGTTGTGGTGTGCTTAGCGTACCATTGGAAAAGATCTTCATTTGTGGGCACTCTTCCACTACAATACTCAACAAGGATGGAAATATGAAGATGCAACTTGTGGTGGAGGAGAAGCATTCTAGGCTTGGCAGATTTTGGAGTGTCAAACTTTTTAGCTTCCCAAGAGAAATCACTTTTCCTTCTCCATTTTCATTGTTTGCCACTACTTCTTTCATTCTTTCACATCCTATTATGGCCAACCGAATGAGATGCACCAAATTTGTGATCGTTGAAGCTGTTACCAGATGTACTAATCTGGAGGAATTCTTCACCACTAACCCCGTCAAATTCTGGAAGGATGTCGTGCTTGGAAATATTGTTGTCAAACAGGGACAATCCCAAACCTCAAATGTTTTGATATTCCGAAGAATTTTCGCCATTAAGTAGTCTTCTCTCCATGCACGTTGTAGGTTATGCAGCTTGTTTAACTTAAGTTCTCTTAGATTTTCAAGCACCAGATGTTTTCCCTCGTCAGCAAGCCCTTCGTCGGGGAATATATCTTTAAAGGAGCTACAGAAGACTTCAAGGCTTTGTAAATTCTGAAATCTCTCTAGGAGGAATCTGGAAGGAAAGACGGCATTTTCATCATGAAAGCATGCCAATGTTAGTGCTTTAGGCTTGCCAAAGATATCATCGGGAAATTTTCCATCTTGGATTCTTTGAACATCTTTATCGACTAATAAAAGTTTCTCTAAGTAGGGAAAGCCCTGTCAAATTGCCAATACAACGAGGGAAGTAAATTCAGTAAATGTTAGGCAATAAATCATGTGTTAATAAAAGGTAAACGTAATTCAGATGATTCACATGGAATGTGGCCATCTTTTACATTTCATCAAATCTAAAGATCCTTGCATACAAGTCTCAAGTAGAGGCTGCTATGGTTATGTTGGTAGAGGGAATCTAAATTCAAGAGCCCTCCAACTCACCAAATTTATCTTTTATTAGAAATATCTTATCTTGCTAACAAAAAATTTGTCATCTTTGGAACTTTATGTAACGGGATGCACTCATAATGTTTCTAAAACATAAATGGTCCATAAACTGAAAAATGTTCTTAAGATATAAGAGATATCTTATGTCATCCACTAAGGGGTTTCGGGATTTCTATAGTATTATAAGGTGATGTGATTTTGCAGTGGAGATGAAATATAATGGGAGAATTAAAGAATAAAGTAGAATATAGTGAATTAAGGTTCTGATGTTATTTTTTTAAAAAGAAAACTGTTTGCGTTTATTTTTTTTAGAGTCTGTAGAAAATAAATAGAGAAGAAAAGTTCAAATGTGCAACGTGCGTCAACAAGGAAGAGGATCTCGTGTCAAATCCTCATTGACTTCCCTAAGGAGCACCCTTAGATTAGATTAGATTAGATTAGATTAGATTATGAACATATTGTGTTGTCAAAAAAAATTTATAATTTTTTTTGTAATTTTAGTTAATGGAACATCTTATGAATGTCCACAAATGAAAAGTATACTTGAGATATTAGAAATATCTTATGTTGTTGACAAACTGATAGGCAAGGGATATCATTTTTCTATAGTATCATAATGTGGCGTGATTATGTAGTGGACATGTGATTAGCAGGTGCACTAAAGAACGAAGTAGAAACTCAGAAAGAGCAATTTTAATCATACCCTCTCAATTGAAGAGTGTGCTTCTTGATTCGAAAGGTCCTGTTGATCGTCTCTCTGAATCAACTTGTTCATGGATGCCGCAACAGACAAGATGTCTAGTTTGTCACAATGAGTGACTCGCAATTCCTTTAAGAATGGCCAGTTCAAATTGGGCAAGTTAGGACAAAAGCTCTTGAGTTGTGGCATATCATGTAACACCAAAGAGGTTAGTTCCGGGAAAAGAACTTGAGCAGCATTGGAGTGTGGAGTGTCATATCTACTGGTGACTATTTCCTCGATCGCACAACACTCCACTCGAAGTTTTTTAAGTTGGGTTAGACTTGTAGCCACCCAATGTGGAAACAAATTTTCAAGGCTCTTGCAGTTTTGAGCCTCCACTCTCCCTAAATGTACAAAAGTGAGAGTTTCTTGAGGACCTTCAGTCCATATTTTGCTTAAGTTGTCCACGTGGGAGAGAACCATTGACTCAAGATGAGGAAATTGTACCTGCCATATTGAAAAAAATTGCACAATGAATGTGATTACATTGCGTTATGAACTCAATGAAGGAATTTCCAAAACTTCCGTCGCTCTCACAAATCATGAGAATGCAAGAGCTTCTTAGTGACATAAACAGGGTAGGCATGATTGATGCTTTCATTTAATTTCAGTTGACTAATGACTAAGGCCAAGTATATTGCATTGCAACAAGCATGAAATGATAAATGCATTTATAATCAATAGTACATTGAGCATCGGAAGCATGAGTTTTGTCAGATTTTTTTGCGCTGATCATTATCAAAGTTGCTTGCACTGATCTTTTGATAATGCAAAATTAGACGAAGTAAAAATTTCTTAGATTTGTTTGCTTCAAGGAATGAATGAAGCTGAAGCACGGTTCGAAGCAGCTTTGACGCACGTGCTTCAATCCGTTCAGGATATATATGTATATATCTATATATACATATTCTTCTCTCTCCCCAATGTTGGCTCCAATGCCATGCTGGTGGGTGCAAGATTACGACGCTCCAGCGATAGGTATAAGCCAGTTCTACATATCTTTCTTGTCAATTGAAAGAAATTAACTTCCCATTTTCATCCCTAATAGATTTAGAAAAATCGAAAAATTATGAGCAAAAGCGAATCAATAACATTTTCTGAGTATTATATGAGTACGGAGGTAAAATTACTCTTGTACTGTGATGTTTATTGGCTTGTTATAGCATGGACTTGGAAGATGATTATATAACCATGTCCATGTATATATGGAAAGGATGGAGATCCACTACCCCCGTTTCTTCGCCGTATGGTGCCTCGATCATCATCAATCATTGATGCATTGAGTGATCAATTCCAGAACTAACTTTTTTTTTATAGATCAACGGCTGAGATCAACAAGCCACGGAACGGAAGCACAAATGAGAGTTCAGCAGCTTCACTTATAATTAATTTGCAACTCGAGTCTGACGCTATTCAACGTGTCTTCTCTCGATAGAGACTGTTTGCTCTTTTAACCATGAGCACAGCTACTTATTCAACACTAACACTAATTGCAGGTATTACTTATGAAACTTTAAATTAGTAAAGTTTACTAATGAGAAGCGTCATGATAATTTGATGGCAAACAAGATAAAAAAAAATAACTTCGATTGTTTACTATTTTTTTCTTTATTATGTACATAAATTTTTTTATTGAAAAAAATAAATTCGTAGCAGGCACGAGCAACATAATGACTTCAATAAATAACGTATGTTATGATCTTGGGAAAAGCAAATTGGATCAATTTACTGGTTCTGCATTGAAAAGATTCAGATTCAAATCAAGATCCGGTGGGATATTAATAACTTGCTTGAATAATATTGATTACCTTTCGAGGTACGCCAGTGATCCAACCGCTGGCAAAAATTGGGTGTGTAAGAGGAAACCAATTTCTTATCCTTGATTGATGCCGTGTTTTGAGGATTTTGTTTTTGTCCAGGAAAAAAAAAAACAAAAGTGGATGTTGCATTGCACTGAAACTAAAATTGTTTCGCGTGACGCGTGCAAAGCACCATTCTATTCCCTATTTTCAATTACTGGCATTCCATTCACTTGACAAGATGATTTCTCTAAAAAAAACAAAATCTTTGGATTAAGAAAAAAGAAGACTAACCTGTGGAGTGAAAAGCGAAGGGGTGCCATGGTCAATATCCATTGAAGACTGCCAAGTTAAACTTCTCATCTTGGGGCAATGGGCAATGGTTAGCTCATATAAGTGGGGGCATTCTAGCGTATGATCCTTCCCCGATAGTAAAGTAGTCAAATTGGACAAGCATTCCAGTTCCATCACCCCGAGCTTCAGGAACGTAATCTTTTCCACCGTGCTTCCCCGCCTTTCTTCCTCTACAATCACTCCTTCCATCTGACCACACTCCTTTATTTTCATCCGTTCAAGATTGGCAAGGCACTGAGCCATCGATGGAGTGAACGCAAGTCTCAAGTTGCTGCATTTATAAAGCGTCAAATTACTTAGAGAATCAAAGCACATCTTTCCTTGAAGATATTTGTTCCATAGTTGCCTCAACTTTGGTAGATTGACCAAGTCCAAATTCTCTAAGCAAGGCAGCACCCGAGTGCTTTCCATAGCTTCAAGCCCTTCAAGATCGAATATTTCTTCCATAGATTCACACTCGCGCACTTGCAAGCTTGTCATTTTCTCTAAAATAAGCATCAGTTTGGATGGAATAGCATTAATAAATGATGGACATTTATCTACCACCAGGGTTTCTAATTGCCAAGATGACTCGATGGGATTAAAGTCGCTGTGCCAGTTTCCAATTAGCTTGGGGAACTCAAATAGCCGCACAAACTTAGCCCCAACAACTGTAGCCTACCAAAAAATCAACATTACACGTAAAATTCTAGTAAGCAAAAAAGCAATTACTTTGTTGGTGATAAAAAAACATCCAATTGCATAGAATTTAGTAATTGATGCATACCATTTCTTCAAACATATTTTGGATGGTGATGTTGAGGTTTCCCTTCCAAAAATGCTGGTAATTTGTTGGTCCATACAATTCCTTCAAACTTACTCGTACTATCTCCAGCTTTGGCGCCTCTATTGGTCCCTCGGAGAAAAACTTCATGTTGGGACATCCATTCACAATGATATCTTCTAAGAGAGGAAACGTCAAAATGTATCCACCTGAGCTGAAACATCTCAATTCTATCAACCCATCAAGCTCCATATACTTCAATTGATTGAAAGCCACTACATGCCCCTCCTCACCTTCCTCATCACCAAGGACTTCTGTCAATATTCTACAATTACTTATCCTCAATTTTGTGAGTGCCACCAAATTTTTAGCTATTGTCAATGTGAAAATATTTGATAACCCATTACAATGTGACACATCTAAAGTTTGCAGATGTCGAATATATCCTGAAAAGGGTAATATTACTTTTAGCTCATGACTTTTTCCTTCTATGGCGTCCTCATTGCTGTTTGGGTCTTCTAGATAAGAGTCACATACAACTAGCTCTTCCAAGTTGGTTAAGCTCTCAATAAAAAGAGATGTGGATATTGAAGACTCCTGGGAGAGATGACGAAGCTTAAGAAATTTAAGCTTGCAGAAGAATTCTTCATCATGAAAATGCCCATGCCAAATCTCCATCCGTTTCGATAAATCAAGTTTTAACTCTTGGAGATTAGGGAATGCGCCCTGAGAAAATAGTCAAATCAGAACTTAAAGCCAGCTTAGTTAAAAGAGTATTAATGTATTATGATTTTAGTCTTGCAAATCGCACACAATAACTGCATTTTAAAATGTTGAGTCTCATCTCATGCGATTCAACAGAAGGAAATGTTCCCACATAAAATAAACAGTGTCGCTTTGTATCCACATTGAACTTAAGTAACTTCTCACATTCACGTTTCTAAAGATATATCCGTTGTGAAAATAACTTCTGCATCAATTATAGTCACAATTGCACGAATTCCAGTGATTTTAATCTCAACAATAATGTCCCATCTTTCCGTTTTTAGCACAACTTCGGTAATCTTTATAGGGTTCAAATTAGACAACACACTTGTGCCACGGTAAGATCACATGACATGCCACGTGTTTTCAATCTATGTGGCACTTAGGAGAGAGCTAAACCATCGGAATAGCCTAAATCTTTTTTAAAAGGGGATCAACGAAAACGCATTTAATACATCAGACATTGACAAGAATGTTCGGTCAATACTTGAAGAACGTGTGATGTTTCAATGTTGAAATATTTCGATGGATTCAAGGGGAGTCGTGCAGTTTACATCTTCATATGTAGAGCTACTTGCATGAGATGCTTGGCTGTGGCCTTAATGATCACTTCAAATATTCACCATCGAAGCAAAACAAATAATCTTGAGTCGTACCTTTTCTATCCAGAAGAGAGGATGTTTATGACATGGCATCTCATTCTCAATTTGGGAAGCAAATATCTCCACTTTGTCGCAGCCGTCCACCTTCAAGGTCCTCAATGCTGGCCAATGGGAAGTATGTGTTCCGGTGTAGAGGCACTTCAACTTTGTCAGATGCTTAAGCTTGAGGGAGGTTAAACCTGGGAATACAAACCTGGGAACTAGTCCTTCTTCCTTCTCGATGAGTTCCACAATGTCACATTCATCAATCTTCAACTCCTCAAGTTGCTTTAGATCTCCAGTTACTGAGACTGGAAATAGAGAGGTGAGGCCCTTGCATTTGCAAACGTGAATAGAACGTAGACACTGGAATTTAACTTGACGGTGGAGTTCCTTATCCCATACACACTTTAGCTTATTGCATTCGTATACACAAAGGGATTTTAGATTGGGGAAAGAATCCGCAGCAACTTGATTGTCCCATATCATTTCAATGCTGTCCATGGATTTGATATCCAATGTCTCCAAGTTAGGAAATGCAACCTGCGGTATTTGATCATTGAATTAGTCATTTCTGTTAAATTACGAATTCATGAACTTCCAAGATGCAGATATTGATGGGTGCCAAGATGTAAATTATGAATACATGTAATTGGTGATTCCGTCTTAAGTTGCACAAAAAGAATAAAACAATAAATTAAAAATAGTTAAAAAAATCTCCATACTAATGTTGATGACTCTAGGAGGAGAAGGCTATTGGAATTACTGGAGACAAAATAAAAAGTAGGAATTTTTACAAGATTCTATTAACAATGGCCAAAATGGTAATTTGGATATCTTATATAACAATCCTATTATTACATTAGTCTCTCGTGAATCCCAAACTTAAATAAAATGTTTCCCTCTCTTCCATTTAGTTAATTTCCTAGAATAATCAAATTACACTTTGTGCTTTTTTTGCTAGCCCAAGAATGAAATAGCTAGAACACGTATGAATTCTTAAATCACTTAGAGACGGTTATATTTAAGTTACAATATGGATGAAATTCTTCAACGAAATTGTAGTACACTTATAGAAGTCACTGAATTGATCACTTTGGTCTCGCAATTCATGTAAAAACTAAAAGGGGTGATTTCCAAAGCCCTGGACCCTAGAGTTCTTGCTTAGTTTAGCGACGGAGAGGGCTCAGATTCCTTTTGCTGGTGCAATTAAGAGAGAGTAAAGCTTTCTTCGGTCAGGAAAATAAATGAGATCTTGCAAGTGCAAACGAATTCAAGTGAGCGTCTTAAAAGGCCCTTCATCCCCAGCCTCTTGAACGTTACTGCTCAGTTTCCTCTCGATTGTTTTTTCAATTGCTTTCAATGTACATGCGTGCAATGTCTAAGCAGTACATGTGAGGTTGCTGAGAGTTTTAAGTTTTTTGTGAAAATCGGGACGCTTTTAGAGATCTTGTTTGGCAGTTTGTACTTTGTATTACCTGTTCATTTTTTGTACAGTATCACAAGAGATTTTCAACCATCTTTATGGAAACTATCTCCAAAGAAATAGAAAGTAAGAAATTTCAACTCAAACATGTTGGCAACTCTGAACACTTATGCCTGCACGCTACTCATTTTCTCTTAATTTACGAATTCAAGAGCTTTTTGGATGTAAATATAGATGAGTGCCAAAGGGAGAGGGAGATTATTAAGTTGCGCAAAGGGAAATAAAAAAATAAAAAATAGGAGTAAAAAAATCTCCATACTAATGTCGCTCCTTATTTCCTTGAGTATTTCATATAAATAACAAAAATGTTTCTTGTTAAACTACAAACTCACAAACTTCCAAGATGTAAATATAGATGAGTGCCAAGATGTAAATAATGAATTCACAGAATTGGTGATTCTGTCTTAAGTTGCACAGAGGGAAAAAAACAATAAAATAATAAAAAGTTAGTAAAAAAATCTCCATACTAATGTGGATGACTCTAGGGCGAGAAAGCTGTTACAATTACTGGAGACGAAACAGAAAGTAGGAATTCTGATCAGATTCTATTGACAATGGGCAAAATGGTAATTTTGATATGCTCATCCAACAATCATATAAATATAATCACAATTGCGTTTCATAAATTAGTTAAGAATGAGGAAGGATATATTTAAAGAAACAAGAAGCACGTCAAAAGGGTAATCAACGTTAGAACTTAGAAGTCACTGAATTGATGTTGTTAAAAAAAATGCAGCCGAGGAAAAGCTTCAGGAAGGATATTAGCAATTAGAGAGAAAATGACGGAGAGATTGAGATTAAAAAGCCAACCAATCATCCATCAAAAGGTGCAATATAGTAGGAGGTGTGATTTTAATCGATACCGAATGCCTCAAATCAATATTATATCACTCTAAAGCAATTAAAAAGTTAGGCTAAGAAAAAAGCAATTAAAAAAGGAATTGTTCGGGTTAAACGAGCAAATCATACTCACATCATTCTCCACGTGAAAGAGCTAAATATACTTAATCGACTGAATTTTCCTTTTAAAATTCAGTGATCTTTTATCAGTGCTGGAGGATCCAATAGTTAGATACCAACCACAAATCAATAGATCATACATATACTCGAGTCAAATAGTTGAAGATTTTCCTGAATATCTCATTGTAGAAGATTAAAATTATGTAAGAAAGTCGACGCATTAATCTTGTGGGAGGGCCAATTTTCACAGCCTATTTGGCTGCATGAACAACATTTTAGGTGACCGACCTATATTGCCTTTAGTTTAGTCAAAGTGGAACCATATAAATTACACTTTCATTTTCCACTGAAGCGTTCTTCCGCTATCCACTTGACACGCTAGATGACTCAACTGAAATAGCTGATCTACAAAATGTACTTTATTTCTTTAACAAGAGTTTCCTAAGAATGGTGATGCAGTTCATGTAAAAACTAAAAGGGGTGATTTCTGAAGCCTGGACCCTAGAGATCTTGCTCAGTTTGGCGGAGAGGGCTTAGATTCCTTTTGTTGGTGCAATTAAGAGGAGCTAACGCTTCCTTCGATCAAGAAAAAAAAGTGAGATCTTATAAGTCCAAATGAAGCCGAGTGAGTGTCTTAAAGGCCCTTCATCTCCAGCCTCTTCAACCTTAATGCTCACTTTCCTCATAATTGTTTTTTCATTTGCTTTCAATGTACATGCGTGCAATGTCTAAGCCGTACATGTGAGGTTGCTGAGAGTTTTAAATTTCTTAAAAAAAGGAAAAATTAATAAATAATTAATACTCTTTTAATAGAAAGTTACCTGTTGTCCATTGAAGAATACAATTTAAAGGGAGGCTAAGAGAAAGAAATTAAAAAAGGAATTGCTTGGGTCAAACGAACAAATCTTACTTACATCTTTCCCCACTTGAAAGAACTAAATATACTTAATCAAATGAATTGTCCTTTTAAAATTCATTGCTCTTTTGTCAGTGCTGGAGGAACCAATAGTTAGATACCAACGACAGATCATACACATACTCAAGTCAAATAGTTGAAGATTTTCTTGAATATCTCATTATAGAAGATTGATATTATCTAAAAAAGTCGACGTATTAATCTTATAAGAGGACCCATTTTCACAGCCTATTTGGCTGCATAAACAACATTTTAGGTGACTAGCCTATATTGCTTTTAGTTTAGTCAAAGTAGACCTGCCTGTACATTACTCTATTTCATTTTTTACTGAAACGTTCTTCGACTATCCACTTGTCAATTCCGATGACTCAATTGAAATGGCTGATTTGCGAAATGTATTTTATTTCTTTAACAAGAGTTTCGCAAGAATGGTCATGCAGTTCATGTAAAAACTAAAAGGGGTGATTTCCGAATTGCAATCATCGAGAATTAGCACTCAATTGGGTTCCTGATGCCAATCAATTTATGCATGCACCATCTATCTAATTGTCAAATTATATATCGATTAGTCTTGGCAAGATCGGGCCTTCTATTTATCATCTTGTTATGAGCCCAACTCAAAAATTAAACCTTGGGCAAACGATGGGAATATGTGTAACATCCTGAATTTTGACCCGTTATCGGGACCAATAAAGTGTATATTGATTCTTGTGTGATTTTAGTAAGTCTCGCCCGGAATTGATCAATCACGGGATACTAACCAAATGGGAAAGGCTAAATAGGAACAGGTACGTGGACCGAGAACCCGATCGTGATGGAGCGCCGATTTCGACGAACGTCGAAGAAATATTTTGAACCAATATAGGCCGATCTTAGGAAAATGACAGCTTGATATTGTCAGTAATGCACGATCGGATCGCGAGTGATTTCGCACGACCGAAAGTGCGCCTGACAAAGGAAACCCGATTTTAATCCAAACGATCGCGACCCCGGTGCTAGTGATAATTCCTCTCGTTCTCTCGAAATTGAGACTATCACGACTCGGACAATCTGAGGTCGATACGCGTAACACCTAAACAGCCGCCTGTTAGTGAGAGACCCTAAAACTGCAAAACGAGTAAATTAGATCGCGATATTGGACCCGAACTTCGATATCAAAATTTCAAGGGTATTCACAACTATTTTGTAGGACGGACGTCATTTTAGAGTGACCATTCATGTTTGGGACTAGTACGGTTGAAAATTGAAAATTCGACAGAAATTGAGAAAAGGACGGTTTTGCCCCTGTGGACACTGGGGCCGAATTCGGAGGCCGTTTGAGGTTATTTTTCGCGGCCAAGGTCATTTTGGGGTAGCCAAGTGCGTTTAGAGTGGTTTTGGATAAAAAGTGGAATTTCGACAAAAATTGAAAAATAATATTATTTTATTTCCGAAACTTTGCGGACGATTTTCGAGGGCTTAGAAAGTGAATTTAGCGATTCCGACACCGGATTATGTCTCCCATGAATATTTAGGACCGGTATGGGCAAAAATTGAAATTTCGGTTCGGGACCGAAAAATGACGGAAATGCCCCTAGCCTATTTTTGATTTATTCCGAATTTTGGGGCAATTTTGGGATTTAACTAAGGTTGGTTAAGGTTAATTAGACTTGGTTAACCATGGTTAAGGACAATTGACCATTTTGCCCTTGAATTATTGGATTAGAAGTGTTTTGAGCCCTTGGATGAGGGGTATTTTGGTCCAAACCCTTGGATTGTTGACATGTGGACCCCACTAAGGATATTGTTGACTACCCCTTGACCCCCTCTCTCTCTCTTCAGACCTCTCTCTCTCCCCACGTCTGTCTCTCTCTCTCCTCTCTCCCGATCGTTTTCTCTCGGCTGTTCCTCGCTGGATTGCTCGCCGGCCACTGTTCACGCCGGAAGCAGCTGGCCGCCGGAGCTGCTGGCGCTGAGCTGCCGTGCGTCGTCCCCTGGTGCCGTCCCGGCCCCGTCGACCAGCTTTCCCCCTCTCCCGTCGCCCGCAGCCGCCGTTCCAGCCGGGGCGTGAAGGACGCCGCCGCCGGTCTTGCCTCGCTGGTGCTGCGCCGCCGTCCTCCGTCGTTCGCCGTCCCCCACCGACCATCCTAACCCTCGCCGTCTCCCTTTCCGTCACCCTCAGCCACCGACCAGCCTCCCCTGTTTTTTGGCCGAGTGGCCGTGAGCCTCACCGGCGCCGCCGTGTCCGCCGGCTTGCCGCCGGAGCGCCGCCGTCGATTGTACCGCTCGCCGGTAATCGGCCGCTCGCTCCCGTCGCCTCGCGTCGATAATAGGCGAGTAAAATCCCTAATCCTTGAATTAGTCTAATTGTGTTAGTTTAGGGGTTTAATTAAGGTAATTAGGCTAGATTAAGGCCTAATAGTGTGTATTTTGTGCATGAGTTGATTAGGAGACCTATTTGGGACTTAATGGATTAATATAAGGGTGATTTGAAGCCAAATTGGTGGCTGTTTAGGGGTGGTTCACATTAGAACCGAATTTACATTTAATTGTCTAATGTGGTCATTATGTGAATTAATAAGTAATGACTTGAAATTAGGCATTGTGGAGACCGAATGGAACTTGTTAGGACTTTGAGGAATGATGCCATGTCTATGGGTTTGATAATTGAGACTGGTTGGGCATGTCGAATCCCAAGTGGACTGGAACTCTGTAATGTTGAGTTGTGTGTTAATTGCCGAGTGTAAATGGACTATAATGAAATGAGTTAGACGTGCTAATAATGTTTTGTGTGAATTGAAATTGTGATTCAGTGTGCTTGGTACGTCGAGGCATGGCAGTTGGTGTGAACCCCATGACATGTGAATTTCCATGTTTGGTTTTGATATGGTTGAGATTGAAAAATGACCATTGGGTCATGGCCTTCGGGTCGATTTAATTGTGATGGCCATTGGGTCATGGCCTTCGGGTCGATTTAATTGTGATGACCATTGGGTCATGGCCTTCGGATCGATTTAACTGTTGATGACCTCTGCGTCATGGCCTTTGGGTCGATATCTTGTTTATGGATTATAATGATATTGAAAGCCTAACTTGCAGGGCTGGAGTAGCGAAATTAGGGCTGAGGGCCCGAATGACTTTATAATGATTAATTTACTGGTTCAGTGATTCATGCATTTTATTTACCTCTGGAGGTGCACGTTAGCCTAATTTAGGATTAGGAATCTTTACTTGCTGAGTTTATCTCACGGTTATGATAAAACCGATTTTTCAGACCCACGTCCGTAAGATGCCGAGGAAAGCTCCTCTTTTTGGATTTCCACAGAGTATTCAGCGATCTTCTAGTGTGCATCCCTGTGGAGATGGGTCTGCGTATATTAGATACCATTCTGTTGTGATTGTAAATGTGGGAGAGGATTATAGCGATACTCAGGAGTACGTAGCTTGGTGTTATAAGGGAGCAGATGGTGTGACGGGACCCCCAATCCGGACTTTTGATGTTCCAGTGGACGTTAACGGAGTTATGATCCCACAGATGGCGAGTGGTGAAATTTCGGATCCTCCAGCCTCCCTTAGCATGAGTAGTGTAGGCGAGACCGTGGATGGACTAGTGGCGATGGAGGAAGAGGAAGAGAGAGAGCAGCAAGTTTTAGCTGAGGATGTAAATCCAGAGGACGACGAAGAATTTGATCCTATAGCGATGGACGCGAATGCCGAAGCAGCCGGAGAAGCGGCGGAAGTTGGATCGGACGAGGAGATAAGATCTGAGGGAGACTCTTCTGAGGAATCTGCAGCACCATCCGATCCAGACTGGGAGCCTTAGAGTAGATCCCAGTGTTAGAAGTTTAGGCTAACCCTCTTTTTGAATGTAACCCTCTCCCAGATAGTTAGCTGTTACCCCTAGGCCACCGATCCCTTTTTGTTTCGTGGCCCTTTGGTGTATTCTTTTTGTTGTAAATAAATAGTATGTTTAAGTTTTTAAAGAGTGTATATATGTTAGTATAATCTATAGTATATTGATGTCTATTGCTGCTCATGGATAAGTTTTTAATCATGATTGGGTGTGTGTGTGTATATATATATATATATATATATATATATATATATACACGTCGCTTTCGCATGTGGCGTGTTCTCCCTCTGATTTGGGTTTTCGGGTCGGTGTCGCAATTCTGGGAGCGTCACCGCTAAAATCGACCTTTGTGCGGATGTTCAGGCTAAGTTGGAATACAGGGCGTGACAATATGAATAAGACCTTATGGCCATCGGGAGTTGATAGTGGACAACACATCATTCCTCATCCAGTTGGGTCCAGAGGACTTGTGACACACCGAAACGGGCATTTCTGTCTTTTCCTTCTCATATGTTTTCAATTTCTCCGAATTTATTAGGCAAAATGGGACTAATTTCCTCGCAAAATAACATAAAATTAGACACATCAGCAGTTGGGATATCGCAATAACTAAGTAGTCACTAGTCATCGTCACCAATTGAGATCCCAACTTTCCTCGAAAAATAATAAATTACTTGAGATTATTTGGAGTTCTTTTTTCCTATCCTTCGTAAATTACCTCGAGAGTTCCTTTAAATTCAAAGGCGTATGTAGTCTATCCTAATTAATCATCCTTCTTGTTGTAATTTCCTTAAGGGTGAGTGTAAATCCACAGCCTAAAAGTCTTAAACCATGACATTTGAGGAAGGGATCCCATTGTCCCTAATGACAATGGAAAGCCTTATTTTCTTCTTGTTCTTTTTTTTTTAACAAATAACTAGTCTTTTGCAAAAGTTCATCTGCAAAGTTGCTCACAACCTCCCATCTATCCAACAAGTTTCACTTTTTTGTGTTTTGTTCATAAGCCAACCTTAGACTACTACTTTGG
The DNA here is from genome assembly GCA_031216235.1 of Syzygium jambos. Classification (NCBI taxonomy): domain Eukaryota; kingdom Viridiplantae; phylum Streptophyta; class Magnoliopsida; order Myrtales; family Myrtaceae; genus Syzygium; species Syzygium jambos. The sequence continues at coordinate 5,841,314 of CM062226.1, read as the reverse complement.
TTGGCTGCCACCACTTTATAATGTCGGGGGAGATTTATGAGAGTTTTAAGAAACATTTCGTTACAAACCCATGGATCTTTGCATATCTAGGTTTTACATAAAAATAATAATAATAAAATGTACTAAGGCAAGAGTAATTCTTTAATGAAGATTTAGAACCCTAGAAAGTTAAAAACCCCAAACACCAAACACCATGGCGAAAAAAAAAAAGAAGCAAAACCACAAAGGCTCTTTGCAAAATTTCCCTATCTAGTTCCATTGTCTTTGAAAGCAAGCTATCTCCATGGAAGTTCAAAGCATGGGTTGAAGAAAAGTCGTACTCAGTCACACAACCTTGTGGGATCCATAACTTATATTTTCACGACTCTTTATTGACGGGGAAACTAACGTATTGCATATAAAAGAGTAATTTTGTCTAGTCAAATAAAATCCTCTACTTGCAGCAGTTTTCCCCGATATAAAATATAGCCGTGAGCATTCCTTTATTGGGCAATTGTTTATCCTTAGTTTACTAATTCTCTTTCATGTTAGCAAATTACTATGAATTACCAATTTAACAAGGTGGAAATTTTTTGTTTTAAATTCAATGGCTGATGTTAGATACAAGACTGGTCCCGTAGAAGTGTAGATCGGGCCATAAAATTGATCTACAACGGCGTAACATCATTGTCATTGATAACAACAAATAACAAAGCATTTTTCACCTGTTATTGCTCCTTTTTTTGAACTTGAATGATTTGTCATCTTCTTTAAACTCGGTGTAAAGATTAAACCAAAAGGATCTCCTATTGAATGTTATCACTAAAGCTACTTAGACAGTTAACGACGTTTGCACCTACTAGTCTAGAATTGAATATACTATAAATAATCGCCCTCAATTTCAATTGAATGCCATTAATTGTTGTTGTGATGATCTAGTTTATCAACTTTGTATGCAAAAGTTTTCCAATTACATTGTGCTTGAGACTCTTCTCTAAGTTGGATTTCGAGGTGACAAAGGTTTATTATACAAAATGATTAATTATTCACATTATGAATGTTACGATCTATTGTATCTTGATTGCCATTTCATACACTATAGTCTCGACTGCATCTTGACATGATGCTTCTAACTATGGGTTGAGATTTCGCTAAGGGCTCCAAGCATTCGCCTGAAAATTGTTTCATTTTAGTCTTTCATAGAATTGGTGATTCTATTAAATTACGAATTCATGAACTTCCAAGATGCAAATATTGATGAGTGCCAAAATGTAAATTATGAATTCAAGGAATTGGTGTTTCTGTCTTGAGTTGCAGAAAAGGAAAAAAAAAAGAATAAAATAGGAAAATTTAGTAAATATAATCTCCATACTTATGTCGATGACTCTAGGATGAGAAGGCTATTGGAATAACTAGAGACAAAATAAAAAGTAGGAATTCTGACTTGATTCTGTTGACAATGGTCAAAATGGTAATTTGGATATGCTCAAATAACAATCCTATAATCACATTAGTCTCTCATTAATCCCAAATGTAAATAAAATCTCTCCCTCTCTTCAATTTAGTTAATTTCCTAAAATAATCAAGTCACACTTTGTGCTTTTTTTGCTAGCCCAAGAATCAAATAGCTAGTAAATTGATGAAGAAAAGTGCAGCTAAGAGAAAGAAAATGACGGAGAGATTGAGATTATAGAGAGGCAACCCAATCAACCATCCAATGGTTCGCTAAAGAAGGAGGTGTGATTTTGTCTACTACTGAGGACCTCAAATCAATATTATATCACTCTAAAGCAATTAAAAAGTTAGGCTAAGAGAAAGCACTTGAAAAGGGAATTGCCTAGGTCAAATGAACAATTCTTATTTACATCATTCCACACTTTGGAAGAATTGAATATACTTAAATTGATGAAATTTTCTTTTTAAGATTCATTAATTTTTTGTAAGAGTGCCGGATGATCCAATTGTTTAATTTAAAAACCATAAATCATACATTTACTCGAGCCAAATTGTCGAAGATAGTCCTCAATATCTCATTAAATAGTCAAGCAATTCATGTAAAAACTAAAAAGGGTGATTTCCAAAGCCCTGGACCCTAGAGATCTTGCTCAGTTTGGCGATGGAGAGGGCTCGGATTCCTTTTGCTGGTGCAATTAAGAGAGAGTAAAGCTTGCTTCGATCAAGAAAAAAAAGTGAGATCTTATATGTGCAAATTAAGTCAAGTGCGAGTCTTAAAGGAGCTTCATCTCCAGCCTCTTGCACCTTACTGCTCACTTTCCTCTCAATTGTTTTTTTCATTTTCTTTCAATCTACATGCGTGCAATGTCTTGCGCCGTACATGTGAGGTTGCTGAGAGTTTTAAGTTTCTTGTGAAAATCGGAAAGCTTTTAGAAATCCTGTTCCGCAATTGTATTGCCCGTTCATGCTTCGTGCAGGTACCATAAGAGATGTTCAACCATCTTTTATGGAAACTATTTCCAGAGAAATTAAAATTAAAAAATTGCAACTCAGGCATGTAGGCAACTCTGAACACTTATTTTCTTTTAAAATATTTTATCCAAAGTATACTTCGTAAGTGATTTAGGTCATTTTTATTTTGGCTATATTTAATATTTTGACGTAATGTTAATCGTGTACCTCTCGATTGAAGAGTGCAGCGAAGCGTGATTTGATGCGGTCCTGACTCTGAGCTTCTCGGTAACCTGTCATCGATTTTTCATTGGATGAAAAGAATGTCACCATTTGTATTGCAGGGATGAATCTGTCTACAATAAGAACTTAAGTGATGAAAAAAAAAATAATCTCACACTTTACGCGAGAGAAGCACGTCAAACTTTCCAAACATGTTAAGGATAAATCAGTTAACATCGGGAACGCCAGAGTTCCTGCTGTTTCCATTTCCAACCCTTCTTCCTCCGTAATGATTGCCTCCATCTTCTTGCAATACCCTACTGTTATTTTTTTTAGTTGTGCAAGCGATTCAACCATGGATGGGGGAAACATAAACCCGAGGTTATTAAAGCCAGTGATTTTTAATGTCTCCAATCTCGGCAAGGCAACCTGCGGAATTCGCTCACGGAATTGGTGATTCGATTAAATCTCGAATTCATGAACTTCCAAGATGTAAATATAGATGAGTGCGAAGGGAAGAGATGGCGATTATTAAGTTGCGCAAAAGGAAAAAAAAGGAGTTAAAAAATCTCCATACTAAATACCATTTCTAATTTCCTAGAGTATTTCATAGAATTACAGAAAGTTATCTAAAGTAATCACTAAAAAAAAGATACGAAATATTTCTCCAGTCTTTTCTTGGGAAAATAACTTTGAATTGTGGAGGTTAATTTGATTAGTGAACCAATTTTATTCAATCTGAAGATTTTCTCCTTCATAAATGGGCTAGCTAGTGGTACATTACTTATCTCTCTCTGTATATAACAAAGCAAACCCAACAATACTTTTCAACCTTAACTTTTGACCCCAAAAGTGCAAATAATATGCAAGGCCACTGTCCAATGAGAACTACGGCGGAAGTTACAAGCCCCAAAGACTAGGAGGAGGAACAGATGTACTCAAACAAACAACGTCGTGGTACCCACAGCTTATATAGTCCACGATCCCTAGAATAACGGGGAAACTAAGTATTGCATTCGTCTTGGGCCCCACCATGAACTTAAGTGACAACCCCGACATATGAAGGGCAATCTTGTCTGGTCAACGAAATAGCCGTGCGCTATCCTTAAGTGCCCAATCTCTGTTGATGCTTTGTGTAGGTACCATGAGATATTTTCAACCATCTTTATGGAAACTATTTCTGAAGAAATTAAAAGTAAGAAATTGCAACTCATACATGTCAGCAACTCTAAAACACTTATGCTTGCACGCCACTCATTTTCTTCTAAAAATTTTTAACCAAACTATACCGTATAATTAATTTGGCTCGTTTTCATTTTGGCTATGCTTTGTCTCCATTGTATTTAATAATTTGACATTTCACGTACCTCTTGATTGAAGAGTACAGTGGAGCATGATTGGACGCAATCCTGACTCCGAGCTTCTCGTGAACCTATCATCAGTTTGGATGAAAAGAATGTCACCATTTGTATTGTAGGGACGATCTCTATCTACACAAAAATTTTCACTTATGAAAACAAAAAATCAATCTTACACTTTCCGCAAGAGAAGCACGTCAGACTCTCCAACCCTTCTAAGCTTAAATCGGTTAACATCGGGAATAACAGAGTTTCCGATGTTTCCATTCCCAACCCTTCTTCCTCCGTAATGATCGCCTCCATCTTCTCGCAGTCCCGTACACTTAGTTTTTTAAGTTGTGCAAAAGATTTAACCGTGGATGGGGAAAACAAAAACCCGAGATTATCCAAGTGAGTGATTTCTAATGTCTCCAATTTTGGAAAGGCAACCTGCGGAATTTGCTCACGGAATTGGTGATTTGGTTAAATCTCGAATCCACGAACTTTTCAAGATGTAAATATAGATGAGTGCGAAGGGGAGAGGGGATTATTAAGTTGCACAAAAGGAAAAAAGAAAGGACTTAAAAAATCTCCATACTAATACCGTTTCTAATTTTGTCAAAAATTAGAAATAGATGCGGCAATTTTTGCTGGACAAAATAGCCGTGCGCTTTCCATGACTGGTCAATTTTGGTTCATGCTTTGTGCAGGTACCATAAGAGATGGTCAATCATCTTTGTGCAAACTATTTCTGCAGAAATTAAAAGTAAGAAATTGCAACTCATGCATGTCGGCAACTCTGAACACTAATGCCTTGTACACCGCTCACTTTCTTTTAAAGTTTTTAAAACAAAGTATACTCTCTAAGCAATTTGGTTAGTTTTTTTATTTATTTTGGCTACGCTTTATCTCCGTTATATTTAATAATTTGACATTTTACGTACCTCTCGATTGAAGAGTATAGCGGCGCGTGATTGGACGCGATCCAGACTCCGAGCTTCTCGTGAACCTGTCATCAGTTTGACATCGGATGAAAAAAAATGTCACAATTTGTATTGCAGGGAGGATTTCTATCTACAGGAAGATCTTCACTGATGAAAAAAAAATCAATCTTACACTTTCCGCGAGAGAAGCACGTCAGACTTTTCAAACATTCTAAGCGCAATTTGGTTAGCATCGGGAATGCCAAAGTTTCTAATATTTCCATTCCAAACCCTTCTTCCTCTGTGATGATCGCCTCCATATTATCGCATTCTTGTACTGTTAGATCTCTCAATTGTGTGAGAGTTTCAACCATGGATGGGAAAAATATAAACCCGAGGTTGTCACAGCGATCCACCTCTAACTCATTTAAATTATGGAAACTCACTATTCCACAAGGATTCTTGTTCCATATGCGCCTCAAGTCGCGCAATCCCCATAAAGAGATGGTGGTTAGCTCAGAGAGAGCCTCGACATTTCCACTACCGCTTGGTCCATCAAGGTCAAAAATTTCTTGCACCGAAATACAATCTTTGATAGTTAAAGTTTGTAACTTGTGTAATTTTAACAACGATGTGGAGCTGATAACTTTCGAGAGAGATTCGCATTGCACCAATTCAAGAGATCGAAGATTGCTCGACTCCAATGGAGATTCATCGCTCCATATCTCTTTCAGATTAGGAAGTCCTTCCATTATCAAGGAATCCAAGGATGGGAGTGAAACCTGACATACAGACCCATCAACAATAGAATTTACAATTACAAAGGACGAGCAGGAAATTTACGTGCTATAGCAGGTTATTATAAATGGTCACCGTAGGAAAATTTACAAGCAATATAATTTACAACCTTTAGGATAATTTTTGCATTCACAAAAATTTATGATAAACAAAAGCTAATTTACATACAAAAAGGAATTATACAAACCCAAAAGACAACTAATGAACTTTACCATTTATTTACAATACAACGAGAAATGTACCGATTAGATTTTGTTTGCAATTTCCGAACAATAAGGGAAATTATAGTCATCAAGAATTAGGAATCATTCAGTTTACTAATGACAACAAAAATTAGTAACCCATAAAGCAAAAAGTACTTTCAAGCTAAATCACTTCCTATAAGGTAAGCTCTTACAACCTATCTCAATTAATCGTCCTTGTTGTCGTAATTTCCTAAAGGGCGAGTCTAAATCCGCAGTCAACATGTCTGGAACCATAACATTTTAGGTCAAAAGACCCAATTGTCTGTGATTACAATGGAAAGCTTTATTTTTCGTTTTTTATCTTTTTTTTTTGTAAAGAGTCAATAGTTTTTTCCAAAATTTCATTGCTACAACTCTTACAAAAATCCTTCATCTGCAAAGTTGCTCGCATTCTCCCATCTACCTTGCCATCACCCATTGCTCCCATCCATACAACAAGTTTTAACTTTTTTGTATTTCATTCACTGGACTATTGTCATCCCCAACAATATTACGACGAAAAAAAAGAAAGTAATGCTGCGAAGGCTCTTTGCAAAATTTCCCCAATCTAGTTCTATTATCTTTGGAAGCAAGCCACAACTGGGAAGAAAAACGTATTGCTTAGACACATTAACTTCTGGGACCCAAAACTTATATGTCTACGACCCTTTATTGATGGAGAAACTAGCATATTGCAGGAGTCTTGAGCCCCACCGTCAACTTCAGTGATAATTGTGCCATATAAAAGGACAATCTTGTCTAGTCAACGAAATAGTCACGGCAATGCGCTTTCCTTAATTGCGCAATTGTTTGCCTATAGTTTACAAACTTCTCTCTAATGTTAGTAAATCACTATCAATAACCAATTTAACAGGATATCAAACACAAATTTGTGGATTTTGTGTTTGTGACGCCAAAAGTACGTACAAATATATCTATACATACTATATGCGTGCATGAACATGCACACAACTATGTACTCTTATAATTATGAGGTATATGCAATGACTAAGTGCTTATTTAAGCATGATACACAAAAGATGTGCATAAATTAGATTAGCATAGTTGATTTTATTTCAAAACCCGATCGTCCTTCCCATTTTTGGTATTGGTTTTTAAGACAGTCACCTATATTACACATTTTCGGAATAATAACAAAGTTTCACAACTAAATTCAATGGAATCCATTTCGAAAGAATAGAAGTAACTTTACTTATGAAATTACTTTAATGCCAAAAAATTCCCTTCAATTTTGCTTTATGAAGCCCTATCAATATAGATATACTTGCAGAAAGTAAATTTAAAGTAGCTCGGAACCTATCACAAACTAAATTTACAAGGATTTCATACAATTAGTTGGATTTCTACTCAATTAGAAGAAACAGGAGATTGCTTCTTTTAATTACAGGGAAGGCATGAACGGACCAGGTAACGAGGAAGAAAATAAACAGAAAATAACAAATTGAAGAAGCATCATAATCTGTGTTACATCCAATTAGCAAAGGAAATAAATAATTAATACTCTATTAATAGAAAGTTACTTGTCCATTGAAGAATGCAATTGAGTGGCAATTTGGTCGTCTGATGTACTACTCGAAGGAGCCGACACAGTCGTGAAAAAATTCTTGATATTTGGAAAGTCACGCAATTTCAATACACTGTTACTCCTAAACTTTTACTTACTACATAAATTCCTTAAACTTTGATTTTATTGTGGATGTCAACCTTTTGTGCATTTTACCATTGGTATGTGCTTTACATGTGATTTTTAACCGGTAAAGTTGCAATTCTTCTGTATTTGTATTAGTCAAATCATGCTTTGGCCTCCGAATACGCTTAATTAATTAAAGTCCAAAATACATACAGAAAAATAAGGTAAAAGAAAAGCAACAATCTTAAAAAAATTAAGACAAAAATTTATAATAATATGGTTGACTTCATGAAGAGCTAAAATTTTAGTAGGCTTTCAAATATATCCCAAGCATTTAAAACTATCATAGAAATGTCAAAATATTGTATTTCATTTTGCATATGGGCCTCCACAATTAGCTATTTAAAAGGACCATGGATGATAAAACCACATAGCTATGCTCTATCGTAATCTTCAACAACAAGTACCATAATTTATCTAAACGGAAAAGAAAATTTAAAAAAAGAAGAGTTAAGAAAAAACTAAATAATTAAATGAGGGCTTAAGTAACTAGAAAACGGGAAATCACAAAAAAAATCAAATTGGGCTTTTATTCAATTAAGAAGAAAATAATTTACATAACATGGATAAATCAAACCACAAGTTACTAAGGCAAGCAACACCCACTTTGCCAGGGCAGTGGGGCATTTTCAATAAAAAAATGCGAAACAAGATAAATAGCTCTATTAAAGCAAACTAATTAAACTCAACGAAAAAATAGAAAATAAAAGAACGATTGCTATTTTTTTGTCACCATACTATTCTTTTCCTAGAATTGAAAAGATGTAATGATCTAAAAATAGTATGATGGCAAGAAATAATAATTAAATAATGATGATGATGATAGTCGTAGTAGTTGTTATTATGTTAGCAAGTACTCCTAGGGCACCGCATAACTGAATAATTCAGTTTTCAAGGCACAAATTTTGCATAACATGAAGACGATTAATTGATTGGAAACTGTAAATTTTTCTTAATTAGTTTCTCAACAAGTGCCTCAAGTTGGGGGCGAAACAGTCATTTCCTGTTGAACCCAGCAAAAGAGTCATCTAAAAAATAGAAAAAATTAAAATTTTACCCTTGAAAAATCACAGAATGGGCACTTGCAAACGGAAAAATTGACCAAGGGTTGATGGCTCAAGGGATTTTTTGTGAAGGTTGAAAGTCCAAGAGTAAATGTGTACCGCTCTAAAACTTCCATGGGGGATTTCGTGTAATTTTTCCTAAAAGTTGCTCACTAATGCGTCTTGGGCCCCACCATGAACTTTAGTGACAATAGTCATGACATATAAAAGGCAATACAGTGACATTCCGAATTTCGGCCCATTTTTGGGATTTATAAAACGCGTAATTTGTCAGTGTGCTTATAGTAAAATCTCGCCCGGGAACTGATCACTCCTGGTTATTATTTTTAAATTAGAGATTTCGTTAGAATCGCACTCGATCGAATTTGACCGTTATTTAGAGCCCAAACTTCGGTGTCGAATTTCTCGAATTCCAAAACGAAATAAATTGGACGGTGTCGAGATTATCGTGGCCAACATCGAGATTGTCAGGAATAGTGGAAAAGTGAATTTTCGATCGGGTACGAATTTGGACTAGTAGATCTCCCTCGTTATAGTTTGATTTAATTAATTTGGCATTTGTCCCTTATTATATTCGAGGTTTAATTTGAATCGGTAGATCGTTTTCGATTTTGAATTTGGGCCGTCAGATCGCAATAATTATTTGATTGAAATAATTATTTCCTCTCTTTTTCTCTTTCTCTCTCCTTTGCGCCACGCTCTTCTCCCCCTTGCAACGTCGCCTCAGCCCATGCCATGCAGACCAACCCTCATGACATTCTCTCTCCTCTTTTCTTTTTTTTCCTTTTCTTTTCTTCCTTCTCTTTTCCTTCTTCTTCCCTTTCTTCTTCTTCGCCCGCGTCTGGTTTTGCTTCGTCTCTGTCTCTGCTTCTTCTCCCTACTGCCCGACGCCAACCGCCTGAGCTCGCCTGGCCGCCGCGCGCTGCCGCCATTGCCAGCTAGCCCGACCGCCGCGTCGCGCCGTCCGTCAGCCACCGCCCCCGACCGACTGGTCTCCTCCTCCGCGCGCGCGCAGCAGCGAACTCGCCGCCGCTTGCCGTCACGTTCGACGAGTCCCAGCCGTCGCCCAATCATCCGGCCAGCCACCTAGCGTCGTCCCGATGCCTGAGCGTCGCTGTCGCCGCCGCCGAGCGTCCCCCAGCCGCACCACTCGCCTCAGCCCACTTCCTCTTCTTTCTTTTTGGTTTTCCGCTGTTCGCCGCCATCGGTGCCGCCTCCATCGGTACCGCCGCCGTTCCTCTTGCCTCGCCACCACCATCATCCCATCCCCCCTTTCCTCTCCAACCCGTGAGCCCCCCTTCTCCCTCTCTTCCTCTCTTGTTTTGGCCGTGAGGTGCACTTCGCCGGAGGAGCCGCCGCCACTGCCGCCGCCGGAGCTATTCCGCCACCACCACCACCTCGTCCAGCCACCCAGCTGTCCCACTTTCCTCTCTCTCTCCCGTACGCAGTGACCAGCAGCCCCTCCGCCTAGGCTCGCCGCCCTCAAGTCGCCGTCGCACGCACCGCCGGGAGGTCGCCGTCGCCACCGCTGCCCAGCCTCCATCGTCGCGTGTTCGGCTTCATTTCGAGGTTAGGACACCCGGTGAGTTTGCCCCTAAACCCTAATTAGGCTAAATTGCATTTTTAGACGGGTTTTAGTGTAATTTGGGGGTTTAATTGTGGAGGTGATTAGGGCCTGTTATTGTGGTTGATTTGGTGGTTTAGTGTGGCTATTTTGAGGAGATTTAGCGGTTGTGAATGCGTTGTGGATTGGCTGGAAATTGTCGGATCGGAACGGCCCAAGTTCGGGAAAGTTCGGGTTTGAAATGTGGGGTACATTGCGCGCCCTATTTGGCTTTGTGGTGGCTGATTAGAATGATGCTTGGAGAGCATAACAGAGCGTTTTGAAGATGATTATTGACCTATAAATTGCGGTATAGAGGATGCCCACGACGGGATTTGATTTGGGCGATGCGCGATCAATTTGGGGTTTCATCGTGCAATTATCGAGAATGATCGTTTTGTGCAATTGACTGGCTAATTAAGCCTTATTTGTGGTTAATTTGATGATGCCATGTCGCATGTCTAGCGGGACTAGGAATGGATTAGCTTGGCGGGCCTCGAATGCGCGAGTTCTTGTTGACCCGGTTATGTGAATTTGTGCATGGGTTATGTGTCAAGTTGATGCTATGGCTAATTTGAATTGATTGTCTGATTGGGCATGTTGATTTATGAAATTAAATATGCGCGGTGCAAGTTGAGCATGTTACATCGTAATTCGCGCATGTGGATGCCCTAGCTGTGAACGTGATAGCCATGAGCGTGCATCTCAAGAATTGGCACGGCATGTGCATGTACGAATATGCTCGAATGACATGTGCATTGTGATCACTTAAAATTCCCTGATGCATCTTACGCGGGGTTCAGATAAAAATTGATGCTTGTGAATGTGTGATTACAATAAACCCTGATGCGTGTTATGCGGGGTAGTGAACCCGTCCTGAGGCGTGTTACGGGGGACGACGTCCGGTTTACCAGAAGATGACCAACCTGAGGCGTTTTACGCGGGTAATGTGTCATGAGCCTGATGCGTTTTACGCGCGCTAGAGATCGATCTCAAAGTGATGGACCTAATGCGTTTAACGCGGGTCGGAGGAGAAGTGGATAAATGGCAAGAGTGCTAATATGCAAGTGTGCGATAATGCATTGATGAGGCATGAGCATGAGTGCGGGCATGAGCATATGCATGACATGCGTCGTGATGTCGTGATAAGTGTTTATGTGCCGTGATTGAATTCTGTGGCGTGATTGCGATTATTTATTAAATGCATAACCTGCAGGGTCAAGTAGGATTAGATTAAGACCCAAAGGCCTGAGTCAGTTATGTTTTGAATTATGCATTATTTAGTACTCGTTAGGAGGTGCACGTTAACCTAGTTTAGGTTTAGGGAATTACTCACTGAGATTATTCTCATCGTTATTTAAAACCACCATTTCAGACCCCCAGCCTTGAGATACCTACAGTACCAGTGCATTTTGGGATTCCGCATCACGTAGAGCGGACGCGGACGATACATCCCGTAGGGAACGGGGAGGTATATATTATATATTATACTCAAGTTTGGGTAGACGTGGGGGAATCATATTATCAAACCCACGAGTACGTGACGTGGTGTTTCAGGGACGATCTCGGAGAGTATGGTCCTCTCCAGACTTTTGATGTCCCGTTCATCGGGCTGGGCACCCGGTACCCTCGATGCCCTGATGGTGAGGTGACTGACCCTGGCTCTTCAGTGGAGGAGAGTGTGAGCTCTGACGGTGTACCGGTGGAGTACGAGGTAGATGAGTTCGAGCCGATGGACATAGAGCCAGACGACGGGGACGCTGTTCCGGAGCCGATGGAGCAGGACGACGAGGAGCTAGAGCCGATCGAGGAGGATCTCGTACTAGAGGCCGAGCCTGAGACGGACTCATCAGAGTCCAAGGAGGAGATGCCTGACAGCTCTTCATCTTCGGAGTCTTCTGATTCCGACCCAGACTGGGCACCATAGGAGTTAGCATTTGCCTCAGTTAGGTAGGGCTAGTACCCTTTTGACCAGTGCCCCACCTTTAGTAGTAGACTGACCCCTGAGCCACATACTTCTTTTTGTCAGTAGTGGCCTTGACCTGTTTTTGATGATCGGGTTGTATATGTATATTGTATATGATTTCCCCATAGTAATGCAAGTGTTTATTTCGTAATCTTGTTTTCGTTTGTGGCTATCCTTGGTTTGGTGTTATAGTTCTGTACGGGTGTTTGATTTACTTTCACATGTGCTTTAAGTCTCTGTGTTGAGTATTGGGTCGGCGACGCGTCCTGGGACGTCGCACTTGAATCGACCTTTGCGAGGGATGTGGCGCGCCGTAGGGCTCGGGCCGTGACAAATACCATCCGATCAACGAAATAGCTACGGCAAATTTTCTAGACAAGATAACCGTGCTCTTTCCTTAACTGGCCAATTTTGGTTCATGCTTTGCGCAAGTACCATACATGTCAGCAAATTAAAAGTAAGAAACTGCAACTCATACAAGTCGGGCGACTCTGAACACTTATGCTTGCACGCCGCATGTTTTCTTTTAAAATTTCTTAACCAAAGTGTGCTTTGTACGTAATTTAGTTAGTTTTCATTTTGGCTATGCTTTGTCTCCGGTATATCCTCGACAAGAATAAGACGAAAAAAAAAAAAGAAGCCGTGAAGGCTCTTTGCAAAATTTCCCCGATCTAGTTCCATTATATTTGAAAGAGAGATCTCTCTACATGGAAGCTCAAAGCATGGGAAGACGATAAGTCGTACTCAGGCACACAACCTTGTGGGATCCACAGCTTATATTTCTACGACTCTTTATTGACAGGAAAACTAACGTATTGCGTGAGCCTTGGCCCTCGCCACCATAAAAAAGTAATCTTGTCTAGTAAAGTTGCAATTCTTCTGTATTTGTATTAGTCAAATCATGCTTTGGCCTCCGAATGCGCTTAATTAATTAAAGTCCAAAATACATACAGAAAAATAAGGTAAAAGAAAAGCAACAATCTTAAAAAAAATTAAGACAAATTTATAATAATATGGTTGACTTCAAGAAGAGCTAAAATTTTAGTAGGCTTTCAAATATATCCCAAGCATTTAAGACTATCATAGAAATGTCAAAATATTGTATTTCATTTTGCATATGGGCCTCCACAATTAGCTATTTAAAAGGACCATGGATGAAAAAACCACATAGCTATGCTCTATTGTAATCTTCAACACCAAGTACCATAATTTATCTAAACGGAAAAGAAAACTTAAAAAAAGAAGAGTTAAGAAAAAACTAAATAATTAAACGAGGGCTTAAGTAACTAGAAAACGGGAAATCACAAAAAAAAAAGTCAAATTGGGCTTTTATTCAATTAAGAAGAAAATAATTTACATAACATGGATAAATCAAACCACAAGTTACTAAGGCAAGCAACACCCCCTTTGCCAGGGGCAGTGGGGCAGTTTCAATAAAAAATGCGAAACAAGATAAATAGCTCTATTAAAGGAAACTAATTATACTCAACGAAAAAATAGAAAATAAAAGAAGGATTGCTATTTTTTTGTCATCATACTATTCTTTTCCTAGAATTGAAAAGATGTAATGATCTAAAAAATATTATGATGACAAGAAATAATAATTAAATAATGATGATGATGATGATGATGATGATGATAGTCGTAGTAGTAGTTATTATGTTAACAAGAACTCCTAGGGCACCACATAACTGAATAATTCAGTTTTCAAGGCACAAATTTTGCATAACATGAAGACGATTAATTAATTGGAAACTGCAAATTTTTCTTAATTAGTTTCTCACCAAGTGCCTCAAGTTGGGGGCGAAAGAGTAATTTCCTTTTGAACCTAGCAAAAGAGTCATCTAAAAAATAAAAAAATTTACAATTTTACCCTTGAAAAATCACATAATGGGCACTCGCGAACGGAAAAATTGACGAAGGGTCGATGGCTCAAGGGATTTTTTGTGAAGGTTGAAAGTCCAAGAGTAAATGTGTACTGCTCTAAAACTTCCATGGGGGATTTCATGTAATTTTTCCTAAAAGTTGCTCACTAATGCCTACAACCACGAGATATTAAACATAAATTGGGGGCGCTTGTGATGCCAAAAGTGTGCACAAATATACCTATATGTATTGTACGCGTGGATGAACATGCACAAAATTCTGCACTCTTATAATTATGGGGCCTATACAATGATTAAGTGCTTATTTAAACACGACGCATGAAAGACGCGCATCAATTAGGTTCATATAGTTGCTTTTATCTATAGACCCAGTCCTCCTTCCCATTCTTCATATTGGTTTTTACGAGTCACCTATAGTATATACTTGATGGATAATAACAAAGTTCAATGACTAAATTCAATGGAATCCATTTCACAAGATTAGAAATTACTTTATTACGGAATTACTTTAATGCCAAAATTCCCTTTAATGTTGCTCTATCGAACCCTATTAATATAAAATATACTTGCAGCATGTAAGTTGAAAATAACTCAGAACCTATCACAATCTAAATTTTCATGGATTTCATACAATTAGTTGGAATTCTACACAATTAAGAGAAACGGAAGATTGCTTCACGTGATCGCAGAGAAGGCATCATCGGATAAGGTACTTAGGAAGAAAATGAACCGAAAATAAAGAAATGATTAAGCATTATAATCCATGTCACATCTAATTAGCAAAAGAAGGAAAGATAATTATAATTCTTTTGATAGAAAGTTACCTGTTGCCTATTGAAGAACGCAACTTGAGTGCAAACTCGGTCGTCCGATGTACTACTCGAAGGAGCTATCCAGACAGCAACAAAGTTCTTGATACTTGGCAAGTCACGCAATTCCAATACGTGCAAATTACGCAACTCAACTTGACCACAATCATCATCTTTTACAATCCCCTTCATTACCTTGCAACTGACAACTTCGATCTCTTTTAGCTGTGGAAGTTCTCTTAGTAATGAAAGGGGAAACAGATGTTCCATCTTGTCACAGCTATCAACTCGTAGGACTTTTAATGCACTGAAGGACATGGAGGAGATACCGTTGTGGCATAACTTTTCCAAATTGATCAGATTCCCTAGAAATAAAAACTCCAAGGTCATAAAAGTGGGAAGGGAAGACCGTTTGAGGATGTAACGGATGGAAGGACTTTTCTGAACATGTAAACGCTTTAATTGTGGAAAACCTTCTGGGGATAACTGGCAAATGCTTTGCTCTATTCCGTTCAACCCATCCAACCACAAATCGTCAGTTCTGTCTAAAGTAGTTCGTATGCATCCTTTTTGAAGAGTATTACTAGTTGGATTCAATTGGAGCTGCAATGTCCTTGATCCTTCATACTCGTTTAACCGGCGCCAGTAACGGAAGTCATAAAGATGACCTATTTTGAGTTTGTACTTGGTCAATTTCTCGATATTTAGATCCCCTGGGAGCACACTCTGGTTGGGAATGGAAACATGCAAAGTGCAGAGATTCTTCATGTGATTCAACTCAATCAGACAGGCATTAGTTCGTGGAGTTTGATCCACGGCATTCCATCGATCAAAGCTATCCTCCATGTACAACTCCTCCAATTTGATCAAGCTTCCAAGCACACCTGGTTCAATTATCTGGAGCTCTGCACAATAGTTCAAGTCCAACAACCTCAGCTCTACCAATTGCCCAATTTCTTTTGGCAATCGTTGAATTTTGGATTTCACAAAGCTGAGAATTTGTAACTGTTTTAGCTTGCCAAGAATGGCCACATCCTCTAGCGAACAATTATGAAGACTCAGAGTATGTAAGTTCTTCAAGAGCTGAAATTGCGTTGGCGAGCGAGTGAGACGTATGCTAGTAAGATTTAAGACCGCAAGTTTCTCCATAGAGTTGAAAGTTGAATCAGGAACCTCAAGAGATTCATTGTTGTTGAAAAGCAAAAAGATACGCAATTCGGGGCAATCGGGGCAATCTAATTCTTCGGGAAGCTCCTTCATGTCAACATAGCGAAAGCATATCGCTGTACAACTTTTGAGCCTCTCCTTCTGCAATTGTGTGGCCAACATATTTTCATCCTTCAACAAGAGAAGAGGGCTATCTTTTAAAACAAACTGGGCAACAAAGTCACAAACCAAGTCATGTATCTTGAAACCATCTGCGCCTCCATTGTCTAACAGAAGGGAGGACATTTGAAGAGTGCGGATGAGTGTGCTCAACCTATCTCTAGCTTCTGTCATGCTGCTATCTTTTGGAAATATCCCCAAACCATAGCCATACCTCACCAAGTTTTCAACAGAGGGATCAGAGACGCCACAAGCAACACAGAGTTTTAACAAACTTTTCGCCTCCTCGCTTTCTAAATGATCATAACTTAATTGCAACGTCCCATTTATCACTGCACTTATTCCTTCGTTTGTACACCGCCCAATTTGATTTAAAGCATCCCTCCATTCAGGCGGAGGAGCGTCTTTGAGACGTTTCGCCACTGCGTGAATTAGGAAAGGCAAACCTGCACATTTGTGGAGTACCTTATCCACCAAGGGTTTGAACACGTTATCGTGAACTTTTTCTCCCACCATACTCTCAAACAATCCTCTTGCCTCTTCCTCCTTCAGCTCAGCAAGGCGGAAGTCCCTCTCACAGCTCATTTCCCTTCGCAAAACATCTTGAAATCTTGACGTCAGCAACAACTTGCATCCCATGACTTTGTTGTCATGTCCGCAAGGAATGCCCACTGATTTCAAGCCAAGCCCCTCCCACAGGTTGTCCAGTATTATAAGGACCTTCCTTTTCTCATTTCCCAACCTCTCGCGCAGACGATCCGCTCGCACGCTCTCATAATCACAACCCTTCATGTCCAGGCCCAACGCATGCGCAATCACTCCTTGAATCATCTTGATGTCAGGATTTTGCGACACGTCGGCCTTAGCGATCAGATCGAACTTCTTTTCTTCTCTTATTCTCCTCTCCGCATCGACCAAAAGGGTGGACTTTCCGACCCCGCCCATCCCGTAAATCCCTACCACGCTATTGCTGTTATCGGCAAGGGCGACCATGATGTCCCTTATGATCGCAGCTCTGGATTTGAAGAGGCCATCGTCAGTAAGCTCATTTGACGTCGAGGCAGGAGGAGCGGAGGCCATTGCGGTGGTCGACTGGACAACATCTTTGCCTTCTCTCCCGGCTGGATTCGGAGCAGTGACATTTCCCGGAGCAGTGACATTTCCCGAAGCGGAGGTCATTGCGGTGGTCGACTGGACAACATCTTTGCCTTCTCTCCCGGCCGGATTCGGAGCAGTGACATTTCCCGGAGCAGGATTGCTGAAGGAGATGTCGTCCAATTCCTTGAATCCGCGGCATTTTTGAGCGAGTTGCTTAATGACCTCGATCTTGCCCTCGGCCTTCCTGCTGAACTGATAGCGACATTTGGGGTCGGGAAGAGTCCCGTAGCAGCAACTCTTGGTGGCCTTTTCGAAATCGCCCAATAGATCTCGCGCCTCCTTCAAAGTCTTCTCAGCACTTGCCTCCCACTCCGTGAAGTCATCATAGAAATTCCGAAGATTGTTTCTGGCCACTTCTGCCAAATTGTGGACCTTCTGAGCCTCGTTCTCCAGATTCCGGACTTCCTCCCGAAGACCGTCGGCGAAGCTCTTGGAGGAGATCACGTATCCGAACCCACGCTCGATGGGAACAAGTACACATCTCTTGAAGACATCCCACGCAATAGCAACGACAGAATCTGCCGGCATTTTTCTTTGATTTTTTTTTCCCGAAAAAGAAGGAGCGAGAAAAGAGAGAGAAAAAGAGGGAGAACGACGAAAAGGAGGAGCAGATACTGAAGAAGAAGAGGAGGAGGAGGAGGAGGAGGAAGAAGAATGGTTGAGACCAGGAGAAGAAAGAGCGAAACAGACGAGAGACGAACAAGGCTAAGAGATTGGAGTGCACAAAAAAAGGATGAAGTCGGAGGGGAGCGACGAACAGCACAATCAATGGAGAACGAAAGAGATGATTATCGGCTGTTAAAGTAAACAACAACGATTCGACTTAAGCCATCGCCCTCGGAATATCTAGAATATAATATAATAAAAGGTAATGGGTAAAGAGACAAGGACTGGCCACACCCACGTGACATGGAGCTCCAACACTTACCACCACATTGTACTGTTTTGACAAAGAGAACACGTGACATGTAACTTTGAACGGTCTGCCATTAACTCAATTTTTAATGTGGACCACAATACCAAGGCAGAAAAGCACAAGTGGACCCTTGGAACTCTCAGAGTACTCGATAAAGGCATCTTTATTCTTTCTCATAATATTAACATTTTTCTTCGATATCAGCATGTGCTCGCTTGCGTGATTTTGAATTTGATTTTGAGATGTATATAACACCTACGACGACTAATTGTAATACCTGGTTGATCAAACATGAAAGCGTTCAGCAATAGAAATTCTGATTGGTGCTAGTAGCATTACCATAACTTCAGACAAACTAAGGTCTAGATGGTTTCAAATATATACGTACAACTCGTGCTAAATTGAGGCTAATTTCTTAAAAAAAAACCCAACTTAAATTTCTTAAAAATCTCAATTTTGCTCCGAATTTTTTTGTCTAAAAAACCCCAGCTTTCACTCTAATCCCGAATTTGCTCTTGTGTCCAAAAATCCCTATTGATTTCTTCAAAATTATCAACATCGAAAGACTAATATTGTTCTATATGAAAGTGAGGGTGTTAATGAATTCGCAAGTTCTGATAATGAACCTCTAATTGGCCCTAATATTCATAATTTTGAAGAAACTAGTGACGATTTTTGGACGCTTGAGCAGATTTGGGACTAGAGTAAAAGTTGGAGTTTTTTTTAAATAAAAAAATTCAAGGTACAATTGGGACTAAATTTAAAGTTGGGGTTTTTTGTTATGAAATTAGGTCCAATAAATTGTGTTTTCTCATGCTACTAAATGTCATATATCAGAACACTTGAACAAGACGAAATATGATTTAATATGGATGGTTCTACAGATGTTACTCTCGACATTATTGGTGTTCAAATTCTCCGAGCCCAACAGTTGCCCCTTTAGAGCATGCATACTACCAAAAAAGTGACTCCTTGTAGGGACTTTTGAGGAACATCCTCCACGATTATGTCGCTTGTGTTTTTAGTGATAGGGAAGATGGACGGATTGACAATTCTTTTTGACTAAAATGCAATACAATAATATTCTCTACCGGAGAAATTTCTTTTCTAAAGTATGTTAAGATCTTTTACTAGGCAAGTTACTTGCTTGGACGGATCGAATCTCACAATTTGATTATTTTGATCTCACGTGAAAACCATAGTGTTCAAAATTTGTGGCTGGCATAAGTAAATTAAAGGCTATTGCATCATCATTATATTTAAGTGTTAGACCGGTTGAGTCATTTGAATAATTTAATCTAACCGATTCTTAGGACGTTGTGGACTGCTCAGGCTTCTAGACCGAGAAGATAGCAGAATAGTATGCACTTAGTGTTTAGGAATCGAACAAGCAACTCCAATTCATGAGCTATCCCCCATGCCCCTATCAATTGCGCAAATTATGGAGTTAAATAAGCATCATTTTGTTTTATAGGGAGTAAGTGTATTTTGCATACAGTGTCATTACTTAAGAAATGACAACGTTAACATAAAATTATCACATTATTAATATTCAATAATTGCAAGATAGAGATGCTAAGTAATATAACGTTATAATTATAGTATCATATGCTAGATATTAATAGTATTGGCCTCAAATCTACTTTGAATATTAAGCTGTCTAAAACTCTCTCTCTCTCTCTCTCTCTCTCTCTCTCTCTCTCTCTCTCTCTCTCTCTCTCTCTCTCTCTCTCTCTCTCTCTCTCACAGTTCCACATGACAAACTTACCTATCAAAATTGTTAGGTTGGATATGTCAATCTACCCCTACATCCCTATACGCATTACGAGAGTTTGAAAATATTCTGACTAACAAAAACAAATTAAAGTAATGAGGGACAGTCTCCTTGTAATTAGATAGAGTAGGAGCTTTATCTAGTTAATAAGGAATTAGCTGATATAAGAATATCATCTTATATGAGTAATCTATCTAGTTAGTAGTGCATAACATTAGCATAGGGGGAGCCTAGGTGGCCACATTTTTGTAATATATAAAATACATATTCTGGAATATGTTGATTTATCTTTACTCAACACAAATTTGTTTTCTAGATAGTCACAATGACTTGATCTTCCTAACTAATTTTCAAAGGTTCAGGTGAAATAGAAGGCCCACTATAGGGAAATTTTCTTTTATAGTCTAGTAAGTTTTAGCTGTCCATCCAATGAAGTAATTGAATGGAAGATTGGAGATAATATAAATATCATCATTGATTATGTGTCAGAGGCCAACTCTACTCACTGTTAAATTTTGTAGCAACCCAAGAAAAAAACATCAAGTCTTCCACTCAAAAGACAAATTGATGGAACCCAAAGAGAGATGGATTGTTTGAGGTAGATGTACTCATAGTCCAAGTAGAATAATTATTGTAAAACTGCCATATGTTTATATGGTTGGGATTTTGTTGATGTCCCTTTGTTCTTGCTCTTTTAAAAATTACTTATTGATATGAGTTTAATATAATTTCCCCTATTATTCTCAATGGCAGCATCGGTTGATCAATTTCTTTGATTTTTCTTCTAAGAAAGAAAGAACGAGAAAATGATAGAAGAGGCGGGGGAAGAGAAAGAATGGTTGTGCCAAAGAGAAGAAAGAGCGAAACAAAGCAAGAACGATGAGAGACGAAGAAGGTGAAGAGATTTAAGTGCAAAGGAGGATGAAGGAAGGGTAGCATCAAAACATAGCAACTTTTTGCTGGAAAAGTTGATAATTAGTTTGAGTGGTTGCACGTTGCATGAGGCATGCTGGACCTAACAATCAAACTTTCATGATTTCTTCCATATTTTGCTGCTAAAGATCTAAAAAAATGACATCACAAATATTATAATTTTTATATGGTGATCACTTAAGTACCATGAATTTATATCGATCACTTTAACATCGTAACTTTTTAAAAATGTTCATCTCAAATACCATGCCATAGCAGATTTTTGGTACTTGATATGAAAGTCTTAAAAAATTTATATTCAAGCCTATATTTTTTAGATGGAGAGGCCAGTCAATAGACATAAAAAGTAGATGATTTTTCAGCAAAGACCCAAACCACGAGGAAAACGGAGAAGATGGGTACAGACTATGGAGCTCGCTAACCTAAGCTTAGCTAGGCCTCGACAAAACACCGGTCAATTCCTTGGGCATAGAAATGGATGGTTTTCTGCATTATTGTTCCTTCATTGGACCAATCACCGTCACCAATGTCCATATCTCCATCCTTTCCTCCGCCGCTAATGGTAAGATGTTGATGAGTTGTCCATCCTTTCATCCTTTGCCACCTTAAATGGTCCTTTCATCCTTTTCCACATTTAATGTCCTAGTCCTTAACCATCCTTTCCTCCGACGTTAATGGACAAACACCGATTAGGTACTAGTCCAAAATCCGCTCTTTGTGTGGATCAATGAAATCATGTTTAAAATATACAACAACATTATAAGCAAGCAAATTGTTAAATTAGAATGTCATCTACAATTTTTACATTAGATGTAACTTCATATAGAATTGTTAGACCTCAACTTCTAATTAAATTAAACTTTCGCCATTCTTTATTAACATTTTAAACCAGTTTACTTTCTTGAATACCGCTACTCTTACGGGACAAAATTTATATACAAAACGATTCCGAGTCACCGCCAACATTGTTTTGTGGTCTCTCATTTCGATTGGAGTTTTTCCCTTTTCTTTCAAATGCTTAGTTCTGTTTAGAGTCTTCTTTTTTTAACATTATATTTTTCAAATGTTGAGGTTATCACAATCGGTTTTGAAAATTTTTCAAAAACATACAATTATTGACGAGTAAAGTTATGTGGGTTTTCATAATTTGTAAACCTAATTTTTGTTTCACTTCTACCTTTTTCCGAAGGACGGAGCATCAAAAAACAGCAACATTTTGCTGGAAAAGTTTATAATAAACGGCTGAGTTTTAATACTAGCTATCCAGCTATTTAAAAATTTGAGAATGACTCACAAACCCCAAGGAAGAAAGAGGAGATGGGTATGGATGGAGCTACACTTGGGGAATTGAATGGCGAGCAGACTGCGCCACGTCGTCACTGGCCTAAAATTAAAATACAAGAAGACAACGGTCGCCTTCATCAAGATAAGAACAATGACTTTTAAACAATCTATTTTTCTGTATTTGACTGTTCCTTGATCAGCCGCCATCGCTAATGTCCAAGTCTCCACGTCCTTTATTCCACCGCTCATGGACAACCACTGTCTAAAATATATAAGAGATTGCTTTGATTGAGGGTGGTTGTGGGAGAGGAATGGGGAGAGAAAGAGAGCAATGGAGGATAGCTGTGGGAGCAGAGATGTCACCTTTAGCGCGACAAGTCCCTCTTCTAGAAATGGATGGTTTTTCTGCATTATTATTGTTCATTTACTTGACCTGTCACCATCACCAATGTCTACATCCAGATCCTTTCGTCCATTGCTACTGGATAAACATTTAGGCATCTTCATGAATGTATGACAATTGACCAGGTGCTTTCCCACTTCACCCCTCCCGAGGCAATGATCAATTAAGTAAAAAAGTCGCCAATTATTGCCTCTCTTGATGAGGCCCAAATAAACAAGCTTCCCTTCACTTCAATTAACCCTTAGTTGCGTGGGGAGTTGTGATGTCCCATTAAGAGTTTAAGAAATGGGCGATCCCGATGATTTGCCATTGTAAAGATTATATTTTGAATAGCGGTTTTTGATAATGTTCTCTTTATCGAAACATTTGATTTGGGTTAACTTAGACCCTTATGTCTAACTAATATTAACCATTAATTGAAATTTTTTTTTGACCTTTAATGTACTATCTTAAGCAGATGTGTCGATAGAAAGCGTGTCTAGGCGTCCCTTTATGTGAAAAATGAAAAAAACTCCATTCACTAAATAAAATTGAAGTTGTTTAATATTTATGCCAATCATAATTATTAGATTAGAATGTGAAATAACCATCATAAAATTGCCATATGATCATATGGTTGGAATTTTGTTAATGTCTCTATGTTCTTTCCCTTTTACAAAATTACTTATTGATATGAGTTTAATGTAATTTTTCCTATTATTCTCAAACTGCAACATGGATCCCACAATTTTCTTTGACTTTTCTTCTAGGAAAGAAAGAATGAGTCTCACACCAACCATGCATGGTGGACTCCATAATACAGACTTCTGGGGCATTTTGCTGGAAAAGTTTATTATAAACGGTTGAGTTTTAATACTAGCTATTCAGCTATTTAAAAATTTGAGAATGACTCACAAACCCCAAGGAAGAAAGAGCAGATAGGGTATGGATGGAGCTACACTAGGGGAATTGAGTGGCAAGCATACTGCGCCACGCCATCACTGGCCTAAAATTAAAATACAAGAAGACAACGGTAGCCTCCATCAAGATAAGAACGATGACTTTTAAACAATCTACTTTTCTGCATTTGATTGTTCCTTGATCAACCGCCATCGCTAATGTCCAAGTCTCCACGTCCCTTCTTCCACCGCTCATGGACAACTATCGTCTAGAATATTCGAGAGATTGCTTTGATTGTTGGTAGTTGTCGGAGAGGGATGGGCAGAGAACGAGAGAGCAATTGAGGATAGCTACAGGAGCAGAGATATCGCCTTTAACGCGACAAGTCCTCCTTCTAGAAATGGATGATTTTTCCGTATTATTACTATTCGTTTACTTGACCTGTCACCACCGCCAATGTCTATATCCACATCCTTTCGTCCATTGCTACTGGACAAACATTTAGGCATCTTCATGAATGTATGACAATTGACCGGGTGCTTTCCCACTTCACCCCTCCCAAGGCAATGATCAATTAAGTAAAAAAGTCTTCAATTGTCAAGCTCGAACCTGAAAAACTCTCTTGATGAGGCCCAAATGAACAAACTTTCCCTCACTTCAATTAACCCTTACTTGCGTGAGGAGTTGTGATGTCCCATTAAGAGTTTAAGAAATGGGCGATCCCGATGATTTGCCATTGTAAAGATTATATTTTGAATAGCGGTTTTTGATAATGTTCTCTTTATCGAAACATTTGATTTGGGTTAACTTAGACCCTTATGTCTAACTAATATTAACCATTAATTGAAAACAAGTCTTGACCTTTCATGTACTATCTTAAGCAGATGTGTCGATAGAAAGCGTGTCTAGGCGTCCCTTTATGTGAAAAATGAAAAAACTCGATTCACTAAATAAAATTGAAGTTGTTTAATATTTATGCCAATCATAATTATTAGATTAGAATGTGAAATAACTATCATAAAATTGCCATATGATGATACGGTTGGAATTTTGTTAATGTCTCTATGTTCTTTCTCTTTTACAAAATTACTTATTGATATGAGTTTAATGTAATTTTTCCTATTATTCTCAAACTGCAACATGGATCCCACAATTTTCTTTGACTTTTCTTCCAAGAAAGAAAGAATGAGTCTCACACGCCAACAATGCATGGTGGACTCCATAATACAGACTTCTGGGGCATTTTGCTGGAAAAGTTTATTATAAACGGTTGAGTTTTAATACTAGCTATTCAGCTATTTAAAAATTTGAGAATGACTCACAAACCCCAAGGAAGAAAGAGCAGATAGGGTATGGATGGAGCTACACTAGGGGAATTGAGTGGCAAGCATACTGCGCCACGCCATCACTGGCCTAAAATTAAAATACAAGAAGACAACGGTAGCCTCCATCAAGATAAGAACGATGACTTTTAAACAATCTACTTTTCTGCATTTGATTGTTCCTTGATCAACCGCCATTGCTAATGTCCAAGTCTCCACGTACCTTCTTCCACCGCTCATGGACAACTATCGTCTAGAATATTCGAGAGATTGCTTTGATTGTTGGTAGTTGTCGGAGAGGGATGGGCAGAGAACGAGAGAGCAATTGAGGATAGCTGCGGGAGCAGAGATATCGCCTTTAACGCGACAAGTCCCTCTTCTAGAAATGGATGATTTTTCCGTATTATTACTATTCGTTTACTTTACCTGTCACCACCACCAATGTCTATATCCACATCCTTTCGTCCATTGCTACTGGACAAACATTTAGGCATCTTCATGAATGTATGACAATTGACCGGGCGCTTTCCCACTTCACCCCTCCCAAGGCAACGATCAATTAAGTAAAAAAGTCTTCAATTGTCAAGCTCGAACCTGAAAAACTCTCTTGATGAGGCCCAAATGAACAAACTTTCCCTTCACTTCAATTAACCCTTACTTGCGTGAGGAGTTGTGATGTCCCATTAAGAGTTTAAGAAATGGGCGATCCCGATGATTTGCCATTGTAAAGATTATATTTTGAATAGCGGTTTTTGATAATGTTCTCTTTATCGAAACATTTGATTTGGGTTAACTTAGACCCTTATGTCTAACTAATATTAACCATTAATTGAAAACAAGTCTTGACCTTTCATGTACTATCTTAAGCAGATGTGTCACGCCCCGTACCCCACGAAGCACGAACATCCGCGTTGGTCGAACTAAGTTGCGACGCTCCCAGGATTTGCGTCACCGACCCGAAGATTCAAATCAGAGAAAATGCAACACATGCGGAAACGACGTACATATATATATATATATATATATATATATATACACATACAGCCAGACATGAAAACATAACCATGAATAGTCATAGGCAAAACATTATGATCGATTAAAACCTTGATAACAATTCTTACAACACTTTTATACATTATCTGTCTATAAACATCGAGGAGGGGAAAAGTACACCAGCAGGCCACGAAGCAAAAAGGGATCGGTGGCCTAGTGATAACAGCTAACTATCTGGAAGAGGGTTACAGTCAAAAAAAGGGTTAGCCTATGCTCCTAACACTGGGATTTACACTAAGGCTCTCCGTCTGGATCGAATGGTGCTTCAGATTCCTCAGAAGAGTCATTCTCAGATTCTATCTCCTCGTCCGATCCAACCTCAGCCACTTCTCCAGCTGCGTTGACGTTCTCGCCTATTACTTCCGGATTCAAGTCATCGTTTTCCTCCGGGTTTACATCGACGGCTATAACTTGCTGCTCTCCCTCCTCCTCGTCCATGACCACCGGTCCGTTCACAGTCTCACCCTGACTACTGACGCTGAGGGAAGCTGGAGGGTCTGATACTTCACCACTCACCATTTGTGGGATCATCACTCCGTTCACGTCTATCGGAACGTCAAAAGTCCTGATCGGGGGTCCAGTTACGCCATCCGCTCCCCTAAAATACCAAGCTACATACTCTTGGGTTTGGTTGTACTCCTCTCCCACGTCTATAAGCACAACTGAATGGTATCTAATGTATGCTGATTCGTCCCCGCAGGGGTGCACACTAGACGACCGCTGAATTCGGTGCGGGAATCCAAAAAGAGGGGCGTTCCTCGGCATTCTACGGGCGGGGATCTGAAGATTTCGGTTTTACCACAACCGTGAGATAAACTCAGCAAGTAATAACCCCTAATTCTAAACTAGGCTAACGTGCACCTCCAAAAGATAATTAAAAATGCATGAATCATTGAACCAGTAAATAATTCATATTAAAATCATTCGGGCCCTCAGCCCTAATTATGCTACTCCAGCCCTGCAGGTTAGGCTTTCAATATCATTATAACTCGTAAACAGTTAAATCGACCCGAAGGCCATGACGCAAAGGTCATCAAAAGTTAAATCGACCCGTAGGTCATGACCCAATGGTCATCACAATTAAATCGACCCGAAGGCCATGACCCAATGGTCATCACAATTAAATCGACCCGAAGGCCATGACCCAATGGTCATCACAATTAAATCGACTCGAAGGCCATGACCCAATGGTCATCACAATTAAATCGACCCGAAGGCCATGACCCAATGGTCATAAATCATTCGACCCGAAGGCCCGACCCGAAGGCCAACAATTATATAATCCGACCCGAAGGCCATGACCCAATGGTCATATTTCAATCTCAATCATATCAAAACCAACATGGAAACTCACATATCATGGGATTCACACCAATTGCCATGTCCCGATGTACCAAGCATATTGAACTACAATTTCTCACTCAATCAACGTACTGTCGGCACATTTAATTCGTTTCATTTAGCCCATTTATACCCAGCACTTGATACACAACTTAGCATTTCAAATTCCGGGTCCGCTTAGGTCTTGCCACTACTAATTACTCTCAACCATTAAACCTTGAGCATAACATTATCCCATAGAATTCCCATTAGACCTAATTGATCTTCAAATGGCCAATTCCATGCCATTACTCACTAGGTCATTTAATACTCAATTAAGGTAAATTGTGCAAATTCGGATCCCTTGAGGACCACACCAAAACAGCCATCATTAAACCTCCAAACCATCATTGAACAATCATAATAAGTCCCAATTAGGTTCCCTAATCAACCAATGCACAAAATGTACAATATTAGGCCTTAATCTAGCATAATTACTCTAATTAAACCCCTAAATTGCACAATTTAGGTTAATTCAAGGATTAGGGATTTTAGTCGCCTATTATCGACGCGAGGTGACGGGAGCGAGCGGCCGATTACCGGCGAGCGGTACAATCGACGGCGGTGCTCCAACGGCAAGCCGGCGGCTCCGGCGACTCCGGCGAGACTCACGGCCACTCGGCCAAAAACAGGGGAGGCTGGACGGTGGGCTGAGGGTGACGGAAAGGGAGACGACGAGGGTTAGGTCGGTCGGTTGGGACGGTGCACGACGGCAGCCGGCGGCGCGGCACCGGCG
The DNA here is from genome assembly GCA_031216235.1 of Syzygium jambos. Classification (NCBI taxonomy): domain Eukaryota; kingdom Viridiplantae; phylum Streptophyta; class Magnoliopsida; order Myrtales; family Myrtaceae; genus Syzygium; species Syzygium jambos. The sequence continues at coordinate 5,813,222 of CM062226.1, read as the reverse complement.
AAGCAAGACCGGCGACGGCGTCCTCCACGTCTCGGCTGGAACGGCGGCTGCGGGCGACGGGAGCGAGGGAAAGTTGGTAGACGAGGCTGGGGGTGGCACCTGGGGACGGCACACGGCGGCCAGTAGCTCCGGCGAGGACGGCTTTCCGGCGTGACCAGCAGCCGGCGAAGCTGATCGGCAGGGGAGAAGCGGCTGAAGACGATCGGGAGAGAGGAGAGAGAGACAGACGCGGGGAGAGAGAGGGGCTGAGGAGAGAGAATGGTCAAGGGGTAGTCAACAAAGTCCAAAGTGGGGTCCACATGTCACAAATCTAGCCCTTTGGACCAAAATACCCCTCATCCAAGGGTCCAAAATGCTTCTAATCCAATAATTCAAGGGCAAAATGGTCAATTGTCCTTAACCATGGTTAACCAAGCCTAGTTAACCTTAACCAACCTTGATTAAACCTCAAAATTGCCCCAAAATTCGGAATAAACCAAAAATAGCCTAGGGGCATTTCCGTCATTTTTCCATCCCGAATCAAAATTCCAATTTTTGCTCATACCGGTCCTAAATATTCATGAAAGACATAATCCGGTGTCGGAATCGCGAAATTCACTTTCTAAGCCCTCGAAAATCGTCTACGAAGTTTCCGGGAATAAAATAATATTAAATTCTAATTTTTGTCGAAATTCCACTTTTTGTCCAAAACCACTCCAAATGAGCGTGGCTATCCCAAAATGACCTTGGCCGCGAAAAATAACCTCAAACGGCCTCCGAATTTGGCATCGGTGTCCACAGGGGCAAAATTGTCCTTTTCTCAATTTCTGTCAAATCTTCAGTTTCCAACCACATTCATCCCAAACATAAATGGCTACTTCAAAATGACGTCCGTCTTGTAAAATGGTCGTAATTATCCTTGAAATTTTGATATCGAAGTTCGGGTCCAATATCGCGATCTAATTCACTCGTTTTGCAGTTTTAGGGCCTCTCACTAACAGGCGGCTGTTTAGGCGTTACGCGTATCGACCTAAGATTGTCCAAGTCATGATAGTCTCAATTTCGAGAGAACGAGAGGAATTATCACTAGCACCTGAGGTCACGATCGTTTGGATTAAAATCGGGTTTCCTTTGTCAGGTGCACTTTCGGTCGTGCGAAATCACTCGTGATCCGATCGTGCATCACCGACAATATTAACCTGTCATTTTCCTAAGATCGGCCTATATTGGTTCAAAATATTTCCTCGACGTTCGTTGAAATCGGCGCTCCATCACGATCGGGTTCTCGGTCCACGTACCTGTTCCTATTTAGCCTTTCCAATTTGGTTAGTATCCTGTGATTGATCAATTCCGGGCGAGACTTACTAAAATTACACGAGAATCAATATACACTTTATTGGTCCCGATAACGGGTCAAAATTCAGGATGTTACAAGATGTGTCGATAGAAAGCGTGTCTAGGCGTCCCTTTATGTGAAAAATGAAAAAACTCGATTCACTAAATAAAATTGAAGTTGTTTAATATGTATGCCAATCATAATTATTAGATTAGAATGTGAAATAATTATCATAAAATTGCCATATGATGATACGGTTGGAATTTTGTTAATGTCTCTATGTTCTTTCTCTTTTACAAAATTACTTATTGATATGAGTTTAATGTAATTTTTCCTATTATTCTCAAACTGCAACATGGATCCCACAATTTTCTTTGACTTTTCTTCTAAGAAAGAAAGAATGAGTCTCACGCCAACAATGCATGGTGGACTCCATAATACAGACTTCTGGGGCATTTTGCTGGAAAAGTTTATTATAAACGGTTGAGTTTTAATACTAGCTATTCAGCTATTTAAAAATTTCAGAATGACTCACAAACCCCAAGGAAGAAAGAGCAGATAGGGTATGGATGGAGCTACACTAGGGGAATTGAATGGCAAGCATACTGCGCCACGCAATCACTGGCCTAAAATTAAAATACAAGAAGACAACGGTAGCCTCCATCAAGATAAGAACGATGACTTTTAAACAATCTACTTTTCTGCATTTGATTGTTCCTTGATCAACCGCCATCGCTAATGTCCAAGTCTCCACGTCCCTTCTTCCACCGCTCATGGACAACTATCGTCTAGAATATTCGAGAGATTGCTTTGATTGTTGGTAGTTGTCGGAGAGGGATGGGCAGAGAACGAGAGAGCAATTGAGGATAGCTGCGGGAGCAGAGATATCGCCTTTAACGCGACAAGTCCCTCTTCTAGAAATGGATGATTTTTCCGTATTATTACTATTCGTTTACTTTACCTGTCACCACCACCAATGTCTATATCCACATCCTTTCGTCCATTGCTACTGGACAAACATTTAGGCATCTTCATGAATGTATGACAATTGACTGGGTGCTTTCCCACTTCACCCCTCCCAAGGCAACGATCAATTAAGTAAAAAAGTCTTCAATTGTCAAAGCTCGAACCTGAAAAACTCTCTTGATGAGACCCAAATGAACAAACTTTCCCTTCACTTCAATTAACCCTTGCTTGCGTGAGGAGTTGTGATGTCCCATTAAGAGTTTAAGAACTGGGCGATCCCGATGATTTGCTATTGTAAAGATTATATTTTGAATAGCGGTTTTTGATAATGTTCTCTTTATCGAAACATTTGATTTGGGTTAACTTAGACCCTTATGTCTAACTAATATTAACCATTAATTGAAAACAAGTCTTGACCTTTCATGTACTATCTTAAGCAGATGTGTCGATAGAAAGCGTGTCTAGGCGTCCCTTTATGTGAAAAATGAAAAAACTCGATTCACTAAATAAAATTGAAGTTGTTTAATATTTATGCCAATCATAATTATTAGATTAGAATGTGAAATAACTATCATAAAATTGCCATACGATGATACGGTTGGAATTTTGTTAATGTCTCTATGTTCTTTCTCTTTTACAAAATTACTTATTGATATGAGTTTAATGTAATTTTTCCTATTATTCTCAAACTGCAACATGGATCCCACAATTTTCTTTGACTTTTCTTCCAAGAAAGAAAGAAGTCTCACGCCAACAATGCATGGTGGACTCCATAATACAGACTTCTGGGGCATTTTGCTGGAAAAGTTTATTATAAACGGTTGAGTTTTAATACTAGCTATTCAGCTATTTAAAAATTTCAGAATGACTCACAAACTGCAAGGAAGAAAGAGGAGATAGCGTATGGATGGAGCTACACTTGGTGAATTGAATGGCGAGCAGACTGCACCATGTCGTCACTAGCCTAAAATTAAAATACAAGAAGACAACGGTAGCCTCCATCAAGATAAGAACGATGATGTTTAAACAATCTACTTTTCTGCATTTGATTGTTCCTTGGTCAACCGCCATCGCTAATGTCCAAGTCTCCACGTACCTTCTTCCACCGCTCATGGACAACTATCGTCTAGAATATTCGAGAGATTGCTTTGATTGTTGGTAGTTGTCGGAGAGGGATGGGCAGAGAACGAGAGAGCAATTGAGGATAGCTGTGGGAGTAGAGATATTGCCTTTAACGCGACAAGTCCCTCTTCTAGAAATGGATGGTTTTTCTACATTATTACTGTTTGTTTACTTGACCTGTCACTTTGATATCCTAAAAATTCTATCAAATTTGGTGATTTATGAAATGGTGATTTCCTCGATGCTCTATTTGTTAATTCTTGCCCTGATCTGATCACTCAGGGAATACTAACCAAAGGGGAAAGGCTATCAAAGAATTTATTTCTAACAACCGCCCATTAGTTCGAGATGAACTATAGTTGCGATTGATTAATTTCAACCACGAATTATGATCTGATTTTGAGTGTCGAATGCTCAAGGATTTCACAACTGAGCCATAGGACGTTGCATCGTAATTTTTACGAAATGGTCATTGAAAATTCCTATTCTGAAAATGGATAGAAGAATCGGAAATTTGACACGAGAAACGGAAGTGAGCCGAGCAAAGCCATTGGGCCTCGCGCCTGAGAAAACCAGCCATCAAGGCCCGATAAAGTTTAGTCGGCCTTCAATCGGTACCCAAGCCGAGGACAAAGTGGTAATTTGGGGGATAAAATTTGGAGAAAATTACAAAGGAAACGAGAAAAATTAGAAGATATTTGTGTAGGATCATGATTGACCCCACTTCCTCTCTTCTCTCTCTCCTCTCTCTCTCTCTCTTCTCTTCTTTTTCTTCTTCCTTTTCTTCTTCACTTCTGCTTCTCGTTTTGCTCCTCATTTTCAACTTGCCAGACCAGCCCTTTTCTCATTGAGAACAGCCCTGAGTAGACCCCGAATAGCCCTACAGCAGCGGCTCCCTTTGTTGCACTCGTTTGCCGTTGTTCGCCGTCCGTCGAGCCCAAATCGGAAACCATCACGGACAGCTGCATTGTCGCCATCGTTCTCGCGTAATCGCCGTTGTTAGACGAGTAAGTTAATCCCTAATCCCTTGTTTTGGGTGTTAAACTTGCTTAGTGTAGTTTAATTTAGGTTTAGATTAAGTTAATGGTTGCTTAAATAGAATTAGTGGATAAGTTATTGACGAATTATTTGATAACCATGGGTGATAGGTTATCGTTGGATTGATAAGTTATCGTTGGAAATCGATGATAGGCTATCGGTGAAATTGACGATAGGTTATCAGTGATATCATGATGGGCTATCGGTGATGGTTCGATAAGCTATGATTATTTGTGTGATAGGCTATTGTTGTGTTCGCGATAAGTTATCGCTATTTTGACGATAAGTTAGTTATCTATTATTTTATTAAATAAAATAAATTTCGGAATTAAATAATAATATTTTATTCTCAAAAAAATATTTATTAATAAAATATTCAAACTCCGAAAATTAAATATTAATATTTTTGAATAATTTTAATATCGAATTGTGATTGTTTTATGCACAAATTGTGATGCCAATTTTGGATTTTGCCGTATAAGTTGGCATATGTAGCCAAATGATTTGAGTGATTATGTTTCGAGAAAAGATTTTGAATCTTTGAAAATAAATTATTTTATTATTATGTTTGAGAAAAGAATTTGAGGCTTTGAGAACGAAAAGCGTGTTTCGAATTGATGATTTACAAAATTGAGCTACTGTTTGCATATGTAATCACGTGAAAATGTTATGTTGCATTGATTCGAGCACAGCTCCTATTTGCATTGGCTTATTGAAAAGATAAGAATTTGCCTGAATACTTGTGTGTTTGTGTGGTCACATGTCGAAGATGTCTTGCTGTAGATCGCTTGACGATGCCCGATTTATCGAGATTTGCTGTAGATCGTGCTCGATTTTATCGGATGCCTGGAGATTATCTAGATTGGTGATACTCCGGATGCCGAATCGCGGCCCAATGACGGATTTGATGCTCCTTACGAGATACCATCTTACTGTAGATAATTTGATGTTGCCGTATCTGAATGCCGTCATTCTGTAGATCATTTGACGTTGCCATGCTCGACGGGGTGGAACGATGTCTGGTCATGCCGGAAGACTACCATCTCACTACTTATCGCTTAATGTGTAGTGGCCCAGAGCAGTCGTGATAAATGGAACACGTATGTTGCATAGTATTTGATTATGGGGTGAATACTGCTAGGCATGATATGGGACGTGCCCGAGTGGTTTTACCTTATAATCGAAACACGCGCGAGTGTGGATGCATGATGTATGGGAATTCTCTTTATGTGTTCCGAGTACGTGTTATACTGGATGCATTGTTGTGACATTTGTTGACTGAGGTCATGCATGACAAGTGTGCCAAAGCGAGGTAAGGATGCTTGTGATTGCTATCGGCATGTGATTGATCTATATACTATGTATGGTTGCCTGACTAGGAACCCCGAGGCGAGTTGGCCTCCTAAGTGAGGCTCAGGCCGTTAACTTATTGAGACATTCGTCTCATTTTCTGTTATTAATATTTTTCAGGCCCTTAGCATATTGATGCACCTAGTTTAGTTCGGGGTGCCTGGAATCTGACTTTTTTGGACTGACCTTTTGATAAAGTAGATTGACCCCAGCCTGGTATCTTTTGTAGACTTTTGGGGAAATGCTCGAAGTGGGTTTGTAAAAATGTTCCAAGGGGTTAATCAAGTGATTATTAAAATGGTTTTTGGTTTAACTATTGTGAACCGTTTTCTTATTTATCCCTGTTTATTATTGTTGCTTTGGTGATTGTGGTTGTTGCTTTCACATGCGTAATAAAAAGATAAAATATTGGGTCGGCGACGTATCTTGCGACGTCGCATCATAACGACTATAACGAGATATCACGGTCTCATAGGGTTCGGGCCATGACAGTCACCATCACCAATGTTTATATCTACATCCTTTCGTCCATTGCTACTGGACAAATATTTAGGCATCGTCATGAATGTATGACAATTGACCGGGTGCTTTCCCACTTCACCCCTCCTGAGGCAATGATCAATTAAGTAAAAAAGTCTCCAATTGTCAAGCTAAAACTGACAAACTCTCTTGATGAGACCCAAATGAACAAACTTTCCCTTCAATTCAATTAATCCTTAGTTGCGTGAGGAGTTGAGATGTTCCATTAAAAGTTTAAGAGATGGGCAATCTTGATGATTTGCCATTGTAGAGATTATATATTGAATAGCAGTTTTTGATAATGTTCTCCTTATTGAAACATTTGATTTGGGCTAACTTAGACCCTTATGTCTAACTAATAATAACCATTAACTGAAAACAAGTCTTAAACTTTAATGTACTATCTTTCGCAAATGTGTTGACAGAAAGCGTGTCTAGGCGCCCTTTTATGTGAAAGACGAAAAAAATTGGTTCACTAAATAAAATTGAAGTTGTTTAATATTTTATGCCAACCATAATTATTAGATTAGAATGTGAAATAATTATCATAAAATTGCCATATGATGATATGGTTGGAATTTTGTTAATGTCTCTCTCTTCTTTCTCTTTTACAAAATTACTTATTGATATGAGTTTAATGTAATTTTATTCCTATTATTCTCAAACCGCAACATGGATCCCACAATTTTCTTTGACTTTTCTTCTAAGAAAGAAAGAACGAGTATCTCACCAATAATGCATGGTGGACTCCATAATACAAACTTCTGGGGCATCTTGCAAGATGCCTTACGCAGTACGTACGATTCAGTCCACTAGGCCGACAGCACTCACTTATTTGACATAACTAGGATAATACAAACCAGTGGTCAACAGCAATTAGCGGCAGTCATGCCATGGTGTTTGGGTACACTCAAATTTCTCATATGAGCTGCCAGAGCTTCTTCCATCATTTTCTCTTTTGAATTTCTTCACGAGTCGTTCCATTTCCCGCTTTTCAATAGTCAGTCCCGGTGAGTTCGCTAGAATCGTACCATTGATCTTTTGAATATGCTTGATGCACCTTTTGAAAATTCTCGGACAAACGCATCTTCTTCGGCAGAGATTGATGAAAACTTGATGGTACATAGTTTGCAGATTGTGTACATCATGCACGAGTTAATAAGGCAACATGTGAAACAAAGCTATTCTAGACACTTCATCACCAAAATGTCCGCACCTCAAATGATACTGAGTAATATCTCATGAGTTGCGACACATATTTTAGCAAAGACTGATAATAAAAAAACAGTTTTCATTCATTACATTTTCCCAAAAAATAGATGGTGGCTCGAATTAGTTCTCTAGAGCAGGATTTGATAATTAATAAGGGATATAGACATCGTAGTAATTGAATTTTTTGCGAAAACTTACAGTAGGTCGTTGAACTCTTTTTTTGCCAATTGCGTCTGTACATTGTATATATAAATTATGAAATGTACGAGGTTAAGATTGTGTCATGATCAGTATGGAGACATACACAAGAAACTTCTATTTTCATCAGAACGTATTATACATAACGTAATCGAGTCTTAAACCTTTCGGTTGAACAATTTAGTTTTCACTCTTTGAGGAAAAATGTGATTACGTCCTCTCGGTCAAGTTTTGCTTGATTTGTGTAACATGTTGGTGTAATCATGGTTGATTGTCCTACATGTAAGGGTGATGGTGTGACATGAACTAAAATTATATGAAATGACATTGTTTATTCTTAGATAAACGGCATCGTTGCTCAGTCGAGCGGCTAAATCTTCAAATTACCAATGAACGAGGCAGGAGTAGATCCAGCCATGTCTTTGCTGAAAGTGGTCTCGAGAGGGAGTGGGGATACCCCATTTATCTAATGTCTAGTCAAATTGTTGCATCTTGTGGACCTGAGCAATGTGCATAGCTTTTTTTCCAATGATAGAGCTCTATCGATTGGAAATCCTGTGAAGATATCCATGTCATTACATTCTGGAAAACGACAAATAGATTGCTCGGTGACCGAGGCTAAGATGCTTAACAATAACACACTGAAGGGAAGCAAAAAAGGGAGCGACGAGTGGTTCTAGGAACATAGGCCACTATGAAGGGATGCGTGGAAGTTGCCTCAAGAAGAGCTTAAGACCGGTTTTCATCTAGGTGATATATAGTCCAATTCACTTTGTCGATTCTCATTGGATGAGCTAAAGACATAAAAAGAAAAGGTATGTAGTATTAAGTAATGAAATTATATGGATCTTATGAAACATTTGGTGTAACTGATATGGCTAACTATATGGCATGTCTCATGTGCTCCCAAACGAAGTTAAGTGGTTTAGTGCATTTGCTCTTTTCAGATCTTTTTTTAGCAATGTATCAATTATTTAAATTCACAAGTGTAGTATATCCAAATTTTTGTTGAGTTAGTATACATTTTATGGACAAGTTCTGGCGATTAATTCTATTTGTAGCGCACAGTTATGTGTTTACATGAATATTATGATTTGTCCAATACAATATAACTTAATGCAATAGCTATTATAAAACTATCTTTTTAAATGCTCAAAAATTATTTAGTAGCTATGATAATAAAGGAATACATAGGAGTTCCTATGCATTCGATTAGACTTTTCCATTTTTTCTGAGGATCCATGACTTTTTTGGCCGGTTCATGTCCGGACTTCTAAATGACTAAAGTAAAGGGCTCATTTCATGCCAGAATTTTTATTTAATTTGTTCTTTGCTCCAAGGGCCTGGTCCTTCGGGCCATTTTTAATTATTCTGGGCCAACAAATAGTCATTTGCCGTGTTGTACTCAGGCCGACCCAACCCGTTTGCCAATCCTAGAGCAAAATTGCAAAACACCACCTAATCACCAAACAATCAACACAATGGATAATGACATAAATGATTCCTGAACTTTGGTTCAATATTCAATGTGGTCCTTAAACTTTTAATTTGTTAAATGTGGTCCTTGGACTTTTGATACATATTTAATGTAGTTCCTGAACTATATGAAAACGTTCAATGTAGTTTTTCCATTAATTTAAGATCAGGGAATATATTGAATATTTTCATGTAGTCCAGAGACAAAATTGAGCTTGTACCAATAGTTTGGGGACTACATTGAATAAATTAAAAGTTCAGAGACCACATTGAACAAATTAAAAGTTCAAGGATTACACTGCATATTGAGCTAAAGTTCAATGACCATTTATGTCATTTTCCCTCAACACAAGGCCTTCTTTAAAACCCACATGCCTAAATAGTGTATTCCCTCCTTTTCAAAACGTGCGGTATCCAAACTTTTGACTAGTTAACCTGCTTGATAGCCCTCATGCACTTAATTAGCATTGACTTAGAAGATTCAATTAAGTTAGAAATTTACTTATATGATACTTAAAAAAGGGTTTACTTAATTTATTCAAACAAGTGATGGCAACTAGAATTTCCCAATCGTATAGTTATGGCCTACCAATTATGGTCGCAGTTCTATGTTTAGAAAGAAATTCTAAATATTTTTCAAGAAACTTTTTATTTTTATTTTAACACTTAGGATTGTTATTATAAACATCACAAGTCAAACTTTCATTCCAACATGAGTCCTCTCCTTTGCTTCTCTAGTTGACATCTCCAACTCGATCCAATCACTAGTCATTCCATCTCTAATTCAGGTTGATAAGAAGAGAGATCTCTCTTTAAATATTTGCTCTTCAGAATTTTGTTCCTCTAAATCTTCTTTTGAGATTGGTTATTTCTCTCAAGATTTCACTTTCTCTTTAGCCTCTATCAGTCGAACCTTCTCCTTCAACTTCACCTTTTGAGCCATCAACATCTATCTAACTTTTTTATTGTGAATGGGACTTTCAGGATCATACCCCACTCAAATAAATCCACAATCATCTTCCTATAAAACATTAAGTATCTCTGTAGTAGGTCTTTGCTGGAAGCAATATACAATAAAAAACAAACCCATTGAAAACCAACCTCATTGACACCTTTAGTTGTCACCACCAGAAAGAGAAGATTGATAACATTCTTCGTTCACAAAAAAAGTGGAGAATCTATTTGTACTTAATTAGTTGAAACAACGCGCATAGAATAGTCCGGAAGCCTCATCTCTTCGAATTTCCTACACAAATTGATAGTGCAGTGCTCGAATGTTTCGGATTTAGGGCTTTGTCAACAGAAAAAGCCCCAAATCCGAGACTCTAATGGGTCAAAGTGTCCCAAGCTACCAATCTTCGATTTGGACTTGCTTGCAGACCCTCTTCTGGCTTAGAAGCGAAGCCCTATCTCATGATTTTGTTCACGCTCTTGCGCTTGCAAGGGAAGCTTTCTTTGATACTCCTCCTTTTCAAAGAATGGTAGATCTTGAGTCCCAAAATGAGAATTATTAAATTTAAACTAATTCACGTGTATCAAAGTTAAGAGATGAATCCGCAAGGAAAAGGCGGAGTGCCAATTTAACAAATTCTTGTTGGTAATGCCAATATAGAATGTAATGTTGATTCTTATACTCTAAAATTTGACTAATTTTAGGAGGGGAAGAGCTTTTTTTACCATCCCCGTTATTATTTTTGGTTTTGTGGAAAATATTTCCCAGAAATGTGTTAATCAATGTAGAATTCACTTGTTAAACAACCAATTTAGGAAAGTATCAAGCTTCCAATTGCCCTAACTTTAGTCTTATCATGTATGTATTATAATTTAACACCGGGAAATGAGGATAGAACATCTTGATTGACAAAAAAGTGCTTAAGTTGTCTGTTGTATTCCGACTTGCACATTGAGAAACTTCTTATGTTGTGTGATCAAGCAATGATTTCACTTTACTTATTAGATACATAAATTTACGGTACAGCTGGAAAAGAGATAAATTAGTCAAACATGCTGCCGTTGCAAGATTACCAACAATGTGGGGGCCATTCATATTGCTATAGATCGACATTTGATGGAATTGAGCACATTGCAAATGGTCAAGGCGAGATACATTATGAGTTAAATGCTAAAACTATTCCAAGAATTCAGAAACTAATAAATAGAGAGTTTTGAATGGATCAATTTTAAACTTTGAGAATCTTTTTTACGGCAGTACAATTATGAAATTATTATAGTTTATGATATAATTGAAAAGGGGGCCTTGTATGTGTCAGCAATTGATATAGGGCAAAAGGATACCATAAGTGCCATAAGTTGTATACAGAGGTCACTTTGGCGCCATAACTTTTTTTCGGATCACTTTAATACCAAGTCGAAGAAAAAGAGATCACTTTAGTGACTCCGGCTAAAATTCCAGCCAAAAGGCTGACCTGGCGTTTTTCATTTAAAAAAAGAGCGTGACGTGGATATTTGGTTCAAAATTTGATTTCCACGTGGACAAGCAAAACGACGTCGCTCAATCAAAGGTCTAAGCATCGCGTCGTCGCTCACACCCGCTCTTTTGCTTTGTCTCCCTTGTCCTGTCACTGTCGCCCTTCACTTGTCGCTTGTGGCACCCTTATCCCGTCGTCGTCGTCGCTGCCCGTCGCTCGTTGCTCGTGGCGCCCTCATCTTGTCGCCGTCGCCATCTCTTGCCTTCCCCCCGTGGTCGGTCGGCGTCTCTCCCTCATCCCATGGACTAAGCATCACTCGTCCCATCGGCGTCGGTCCCATCTCCGTGGCAAGTTACGAAGGTTAGTTTTCAAATAAGGGCTGTTAATTTCTATTTTGCTAAATTGATCGACACATTGTGCCTCATTGTCCTATGTTTCGCTCAATTAATTGGTAGATTAGGGCTGCCTTCAGGATATTAGGGTTTGAAGTCGGAAATTATGGCTCAAACTTGGGAAATTGGGCCTCGAACTTGAAATTAGGTCTTGAACTTCTGAAATTAAAACTTGAACTTCATAAATTGTGGCTAGTTGTTCGGATATTAGGGCTTGAAGTGGATTCGGTTGTGTTGGTATCGGGCTGAGTATATGCTATAGACTGTGGTCAATGTGGGGACCTTTGTCATTGTCATCCATGTGGTCTGATGGTGGCTTTTTCAATCTTGTTGACCATGTGGGGGACCTCCATGTGAAGCTATGCTCTTTTTCTCATGTGGTGTGGTCTCAAAAGTTAAAATATTGACTTTTTTTTAGCTTTTTTCCTTCAATGCAAGGTCAACATTGGGGATAAAGACACAATTCTCGGCATCATTATTTGTTATGGAGGAGAATTTGTCATTGGCACTAACGAGTGGGAATACTTTGGGGGACTTGAAGGTACTGTTTATTTCGATAGAAGCAAGCCAGCATATATGAATATCGTGAGGGATATAGTTTAACAATTAAGATGCAAAATAGGAAGTTTGCATTATTGTGTTCCTGGAAGCAGCTTGAAGGACGGCATTAGAAACTTTCATGATGATAATGGTGTTAAGGATATCATCTACAATTATCTTCATGGAAAAGAAGCTGTTGTGTACATTGAGTCCTATAGTGATGATAAATCTGATGAAGGGGCTAAGGGAGAAGACGTAGGGGATGGTGCTGCTTTACCTAGTACTCAAGTTGGTGCTAATTCTATTATAGATGAAGTTGGACATGAGAGGCAAGAGAGGGAGGAGAGGGAGGCAAACTATGCAATGAGCGAAGAGTTCACTGGATTGTCGTGAGAAGTTGCTGCATCTAGTGAATCAGATGATGAGGGTGTGGCAAATGTAAATTTCCTAAGTGATGGTGACGATTAGAAACTTGCACAGTCAAGGCAAAAGCAAAGTGAATTTGGAAAAAAATCAGTAGTTGCAGTTGGAGGATTGCATGAAGCTGAATCAGGACATAGCACTGATGGAGCTTTAGCTGAAGGTAACGATACTGATTATGAAGAAAGTGGCTCTGATGAACAAAATAATAGTTCTAAAAATTAGCATGAAGATGATGATCTCATTGTGCGTAGAAGGAAACGTAAGTATCCGTTCTATGATCCTGGCTCTTCTTCTTCTATGTCGACTGTAGGTATGAGATTTTCTAATGCCAAGCAGTTCAAAGAAGGGATTACCAAGTATTCAATAGCTGAACAGAGGAGTCTTCACTTCACTCGAAATACGAAGGACTACGTTAGAGCAAAGTGTTCTCAACCTAGGTGTTCGTGGAAGATATATGGTGCACGTTCAAAGAGGGACGGGTTATTCCAAGTTAAGTCACTCTAGGAGGAATATACTTGTTCCATCATGTTTGACAACAAAAGGGTAACGAGTGCTTGGTTGTCGAAGCACTTCTTCAATATCATCAAAGCGATGCCTGATGTGAAGTGTCCTCAGCTAAAGCAATTGGTGAGGGAGCATGTAGGGATTAATGTGTCACTCAATCAGTGTAAAAGAGCCAAGCAGAAAGTGATGAAAAAACTTCTAGGGAGGTACAAGGAAGAATGTGGTCAAATTTGGGAATATGCTGGAGAATGTAGGCTGCAAAACCCGGCTAGTCGAGTTTATGTTGAGGTTATGGAGTAGCCACTGCCTAACCATGGGACTAACTTTGACCGAATTTATATTTGCTTTGATGCATGCAAGCGGGGATTTGTTGCTGGTTGTAGATGAGTCATAGGGTTAGATGGATGTTTCTTGAAGGGCGTGTGCAAGGGAGAATTATTGGCTGCCATTGGGAGGAATTGTAATAACCAGATGTTTCCAATTGCTTGGGCTATTGTGAAGGTAGAGAGCAAGGGCAATTGGTCGTGGTTCTTGAAAAATTTGATGGCGGATGTGATATTCCGAATTTCGATTCATTTTGAGATTTATAAAACGTGTAATTTGTCAGTGTGTTTATAGTAAAATTTCACTCGGAAACTGATTACTCTTGGTTATTTTAAATTTTTAAATTAGAAATTTCGCTAGAAACGCACTCGATCAAATTTGACCGTTATTTAGAGCCCAAACTTTGGTATCGAATTTCTCGGAGTTCCGGGACGAAATAAATTGGACGGTATCGATATTATTGTGGCTAGCCCTGAAATTGCCAGGAATAGTGGAAAAGCAAAATTTTGACTTGATGCAAATTTAGACTAGTAGACCTCCCTCGGGGTAGTTTGACTTAATTAATTTGGCCTTTGTCCCTAATTATATTCTAGGATTAATTTGGACCGTAGGATCGTTTTCGGATTTGAAATCGGACCGTTGGATCATGCTTGAGTGCGCGTTGACTCTCTCTCTCTCTCTCTCTCTCTCTCTCTCTCTCTCTCTCCTCTTCTGCCGCGCTCACCCACCCCCGTGCACACGTCCCCTCTCTCTTTCCCGCTCGCATCTCCTCCCTCCCTCCTTCCCTCTCTCTCTCTCTCTCTCTCTCTCTCTCTCTCTCTCTCTCTCCTTTTCTTTTCCTTTTCTTCCTCTTCTCTTCCTCTTCTTCTTCGTCTCTTCTGCCCCCGACCCCTGCTTCTTTTGCTTTGGCTTCTGCTTCTTCCTTCGCCCGACCATCACCCGCCGTTCGACCGCCCTTCCGCCTCCACCCGACGCCGCCCCACCAACCGCAGATGCCGTCGTCCTTCTCGCGCCGTCGTCGCGTCGCTGCGTCGCCCGGCAGCTCCGCCTGACGCTGCCTTCCTCCCTTCCCGAGCGCGCGAGCTCGGTTCGCCGCCGCTTGCCGCCACGTCCGACGAGTCCTGGCCATCGCCCAGCTGTCCCCGTCGTCGCTGCTCATCCGGCCAGTTCGCTGCTGTCACCCCCCCCCAGCCCCGGCCGGCCAGCCAGCCAGCCCCGGCCAGCCAGCCTCGGGCCATGGCCGAGCAGCCCAGGTTGTGGCCGAGCTCGCCCAGGCCACCGCCCGGCGCCTTGCCCATCCAGCCAGGCGCGTCGCCTATTCGACTTGCCCGTGCGCTCTAACCGCGCCCTTGCGCCAAGCACACCGTCTGGCCACCATGCCCTTGCGTGGCCGAGCGCCATGCCCGTGGCCAAGGGCCTTGTCGGGTGCCGTGCCGGGTGCCTAGCCCGTGGCCAACCTTCGTGCCCGTGCGTGTGCCGAGCCGCACTGTTCACCCGGGCCATTTTAGGCCCGAGTCGATTTTTCTCAGGCCAAAACCTAGTAAGTGACTTCCTAAGCCCTACTTAGTATAATGGGTATGTTTATACTTGTTTAGGGTGTAATTTAGTATCGGCTTAGGAATTAAATTAGGAGTGGATTAATTAATTTGATTGTGCCCAATTTGTGGATTATTGTGGTGATGAATGTGTGACTAATTTAGTGATTGATTGGAATGAATAACATGACTAAATTGTCATGGCGCTTGTGATTGAATTGGATTAACTGAATGTGTCGACTTGAATGTCGGGTCAATGGGCCGAGGTGAGGAGTATGAGTTGAATTGGGTGTCGTGATGTGTCAGTATGACATTAGTAGAATATGATGTGGTGAGCATGATTGAGTTTGAATTGTACGATGTGTTGATTGACGAATTGTGTTGTGGCGCATATGCATGAGAAAAGCCCGGATTGATCGGAGGGCTGCCAACCTGAGGCGTAGGTTACGTGGGTGTGGCAAGAAAGGCATGACTAGACCTGAGGTGTAGGTTACGCGGGTCATTGGAAGGGGAAAAATGTCCTAAGGCGTGGTTACGCGAGACGGAGCTCGGCTTGATCTGAGGGCGGAGCCTGAGGCGCAGTAGCCCCGGCTGTGAGATTGGGCTTGAGGCGTAGTGGCGCGAGCAGTGAGAATGGACCTGAGGCGCAGTGGCATGGGTCGTGAGAAAGATGTTCGACCACGCATGTGAATTGAGTGTGATTGAATTGGCTGGTTGAATGTGTGATTGAATTGGTTGGTTGATTGTGTGAGAATGAACTTGAGTCGCAGTGGTGCGGTTCGTGAGATGGTTGAATTGGTTGGGTGCGAATGTAGATGGCACTTGAATGATTGTGTTATATTATCGGGATATTATTTCATTATCATGATTGACTAATGTGCAGTGTGAGCATGTGATTGGATGGCGAGGTAAGTCCATTGATGTGAATTATATATAGGTTATTGGTTAGATTGCATGTTAAAACTTGTCTGGGTACGCATTGGCCTACGTAGGGTTTAGGGTGTTGCTTATTGAGACTCGTTCTCACGGTTATTATATAACCATTTTCAGATCCGCGACCGTGATCGATTCGGAGATGCCGCCAGAGTATCACAGGGATTGAAGGATAGATCAAATTACCCTATCTTTTGAATACCCTTTTGTAGAGAAGATAAGCTTGTCAACCACCGCCCCTTTTTGAAAATTGTGGTTTTTGAAATTGGTAGCCTGGGCTATTGTTTTGTAATAGTGACTGCTTTATGATATTATGCATTTATTGTTTCGTGTTATCCCCTTGTCATTATTAATTGTCTGGGTTGTTTTTATTTATTTCCGTGCGTGCCAAATCTCTGATGTTTGGGTTGGGTCGGCAACGTGCCTGGGACATCGCATTCAATGATCGACCGTGGACGGGATGTCGCGGGCTCGGTGGGGTCCGGGGCGTGACAGCGGACCTACGCCCCGGACCTTAAGATCACTAATGGAGGAGGTTGGGCATTCATGAGCGACCAACAAAAAGTAATGCTGGTGTAACTGCACAAACAATATTTATGACATATTTTATTTTGCACACGCCTTTATTAATGCCTTGATGTATGAATTCTTGTAGGGACTTCTTCCTACTCTAACTGAGTTGATGCCATTTGCTGAACATGGGATGTGTGTGAGGCACATATATGCAAACTGGGCAAAGATCTACAAAGGGGAGAAACTACAGAAGCAATTTTGGATGATAGCTAAGAGCACTGGCATGGCTGATTTTAGAATTCACAAACAGTAGCTGCTTGACTTGACAAAGGACGATTATGAAGCACTTTTCCAAACTGAACTCAAGCATTGATGCAAGGCCTTCTTCAGTGAAGAATTCAAGAGTGATATCATCGATAACAATCTGAGTGAAGCCTTCAATGGCAGAATTTTAGAGGCGAGGTGCAAACTAATCATTTGCATGCTTGAGGATATTCGAGTGATAGTTATGACAAGGCTGCAAAAACAGAGAGATGAGGCTGCGAAGTGGACTAGACAATGTGGTCCTAGGATTACTAAAAAATTGAATGACAACTTGGCGAGTAGTAGGTTCTGTCATCCTATCTGGAATTGAGATGATGGCTATGAGGTCATGGAAAAAACAGACAAGTATGTTGTCCAATTGGAGAAAAGAAATTGCTCATGTTGAGCTTGGCAACTTTCTGGAATTCCCTGCGCATATGCCATTTGTGCCATCCAAGAGAAGTACCAAAATCCCGAGGAATATTACATGATTGCTACCACAAAAGCACATATCTTGCTACATACCAGTACATGATACAGCTTATTAGAAGTACAAAATTCTAAGAGCCTGCAAATCATGAAGCCCCTCATCCTTTGCCACTTAAGAAGCAAATAGGAAGGCCTAAAAAGAGACGGAGAAAGCAAGAGGGAAAGCCTGGAAGTAAGAAGATGAGCAGCTCAGGTGCAAATGTGAGATTCTCATATTGTCGTGAGGAAGGTCACAACAAAAGTGGTTATTATTTGAAGAAGTAACTGATGTTGCTTCAATAGCCAAATGGAGGGACTCAAATTGGATCAAATGCAGCACCAGCACAAGAACCAGCTGAAGGGGCTGCCGAAATGTCTGCTGGAGGGCCAGTTGATAGGCATGCTAATTATCTAGCTGAAGTGCCTACTGAAGGCCAAGTTCAAGAACCAGCTGAAGAGCCAACTAGAGGCCTAGGTTCAAGGGCAACCTCCTCCTCGACTGTTGCATAGGTTAGGAGAAAATATCCAGTAAGCTATACAGTATATATATTTGTATTAATCTTTGGTGAGTAGACTTTGGCTTTAGTTGATATTGTTTTGTCCTTATCAGGTGAGAAGAAGACTAACTGAACAAGCAGCTCAGGTTCCTCAAAGTGAGGCATCATATCAAACAAGAGGGATCCTCGGCAGAAGATTAAGGCAATATGGTTATGGAGTTTATACGGACTTCGATACTGGAATGACTATTTTGCATGTAAATTTTGCACATCTCATGCATTTCATTTTTGAGTTTTTCACTTTCGTGACAATATTGCGTCTTCTCATCCATGATTATGTTGTTATAGCCTGGGAGGAGTTCAAAGGTTCTCGTATCTCAAGTTGACCCAAGCCAAGAGTCAAGGCCTACACCAAAAAGAACCCAACCAACGTTGCAAGCGGTTAGTCTGAAGAGAAGAAGGATGGCTACAGAGAAGAGTGTTCATAAACGGCCATCAACAAAGAACCCAACACTAGTTCTTGATCAATCAGCACATGCTGATAGCTCCAAAACAGCCACCAACACCAGTAAGAGGAAGACAGTTGTTGTGCCAAAAAAGAAATCTCGAGCAAAAAGACTAGTAGAACAACCTGCTGATCCGGCAGTTGAAAAAGATACAGCTAGAGCAGTTCAAGAAGAAGCAGCTTCTGTTGTTGAAGAAGATGTAGCTCCAGCAGTTCAAGAAGAAGCAGCTCCAGCTATTAAAGAATCTGCATCTTCAGAAGAACAACCTGCAGCTCCTCTATTTCAAAAGAGTCAAAGAATTATGAACCAATTTAAGAAGCTGTCAAAAGGAAAAGGAAAGGGTGGACTTGTCACTATTGACTAATGGGAGGGTGTTGAGGTGGTTGTTAGTTTTTGGGAAATTAGGGAGGTTTACCATATTGACTAATGAGAGGTTGATTTTTTGTGGTCCTGGAATGTTATTGATTAATGGGATGTTGTGCATAAAGACTAAATTCAATGTTTACCATGGTTAAGGTGGTTGTGATTTCCATATTTTTGCACACGTATTTGTTCTATTTTAGTATAGTACTGGTGTAGTGGGGCGCTTGCAAGTTACACCAGTAAGTTAATATTAAAAAAAACTGATTCAGTATGTGCTGTTTGACACTGAAATGCAGTTGGTGGGAAGGGTGGGAATTGGTGCTGCTAGTGTTGGTTTTTTGTGCTATTTTCAGGTACAGTATAGTACTTGCACCAGTTGTTGATTTTGTGTTGTTTGGGAGTACAGTATGGTGTTTGCACCAACTGCTAATTTTGTACTATTTGGGAGTGCAGTATGGCAGTTGCTGATTTTGTCATGTTTGGGAGTGCAGTATGGTGCTTGGACCAGCACGTCAGCATGTGCTGGTGCAAGCATTTTGAATCGATTTTTTGAAATGGTTTGGGGATTGTTTCGTGCTGGTGATTGAATATGGTTTGAGAGCTATTTGAACCAGTTTATGAGTATGGTTTGGGGCAGTTTGGTGCTGGTGAGCAGTGCTGGTATAATTACTGCTTTGGTCCTGGAATGATCTGGTTTAAAGATTGGTTTGTTGGAACCAAAGTCTCCCTTTTTTAAAGAAACACACGACATGATACTTAAGTGATCCACTTTCGGCCACAATTGGCACTTAAGTGATCACTTTTGAAACCACGACAAGAATTTAAGTGATCACTTTTGAACCACGACTGGCACTTAAGTGATTACTTTTAAACCACGACTAGTACTTAAGTGATCACGATTATAAATATTTGGCACTAAAATGTCAACTGCTGAACCTGTGACGACTTCATGATTTGCTGCTATGCAGAGTTGCAGCACCTTATTTTCCAGTAGTAAGCCTTACTCCATAATATGCAACCATCTAACCAGATGAAAAAATGCAACAAATGAACAAGTGAATATGCAGCAAATGAGGAAGTGCAGCAAATGAGCAAAAAATATGTAGCAAGTGAGGAAGTGCAACAAATGAGAAAAAATATGCAGCAATAAAATACTAAGCAACTTAAGATTGAGAACCAATAAATTCCAACATTCCATTTGTCATAGATTGCAGCAAACCTCTTATTACATACATAAATTGCAGCAAACTAATAACACAACCGTAGTTACAAATTGCTGAATACAAGTACATAATATAAGCCTATCTTAAATTATGGTGCACTAAGAAACTTTTGCTCATCACCGACATTACATTTGACCATAAAATAGGCTATAAAAAATATCAATAACATAATCAACACTTGATAACACTTTCTTTCAATTTTCATCCTTGGAACTTCCTTCTTCAAATAGTTGGCCAGAGATGCTAAAGCCTTCATTTCAGCTTACAACGAGTCGACATCATCCAACTCGTCCATTAATGTAGGTGGAGGTTGATGTCGAGCTTCAAGTAGTTTTACTATCACCTCTGTTGCTTGATCTGAAAATTTCTCATCAACCCACTTGAAGAATTTGCACTTTGAGCATTCTCTATACCTGGCGCATCCATGGAATCTTCTCCCAAGGTTCAATCGAGTTCAAGATGTTCTTCTTGGACTTGGTAACCCATAATAGCAGAAGAACCGACCTTCTTCTTCGTTTCGTTCAAACGAATTTGAGCCGCTAGTGAAGCTCCTGCCGTCCATTTATAACTTTCAGCTATCAATTTCGAGGAAAACAGGGAAATAATATGGCCAGTTAGGTTTGCAATTGGGGAATATGTCCAATTAGCCGATTTAGGATTCTTATATTAGGAGGAGAAAGGTTGAGCGGCATTGTTTTCGCTATAAGGGCTGACTGGACTCTCCGACCAGCCACGTCAGCATCGGATATTAATAAAAAAGAGCCACGTCAGATTTCCGGCATGGTATATCAGTATTGGCACTAAAGTGATCGTTTTTAAGAAAAGTTGGCATCAAAGTGATCCGAAAAAAAGTTATGGTACCAAAGTGACCTCCGTACACAACTTATGGCACTTATAGTGTCATTTTGCCATTGATAAAGGAATGCTGTAATTTTGATCGAAGATAGTATCCTTAGCATTTCTTATTTTATGTCCTCCCTTTCAGACAACAATATTTCCCTAATGTGATTCATACTTTATAATTTATCGTCTGAACAGCATGACATTGGAGATGGTCAAGATGTCCTTGTGAGGGTACCTTCGAAATGTCTCACAGGACACATTTGGATTTGCTAGATGTAACTGCTTGCAACCGGCTTTCACTTGCGATGCAGCATATAGTTTCGGCTGGTAGGGGCGTGCTGGTGTACCTCCGAGGGCACGAAGGAAGAGGCATAGGGTTGGGGCACAGACTATCTGCTTATAACCTGCAGGACGATGGGCGTGACACCATGGAGGCAAATGCGGAGCTGGGATTGCCCGTTGACTCTAGAGAGCACAGAATTGGTGCTCAGGTATTTCTTCCTCAAGTCGGAAACTAGACTAATGTGAGAGGTCCTGCATAATTTAGCTTCTGAATGAGGTTGATTCATGGTCACTGTCATTTTGCTTTACGGAATCGAGAATATTAAATAAACTAATGTCGTTAACGTGAATTTAGAGGCAGTTGAATTTCAGTGACTGTTTCAGAGACTGTACATAGTTTGTAGGACTACTAGAGAAAGCTGGTGACTGAATCCAAGGCTTTAAATTCTTATCTTCAAAAGACGAGATTTAATTAGGATAAAGAATCACTCTATCATCCAAGTTTTCATAGCATTTGACGCCTTTGTATTAGTGCTTGACATATTGGCTAATACTGGGAGTCGAAATAATGAAGCTAATGACAAACAACCCGCTGAAGTATGTGAGGCTTAAAGTTAATGACTTGACTATTGCTGGGAGAGTCCCTCTGGTAATAAAGGAGAACAAATGACACTTGGATACGAAAAGCTCCAAGATGGGGCGCATCTATGGAGCGTTAGTCAATGACCGCTTTAGCAATCTCATCAGCAAAAAGGGCAGGCAGTCCTGTTTCTTCCTGATCCGGCTCTGTCTGACTCATAAGAGTCGCAGGATAGTTTAACTTCTAATGATTTATTTGGGGGATATTATTGAGATGCATGTGCAAGTGGTATTAAAAGAAAATCCCATTTCGAAAAATTAGTGTTGTTTGGAGTAGTTAAACTTGGGCTCCTCTCGGCGATCTTTTCGGGTGAAGGTATTGAAAATCAATTGATAAATCTTGATGTTGCAATTATATCTGAAGCGAAAGTAAAAATTGAGAAGTTTAACCGGAAGAACAACAATGGAGCGTTAGGATCGGTGCGCCCTGTTAACAACCCAAGAGTTAGGATTAGCTAAGTGCCCTACAACGTCCAAGCCATATAACAATTCCAATGCCAAGAGTTACTTTACAACTTCCTCTCGGAGACATATCGTCGAACGGTTTATGGTCGGTCGATTGAGGAGTAAATTTCAAACATCTCAAACTCCAAATTCATGGCTGGACTCATTCTAGCGAGATGAAATGGAGCCTAAGCCAAGTTCACTTTATAAGAACATATCTCGGTCAGATTTATGCTCGAACAATCCTGGATGCTGCTACCCAGACAATTCATCGAACATGTCATGAGCGATTGATTGCAGAACAGATTCTTGTCATTTCAAACTCGAGATTACAACCTAAGTTTCAGTTATTATCAAAGCCAGGGCAAGGCGCTCATAATCAGAGAAACAAACTTGGAATGTATCGATTTTGCTGCTTCAAGCCGGGGCCTGCTTCCTCGAAGCATAGAACCTTCCTCCGGAGGGTAGGCCCGCAGCTGCTCCGATGCTTCAGGGCTCCTGGCGAAGTCCAACATCATGCAATCGCGAACCATGGAACCATATTTCTCTAAGGGCAAAGCTGATGCCTCGGTCGTTCTTAGGCAATGGGCACAGCTCCCGCCCGCTCAGCCACCTGCACGTGAACACCATAAGCCAAATCCCCCAGGACCATCTGGCTTGGCTCCCGGAAGTCCACAGCAGGGGAGAAGAACTCCCTCTCCGATCTTACGGACGCCCTCTTCTCTCAGACCCTCGAGCCGACGGATCTCGCTGACGACGAAAGTCGATCTGTTCCTCAAAACTCGACCCTCGCTCTCTCGACCTCGGTCGCATAGTCCTGAAGCTGAAGTTTCAAGACCTGGATCAGCGTAGCGTCATCCGCGGTCCGAACACCACCGGCTTTCCTCTGCATCTTCAGGCGGCGACGGATGTCGCGCAGCAGGGCGAGGCGCGCACCTCACACGCCGCGTCTCCTCTCGGTGACCAAGAAAAGGGAGAAGGAAAGGGGGAATTTCGGGCTGGGCCCTTGCTATCGCGGGCTTAATTTGCGTTCCATGGGCCTAAATTGGGCATGGGCCCATTTTATTTGATTGGCTACAGAACAATCTTAAAAGGTTTGGGCTTGGGTCTGATAAGATTTGTTGTGCTAAGGTCTGGTTATGTACCAATAGACATAACTTATTATGCAATCTTAGAAATTGTTGGGTCTGATTAGTTTTTTTTTATTGCAATCTTGAAAAAAAATTGATGAGATTAGGGCTAAGTTGTTTTTCCCTGTAAAATAGTAATGGTTGGATAATTACTTAAAATAGCTCCAAAGTATGATTAAAGAAAACATTCATCTGACGTGATAAATTACTAGAGATCGGCGACGTACCCTGGAATATAAATAATAAATGGTGGAGTGCCCTACGGGAATGAGTTCTTTTTATGACTAGATCCTATCGTGTTTCTCTATAGAAAATTGACATCAAAGAAATACATGCGATGATGTCTGCATCACATGGAAGCACACTTAAGTTCATGGAGATTTTATGTAGTTTGAGTATCATAACAAGTGACCTAGAAGTGTCGAGATGGAGAGAAGTACCACGATCAGAAGCTTTGCTCATGTGGAAGTTTTGGATTATGTCTTGATCGATTTGAGGTTTACAATCAAAACTCAGCGTTCGACTATCCCAGCAAAGCCACGTTTAGCAACGTTATCCGTGTCGGCCACGGAGTGTGCGACGGAGCACTGACCCAATCGGATTGCGCCAGCCGCATGAATTTCGCTCGGAAGCAAATAACAAAAGCTTGCCCACATAGTGTTGGTCGGAGTGCGACTTCAGTTTCAAGATTGCTTAACCATATACAAGGAATACAATATCACCGAGTAACTTAGGACTTGTAGCTAAGGATCAGTTCATACTTCGAAGGGAGAAAAATGGTTTGATACTCCTCGGCTTTCTGACATTAACCCCTTCCGATACCAACTTTCTAAACTCTCACTAGAACCCATGTCAAATATTCATCGCGGTTCAATGTGATAGAGGTGTCGAATTCCAATGCATATACAGTTATGTCTAAGCAAAGTGCTTAGTCATTGTTGAACTCGTCGTGGTTATACCCATTATTCATGTTACCTATGTTTTACTAATTGGGTCACATGGATCCATGCAATAACTCCACTTTGTAAGACCTAGACATATCCACAAGATAATAATAATAATAATATAGGATGGAACATATTATTCTTGGTCACAGAAAGTATCGGACTTATTTCATGCCTATCCAACTATATACTACAAAAGCATAGACAAGGACGTTAGTCAATTGAAGACGTAAATCTCTTGGCTAAGGGTATTTAAGAGAGAAGAGGATGGAATAGTCGAGGACGTTGTGACCTATTTCATCGACATTTCACAAATGAATAGAGACATGAAAGTAGCGGCCCAACCTATGTAATTGACCGCCTTATATAGCCAAAATTGGCTAACTCAAACTTAAGAGAAATATTTACTAAGAACGCAATTAAAGTAGCAGTCTAAAGATACACAGACCACCTATATGAATATCATGCGGACGCTTCAAGGAATCGCACGCATCACTATAGGGCTTTCTTGTCGGTGCACCATGGTGAGTGGCGTGGCGAACATGACCAACATAATCCGCAACGAGCAACGGCATTTCCATTTGGGTCCAATTGCAACTACAGTGAACATGGTCCCATATGACTTGAGCGCTAACACAGGGACTTGAGCATGTATTACAATTCCACTGGTGTGTACCGCGCACATGGAGCTGGCAACGGTGTGCTTGAACACCCAGACTGTACTGCGTGCATCGATTCCGCGAGAAAGCAACTCTATCACGAGTGCAACTACACTATCGGTGCTCAAATTCAACTCAAAGATTGTAGAGTTAGGTATGAGGAATATTCATTTACGGAATGACACTAAGTGGGAGGGTTAATCTTTCGCTATATAACGGAATGTTGCCTCCATGTAAGAGATCCGATCTAACTAGATATGATGACAAGATTGTCTTACTCAACTAATTGGGACTATTATACATGTGTGACTATTTTTATCAATGATGATGATGATGATTTTGACAATGAGAGACCGAAATATTAGAAGCATAAACTCATCAATATCAATTACGTATCCAATACTCGAGGATGACTCCTACACTTAATTTCCCCATATAGGATGTATAGATAACTCTCAGGGATTTTTAAGTGGTAAATGATTGGGATCTCGTAGATTCAATCATTCATCGAATCTGAATCCATGAATAAAGCGAATGGTCTCTTCGTGAAGAACACACGAAGAAACTGCCAATGCTAATAGAGTTAGTGAATGGCCTCTCCTTCAATCTGTTTAATTTATGGCTCTCTTCTTAGCGTTTGACGATTTCGAATCGGTGGCATGTAATTATGTCAGATGAGAGTTTTCCGACAGTTTACGTGGAGGAGAGAGAGGTCGAAGTTAGGGAAGATGAGCATTGCAAGAAGGGAAGGAAGAATAAAAAGAATAAAAAGAAAAGAGAAACGAAATCACAAAAATAAAAAGAAAATAAGCAAAACGACGTCGTTTTCCATAAATTTGTTCACATCAAATGCTAGTGACACCACGTATGAAAGCTATCGAGAGAAAGGAATTTAAATTCTTTGTGCTTGATTCAGAACATGCACTTATATTATGTTTGATAAATATATTGCTATTTTATATCTCGAAACTACATGATGCGGTTTGAATCCACTTTATTAAACAAAACTACACGTAAAGTCTAATAAAAATTTGACCGATGTGAATATTTATCCTGTCATAATTTTCAGTATGTTATTTGTCTTGCGAAAATTTATGTCAGCACCAACATTTAGAGTTATATAACAAATATAATCTTAGATCCATGCATCTAGCTAGTTGCTTAATACCCGGGACAAAAGTTAGAGGGGACTCGAGAACCTCCAACTTGAGTTTTGCATGTGAGAATCCTCATCTGCTTCAATGGAGACATTGGCTCTAATTAACCTTTTGAGCCTAGGTGTCTCAACGAGCCGCAATGGTGCCCCAGTCGAGATCGACTCAACCCCCATACTTAGTGTTCAAAACTTGATTTATCATATATTAATTTCATACTGGAGCTTGACTCGAGTAAAAAGTTGAGGCTTATATATAAACCTGTGCACACGAGTGCGCACGCGTATGGCTAAGGATGTCTATGCCTAATTTTATAACATTAAATTATTTTCAATTAGGCTCAAAAGTTTGTTGAGCTGAGTATTGACAAGCTCGAGTTTCAACTTCACACGACACTCGAGCAGTTTGAGCTAGAGCTTGACTAGAAATCAGTTGAGCCATTCTCAAACCATCGTCAACCCAATCTTGAACAACTCGTGAGATCTTGACTTATTTTCACTCCTAGTAGGTCTTCATATATGCTCGTAGAGAGAGAGGAATAGGGTATACGTTGGGCGTAGGTAGAAATTTTCCCTAACTCGACTAGCATAACAAGGGATCATATCTTGTGCTAGCACAAGTTGGATGTAATACATAAATTCTCATTTTAATGTATAAGGATACGAGAGAGTATGGTTTGCCAAGACGTCAACAAGTTTGTATCGTATAATATATATGCCGAATTCTCCAATTAAACAGAGGAGCAAAAAACCTTCCGATCCAATGAAGATTCGACCAAGATCCTAAACCACTTCATTTGGAAATAACAAACACAGTCTTTTGCCGTCGTATCAAGTCTCATATTGATCATAACGATTAACAAAGACTCTTAAGCCTAACGAATTAATGACTAAGGATCCAATGAGAAATTAAACCCTTCTTACACCCAAATCAATTTGTGTGTTTCTCTACACTAAAACGAAAGAGAATTAGAGGGAAATACAGTGAACACAATACATCATGATGTCCACAGCGCACAAAATCGCTGTCCTGTTCATGGTAGTACTTTTGCACTACCTTTGTATTGTGAGAAGTGACCCGGTCGTGACTTTTCTGAACGAGGTATGCAATGGAGAGCAGTACTACGATTGGGACGATTATGCCGTGGCATTGTACACCGTCCTGTGCTATCTTAGGTCCACGGCTGCGGAAAAAGGGGTTTGTTCGACAACTACGCCCGTGCTTCCTTCCACCATGCCAAGGGCATCGGCCACGGTGCGTGCAATGGTGCGCTGACACACGCCGCCGACTGTACTGGTTGCATGGATTTCGCCCACAATGAAGTCCAAATAGTGTGCACCCATAGTGTCGGCGCACAGCTTCGGCTTTGCGATTGTAGACTTAGGTACGAGCAATATTCATTCACGGAATAACCTAAACTTTTGTTGGAAAATATGCAATATCATGACGATTCCCGTCTAAGAAAATGTACAATGCAATAAGATTTCATTTAGATAGAGAATAACTAGGTATGGAACGACTGACTTTGTTGGCATTCATGATCTTTGTATATGTCTACACTAATTAATCGTTTATAAGTGTGGATCAATTTGATCAGACAATGTCTGGGCTTGACCCCACACTGAATCGGCAGTTTTAGAACTTGACACCTACAAAGTTATCTTAATTAAATAGAAAAATTAATTAAATTCAAAGAGGAAGGATTTTTTTTTTGGTCAAAAAAAGGAAGGATTTCAATCTCAAACTTTTGTTAGAAAATTTCATGAAATGCATGTGTCTATCATTAAAATGTACTATAGGAATACAGAATAATAAAGTGGGAAAAATCATAACTTAAAAAATCAAGATGATCGTTAATTAATTGCCTGAATATATGGAAAAACAAAGAATGCACGATCAATGTAAAAAAAAATAATTTACACGAGCGGTCTGATCAGTCATTGGTTTAAGAATTATAACGGCCAATTCTGTCAAATCAATGCTCTGTTAGTTGTTTGCGTAAAATTCCTTTTCACACAAGGCAATAGTCACATCTAAAATTTTACTATTTAAAATAAAAATTAAAAAAAGGATGTATATATATATAAATAGTAGTGTATCGAGATGATCCCAACCTGAGCTTAGGCAACCGGATAAGCTCGTCAAAATACCAGGCGACATCCATCCCCTCTGCGCGCGGCGGCGACGGGGCGAAACGAAGGACGCAAGCGAGAGCGACGGCCAAAATGGAATTCGAAAGGCAGCAATGAAGTGGAAGAGGTGAACAAAGCAAAAAATCGACGAACGTGTTTGGAACGACCTGATGATGGTTCAGCAGCGATGGGGCGACGTGAGCTCGAGATGGCCCGGCGACGGATGAATCTGGTCCAGACGTGTGCGAAGGACAAGGAAAGGGGAAAGACTTTGAATCGGAGAGGACTTAGTGACGGCGGGATGGCGTCGCTGCGACTCGAACTATCTTCGAAGGGACCGTCGTTCATTGTTTAGCCGCCCACCACGACGGTCGAGCTCGACCACGGAGTTTCCCGGTCGTTGAACGTGCCGCGTCTTCTGAGCAGAAGGTGTTCGGTGAATTGCGCAAGAGAGAAACAGAGAGTGAGGCGATTCTGAAACAACAAGCAGAGAAAGATGTGCCTGGAGAAATCTCCAGAGACAGCCGGTTCCTCGCGACATTTGGGCGATAACGGAGTTCATCAATCAAAACTCGCACTTACCGGGTCGTTTCCATCTCCGATTGAACTCTAGAATTACTTTCGATTCATTCCAGATTTGTCTGTTGACTTCTGTTTCGTTTTGTTTTCTCCCGTCCTCTCGCCGTCTTCCGACATTCCATTGCCGTCGGTTGCAATGTAGGGGAGGAATTGCAAGGAAGGTGTTTGATGGAATGACGAAGCCGGACTCTCTTTTGAAGAAAACCTGTTCAAGAGAGAGAATCAGCGAGCTTTATCTGGTGGTGGGAGCAAGTTCAAGTTCGAGAGAGCAAGATGTTGTCGATTCTAAGATGAAAAGCCACTGCCGGAGGGCTCGGATGCTGTGTTGTTGGGAGAGAGGTTGGGGAAGAGTTGTGCCACGGCAACGTGGTTCGTTACAGGGTTATGCTGCCGCGCCGAAAGAGATGACTGTGAGAGAGGCTCTGAATGCTGTGCTTGATGAGGAAATGTCTGCAGATGCTAGAGTCTTTCTAATGGGTGAGGAGGTCCGAGAATACCAAAGAGCCTTACAATCACAGAGGCTGGTTTCACTGGAGTTGATGTCGGCGCTGCTTTCTATGGTCTCATGCCTTGTCGTGGAGTTTCTGACTTCCAATTCCGCTATGCAGGCAATTGACCACATTATAAATTCTACTGCTGCAAAGATGAACTACATGTCTGGCTGGCAACTTATCAGTCCCTATAGTTTCAAGAGGAGCTGCAGCAGGAGTTGGTGCCCAATACTTCCAAGCCCTGCGAAGACATTGCCATCCCACCTAGAGGATCGTCCATGGCATACAAAATAAGAGTTGCTCATGAACTGTGTAACATCTCTGATATGTTCCTCCAACCAAAGTTCTTCCTCATTCTCTGCTTTTTCAGATTTGCAGTCACTAGTTTTTAATGCAGTGGGTTAGTTGCATTATTCGAATGCGTTGTCGTCAAGGAGTGGATAGTTTGCGTGGTTGCAAATTTCATTGGTGTTTACTCAAGTTTCCTTTTCAGTTGCTATTATTACGTTATCGACATAAGCACAGAAAGATGAGATATACATGACACATATGCTCAATATAATAACGTTGGTGCAGGATGGGAACATTGTTATTACTGATTAACTCAGCTTGTAATGTTTGGTATTTAGCCTCAGAAAGCTTCACGTGTCCTTCGTCCTTTTCCTGCCTTCTTTTGTTTGAAAGGGTAAGCAATCATTCGCAAATTCTGGACATGCTCCTCTTGTTTCGAAGTAGTAATTGCTTTTGCTATTCAATGACTCTTTACTCTCATAAACTTTGATCAGTGACCTATTGTTGCATAGCTTAACCCCTGTTCTCAAAATTATTATTCCATTTGGTAACAAGGGTAATTAGTTGATGATTCAGTCATGTTGAATTCAATTTGTTAATTTTGTACTTTGGTGTTCTAGGAGTTGAATAAAGTTTTATGTGGATCTGCTTTGCTTCACGGTTATTAGTATCAATAGTATGTGCTGTTTCATTCTGTTACAGTACAGTGTAGGAAATTGGTGAGCTCCTAAAGCTCACTCCTACGCAACGTTGTCATTGATTATTAGGCCATTTGCTGCATTTGTTTCTCTTGTACATGTATCTTGTGATGGCAGATTAGCATAAAGACTCTCTGGAAAGACAAATCATGGAGATGTGAAGAAGTATCTTTGTGGATTTTTTGATGCTACATGGGGCGAAAAAGCACATGGTCATGTAGAGATATCCGAGTCACGAGTAAATGATAAGCCATCAAACGTATTATTTGTGATCGATGTCTATCAAGAAGCTGTGACTGACGCCTTTCTCTCGTGAATGCCGGCCAACTGGCAGAGAAGCTACGTCCCTGTGGCCTGTCCATGGCTCCTAATGAGCTTCACTGGCCACGATTTGTACAAATACCGAAGAGTTGATATTTGTTTGTTTTCTATTGCTAGGCGAATCCAACCAGAGCACCCTGGACGTGTACATATTTTGAATGGCCAATGCATGAAAATTGTTAAATTGAACATGAGAAATGTGTGATGATTTAAGCTCCAGATCTTAGCAGGCTATTGGTATGACATCAAGGGATCACTAGGTTGAGAAAGGGATGCTCCAAATCAATGTCGCTGGCCAATTCAGGAGATGTGAGAGGCCTTGAAAGTGTAGGACCATGCAAATCCGGCTTATAATGGCTCCCTCTGCATGTAGAATGTTCGATCCCACCTGTAGTGAAACATGAGAACTAAAATTGTTCAAAAAGTCTAGCTGGCTTCACATGGTGCCTAACTGAGACTCACATGGTGCCTAGCTGGCATCACATTATCGCTATAACATCTCCAATTAGACATGTAAGACATTGCGTCGATATAACATGCAAAAATTGTTCAAAACGTCTTCATAATGTATTGATTGCAAAATAATGTTAGTGCATCGGGCGGTCAAAATCAAAATTTAGTGACTTAATTGTACAAAATGACTACATATGAAATTTACCAACTTATGGAAAAATCTCATTTGTACACCAATTTGGTAGACCGATTGTTTATACCAAGCACTTTTCATACCATCAACCACATTGACCATCAGGTACAATGCAACTCTAAGATATTCCCACATATAGTAGGAGGGATTTTTACATTCTAGATGGATTCCATATTGAACGTGAAACTAGCTTAGCACAGAAAATATAGAGACAAACTGAAGTTATTTGAGGAATTGCAAAACTTATGTCCCGAGTTTTCCTCAAGTGGAGATTTTTGTCTCTTGGAGTCCTCGAGTGAAAAGAAAAGAAAATAATAATGGTTCAATAGGATCAAAACAAAAACTTGAGTCTTCAAGCAAACGTCAATAGACGTGAGATTAGCAAAGAAATCCATGACACTAAACGCTATATAATTTACGTTGCTGAATGTGCGTCCAAGCGATATATGAAAGAAAGACAGAGATACGAAATCTATATTCTCATTACTAACTTCACAGAGTATCAAAGTCTTTGTCCTAGGCTTCTTATCTACTTGCTATGCCGTTGGAGGTGATCCAGATACAACCATGACCAACAAAATCTGCAATAATGATGAGTACATGCCATGGGATGGTTTCGCGAATGCCCGATGTAATGTCCCGATTGAACTGAGTGCCAAAATGGCAAATAACTGGATACAGTTACCACAGCAAATCCAAGGACCGCAAGGAGTCATGTCATGGCCACAGAGCGTGCAATGGGGCATTGAGCAATCCGGATGGTACTGCATGCATGAGCAAAGCACGAGGATCAGATAAAAAACGAATGCGGACAGAGCACCGCAGCCCATATCCAACTCCAGGATTGTAGAATTAGGCACGAGAAACACTTATTTTCATAATGATGGGAGTGTTTCCTGTGAAGAATAGTCGGAGCCTTGGACAAAAGCGTATATTTTTATGAAGCCTAGCTGATTAGCTGTTTCCTTCCTTGATATGGAAGGACCACGCAACTGGTGAGTGGTGAGTACGCATGTCATATGTCAACAAACATATAATAAAATCCGTAGGACTAGTTAAGGCAAATAATCGTTTAATGTGTTTTTGTATACTTTATGAACAATATAAAGGTATAAAGCACATTTATCTGAGACCTTGTCTAAATTAGGATTTAAGCAATTAATTGTTGATTACTCCATGTTTGCTTTAAGAAGAGGAAATTCATTTATCCCGATGTTAATTTCTGTCGATGACATTTCGATAGCCAAAAATGACACTGGTTAATTTTCTAATTAGAGGAAATTTAAATTGGAATCTCAAATTGAAAGATCTAGGGAAAATTTAAAATATTTCTACGGAATTAAAGTTGCAAGAAATAAAAGAGGAAGTTTCCTCTCACAAATGAAATCAAACACTATTCATTGAAGCGAGAACAGACCGCAGACAACAAGCAAACCCACATGATTTACAAAAGCGAATTTAAAGCCACGAATAGTAATAGGGACAGGAACAAATGACATAATCAATGCCAATCAATATGAGCAACAACAATAAGAGATGAATGAATCAAGATCGAGTCGGATTCAAGAAAAATGCTCTCGCCCGTATCCTTACGTGTCCCACCCAAAACTCAAAAAGTGAAACCTCAACTTGAACTAATAGCATGGAAATGGCTAAGCATGACATTAGAAGGCACGACAAAGCGATCATCTTATCCAATCACATATCAATAGAAGTAATCCTACTCCTAGAATGACTAGGAATACTACCTCAAATCGGGTTCCATGCCAAGGTAATCTAGCAGGGTAGGGCGACGGGAGCCCAGTGGTGGCTCGATTGTGGCCAGTAGACGGCAAGCGGATGGACTTGCTTCCGCGAGAGAGATCGACATATTATCAATTGTGAGTTGTGATCGATTATTGATGGAGCCAAGGAAAAAAATCACTAAAAATCCCGAACTATGCTCATCATGACACATTTATCATAAACTTTTTTTTATGATTGATCTCCAATTTGGAGAGTTTGCTTTTACATGGAAAAGAACAAAATATTGGATAGAGAAGAAAAATACGACACAAAAAATCTCAAACTTGTACATGTATGACGCATTTACCCCTCTGTCATTATTCTGTTAATGAGCACGTTGAAAATCTGCATATATGGACCAGGGAAGGAAAACAGTGTTGACATGGCATCCACGTGACTTAAGTGAAATCAAAACAACATCGATTTGATTAGAAAATCATATGATAGAATCTTGATGGAGGGTAAATAGGTCACATATGCATAATTTTTGGGATTCTTGATGTCCAAAAGAAAAAAGTCTAGAATAAATATATCATACTAGATATAATTTTGGATTTTTGACTATATAAAAAGGTTTAGGATAAATATATCATAATAAATATAGTTA
Organism: Syzygium jambos; assembly: GCA_031216235.1. Classification (NCBI taxonomy): domain Eukaryota; kingdom Viridiplantae; phylum Streptophyta; class Magnoliopsida; order Myrtales; family Myrtaceae; genus Syzygium; species Syzygium jambos. The sequence continues at coordinate 5,779,428 of CM062226.1, read as the reverse complement.
GGAGTTTTTTGATGACTTAAAAAATATCGATAATGACTAAGAGTTGGTGGAAGAATCTTCCTCTCAACGAATGCCATCTTTTGTGCATAAGTTTTCCTTTGACCAACTTCTTGTGAGCTTTCTGCTTTCTTTTGCGTATGTTTTTTTTCCTATTTCTTTTTTTATTTTTATGTTAACACTTTTGCTTCCATCCCATCCAACAACAACCACCGGTAATACCCCAAAAATCCGAATGAATCTCCACCGCCTCGCTTTCTCCTCGTCACGCTCCTCCGCCCATTCTCGTCTCCGACGATGACGACTCTCAGATTGGCCTCGGCTGCCGCCGTCGATTGATGCCGATGATGATCCATCCCACCTCAGCCTTGGCAATCGGATGAAGCTCTTGTGAACACCAGCCCACATCCCCCCTTTGCGCGCGGCGGAGACGGGGGGGCGAAACGAAGTACGCAAGCGGCGGCGGCGGCGGCGGCGGCGATGGAATCCGAAAGACGGGGATGGAGTGGAAGAGAACAGGACGAGGCGAGAATCGACCGACGCATTTGGAATGAATCGAAAATTAAACTCGGAAGTTCAATCGGATATGGAAACGACCTGACGTGATGACGGTTCAGCAGCGATGAACGGATGAACTCCGGCTGAACGGATGGGGATTGATCTCTAGCTGATGATGATTCACTGCAACCGCGAATGGAGCACCACCCAGCGATTCATCGAGATCGAACTCTGTGACGACGCACCGGTGCGAAGATGTGGCTTTGCCTCGTTACCGTGACGAGATGAAGAGCTTCAATTGGCGCTACTCCGCACTTCCCGTCGCTGCCCGTCGCCAATCGCTGATCTCCTTCCCAACGCACTGCCTATCTTCGAAGGGATCGTGATTCATTATTGTTTAGCCACCACGACAGTCGAAGTTGACCACGGAGTTTCCCGGTCGTTCAATGTGCTGCGACCTCTGAGCAGCAGGTGTTCGGTGAATTGCCCAAAAGAGAAACTGAGAGCGAGACGATTCTGAAACAACAGGCAGAGGAAGATGCGCCTAGACAAATCTCCACACCCAGCCGGTTCCCGTTGACATTCAGGCGATGACGGGATTCGTCAATCAACGCTCGACAGTCGAACTTACCAGGACGTTTCATCTCCGATTGAACTTTCGATTCAATCCAACTCTGTCTGTTGATTTCTGTTTCAATTTCGTGTCGTCCCATTCTCTCGCTGGCTTCCAAATTTCCATAGCCTTCGGTTGCGCACTGCGGAGCAGGAATCGAGTCCGCAAGGAAGGTGTTCGATGGAAAGATGAAGCCGGGCTCTGTTTCGAAGAATACCCGTTCGAGATCGAGAGAGAGAGAGAGAGAATCGGCGAGCTTTATCCGGCAGCGAGAGCAAGTTAAAGATAGAGAGCGCGGGATGTTGTCGATCCTAAGACGAAAAGCCACCGCCTGAGGAGGCGCGGATGCTGCTGTGTTGTGGGGAGAGGTCGCGGAAGAGTTGTGCAGCAGCGACGCGCTTAACAGAGTTATGCCGCTGCAGGGAAAGAGATGATCGTGAGAGTGGCATGGCCGAGCGTTAAGGCGGGGCACTGGAAATCCACTTTCCCCATTTTAAACAATCAGGAGTCTAGTAGACATTGGTGTGAAAATTTCTTTAATTGACTAACCATGAAAGGATGTAGCATAGATATAAAATTACTTTGCCACGCATATCATGATTTAATTTGACAGAATAAATTATGAATGCTCTTCCCTTGAGAAGAAACTAATAAATTCTAATTTGCGCCCGCATGCGAAAAAAACTTAAATCGTAAAATCTTCAAGAACTCGAAAAGAATCTGATGTAAGTGCACCGGAGCTTCTAAAACCATGGGTTGCACCTTGAAATTCTGAGTCAGGTATATGGCTTAAGGGAAGTTTATTCGTACGTTACCACACATTACATCAACGTCAGCAATCAGCTTCGTCCGTCTCATGATTCATGCCCACACGGTGACTGCTAACGCTAGGATCAAGGAAAGGTATCATACACATCCAAGACCATTCCATTCATAAGAACAGAACTCCACGCTTTGATCCGATTTGCCAAATCACAAGTACATTTTAGCCTAGCAATTCTGAAGTTATCTTCTCCCCCAATGTGAACTAAAGGATGCTTCCTTTGCTGTGTCCTTTTGCATGGTATTATTCACCCAAGTCGTATCAGTGGTTCTGAAGATGGATACTCCGAATACGATATCGTCCCTTCTAATGAGCTCGCATGTCTTCCCCCCTTCAGAGAAGTTTCTCTCGTGAATGTGGCCCGACTGGCAGATAACTTTCCATAATGTTCTTCATCGGCCAAGATTTGTCTTGAAATATGAGAGCCATGGGCTGCGGACTTTTCTTGATGTGCGTCTTTGAAAATGAACCAGGAACTCTCTGCTCAAGTGGACGTTTCGCAATTTTTGTCATCCGAAAAAAGAAAACAACCAATGATTTCTAAGGAAGACAGTACATGTGAAGGATAAAAACATAAACTATCGACACACCTAGAGCTAGCATAGTCCAGCAACTATATGTGATTTAAATCCAAGAGTCGTCATTGTCATGAGGATCTTACCACATTGCTTTTCTTCAGATATATCCACCTCACTGCAATTTGGAAGAAAGGATACTCGGGTTAAAATGTGATGGCCAGTTCGAGAGCTTTGCACAAACCCGTCTCTTTCAGCTTTACCTGCAGCAGTCGCAAACAGAACATGAAGAAAGCTTTAGCTCTCTAGGAATATACTATTCTTGTTATGTGAAACTCATATCTACCAACATAGCAATGCTAAATCAATAGATCCGAATCTTCGTAATGGTCTAGCTTCCAAGGCCTATTTGCACACCAAATTCATTTTCAGCACAATCAACATTGATATGACCGGTTTCATTTGTTTCCTTCGGCTTGACATTTACGAGATCCCCCAACACATGCATATGCACACACGGGAGAGCTAGAGACAGAGAAACACCGCGAGGAGGAATTAGCTCTAACACATTCACTCTTAGTCTAACAACATGGAGAGTTCCTGTACGAAATTCAAATCAAACATGAGAACAACACAATCAAGGGGAGAATTAGCAACTAGATTAAGATTCACACCTTGAAAATCTCATGATGAGCAGTTCAAACTTCCGTCTCTACCCAAACCCCATGCTGATGATTGTACACAGTAACGACCATGAACTTCGCAAACCTGATGAGATTACTTGCCTTACAAAGTTGAGGACACTTGGGTGAATGCGATTCACTTTCTGCGAAACAAATCCACAATTGTCGAGGCCTGGTTCCTCATATCAGCATTTGTTGGCAGATATTCTATCTCAGATGTGCAATAATCAATGATTACATGGAAAATGGAGTGCCCTTCAGATTTGAAGACCAAAAATTGGCCCCCGCAGATAGAGTAATGCTCTAGAAATTCATTCCAACCCTTTGATAGCCAAACCATTTCATCACGTTCTTCCAATTCCACAGGCCAAATAATTGCACCATCCTCTCAGAAGCAAGTTTTTGAGAGATTCTCACCATATTTTCTCACTAACCTCTTTGGTATACCCTATGGGAAAAATAAAACCCATAATCTTAATAAGCCTATGAGACTTGATTTCAAATTAAAAATGAAGAAGAACATAACAAGAATGCATAAACCAAAAAGGACATGTTGAAGCACATCCTTTTCGGTTCATTCAGATTTGGAATGTGGCATTACTTGCTAGTTTCAGGAGTTTTGATAGACAGTAAACCATATGATGAAAGTCATCAATCCAAGTCAAATGTCAAAATCTATGCTCCTAGAGTGCAATATGGTACACACTCAAAAGAAGCCTTCCATGTCCTATATATATTTAAAACACATGAATTTCAGCCACACAGACTACAAGCGCAGGGGCAAAAGCAAATACGCCAACGACCGGAACATGGATAGAATCGAAAATTAAAACTTAAGCTGTTTGATTCTTTCAAGCGCTGCTCAAATAAGGTTTTATCAAACTATTGGTTCAATTTGAAAAACTAAAATTATCTCCTTGTTTTCCCCAAATCCGATTAATATAACAAAATGCAACAGCATCTCCTATTTGACAACAAAATTATCAGTCACTAGATCTACAGTGAAATTTCAGAATCATAACAAGCCACCCCCCTTATCTTTTAGGCCTTTCTCTTTAGTTATACGGATGCAGCAACATTCTTTGCAATTTGCCTGTCCATATCAACATATAGTCTCCTTGTGTGATTTACATATATATTCGACTTCTACGACATTGCATAGCATTGTCAAAGAGGGACGCCCAATGTCCATCACAAATGCTTTGAACACGATATCATCTCCATCGATGAGCTCCAACACGCAAGAAATCTCCTACGCAGACGTGTTTCTATCACAAATGCTTGCCAACCAGCAGAGGAGAACGCCACATGCTCGTGCTTTTAGACTCGAATGTGGAACGAATTTGAAAGACAGAACCCCTAGCTGAAGAAGACAAGGACTGAGACCCGAAAATCGGAAGAAATTTTGGGAGACCGGAGAAATGATGGGGGGAAGGGAGAAGCGTGAACTTACGAGCTTGCCGGATTCAAGTTCGTCCAGGCTCCGCGGTGCGATCTCCGGCGTCGCACTTTCGTCTTCTCTCCGGCGGCGACGACGACGAGAAACCATGGTGATCTTCTTCAGGGAATGGTGGGAGGGAGCGGCGCACTGTTGAGATTTCTCGCAAGAGAAAAATCGTTTCTTTTTAGGGATAAACGTTTCAGTTCAGCGGTGGTGGAGGAGGGGAGATCCCTGGGGGATTGATGATGCTGATCACACGTGGCTGCCATTTTACTTTTCTCTCTCTCTCTCTCTCTCTCTCTCTCTCCATTTGCGCCACCTGCCCTCCCCTTCATCAGTGACAAGAAAGTTGAAAAGATAATAAAATGTAAAAACTTATGGTGCTGCAAAAAAAAAAAATAATAATAATGATGACGGAGGAGAATGACATTAATTGGATCTTACTAATTTTATGTGCATTTGTCTATGCTGATAACTTTTGTATGCTTGCATTGAGATCACCCTCCCAGTCATAATCCCATTTGTATCTGAATAGTGACGCAGTAAATAGTTTTGGCGTGCTTAGCATACCCTTAGAAAATATTTTCATTTTCGGGCACTCTTCCACTTCAATCTCCTCCAATGATGGGAACTTGAAGCCACAACTTGTGGCGGAGGAGAAGCATTCTAGGCTCGGCAGATTTTGGAGTGTCAATCTTTCTAGTTTCCCAAGAGAAATCACTTTTCCTTCTCCATTTTCATCGTTCAACGCTACTTCTTTCATTCTTTCACATCCTATTATAGTCGTGTTGGTGAGATGCACCAAATTTGTCACCGCTGAAACCGTTACCAGATGCACCAATCCGGAGGAATTCTTCACCACTAACTTCCTCAAATTGTGAAAGGATGTTATGGCTGGAAATAATGTTGTCAAACAGGAACAATCCCAAACCTCAAATTTTTCGATACCTTGAAGAATTTTCGCCATTAAGCAGTCTTCTCTCCACACAAGTTGTGGGGTATGCAGCTTGCTTAACTTAAGTTTTCTTAGATTTTTAAGCACTAGATGTTTTCCCTCGTCAACAAGCCCTTCGTCAGGGAATATATCTTTGAAGGAGCAACAAAAGATCTCAAGGCTTTGTAAATTCTGAAATTTCTCTAGGAGGAATCTGGAAGGAAAGATGGCACTTTCATCATGAAAGCATGCCAATGTTAGCGCTTTTGGCTTGCCAAAGATATCATTGGGAAATTGTCCATCCCGTATCATTTGAACATCTTTATCGACTAATAAAAGTCTCTTTAAGTTGGGAAAGTCCTGTCAAATTGAATACAACAAGAGAAGTAAATTCAGCGAAGGTTGGGCCATAAATCATTTGTTGTAAGATGTAAACCTAATTCGATGATTCACAGGGAAGGTGGCCATCTTCTTACATTTCATCAAATCAAAAGATCCCTACATACAATCTCAAGCTTTTAAAAGCCTCAAGTAGAGGTTGGTATGGTTATGTTGGTAGAGTGAATCTAAATTCAAGAGCCATTCAACTGACCAAATTTATCTTTTATTAGAAATATCTTATCTTGTCAACAAAAATTTGTCATCTTTGGAATTTTATGTAATGGGATGCACTCAAAATGTTAGTAAAATGTTTTGGGTCCACAGACTTAAAAGTGTGCTTAAGATATAAGACATATCTTATGTTGTCTGCAAACTCATAGGTAAGGGGTTTCAGGTTTTCTATAGTACTATAATATGACGACTATGCAGTGGACAGGAGAATTAACGAAAACAATAGAAAATAGGGCATTAAGGTACTAAAATTATTTTTGTTTTGAAAATTTTGTTTGAATTGATTTTTTAGAGTTTGTAGAAGATGAATTAGAGAAGAAACACGTGTCAACAAAAATCTTTAAATATTTTTGTAATTCTAGGTAATGGAAAATCTTATGGGTGTCCGCAAATGAAAAGTATACTTAAGATATTAATAATATCTTAATGTTGTCGACAAACTAATAAGCAAGGGAGATCATATTTTCTATAGCATTATAACGTGATGTGATTATGTAGTGGATATAAGATTAGTGAGCGATTTAAAGAACAAAGTAGAAACTGAGGGAGAGAAGCTGTAAACATACCCTCTCAAATGAAGACTCTGCTTCTTGGTATGAAAGGTCCTGTTGATCATCTCTTTGAGCCCAATTGTTCATGGATGTTGCAAAGGACAACATGTTCAGTTTGTCACAGTGCGTCACTCGCAATTCCTCCATGAATGGCCAATTCAAAGTGGGGAAATTAGGGCAAAAGCTCTTGAGCCGTGACATATCGTGTAACACTAGAGAGGTTAGTATCGGGAAAAGAACTTGAGCAATATTGGAGCGTGGAGTGTCATCTCCACTAGCAACTATTTCCTCGATCCCACAACACTCCACTCGAAGTTTCTTAAGTTGGGTAAGACTTGTGGCCACCCAATGTGGAAACAAATTTTCAAGGCTCTTACAATTTTGAACCTCCACTTCCCCTAAATAGTCAAAAGTGAGAGTTTCTCGAGGACCGTTGGTCCATATTTTGCTTAAATTGTCCATGTGGGAGAGAACCATCGACTTAAGTTGAGGAAATTGTACCTGCCATATTGAAAAAAATGACACAATGAATGTGATTACATCAAGTTATGACCTCAAAGAAGGAATTTTCAAAACTTCCATCGCTCTCACAAATCATGAGAATGCAAGAGCTTCTTAGTGATATAAACAGGGAGGGGCTAATTGATACTTTCATTTCATTCAGTTGATTGATGAATAAGGCCAAGTATATTGCATTGCAACGAGCACGAAATGATAAATGCATTTATAATCAATAGTACATTGAGCATTAGCTTTTAAGTGGCTTGATTGACATTTAATACTAGTAACGCCTTATCAGTTATCCCTTTAATTCTCGGAAAGTTGTCATGATGACTTCTCGGATTCTCGAACTTTCATGTTTGCTGATCACAAAAAGAGGAAGGCCATTTTACTTGAGTGCTTAGGTGAATATTAAGAAACAGAAAGGTGCTTGCACGGATCATTATCAAAGTTTAGAGCACTCTTAGATGAACATCCAATTTGTCAGATTTGTTTGCAGTGGTCATTATTAAAGTTGCTTGAACTAATCTCTTGATAATGCAACATTAGATAAGGTGAGAATCTATTAGATTTATTTGCTTCAAGGTGAACATGCATCACAAATGGAAAAAAAGCAAGGGCATAGTGATGACGAGCCATGAATAACGTGTGCAGAGAGTTTAAACAGCATATATACTGATGAAGGAATGAATGAAACCGAAGCATGGCTCCACATTATTTCCTCCATTTACTATCAGCACGTTACTTATTCAACACTAATACTAATTGCAAACATTACTTACAAATCTTCTAATGAGTAAGTTCACTAATGAGAAGCGTTATGAAAAATTGATGGCAAACAAGAGTAAAAAAGAAAACTAACTTCAATTGTTTACCAGTTTTTTCTTCATTATGCACAGTATTTTTTGTATTGAAAGAAAATAAATTCGTAACAGGCACGGACAACCTAATGACTTCAATAAATAATGTATGTTAAGATCTCAGGAAAAGCAAATTGGGTCAAATTTACTAGTTCTACGTTGGACAATTAATGACTTGCTTGAAATAATATTTATTAACTTTTGAGGTGGAAAAGTGAAAAGAAAATCTTGCGGTGGGCCAGTGATCCAACCGCTGGCAAAAAAGTGCGTAATAGGTAACCAATTTGCGTGGAGGCAAAACCAGAAGAAGAAAAAAAAAACAAAAGTGGATGACCATATTATGTTTGGTTGGAATTAACCAACTGTGCTTTTTTTCTGACCCAAAAAAAAACTGTACTTCTTTTTACCGTTTTATGGCCTCGACGAGTTGTCCATTGAGAAGCAAGTATTGATATTTTTCATTTGGTTACAATAAAATTAACACAGTTACGATTTGTCACAACGAAAAACCAGAATGACTTTCCACACTTCCCTAAATCTATTAATATTCTTAATTGAGGATTTTGATGAGTTTTTGAAATTAGGTAACCATGTGGGAGATGTCTATTATTACATGACGGCTCATATTTGACACAAAAACGAAATTAACGCTATCACAACTTGTCACGACCAAAAAATCAGACAGCTATTTTCATACTTTCCCAAATTCATTAGTATTCTTGATTGATTGTTATGGTGACTTATTGAAATATCCTCAGAATGTGGGGATGCCTATTATTACATGACAGCTCATACATATAGATGACATTAGAAGTAAATAAATAATTAGTGATAACTGTTACGATTAAGAAGAAAAAATGCGTGCACATTCTACTTGCAAGTAACAATAGAAAAAATTGCACAAAAGCATTAGAATAACAAAAACACACAAGCATTTTCAGAAGAGAAAGCAATAATCGAAATTTGTAAGGAATTTGTAACGAAAAAGTCCAAAAAGCCGGGGAGAGGGGGGGCTCACTTGATCAGTTGGTATGTGTTATTTGCCTTTTTAAGAAGTGTTGTAAACTAAAATAAATTTGGTAAAGATATAAGCTTGTAATTCACTTAATCAATCAAAATGAATTTGAAAATTGATTTTTATTCTTCAAAAAATTAGACGATGGTGGGTACTTGTATATTCCTTCTTATTCTACTTTGACAATAACCTCTCCCAAATTCTGTCGAATGGATAAATTAATCATAGGATTTTAAAATTGTATTTGTTTGTATTTTATAAAAAAAATTATCATACAATATATTTAACAAGTGTCTCGATTAACGATCCTTATTAACAACTTAGATTAATATCATGCATTTCAGGTGCTTGAGGGGTCGTCATTTATTGCGTTTAGTCTTTGTGAGATGGAACGGTAGTGTTGATTGGATAATTTATTCCTTTTTTTTATTTTTTATGTAGCTAGGACATTGACTAAATATTGTTACCTAGTTATCAAGTGTATGACTTGCAATGTCGGCAAACGCCCACTGATTGTCTACTAAATATTATCCAGCTATCATTTTCTCTCTTTTATTTTTTCCTTTTTTTGCCTTTTTATTTTTCCGGAAAAAGTAATCTACCTTTTCTCTTCCCAAACATAGATTTTCCGCATTATCACACTAATTATCACTAAACACAATAATCCAGAATTACTAATTATTGTAAAACACAGTTTCGTAATCTGATAGGCTATTCGAGTACAGTGATTCAAGTACAATTTACGAACGAAGAAGACGAACCGCTTCACGCATATCAACCTTTTTTATTTTTATTTATTTTATTTATCAAGACCCCGTCAAGCATGGGTGAATATTAAGAAATAAAAAGTTGATTGCATTGATCATTATCGAAGTCTAGAGCACTCCAAAAAAAAATGCATTAGTTTGAAAGACTGACCTGTGGAGTGAAAAGCGAAGGGGTGCCATAGTCAATCTCCATCAAAGATTGCCAAGTCAAACTTCTCATCTTGCGGCAGTGGGCAATGGTCAGCTCTTTCAATTTGGGACATTTCAGCATATGATTCTTCCCTAAGAGGAAACTAGTCAAATTGGGCAAGCATTCTAGCTTCAAGTATCCCAGATTCGGGAATGTAATCTGCTCCACTACGCTTCCCTGCCCTTCTTCCTCTGCAATCACTCCTTCCATTTGACCACACTCCTTTATTTCGATACTTTCAAGATTGGCAAGGCACCGAGCCATCGATGGAACGAAAGCATGTGTCAAGTTGCTGCATTTATAAAGGGTTATATAGATTATAAAATTGTAGGGCAGTGATCCTTGAAGATCTTTGTTCCATAGTCGTCTCAACTTTGGTAGATTGACCAAGTCCAAAGTCGTGAAGGAAGGCAGCACCCGAGTGCTTTCCACAGCCTCTAGCCCTTCCAAATCGAATATTTCTTCTAGCGACTCGCAATCGCGCACTTGCAATGTCTCCATATTGTCTAAAACAAGCATCAATTTGGATGGAATTGCTTTAATAAATGCTGGACATTTATCCACCGTCAATGATTCTAATTGCCAAGATGACTTGATGGGATTAAGTTCGCTATGCCATTTTCCAATTAGATTGGGGAGCTCAGATAGCAGCATTTTCTTTACTCCAGCAAACATACCCTGTCAAAAATTGCATCATTAAACATAAACTTCTAGTTAGCAAAAATCGATTATTCTATTCATGGTCAAAACCATTCAATTGCACAGAATTTGGTAAGTGATGCGTACCATTTCTTCAAACATATTTTGGATGGTGATGTTGAGGTTTTCCTTACAAAACCACTCTGTTGCTGCATCATATTTAGATACCCATACTCTCTTTAGCTTTGGCGCATCTATTCGTCCTTTAGAGAAGAAATTCATGTTGAGACATCGGGTCACAATGACATCTTCCAGCAGAGGGAACATCAAAGTATATCCACCTGAGCTGAAACATCTCAACCTTGTCAACCCCTTAAGCTCCATATACTTCAATTGATTGAAAGCCACTACATGCCCCTCCCTACCTCCCTCATCACTAATGACTTCAGTAAACATTCTACATTTACTTATCCTCAATGTTGTGAGTGCCACCAAATTTATAGCCATTGTCGGTGTGAACATATTTGATAACCCATCACAACATGACACATTTAGAGTTTTCAGATGTTGAAAATAACTTGTAAAGGGTAATATTACTTTTAGCTCATGACTTCCGCCTTCTATTGCTTCCACATTGATGCTCAGCTCTTCCAGTCCTTCCTTCTCAATGAGTTCCACAATGCCACATATTTTGATCTTCAACTCAAATTGCATTAGATCTCGGGCTATTGAGGCTGGAAACAGAGAGGTGAGGCTCTCACATTCTTCAACGCTAACAGAATGTAGACATTGGAATGTAACTTGACGGTGAAGTTCCTTATCCCATACACACTTTAGCTCTGGTAGATCAAATAACTCCAGCTCTTTTAATGGAGAACGAGCAACAGGATGCCCATGTAGAGAATCCCGTGGCTGAAATTTGAAAACAACTTTAAGCGAACCACATGATCGTGCCTCCAAGCTTTCCAAGCTCAAGATCCGCACTAGAATGGAAGAAGTAACAACGTGCACAAGCCTATTGCATCTACCCACACAAAGGGATTTTAGCTTGGGGAAAGAATCTGCGGCAACTGGATCGTCCCATATCATCACGATGTTATCCAAGCCAGTGATCTCTAATGTCTCCAATCTAGGAAAAATAACCTGCAGTATTTGCTTATAGAATTGGTGATTCAGTTAAATTACAAATTCATGAACTTCCAAGATGTAAATATAGAGGAGTGCCAAGATGTAAATTACGAATTCACGGAATTGATGATTCTATCTTAAGTTGCACAATAGGGAAAAAAGAATAAAATGAAAAAAATTCGTAAAAAATTATCTCCATACTATTGTCAATGACTCCAAGACGAGAAGGCTATTGGAATTACTGAAGACAAAACAAAAGTAGGAATTCTGACCGGATTTTGTTGAGAACGGGGCAAAATGGTAATTTGGATATGCTCATATACCAATCATCTAATCACATTGGTGTCTCATAGATCCCAAACTCAAATAAAATCTCTCCCTTTCTGCTTTTTTGGCTAGCCCAAGAATGAAACAGCTACCCATACGTAGCAATTGTTAAATCACTTAGAGATGGCTATTTAAGTTGCAATATGGATAAGATTCTTCAGTGAAATTGCACCATTTCGTAAATTAATTAAGAACGAGGAAGAATTTATTTAAAGAAACAAGAACCACGTCAAACAAACGGGTAATCAACGGTAGAAAATAGAAGTCGCTGAATTGATGTAGTAAAAGAAGAATGCAACTGGGGGATCGCTTGAGGAAGAATATTATCCATGAGACAGAAAATTACGGAGAGATTGAGATTAAAAAAGCAACCAATCAACCATCAAATGGTGCACTACAGTAGGAGGTATGATTTTATCTAACACCGAATGCCTCAAGTCAATATTATATCACTCCACAGCAATTACATAGTTAGGCTAAGAGAAAGCAATTAAAAAAGGAATTACGTTGGTCAAACGCGCGACCAAATCTTACTTACGTCTTTCCCCACTTGAAAGAACTAAATATACTTAATCGATTGAATTTTCCTTTTAAAATGCATTGATCTTTTATCAGTGTTGGAGGAACCAATAGTTAGATATCAACGATAGATCATACGTATACTCGAGTCAAATGGTTGAAGATTTTCCTGAAGATCTCATTATAGATGATTAAATTTATCTAAGAAAGTCGACTTATTAATCTTGTGGGAGGGCCCATTTTCACAGCCTATTGGGCTGCATAAACAACATTTTAGGTGAATGGCTTATATTGCTTTTAGTTTAGTCGAAGTGGAATTGCCTGTACATTACTCTATTTCATTTTCAACTAAAACGTTCTTCCGCTATCCACTCGACAATTCAAATGACTCAACAATCAATTGAAATGGCTGATTTGCGAAATGTAGTTTATTTCTTTAACAAGAGTTTTATAAGAATGATCTTGCAGTTCATGTAAAAACTAAAAGGGGTGATTTCCGAAGCGTGGACCCTAGAGATCTTGCTCAGTTTGGCGACGGAGGGGGCTCAGATTCCTTTTGTTGGTGCAATTAAGAGGGAGTAAAGCTTCCTTCGATCAGGATAAAAAGGGATAAGTGCATTCAAAGTCCTAAAACTTGTCACGAAAGTGCAATTGAGTCCTAAAACTTTCAAAAAGTGCAAACAAATCCTAAAACTCGTCATTAAAATGCATTTGATTCCTAAAACTTTAAAAAAGTGCAAACAAGTCTTAAAACTTGTCAAATTGATTCAATCAAGCCATTCCATTGAGTGTACTTTTTGAAAATTTTAGGACTTGTTTGGACTTTTATAACAAGTTTTAAGACTTGTTTGCACTTTCGTGATAAATTTTAGAACTTGTTTGCATTTTTTGAAAGTTTACTCAAATACACTTTCATGATAAGTTTTAGGACTTATTTGCACTTTTTAAAAGTTTTAGGATTCAATTGCACTTTCGTGACAAGTTTTAGGACTTCTAGTGCGCTTATCTCGGATAAAAAAGTGAGATCTTGTAAGTGCAAATGAAGCCAAGTGAACCTCTCAAAGGCCCTTCATCTCCAGCCTCTTGAATCTTATTACTCACTTTCCTCATAATTGTTTTTTCATTTGCTTTCAATGTACATGCGTGCAATGTCTAAGCCGTACATGTGAGGTTGTTGAGAGCTTTAAATTTCTTATAAAAATCAGAAAGCTTTTAGAGATCTTGTTCGACGGTTGCATTACTGGTTCATGTTTTGTGCAAGTACCATAAGAGATGTTCGATCATCTTCATGAAAACTATTTCTAGAGAAATTAAAAGCAAGAAATTGCAACTCATACATGTCGACAACTCTCGACGCTAATGCTAGTTTGCTACTCATTATCCTTTAATTTTTTTTAGCCAAATTACGCTTTGTAAGTAATTTAAATAGTTTTTATTTTGTCTAGGCTTAGTCTCCAGTATATTTCATATTTTGGCGTCACATTAATCACGTACCTCTTGATTGAAGAGTGCAGTGGAGCATGATATGATATAGTCCTGATTCTGACCTTCTCGTGAACCTATCATCAGTTTTTCATTGAATGAAAAGAATGTCACCATTTCTATAGGAGGTATGAATATATTTACAAGATCTTCAATGATCAAAATAAAAAATGAATCTTACACTTTCCGCAAGAGAAGCACATCAAACTTTTCAACTGAACGAAGCGTAAATTGGTTAACATCGGGAATGCTAGAGTTTCCGATGTTTCCATCCCCAACCCTTCTCCCTCCGTGATGATCGCCTCCATCTTCGTGCAAGATCGCACGCTTAGCTTTTTTAGTTGCGCGAAAGATTTAACCATGGATGGGAAAAACATAAACCCGAGGTTATCCAAGCCACTGATTTCTAATATCTCCAATCTCGGAAAGGCAACCTGCGAAATTCGCTCACGGAATTGATGATTACGTCAAATCTCGAATTCGTGAACTTCCAAGATGTAATTATAGATGAGTGCCACGGGGAGAGGGGAATTATTAAGTCGACCAAAGGGTAAAAAAAACAAGAGAATAAATTCGACAAAAAAAAGAGTAAAAAAATCTCCATGCTAGTGTGGTTTCTAATTTCCAGTCTTTCCTTGGGAAAATAACTTTGCATTGCAGAGCTTATTTTGATTAGCCAGCAAGTTTTATTCCATATGAAGAATTTCTCCCTCAACAATACTTTCAACCTCAAATTTTGGCCCAAAGTTCAAATGATATACACGGCCAGTGTCTAATGAGAACTACGGCGAAAGTCAAAAGGCCCAAAGACTAGGGGCGATTAAGAAAGAGCAAAGCTGCAAAGGATCTTTCCAAAAATTTCCCAATCTAGTTCCATCATCTTTGAAAGCGAGCCACAACTGGGAAGAGGAACAGGCTACTCAGACACACGACCTCGTGGGACCCACAACTTATATGTCCACGATCCTTTTACTAACGGGGAAATTAAGACATCGAATGCATCTTGGGCCCCACCATGAACTTTAGTGACAACAATCGCGGCATATAAAAGGCAATCTAGTCCGGTCAACGAAATAGCTACGGCAAATTTTGCTAGACAAGATAACCGTGCACTTTCCTTAACTGGCCAATTTTGGTTCATGCCTTGTGTAAGTACCATACATGTCAGCAAATTAAAAGTAAGAAATTGCAACTCATACAAGTCGGGCGACTCTGAACACTTATGCTTGCACGCCACATCTTCTCTTTTAAAATTTCTTAAGCAAAGTACACTGTGTAAGTAATTTAGTTAGTTTTCATTTTGCCTATGATTTATCTCCGGTATATTTAACTTTTCATGTACCTCTCGATTGAAGAGTGCATTGGAGCGTGATTGGGCATGATCTTGACTTCGAGCCTCTCCTGAACCTATCATCAATTGGTCATTGGATGAAAAGAATGTCGTCACTTGTATTGCATTGGTGAATCCATCTACATGAAGATCTTCGGTGACGAAAACAAAAAAATCAATCTTACACTTTCCGCGAGAGAAGCACGTCAGACTTTTCAACCCATCCAGGCGTAAATTGGTTAACGTCGGGAATGCTAGAGTTTTTGATGTTTCCATCCCCAACCCTTCTCCTTCCGTGATGATCGCCTCCATCTTCGTGCAAGATTGCACGCTTAGCTTTTTTAGTTGCGCGAAAGATTTAACCATGGATGGGAAAAACATAAACCCGAGGTTATCCAAGCCACTGATTTCTAATATCTCCAATCTCGGAAAGGCAACCTGCGAAATTCGCTCACGGAATTGATGATTACGTTAAATCTCAAATTCATGAACTTCCAAGATGTAATTATAGATGAGTGCCAAGGGGAGAGGGGGATTATTAAGTTGCACAAAAGGAAAAAAAAAACAAGGAGCTAAAAAATCTCCATACTAATACCGTTTCTAATTTCCTATAGTATTTTTTATGGAACAACATAAAGTTATCTAAAGTAATCACTAAAACAAAGATAAGGAATCTTTCTCCGGTCTTTTCTTGGGCAAATAACTTTGAATTGCAAAGCTTAATCTAATTAGTGAGCCAGCCAATCTGAAGATTTTCTCCTTTAGAAATGGGTTAGCAAGTGGTGCATTAATCATCTCTTTCTATATATAATAAAGCAAACCCAACAATACTTTTCAACCTTAACTTTTTGGGCCCAAAAGTTCAAATAATATGCAAGGCCTCTGTCTAAGGAGAACCGCGGCGAAAGTTAAAAAAGCCCCAAAGGCTAGGAAGAGGAACAGACGTACTCAGACTCACTACCTCGTGGGACCCACAGCTTATGGTCCACGATCCCTTGACTGACGGGGGAAACTAAGATATTGCATGCGTCTTGGGCCCCACCACGAACTTTAGTGACAACCGCGTCGTTATAGAAGGGCAGAGTCTAAATCCGCAGTCTACATGTCTGGAACCATAACATTTTAGGTAAAAAGACCCAATTGTCCCTTATTACAATGGAAAGGTTTATTTTTTTTTTTATATATATTTTTTATAAAGAGTCAATAGCTTTTTACAAAATTTCATTGCTACAACTCTTAAGAAAATCCTTCATCTGCAAAGTTGATCGACCATCTACCTCGCCATCACCCATCACTGCCATCCATGCAACGAGTTTTAACTTTTTCGTATTTCATTCATTGGACTATTGTCATCTCCAACAAGATTACGACCAAAAAAAAAAAAGAAAGTAAAGCTGCAAAGGCTCTTTGCAAAATTTCCCCAATCTAGTTCTATTATCTTTGGAAGCCACCCACAACTGGGAAGAAGAATGTCATACTTAGACACATTAACTTATGGGACCCACAACTTATATGTCGACGACCCTTTATTGATTGATGGACAAGCTACCATATTGCAGGAGTCTTGAGACCCACCGTCAACTTCAGTGATAATCACACCATAGAAAAGGACAATCTTGTCTAGTGAACGAAATAGCAGCGACAATTTTTGCTAGACAAAATAGTCGCGCGCTTTCCTTAACTACGCAATTGTTTGCCTATAGTTTACAACGTCTCTTTAATGTTAGTAAATCACTCTCAATAACCAATTTAACAGGATATCAAACACAACTTTGTGGATTTTGTGTTTGTGATGCCAAAAGTACGTACAAATATATCTATACAAACTATATGGGCGCACGAACATGCACACAACTATGTACTGTTATAATTATGAGGTATATGCAATGACTAAGTGCTTATTTAAGCATGATACACAAACGTGCATCAATTAGATTAGGATAGTTGATTTTATTTCAAAACCTGGTCGTCCTTCCCATTTTTGGCATTGGTTTTTAAGAGAGTCACCTATATTGCACATTTTGGGGATAATAACTAAGTTTTATAACTAAATTCAATGGAATCCATTTCAAAAGATTAGAAATAACTTTACTTATGACATTACTTTAATGCCAAAAAATTCTCTTCAGTTTTGCTTTATGAAGCCCTATCAATATAGATATACTTGCAGAATGTAAATTTAAAGTAGCTCGGAACCTATCACAAACTAAATTTACAAGGATTTCATACAATTAGTTGGATTTCTACTCAATTAGCAGAAACAGGAGATTGCTTCTTGTAATTACAAGGAAGGCATGAACAGACCAGGCAACGAGGAAGAAAATAAATAGAAAATAACAAATTGAAGAAGCATCATAATCTGTGTTGCATCCAATTAGCAAAGGAAACAAATAATTAATACTCTTTTAATAGAAAGTTACTTGTTGTCCATTGAAGAATGCAATTTGAGTGGCAACTTGGTCGTCTGATGTACTACTCGAAGGAGCCGAACCGGTCGTGAAAAAATTCTTGATATTTGGAAAGTCACGCAATTTCAGTACACTGTTACTCCTAAACTTTTACTTATTACATAAATTCCTTAAACTTTGATATTATTGTGGATGTCAACCTTTTGTGCATTTTACCATTGGTATGTGCTTTACATGTGATTTTTAACCGGTAAAGTTGCAATTCTTCTGTATTTGTATTAGTCAAATCATGCTTGACCTTCGAATACGCTTAATTAATTAAAGTCCAAAATATATACAGAAAAATAAGGTAAAAGAAAAGCAACAATCTTAAAAAAATTAAGACAAAAATTTATAATAATATGGTTGACTTCATGAAGAGCTAAAATTTTAGTAGGCTTTCAAATATATCCAAGCATTTAAAACTATCATAGAAATGTCAAAATATTGTATTTCATTTTGCATATGGCCTCCACAATTAGCTATTTAAAAGGACCATGGATGATAAAACCACATAGCTATCGTAATCTTCAACAACAAGTACCATAATTTATCTAAACGGAAAAGAAAATTTAAAAAAAGAAGAGTTAAGAAAAAACTAAATAATTGAATGCGGGCTTAAGTAACTAGAAAACGGGAAATCACAAAAAGAAATCAAATTGGGCTTTTATTCAATTAAGAAGAAAATAATTTACATAACATGGATAAATCAAACCACAAGTTACTAAGGCAAGCAACACCCACTTTGCCAGGGGGCAGTGGGGCATTTTCAACAAAAAATGCGAAACAAGATAAACAGCTCTATTAAAGGAAACTAATTAAACTCAACGCAAAAATAGAAAATAAAAGAATGGATTGCTATTTTTTTGTCATCATGCTATTCTTTTCCTAGAATTGAAAAGATGTAATGATCTAAAAAATAGTATGATGACAAGAAATGATAATTAAATAATGATGATGATGATGATAGTCGTAGTAGTAGTTATGACTTTAACAAGTACTCCTAGGGCACCACGTAATTGAATAATTCAGTTTTCAAGGCACAAATTTGGCATAACATGAAGACGATTAATTGATTGGAAACTGTAAATTTTTCTTAATTAGTTTCTTAACGAGTGCCTGGAGTTGGGGGCGAAAGAGTAATTTCCTTTTGAATCCAGCAACAGAGTCATCTAAAAAATAAAAAAAATTACAATTTTACCCTTGAAAAATCACATAATGGGCACTCGCAAACGGAAAAATTGACGAAGGGTTGATGGCTCGAAGGATTTTTTGTGAAGGTTGAAAGTCCAAGAGTAAATGTGTACCGCTCTAAAACTTCCATGGGGGATTTCGTGTAATTTTTCCTAAAAGTTGCTCAATAATGCGTCTTGGGCCCCACCATGAACTTTAGTGACAATAGTCACGGCATACAAAAGGCAATACCGTCCGATCAACGAAATAGCTACGGCAAATTTTGCTGGACAAGATAACCGTGCGCTTTCCTTAACTGGCCAATTTTGGTTCACGCTTTGCGCAAGTACCATACATGTCAGCAAATTAAAGGTAAGAAATTGCAACTCATACAGGTCGGGCGACTCTGAACACTTATGCTTGCACGCCGCACGTTTTCTTTTAAAATTTCTTAACCAAAGCATGCTTTGTACATAATTTAGTTACTTTTCATTTTGGCTATGCTTTGTCTTCGGTAGATTTAATATTTTGACATTTCATGTACCTCTCGATTGAAGAGTGCAGTGGAGCGTGATTGAGCACGATCCTGACTTCGAGCCTCTCTTGAACCTGTCATTAGATTGTCATTGGATGAAAAGAATGTCATCTTTTGTATTGCAAGGATGAATCCATCTACACGAAGATCTTCCGTGACGAAAACAAAAAAAAATCAATCTTACACTTTCCGCGAGAGAAGCACATCAGACTTTCCAACCAATTCAAGCGTAAATTGGTTAACATTGGGAACGCTAGAGTTTCTGATGTTTCCATCCCCAACCCTTCTTCCTCCGTGATGATCGCCTCCAACTTCGTGCAATTTGATACGGTTAGTTCTTTTAGTTGCACAAGAGATTTAATCATGGATGGGAAAAACATAAACCCAAGGTTGTCCAAGCCATTGATTTCTAATGTCTCCAATCTCGGAAAGGTAACCTGCGGAACTCACAGAATTGATCTTTCAATTAAATCTCGAATTCATGAACTTTCAAGATGTAAATATAGACAAGTGCCAAGGGAAGAGGGTGAGTCTAAATCCGCAAGAAAGCTTCATTTTCTGTTTTTCTTTTAGTTTTCTTTTTGTAAAGAGTAACTAGTCTCCTCAAAAAGTTCACTGCTATAACTCTAGAAAATCCTTCATTTGCAAAGTTGCTCAGAATCTCCCATCTACCTCACCATCACCATTCGCTCCCATCCATATAACAAGTATAACTTTTTTGGGTTTCGTTCACTGGATTATTGTTATCCTCAACAAGAATAAGACGAAAAAAAAAAGCCGTGAAGGCTCTTTGTAAAATTTCCCCGATCTAGTTCCATTATATTTGAAAGAGAGATCTCTCTACATGGAAGCTCAAAGCATGGGAAGACGATAAGTCCTATGCAGGCACACAACCTTGTGGGATCCACATCTTATATTTCTACTACTCTTTATTGACGGGGAAACTAACGTATTGCATGAGCCTTGGCCCTCGCCACCGTAGAAAAGTAATCTTGTATAGTAAAGTTGCAATTCTTCTGTATTTGTATTAGTCAAATCATGCTTTGGCCTCTGAATGCGCTTAATTAATTAAAGTCCAAAATATATACAGAAAAATAAGGTAAAAGAAAAGCAACAATCTTAAAAAAATTAAGACAAAAATTTATAATAATATGGTTGACTTCAAGAAGAGCTAAAATTTTAGTAGGCTTTCAAATATATTCCAAGCATTTAAAACTATCATAGAAATGCCAAAATATTGTATTTCATTTTGCATATGGGCCTCCAAAATTAGCTATTTAAAAGGACCATGGATGATAAAACCACATAGCTATCGTAATCTTCAACAACAAGTACCATAATTTTTTTTTGATAAGGAACAACAAGTACCATAATTTATCTAAACGGAAAAGAAAATTTAAAAAAAGAAGAGTTAAGAAAAAACTAAATAATTAAATGCGGGCTTAAGTAACTAGAAAACGGGAAATCACAAAAAAATCAAATTGGGCTTTTATTCAATTAAGAAGAAAATAATTTACATAACATGGATAAATCAAACCACAAGTTACTAAGGCAAGCAACACCCACTTTGCCAGGGGCAGTGGGGCATTTTCAATAAAAAATGCGAAACAAGATAAACAGCTCTATTAAAGGAAACTAATTAAACTCAACGAAAAAATAGAAAATAAAAGAAGGATTGCTATTTTTTTGTCATCATACTATTCCTTTTCCTAGAATTGAAAAGATGTAATGATCTAAAAAATAGTATGATGACAAGAAACGATAATTAAATAATGATGATGATGATGATAGTCGTAGTAGTAGTTATGACGTTAACAAGTACTCCTAGGGCACCGTGTAACTGAATAATTCAGTTTTCCAGGCACAAATTTGGCATAACATGAAGAAGATTAATTGATTGGAAACTGTAAATTTTTCTTAATTAGTTTCTTAACGAGTGCCTGGAGTTGGGGGCGAAAGAGTAATTTCCTTTTGAACCCAGCAAAAGAGTCATCTAAAAATAGAAAAAATTACAATTTTACCCTTGAAAAATCACATAATGGGCACTCACAAATGGAAAAATTGACGAAAGGTTGATGGCTCGAGGGATTTTTTGTGAAGGTTGAAAGTCCAAGAGTAAATGTGTACTGCTCTAAAACTTCAATGGGGGATTTGGTGTAATTTTTCCAAAAAGTTGCTCACTAATGCCTACAACCACGAGATACCTTGGTCTTTTCCTTCTTGGATGTCTTCAATTTCTCCAAATTTATTAGGCAAAAAGGGACTAATTTCCCCGCAAAATAACATAAAATTGGACACGTCGGCAGTTGGGATATCGCAATAACTGAGGAGTCACTAGTCATAGTCACCAGTTGAGATCCCAACTTTTCTTGCGAAAAAATAAACAGCTTGAGATTATTTTCCCTGTTATTAAAATCCGTAAGCTTATGTAACTTATTGTAATTAATTGTCTTTGTTGCCGAAATTTCTTAAGGACGACTATAAATCCACATCTTACATGTCTAAAACCATAACACTTTAGGCGAGGAGACCCAATTGTACCCGATTACAATGGAAAGCTCTTCTTTTTTTTTTTTTTGTAAAGAGTACCTAGTCTTTTCCAAAAGTTCATGGCTATAACTCTAGAAAGTCCTCCATCCACAAAATCACTCGAAATCTCGCATTTACCTCTCCAGCACCCATCGCTCCCATCTATACAAGTTTAACATCTCCGTGTTTTGTTCATTGGACTATTGTCATCCCTGACTAGCCAACCTCGGGTTGCTACTTCTTGCCACCACACCACTTTACAATGTCGGAAGAGATTCATTATAATCCCATAAATCTTTGCAGATCTAGGTTTTACGCAAAATAATAATAACAATAATAAATTACTAACGCAAGAGTAATTCTTTATTGAAGATTTAGAACCCTAGATAGTTAAAAGCCGTAAAGCCTCTTTGCAAACAATCCCGATCTAGTTCCTCCATTGTTATTAAAAGCGAGCTCTCGTCGTGGAACCTCAAAGCATGGGGAAGAAGAAATGTCACACACTAGCATGTGGGACCCACAACTTAAATTTCCACAACTCTTCGTTGATGGGGAAACTATAGTATTGCGTGAGTCTTGGGCCCCACCATCGCGCCACTGTAGAGGAGCAATCTTGTCCAGTCAACCAAAAGGCCGTACTAGTATAAAATAGCTGCGCTTTTCTTAATTGCACAATTGTTTATCATTAGTTCACTTAACTTCTCTTTAATGTTAGTAAACCACTATCAATAACCAATTAAACACAATATTGTGGATTTGTGTTTGTGATGCCAAAAGTACATACAAAAATATTTATACATACTATAAAGGAGTTAGATGACTCAACTAAAATGGCTGATCTGTGGAATATGTTTTATTTTTTAACAAGAGTTTCATAAGAAGATTGGTCTTGCATTTCATGTAAAAACTAAAAGGGGCTGTTTCCGAAGCTCTGGACCCTAGAGATCTGGCTTAATAAGGTAAGGTCATATAACCAATCCCAATTAAGCATCCTTGTTGTCGTAATTTCCTTTAGGGCGAATCTAAATTCACAGCGTACATGTACGAAACCATAGCATTTTAGGTGGAAAGAACCAATTGACCCTAATTACAATGTAAAGATTTATTTTCTGTTTCTCTTTTTTTATTTTTTTTTGGAGGGGGGGCTAGAAAAAATCCGTCATCTGCAAAGCTTTATTTTTTGTTTCTTTTTTTTGGGGGTAAAGAGGAAGTAGTCTTTTACAAAAGTTGATTACTATAACTCCAGAAAAAATCCTTCACCTCCAAAGTTGCTCGCAATCTCCCATCTACCTCGCCGTCACCCATTGCTCCCATTGATACAACAAGTTTTTTTAATTTTTTTGTGTTTCGTTCAATGGGCTATTGTCATCCTGACAAGATTACGATCACAAAAAAAAAAAAACATCAAAGCCGCAAAGGCTCTTTGAAAGCGAGCGCTCTCCATGAAAGCTCAAAGCATGGGAAGAACAGTCATACTCAGACATTGTAAGTCTAGTCAATGAAATGGCCGCAGCAAATTTTTGCCCGAGAAAATTGTGGTGCGTTTTCCTTAACTGGGCAATTGTTTGTCCCTGGTTTACTAAATTCTCTCACCTTTCAGTAAATAACTATCAGTAACCAATTTAACAGGATATCAAACACAAGTTTGTGTTTGTGATGCCAAAAGTACGTCCAAATGAAATCTATCTACGCTATATGCGTGCATGAACATGCACAAAATTCTGTACTCTTATAATTCAGGGCCCTATGCAATGACTAAATGCTTATTTAAACAAGATACACAAAAGTCGTGCATCAATTAGATTAGCATAGTTGGTTTAATTTAAAAGCCCAGTCCTCCTTCCCATTCTTCGTATTGATTTTAAGAGTCACCTATACTATAACATTGTGTGGATAATAACAAAGTTTGATTACTAAATTCAACGGAATCCATTGCGAAAGATGAGAAATTACTTATGGAAATTTTTTAATGCCAAAATTCCGTTCAATTTTGCTTTATCAAACCCTATTAATATACTTGCAACATAAAAGTTGAAAATAACTCATAACCTATCACAAACTAGATTTACATGGATTTCATATAATTAGTTGGATATCTACCCAATTAAGAGAAACGGAAGATTGCTTTATCTAATTTCAGAGAAGGCATGACCAGATGAGGCAAGTAGGAAGAAAAAAAACTGAAAATAACAAATTGAATAAGCATCATAATCTATGTTACATCTAATTAGCAAAGAAAGGAAAAGTAAATAAATAGTTACCTGTTGCCCATTGAAGAATGCGATTTGAGTGCTAACTTGGTCGTCTAATGTACTACACAAAGGAGCCGACCCTGTGTTGAAAAAGTTCTTGATATTTGGCAAGTCCTCCAATTTCAATACACGCAAATTACGCAACTCCACTTTGCCACAATCATCAGCTTCTACAATGCCGCGAATTAACTTGCAACGGACAACTTCGATCTGTTCTAGCTCTGGAAGTCCTCTCACCACTGAAAGAGGAAACAATACTTCCATCTTGTCACAACTTTGGACTCGTACTACTTTCAATGTGCTGAAGGACTTGGAGGAGATATGTCTATGGCATATCTTCTTCAAGTTGATGAGATTTCGGAGAAGTAACAACTTCAACATCTTAAAATTTGTATCCGATGGCGATTGGAGGATGTAATGGATGGAGGGACTATTCTTGACCTGTAGAAGCTTTAATTGTGGAAAACCTTTTTGGGATAATTCGCAAATACTTTGCTCACTTCCATCCAACTCTTCCAAAAACAGATCGTTAGTTTTGCCTAATAAACTTTGTATGCATCCTTTCCGAAGAACATTGCTTAATGGATGTGACTTGAGCTCCAATGTCCTCGATCCTTTGCACTCACTTAACCAGCTACTTGGATTACCTATTTGGATTTCATACTTGGTTAATTTCTCGAAGTTTAGACCCTCTGGGAGCACATTTGGATTAGGAATGGACACATGCAGAGTGCGGAGATTCCTCATGTGATTCAACTCAATCAGATTGGCATTAGTTGGTGGAGTTTGCTCCACGGTATTCCATTGATTAAAGCTATACTTCATGTACAACTCCTCCAATTTGATCAAGCTTCCAAGCAGACCTGGTTCAATTATCTGAAGATCTGAACATTTGTTCAAGTCTAACAACCTCAGCTCTACCAGTTGCCCGATTTCTTTCGGCAATTGCTGAATTTTCGAGTTCACAAAGCTGAGGATTCGTAGACCTTTTAGCTCCCCAAGAATGGCTACATCATCTAATGAACAACCATGAAGACACAGAGTCTCTAAGTTATTTTGGAACTGAAACAACGAAGGCGAATGAGTGAGATGTATCCCAGTAAGATTTAAGACCATGAGTTTCCTCATAGAGTTAAATAATGAATCTGGGACATGAAAAGATTCATTGTTTGTGAACAACAAAAAGATGCACAATTCAAGGCAATCTAATTCTTGAGGAAGCTCCTTCATGTCAAGGTAGGGGAAGCATATCGCCTCACAACTGTTGAGCTTGTCCTTCGGCAACTCTATGACTGACTTAACTTTATCGTTCAACACGAGAAGAGGGTGATCTCTCAAAGAGACCAAGGCAACAAAATCACGAACTAAATCATGTATCTTGAAACCATCAACATCTTCACTGTCTAACAAAAGGGAGGAGGCTTGAAGAGTACGAATCTGTGAGCTCAGCCTATCTCTAGCTTCTTCCATGCTGCTAACTTCATGAAATAGCCCCAGACCGACTTTGTACCTCACCAAGTTTTCAAGAGAAGGCTCGGAGATACCACAAACAACACAGAGACGTAATAACGACTTCTCATCATCTTCTAATTTATCATAACTCCATTGCAACATCTGATCTATCAAATCTTTGATTTCTTTATCTTTAAACTTCTCGATTTTTTTCAAAGTGTCATTCCATTCAGATAAATCAGCGTCTTTAAAACGTTTCCCCATGGCAACAATTAGGAAAGGCACACCTGCACATTTGTCGAGTGCTACTCCCACCAAGGGTTTGAAGTCGTCATCACGAGCTTTGTCTCCCACCATCCTCTCAAACAATTCTTGTGCCTCTTCCTTCTTCAGCCCACTAAGGTGGAAGTCCCTGTCGCAGCCCATACCCCTTCGCAAAACATCACGATGTCTCGACGTCAACAACAACTTGCATCCCATGACTTTGTTGTTAGGTTCGCAAGGAATGCCAACTGATTTCAAGTCGAGCCCCTCCCACAGGTTGTCCAGTATTATGAGGACCTTCTTTTTGTCTGTCTCCTCTTTTTTCAACCTCTTGTGAAGAAGTTCCGCTCGCCCGCTGAGAGTCTCTTCTTTCGTTATGTCGGTAAGTCTCAAGCCCTTCGCAATCTCTCCTTGAATCGTCTTGATTTCTGGAATTTTCGACACGTTGGCCTTAGCGACCCAATCAAACATCTCTTCGCCTAGTATCCTTTTGACTTCATCCAAAAGGGTAGACTTGCCGACCCCGCCCATCCCGTAAACCCCAACCACACTATTGCTGTCATTGGCAAGTGCGTCCATGATGTTCTGTATCATGGAAGCTCTGGATTCGAAGACGCCATCGTCCCTAAGCTTAATCGACAACGAGGCAGAAAAAACGGAGTCCGTCGCGGGGGTCGACTGGATGGCATCTATGCCTTCTCTCTTGGCCGGAGTCGGAGATTCGATGGAGCAGATGTCGTCCAATGCCCTGAATCTGATGCAGTTTTGAGCGAGATCTCGAATGACCTTGATCTCGGCCTCGGCCTTCGTGCTAAACTGATAGCGACAATAGGGATCGGGCAGAGTCCCGTAGCAGCAAGTCTTGCTCGCCTCATCGAAGGCGTCCAACAGGCTTCGCGCCTCCTCCAAGGCATTGCCGGCACCTTGCTTCCACTCCTTGAAGCAATCATTCAAAATCCGAAGATTGTTGTCAGCCACTTGCGCCAAATCGTGGACCCTCCGAGCCTCGTTCTCCAGATTCCGGACTTCCTCCCGAAGACCGTCGGCGAAGCTCTTGGAGGACATCGCGTATACCACTGGACGCTTGATCAAAATAACTGCCCCCTTCAAGAGTTCCCATACAGTAGGAAGGCCCCACTCAATCGACATTTCTCTTTGATTTTCTTTTTCCGAGAAACAAAGAGCGAGAAAACAGAGAGACAGAAAGAGAGAGAATGACCAAAAAGAGCAGCAGATACTGAAGAAGAAGAGGAGGAGGAAGAACGGGTGTGCCGAGGAGAAGAAAGAGCGTAACAGAGCGAGAGACGAGCAAGGCGAAGAGATTTGGGCGCGAAAAAAGGATGAAGGAAGTGGAGCGTCGAATAGCAATGAATGGAGAAAGCAAGAGAGGATTTTCAGCTCTTGAAAGTAGTAAGCAAACGATTCTGACTTATAAACCATCGTCCTTGGACCATGTCATTTATAGAGAGTGTCACCACCCTTACGGTAAAGGCTAAATATCATAAAAAAAATTTAAACTGGTATACATATTATTAAATTTATTTTAAATTAATTTTTGATCACCAAAAATTTTAATTTAGTTCTTTTGTGGTAAATTTACTCTCTGTTAATTTCCATTAAATTAGATTAATATCACAAAAAATCACAAACTAAAATGCCTATGACAAACAGAGAGCCAACTGCCACGTGCCATCCAACTCGATAATTTGACTATAAAATTTAAATGAAAATAACGGATAGTAAATTTATCATAAGTGCATCAGTTTGAGATTTTTTATGATTAAAAAATTAATTTGAGAGAAATTTATTATATATGTATTATTTTAATATTTTTTATGATATTAATTTTATAATAAAAAGTAATAAATAAAGAGAATGAATGGACAAGGACTGGCCACACCCATGTGACATTGTCACTTATCGTGATTTCTTTTGGATTTAATTTTCCAAAATTGGTGACAATCGACAGATCATCCGCACGGTGTTGTTTGACGAAGAGAGCACGTGGACAGAATTTTACACAGTTTGCTATCAACTCAATCTTTAACGTGGACCACAGACCAAGGCAGAAAAGCACAAGTGGACCCTTGGAAGTTGGAACTCCCCGATTACTTCAGGAAATACATGGAAAGGCATCTTTATTCTTTCTCATAATATTAACATTTTCATCCATATTCGCGCGTGCTCGCTTGCGTGAATTTTGAATTTGAATTTGAAATGTATATAGCATCCACAGTGACTGACCGTAATACCTGGTTGATTAGACAAGAAAGCATTCGGCAATAGAAGTTTTTATTTGGTGCCAATGATGGTACCATAACTTGGTTCAAACTAAGGTTCAGATTGGTGCCAACGCTGGCCTTTAGATGAGGTTCAGTTTTGATTCAGCATTAACCGATCTTGCTCTGCACAAGTTCTCCTGAATTCTTATCAAAATAACTGCCCCCTTCAAGAGATCACATACAGTAGGAAGGCCCTGCTCAATCAACATTTATCTTTGGTTTTTTTTTTTCCGAGAAACAAAGAGCGAGAAAACAGAGAGACAGAGAGAGAAAGAATGATGAAAAAGAGTAGCAGATACTGAAGAAGAAGATCAAGAATGGGTGTGCCGAGGAGAAGAAAGAGCGAAACAGAGGGAGAGACGGACAAGGCGAAGAGATTTGAGAGCGAAAAAAGGATGGAGGAAAGGGTAGCGTCGAATAGCAATGAATGGAGGAAGAAAGAGATGATTATCGGCTCTTAAAAGTAGTAAGCAAATGATTCTGACTTATAAACCATCCATCACTCTCGGAATATTGACTTTACACAATGAGTCAGCACCGATATAATAAAAGGTAAAGAATAAAGAGAATGAATGGAGAAGGAGTGGGCCACACCCGCTTTCGCACTATGCCGTTTGACCAAGAGAACACGTGACATTATAATTTACCCAGTCTGCCATCAACTCAATTTTTTAACGTGGACCATAATACCAACGCAGAAAGCACAAGTGGACTCTTGGAACTTCCAGACTACTTAAGAAAATACATGAAAAAGGCATCTTTATTCTTTCTTGTAATATTTTACATTTTCATCGATATCTGCAATTGCTCGCTTGTGTGATTTTGAATTTGATTTTGAAATGTATATGACAACTACAACGACTTATTGCAATACGTGGTTAATTAGACAAGAAAGCATTCAGCAATAGAAGTTCTGATTGGTGCCAGTAGTGTTACCATAACTTTCGACAAACTAAGGTCCAGGTAATTGTAGATATATTTGTACTACTTGTGGTAAATTGGGGTAATTCCCAAAAAAAGCTCCAATTTTAGATTCAGTCCAAATTCTGTTCCAATTTTGTTTGTCTAAAAAAAATCACAACTTTCACTTTAATCCTAAATCTACCCCTATGTCCAATGTCACGCCCTGTACCCCACGAAGGCTGAACATCCGCACTTTGGTCGACTTGAAGTGCGACGCTCCCAGGATTGCGTCACCGACCCGAAACCCAAATCAGAGTAAACGTAACACATCACATGCGGAAACACGTGTATATATATATATACACCCAGACATGTAAATATAACCATGGATAGTCATAGACATTAATATGCTAAGAAACACTAACATATATACACCCTTTTAAAAACTTATACAATCTATTTATTTACAACCAAAAAAAAGAATACATCAAAAGGCCACTAAACAAAAAGGATCGGTGGCCTAGGGTATCAGCTAACTACCCGGGAGGGTGTTACATCAAAAGAGGGGTTACTCTAACTCCTATCATTGGGATCTGCCCTATGGCTCCCCGCCTGGATTGGACGGCGCTGCTGACTCCTCAGACGAGTCCTCCTCCGATAGTATTTCCTCATCTGATCCAACTTCTGCCACTTCCCCAGCTGGTTCACCATTCTCTCCCATCACTTCCAAATCCAGTTCTTCGTCTTCCTCCTCGATCATATCGTCAGCTATAACTTGTTCATCACCTTGCACCTCGTCCATAGGTATCGGTCCATCCACCGTATCGCCCACGCTGCTTACACTAAGGGAGGCTGGAGGATCAGAGACTTCACCACTCACCATTTGGGGAATCATAACGCCATTAACATCTACAGGAACATCAAAAGTCCTCATCGGGGGTCCAGTGACACCATTAGCTCCCCTATAACACCAGGCTACGTACTCCTGAGTGTCGTTGTAATCCTCTCCCACATCTATCAGCACAACCGACTGATATCTAACGTATGCTGACCCATCTCCACATGGATGAACACTAACATCTCGCTGAATCCGATGTGGATATCTAAAAAGAGGGGCCCTCCTCGGCATCCTATGGACGGGGGTTTGAAAATCGGTTTTACCACAACCGTGAGATAAACTCAGCAAGTAAAATCTCTAATCCTAAACTAGGCTAACGTGCACCTCCAGAAGTAAATGAAACACATAAAACACTGAACCAGTAAATTTGTCATTACAAAATTCATTAGGACACTCAGTCCAATTCTTCCACTCCAGCCCTGCAGGTTAGACTCTCACATCGTTATAATTCACAAACAGAATATCGACCCGAAGGCCATGACCCAGTGGTCATCAATCATTCGACCCGAAGGCCCGACCCGAAGGCCCACAGTTGTATAAATCGACCCGAAGGCCATGACCCAATGGTCATCACAATTAAATCGACCCGAAGGCCCGACCCGTCGGTCACAATTATATTCGACCCGTAGGCCTGACCCGTCGGTCACAATTATATTCGACCCGTAGGCCTGACCCGTCGGTCACAATTATATTCATAAATCATATCAAATCCAATGTAGACATTCACAATCAAAGGCCCAATTAATTCCCAAATGGGCTTCCACAATTCAAGTTAATTCCCATCAAGGCCCATTCCAATTTCCAATTGGGCTTCAACCATTCAATTTAATTCCAACCTCATGGGCCCAATTCATTTCTAATTTCAAGGCCCATTTAAATTTCCAATTGGGCTTTTTGCACAAAATTCGGAGCCCATGAAGCCCATCCCAATTCAGCCCACATTTCTTCACTAATTACCACTAAACCATTGTAATTAGTCCTAATTAAGTCCACTAATCATCCACTACACAAAACACATTCAATTAGGCCCTAATTAACATAATTAAGCCTCTAATCTAGCACACTTAGGACTAATTTAGGGATTAGTGGATTTACTCGCCTATTAGCGACGCGAGACGACGGGAGCGAGCGGTACAATCGACGGCGGCGCCCCAAGGCAAGCCGGCGGCTCACGGCGGTCCGGCGAAGCTCACGGCCAAGTCTCGGCCAAAACAGGGGAGGGCCGGCGGAGTGGGGCTGAGGACGGAGGAGAGTGAGATGGGGAGGCGAAGCTGGTCGGTTGGGGCGACGCACGGCGGCGCGGCCTGGCGGAACGCGCCCGGCGCCGGCGACGGCGTCCTTGCACGTCTTCGGCTGGAGCGGCTGCCACGGGAGGTCACGGGCGACGGGAGAGGGGAATAGGGTTGCGACTGGGCTGGGGATGAGGCCTAGGGGTGACACACGGTGGCCGGTGACCAGCAGCTCCGGCGAGGACCACTATTCCGGCGTGAACAGTGGCCGGCGGTGCTGATCGGCAAGAGGAAATGGAGCAGCCGAGAGAGAGAGAGATTCGGGAGGAGAGAGAGTGAAACGCGGGGAGAGAGAAAGCTGAGGAGAGAGAGTGAAGGTCAAAGATGGTCAAGAGAGAGAGTGGGTGGAGGACACATGTCACAATCCTAGACCAAAAGACCAAAATACCCCTAATCCAATGGTTGAAATTGCTTCTTATCCAATAATTCAAGGGCAAAATGGTCATTTGCCTCTAACCATGGTTAACCAACCCTAGTTAACCTTAACCAACCTTGATTTATTTCCAAAATTGCCCCAAAATTCGAAATAATTCAAAAATGGCCTAGGGGCATTTTCGTCCTTTTTCCGTCCCGGACAAAAATTTCAATTTTCACACATACTGGTCCTATATATCCACGTAAGACCTAATCCAGAGTCGGAATCGCGAAATTCGCTTTCTAAGCCCTCGAAAATCGTCTGTGAATTTTCCGGGAATAAAATAATATTATTTTCCAACTTTTGTCGAAAATCCACTTTTCGTCCAGAATCACTCCAAACACGCTTGGCTACCCCAAAATGACTTTGGCCGCGAAAATTAACCTCAAACGGCCTCCGAATTCGGCCTCGGCGATCCCAGGGGCAAAATGGTCTTCTTCTCACTTTCTGACAGATTTCAGTTTTCAACCGTTTTAATCCCAAACATGAATGGCCATTCCAAATTGACGTCCGTCTTGCAAAATAGTCGTAATTACCCTTGAGATTTTGATATCGAAACTCGGGTCCAATATTGTAATCTCAATATGCTCGTTTTGCAGTTTTAGGGTCTCTCACTAACGAGCGGCTGTTTAGGCGTTACGCGTATCGACCTAATATTGTCCGAATCGTGATGGTCTAAATTCCGAAAGAACGAGAGGAATTATCACTAGCACCAGGGTCGCGATCGTTTGGATTACAATCAGGTTTCATTCGTCAGGTGTACTTTCGGTCGTGCGAAATCACTCGCGATCCGATCGTACATTACTGACAATATCAACCAATCATTTTCCTAAGATCGGCCTATATTGGCTCAAAATATTTCCTCAACGTTCTTCGAAATCAGCGTTCAGTCGCGATCGGGTTCTCGGTCCACGTACCTGATCCTATTTAGCCTTTCCCATTTGGTTAGTATCCCGTGATTGATCAATTCCGGGCGAGACTTACTAAAATTACACGAGAATTAATATACACTTTATTGGTCCCGATAACGGGTCAAAATTCAGGATGTTACAACTCTCCCCCCTTACAAAAATTTCGTCCTCGAAATTTGCACTTTACACCTGCTCTTCGAACAACTGGGGGTGTTGACGTCGCATAACTTCCTCGCTTTCCCAAGTAGCGCCCTCTGTTCCATGGTGCTCCCAAACTACTTTAACTATCGGGATTGTCTTATTCCGAAGCACCCGATCCTTCCTGTCCTCGATTCTGACTGGTTTCTCCACGTACGACACCCTGTCGTCCACGTCTATTTCTTCGTATCTTAGAACGTGTGTCGGATCTGGTTCATACTTTCTCAACATCGACACATGGAAGACATTATGTATCTGAGACAAATTTGGTGGCAGGGCTAGTCTGTACGCCATATCACCAATCTTTTCCAGAATCTCAAACGGCCCAACAAATCTCGGACTCAACTTTCCTTTCTTGCCAAATCGGGATAATCCCTTCATAGGCGACACCTTGAGAAACACATGATCCCCAACTTGAAATTCCAGATGTCGTCGTCTCCGATCGGCATAACTTTTCTGTCGACTCTGTGCTGTCTTTAATCTCTCTCGAATGATTTCCACAGCTTCCACTGTTTGCTGTACTAACTCTGGGCCTGTAATGCTCCGTTCTCCCACTTCATTCCAGCACACGGGAGTCCTACACGCTCGGCCATACAAAGCTTCAAATGGGGCCATCTGGATACTCTGCTGATAACTGTTATTATATGCAAACTCTACCAGATGCAGCTGTTCTTCCCATTTACCCTGAAAATCCACTACACAAGCCCTCAACATATCCTCAAGAGTCTGGATAGTTCTTTCTGATTGCCCATCAGTCTGCGGATGATATGCTGTACTAAACTGCACCTTTGTCCCCAAAGCCGTTTGCAGACTTTTCCAGAAATTCGCCGTAAACCTCGGATCACGATCTGACGTAATCGTTACTGGCACTCCATGAAGCCTAACAATCTGTCTTACGTACAGCTCTGCATACTTTTCTAACTCCAGATCCTTGCGCACCGCCAGAAAATGTGCCGATTTAGTCAGTCTATCCACTATCACCCAAATTGAATCGTGTCCTCTCTGACTTCTTGGTAATCCGGTCACAAAATCCATCGTGATGTGTTCCCATTTCCACTCGGGAATTTCCAACGGTCGCAGCAGTCCTCCAGGTTTACAGTGTTGTGCCTTGACCTGCTGACACGTCAAACACTTAGCCACATGCCTGGCTACATCCGTTTTCAATCCATTCCACCAATAATGTTGCCGTAGATTCTGATACATTTTCGTACTACCAGGGTGGATGCTGTAATTGCTGCGATGAGCTTCTCTTAATATCTCTTCCTTAAGCTCAATATCATCTGGCACACACCATCGCCCTCTATACTTCAGGACTCCATCCTCTGATACCTGAAAATCTGGCTTCCTTGCCGAGGCATCCATTTCCACCATCTTCTGAATCTCTTGATCCGTAGATTGCAGAGCCTTAATCTTAGTTTGAATCTCCGGCTCGATCCTCAAAGTAGCCAGCAGATTCGACACATGGCTTAATTCCAATTTAAATTCCGAGTCTCGGAGCCTTTCCAATAACGTCCATTCCTTAATCATCAAGTGTGCCATGCTAGACTTGCGACTCAGTGCATCTGCCACTCTATTCGCTTTTCCAGGGTGATACAGGATGTCGTAATCATAATCCTTAAGAAGCTCCATCCATCTACGCTGTCTCATATTCAATTCTTTCTGCGAGAACAGGTATTTGAGGCTCTGATGATCCGTATAGATCTGAAACTTTTCCCCACATAAATAATGTCTCCAGATTTTGAGTGCAAATACGATGGCAGCCAACTCTAAGTCATGCGTCGGACAATTCGCTTCATGGGGTCTCAACTGACGCGACGCATACGCAACTACTTTTCCATGTTGCATTAACACACAACCCAGTCCTTTGAACGAAGCATCGCTATAAACCTCAAATCCACCAGGTCCAGAGGGAATAGTCAAAACTGGAGCTGTCGTCAGTCTGTGCTTAAGTTCTTGAAAACTTCGTTCGCACTTATCGTCCCATTCAAACTTAGTTTCCTTTTTCAGTAATCGCGTCAAGGGCGTGGCTATCGACGAAAATCCTTCCACGAAACGTCGATAATAGCCAGCCAATCCTAAGAAACTTCTGATCTCTGTCACTGACGTCGGCCTGGGCCACTTAAGCACTGCCTCAATCTTAGTCGGATCCACAGATATTCCTTCTCCCGACACGATATGTCCAAGAAATGCTACCTTGCTAAGCCAGAACTCACATTTGCTGAACTTCGCGTAAAGCTCATGTTCCCTCAACGTCCGTAGAACTTCCGTCAAATGCACTTCATGCTCCTCTGAACTTTTCGAATACACCAGAATATCGTCAATGAACACGATGACGAACTGATCCAGAAATTCCTTAAAAACTCTGTTCATCAAATCCATGAAAGCTGCAGGGGCATTCGTTAAACCGAAGGGCATGACTGTAAACTCATAATGCCCGTACCTCGTCCTAAATGCAGTTTTGGGTATATCCTCTTTCCGAATCCTTAACTGATGATACCCCGTCCGTAGATCAATCTTAGAAAACACTGATGCCCCTTGCAATTGATCAAACAAATCGTCGATCCTTGGCAGTGGATACTTATTCTTTATAGTCACCTGATTCAACTGCCGGTAATCTATGCATAATCTCAACGTCCCGTCCTTTTTTCTCACAAACAGGACTGGCGCTCCCCATGGAGACGCACTAGGACGAATAAATCCTTTGTCTAGTAACTCCTGCATCTGGACTTTCAACTCCTTCAGCTCTGACAAAGACATCCGATACGGGGCCTTAGAAATTGGCTCAGTTCCTGGGGCCAACTCTATTACAAATTCCACTTCCCGTTCTGGCGGCAAACCCGGTAACTCTTGAGGAAAAACCTCGAGGAAATTACATACTACAGAGATTTCTTCCAATTTAGGCTCCACCAATGTCGGATCCTTAACGTTAACCAAATACCCCTCACAACCTTCCTCAAGCATCTCTGTTGCTTCCACTGAGGAAATCCAAGGGATCGAGGTTCCTCCTCGATTTCCCTGAAATTCAAACTTAGGACGACCAATCGGATTAAATTGGATCGTCCTACTGCCGCAATCCATAACGGCTTTCTGCTTAGTCAGCCAATCCATACCGATGATCACATCAAAGTCATACATGGCTAACACAGCTAAATCAATCCTTTCCTCAACATTTCCAATCACAATTTTACAGTCCAAACACCCCAATGATACTAACACCCTATCATGCAGTGGGGTCGTCACACACAACATAATCTCAAGTAAAACAGGCTCCAGACCAACCAATCTAACAAACTGCTCAGAAATAAACGAATGGGTTGCCCCGGGATCAAACAATGCATATGCCGAATGATTACAAAGAGAAACAGTACCTGTGACCACACCCGGCGCATCCTCAGCATCCTTTCGCGCCATAGCATACACTCGTCCTTGAGCAGGTGGTCTACCCTGAGTAGCCTGTGGGGGATTCCCGACCTGATTTCCCGTTCGGGGTTGTTGCTGTGGTCCTGGGGGTCCCAAAACTCGCTGCTGGGGACAATTCTTTATCTGATGTCCCAAACTCCCGCAACGAAAACAGGCTCCGATTCTATTTGGCGCTTGACTGGGCTTCCCGATAATCCTTCTCGGGGGCGGAACAAACCGTCTATTACTGGCCATTGGTCTCCTTACAAAGCGACGATTGTCCCGATTAGGAATAAACCTCGAACCCGATGCTGATGCCCTTTCCATCTGATCCCGTTCCATAGTCTGAGCTCGCTCATATAACTCTCGATAATCCCTGATATTCAATAAAAGCATCTGAGTGCGAAGCTCCGGTTTCAGTCCATCCCGGAATCTTCGAGCCTTGTCCAGGGGATTCTCAACCATTCTCGGGGCAAATTTGGACAATCTGATGAACTCTGCCTCATACTGTACCACAGTCATCGACCCCTGACGAAGCCTCATAAACTCCGCCATTTTCTTCTCCTGGGCACTCTCAGAGAAAAACTGCCCATAGAAATGTTCTACGAAAATTGCCCAGGTCGGTTCCATAAATTCTGGAAACACTCTATCCTTGACCGCCTTCCACCAATCGTGGGCATTATCCTGCAATTGATACGATGCCAATAAGATTTTCTCCCTCTCAGTACACTCTAACAGCTCAAATGCCTTCTCCAATTCCTCTACCCAACGCGGGGCAGCTTCGGGGTCACCTCTGCCTGTGAACTTGGGCGGTTTCAGCTTAAGAAAATGCTCCACCAACTGGTGCATTGGTCTCGGGGCCACCATTGGTTGAGCTTGCACTGGCTGGGCTTGGGCTTGATTCTCTTGGACGGCAGCAACTGCTGCGGCCTCAGCAGCATGAGCGGTCGCATTCTCTCTTTCCTGCGCCTGCCTATCCATCACATTACCAATTCGGTCTAACGCTCGGAGAACTCCTTCCATGCGCGGATCTTCCGCCTGTCTAACATCAGCTCTGGGGTCCACTGCAGCCCCAACACCAACTCTAGGATTCCCTTCCTCTCTAACACCCGCAACTATGTTCTCTATAGCTCTTGCTCTAGTACGACCTCTACCACGAGTTTCCCTGCCTGCGCCCCTCCTTGGGGCTCCTCTCACTCTTCCTCTTTCACTGCTCATCTAGAACTCTGAGTGCTCAACTACCTGCTATAATTCCATCCGGGAATTAGAGACCTAAACCAACTAACCGGTCTAAGTCCTAGGCAGGTATAAACACAGAAATAATTAAGCACTCAGCATGCGGCTAACACAACAACGCATGACTTTCACCCAAGGACTTGCAAACTTACCTTGGGTCCTGCCGCACCTGCACAATACTGGTTCAATCAATCACCACAATAATCAAACACAAACATTCTGGAGGTACACTTAGCACACTAAGTCACCCTATAGCTACCCATGGTCATCTCTCCTATCACTCCAAGGCTCAACTAGGTCAAACAGAGCTGTCCTTGCTCTGATACCAATTCGAACGGGGATGTCACGCCCTGTACCCCACGAAGGCTGAACATCCGCACTTTGGTCGACTTGAAGTGCGACACTCCCAGGATTGCGTCACCGACCCGAAACCCAAATCAGAGTAAACGTAACACATCACATGCGGAAACACGTATATATATATATATATATATATATATATAGACACCCAGACATGTAAATATAACCATGGATAGTCATAGACATTAATATGCTAAGAAACACTAACATATATACACCCTTTTAAAAACTTATACAATCTATTTATTTACAACCAAAAAAAAGAATACATCAAAAGGCCACTAAACAAAAAGGATCGGTGGCCTAGGGTATCAGCTAACTACCCGGGAGGGTGTTACATCAAAAGAGGGGTTACTCTAACTCCTATCATTGGGATCTGCCCTATGGCTCCCCGCCTGGATTGGACGGCGCTGCTGACTCCTCAGACGAGTCCTCCTCCGATAGTATTTCCTCATCTGATCCAACTTCTGCCACTTCCCCAGTTGGTTCACCATTCTCTCCCATCACTTCCAAATCCAGTTCTTCGTCTTCCTCCTCGATCATATCGTCAGCTATAACTTGTTCATCACCTTGCACCTCGTCCATAGGTATCGGTCCATCCACCGTATCGCCCACGCTGCTTACACTAAGGGAGGCTGGAGGATCAGAGACTTCACCACTCACCATTTGGGGAATCATAACGCCATTAACATCTACAGGAACATCAAAAGTCCTCATCGGGGGTCCAGTGACACCATTAGCTCCCCTATAACACCAGGCTACGTACTCCTGAGTGTCGTTGTAATCCTCTCCCACATCTATCAGCACAATCGACTGATATCTAACGTATGCTGACCCATCTCCACATGGATGAACACTAACATCTCGCTGAATCCGATGTGGATATCCAAAAAGAGGGGCCCTCCTCGGCATCCTATGGACGGGGGTCTGAAAATCGGTTTTACCACAACCGTGAGATAAACTCAGCAAGTAAAATCTCTAATCCTAAACTAGGCTAACGTGCACCTCCAGAAGTAAATGAAACACATAAAACACTGAACCAGTAAATTTGTCATTACAAAATTCATTAGGACACTCAGTCCAATTCTTCCACTCCAGCCCTGCAGGTTAGACTCTCACATCGTTATAATTCACAAACAGAACATCGACCCGAAGGCCATGACCCAGTGGTCATCAATCATTCGACCCGAAGGCCCGACCCGAAGGCCATGACCCAATGGTCATCACAATTAAATCGACCCGAAGGCCCGACCCGTCGGTCACAATTATATTCGACCCGTAGGCCTGACCCGTCGGTCACAATTATATTCGACCCGTAGGCCTAACCCGTCGGTCACAATTATATTCGACCCGTAGGCCTGACCCGTCGGTCACAATTATATTCGACCCGTAGGCCTGACCCGTCGGTCACAATTATATTCATAAATCATATCAAATCCAATGTAGACATTTACAATCAAAGGCCCAATTAATTCCCAAATGGGCTTCCACAATTCAAGTTAATTCCCATCAAGGCCCATTCCAATTTCCAATTGGGCTTCAACCATTCAATTTAATTCCAACCTCATGGGCCCAATTCATTTCTAATTTCAAGGCCCATTTAAATTTCCAATTGGGCTTTTTGCACAAAATTCGGAGCCCATGAAGCCCATCCCAATTCAGCCCACATTTCTTCACTAATTACCACTAAACCATTGTAATTAGTCCTAATTAAGTCCACTAATCATTCACTACACAAAACACATTTAATTAGGCCCTAATTAACATAATTAAGCCTCTAATCTAGCACACTTAGGACTAATTTAGGGATTAGTGGATTTACTCGCCTATTAGCGACGCGAGAGGACGGGAGCGAGCGGCCGATGACCGGCGAGCGGTACAATCGACGGCGGCGCCCCAAGGCAAGCCGGCGGCTCACGGCGGTCCGGCGAAGCTCACGGCCAAGTCTCGGCCAAAACAGGGGAGGGCCGGCGGAGTGGGGCTGAGGACGAAGGAGAGTGAGATGGGGAGGCGAAGCTGGTCGGTTGGGGCGGCGCACGGCGGCGCGGCCTGGCGGAACGCGCCCGGCGCCGGCGACGGCGTCCTTGCACGTCTTCGGCTGGAGCGGCTGCCACGGGCGGTCACGGGCGGCGGGAGAGGGGAATAGGGTTGCGACTGGGCTGGGGATGAGGCCTAGGGGTGACACACGGTGGCCGGTGACCAGCAGCTCCGGCAAGGACCACTATTCCGGCGTGAACAGTGGCCGGCGGTGCTGATCGGCAAGAGGAAATGGAGCAGCCGAGAGAGAGAGAGATTCGGGAGGAGAGAGAGTGAAACGCGGGGAGAGAGAAAGCTGAGGAGAGAGAGTGAAGGTCAAAGATGGTCAAGAGAGAGAGTGGGTGGAGGACACATGTCACAATCCTAGACCAAAAGACCAAAATACCCCTAATCCAAGGGTTGAAATTGCTTCTTATCCAATAATTCAAGGGCAAAATGGTCATTTGCCTCTAACCATGGTTAACCAACCCTAGTTAACCTTAACCAACCTTGATTTATTTCCAAAATTGCCCCAAAATTCGAAATAATTCAAAAATGGCCTAGGGGCATTTTCGTCCTTTTTCCGTCCCGGACCAAAATTTCAATTTTCACACATACTGGTCCTATATATCCACGTAAGACCTAATCCAGAGTCGGAATCGCGAAATTCGCTTTCTAAGCCCTCGAAAATCGTCTGTGAATTTTCCGGGAATAAAATAATATTATTTTCCAACTTTTGTCGAAAATCCACTTTTAGTCCAGAATCACTCCAAACACGCTTGGCTACCCCAAAATGACTTTGGCCACGAAAATTAACCTCAAACGGCCTCCGAATTCGGCCTCGGCGATCCCAGGGGCAAAATGGTCTTCTTCTCACTTTCTGACAGATTTCAGTTTTCAACCGTTTTAATCCCAAACATGAATGGCCATTCCAAATTGACGTCCGTCTTGCAAAATAGTCGTAATTACCCTTGAGATTTTGATATCGAAACTCGGGTCCAATATTGTAATCTCAATATGCTCGTTTTGCAGTTTTAGGGTCTCTCACTAACGAGCGGCTGTTTAGGCGTTACGCGTATCGACCTAATATTGTCCGAATCGTGATGGTCTAAATTCCGAAAGAACGAGAGGAATTATCACTAGCACCAGGGTCGCGATCGTTTGGATTACAATCAGGGTTTCATTCGTCAGGTGTACTTTCGGTCGTGCGAAATCACTCGCGATCCGATCGTACATTACTGACAATATCAACCAATCATTTTCCTAAGATCGGCCTATATTGGCTCAAAATATTTCCTCAACGTTCTTCGAAATCAGCGTTCAGTCGCGATCGGGTTCTCGGTCCACGTACCTGATCCTATTTAGCCTTTCCCATTTGGTTAGTATCCCGTGATTGATCAATTCCGGGCGAGACTTACTAAAATTACACGAGAATTAATATACACTTTATTGGTCCCGATAACGGGTCAAAATTCAGGATGTTACATCCAAAATCCCCAATTGATTTCTTCAATATTATCAACATCATAAGAATGATATTGTTCTATACGAAAGTGAGAGTTTTGATGAAGACACAAGTTCTGATAATGAACTTCTAACTGACCCTAACATTCATAATTTTGAAGAAATTAGTGGCGATTTTTGGATGATTTGGCAGACTAGAGTGAAAATTGAGGGTTGTTTTTAGATGAAAAAAAAGTTCATATAAAATTAAGACTGAATTTAAAATTTGGGGGTTTTTTTAGGAAATTAGACCTGGTGAATTGGGACTTTTCATACTACTAAATGTCATGTATCAAAACACTTGAATAAGAAAAAATATGATTTAGTATGGATGGTTCTACGGATGTTTCTCTGGATATTGTTGGTGTGCAAATTCTACGAGCCTAACATTTGCCCCTTTAGAGCACGCCCACTACCAAAAAAATGAGTCCTTGTAGGGACTTTTTAGGAACATCCTCCGTGATTGTGTTGATTGTGTTTTTAGTGACAGGGAAGACGAGTGGATTACCAACTCTTTCCAACTAAAATGCAATACAGTAATATTCTCTACCTAGGAAAATTCTTTTCTAAATTATGGTAAGATCTTTTACTAGGCAAGTTACTCACTTGGACTAAGCGAATCTCACAATTTGATTATTTTGAACTCCCGTGAGAACCATAATGTTCAAAATTTGTGGTTGGCCTAAGTAAATTAAAGGTTATTTGCTATTGAGCACCGTCATTATATTTAAGCAGTAGACCGGTCGAGTCATTTAAATAATTTAATCTAACCAGTTCTTGGGGGCGTTGAGGACGGCTTAGGCTTCTAGATTGTGTGGGTGGCAGAACAGCATGCACTTAGTTTTTGGGATTTGAACGAGCAACTCCAATTCCTGAGCTCTTCCCAATGCCCCAGCTAATTTCGCAAATTATGGAGTTAAATAAGCATAATTTGTAATATCAGGAGTAAGTGTATTTAGCATTCGGTGTCATTATTTAAGAAATGACAACGTTAACATAAAATTATCACATTATTAATATTAAAAAATTGCAAGATAGAGATGCTAAGTAATATAATGTTATAAGTATAGTATCATATGATAGATATTAATAATATTGGCCTCAGATCTACTTTGAATATTAAGCTGGCTAAAATTCTCTCTTTGTTTATTAGTTTCACATGACAAACTTGCCCATCAAAATTGTTAGGTTGGATATGTCAATTTACCCCTAAATTCTTGTATGCATTATGAGCTTTTGAAAATATTCCGACCAACAAAAAACAATTAAAGTAATGAGGGGACACTCTTCTTGTAACTAGATTTTTTTTTTCACAATCCTTGTAACTAGATTGAGTAGAGCCTTTATCTAGTTAATAAGGAATTAGCGCATATAAGAATATCATCTTATATGAGTAATCTATCTAGTTAGTATTGAATAACATTAGCTTAGGTGGAGCCTTGTCGGCCACATTTTTTTAATATATATAATCCATATTCTAGAAAATGTGGATTTATTTTTACTCAACACAAATTTGTTTTTTAGAGAGTCACGACAACTTGATCTTTCTAACTAGTTTTCAAAGGTTCCGGTGGAACGGAAGGCCCACTAGAGGGAAATTTTCATTTATAGTCCGGTAAGTTTTACCTAGCTGTCGAATGAAGCAATTCTGAGCCGAAGATTAGAGATGCCTATCAATATCATCATTGATTATGCGTCAGAGGCCAACTGTACTCACTGTTAAATTTTGTAGCAATCCAAGAAAAACCTATCATGACTTTCACTCAAAAGACAAGTTGATGGAGCCAAAACAGAGACGGATTGTTCAACGTGTATGCACTCGTAGTCCAAGTAAAATAATTGTCATAAAATTACCATATGATGACATGGTTGGAATTTTGATAATGTTACTCTGTTCTTGCTCTTTTAAAAATTAACGAGTTTAATGTAATTTTTACTACTTTTCTTAACGGCAGCGTCAATCAATAATTTTCTTTGATTTTCTTTTGTGAAAGAAAGGGCGAGAAAACGATAGGAGATATCCCCCTAAACAAAAACAAAAAAATAGAGAGACGATTTGCTATTAGAGCTTAGGTTTTGATATTTGAGTGTAAATTTTATGGAACGTTGTGAGGTTGTGTGTTAGTTTACGTCGAATTAATCTTTTATTAGGTATTAGGATGTATGTCTCATTTGGGGTTAAGGCACGTGCCGTGATACTTAAGGGTGTGAAAGACCTTGTGAATGCTATGAATGCTACTATGGGTTCGAAGGATCGTAATGTGATGATTGAGTAAAAGCTTTGGTGTGTCAAAGGTGACAAAGGACAGTGTTACCGTGGCAAGAAGAGAAGTCGTGGGATTGACACGTATAGCAATGGCCACGAATGAAAAGCTCGAAGAGGAGCACACGGCTCGATTGGTGGGTTCAAGAATTCTTTCAATAGTATGGACTTGACAAGCAACTGAGTTTTAACAAACAGTTATTGGGAGGGCAGACAAAGCATTATGATGATGTCAAACACCTTCACAGAGTGTTGGATCTCTTGATCTGGGAACAAATTACAGCTTCGATAAGAAACGAATGGCGAGCGAGAAACATGGTGGTAGCTTATACAAGAGCGGTAGCCAATATTACCACGGTATGTGTTCTGCTAGCTCTTGCTACCCATAAGTCTAGGAAGTTTTGGTTGATGGAGGTGCAGAATGCTTTCCTACATGGAGTGAGAGACTACTTAGGAGCTCAAAGAGGAGGCAAGGCATAAATATTCTCATTTATTTGAAAGTCAAAAGGATAAATTTAAATTTTGAAAACGAAATTTCTTTTAAGGAGGGTAGATTATAATAGCGTTGGTCAAATAGTCAAAAAGCAAAAAAAAAAGAAAAACAGAAAGGGTAAGTTCACCATTTGCCACCGCAAATGGTCCTTTTATCCTTTTCCAACATTAATGTACTAGTCCTAATCCATCCTTTCACTTTTCCTCCACCGTTAGTGGACAAACACTGATTAGGTACTAATCCTAAACCTGCTCCCTACGCGGGTCAATGAAATCATATTTAAAATATAGAACTAACATTATAATTAAGCAAATTGTTATATTAGACTGTCAATTGTAATTTTTACTTTAGACATAACTTCAATTAGAATTTGTTAGATCAAAACTTCTAAGTGAATTAAACTTTTGCCATT
This sequence comes from Syzygium jambos, assembly GCA_031216235.1. Lineage (NCBI taxonomy): Eukaryota > Viridiplantae > Streptophyta > Magnoliopsida > Myrtales > Myrtaceae > Syzygium > Syzygium jambos. The sequence continues at coordinate 5,734,773 of CM062226.1, read as the reverse complement.
ATTTATAAACAAATTTAAACCAGTTTACTTTTTTGAATACTGCTACTCTTTATAGGACAAAATTAATATGGGAAATGGTTCCGAGTCACCACTAACATTGTTTCGTGGTCTCTCATTTCGATTGGAGTTTTTCCCTTTTCAAAAATACACGATTATTGACAAGTAAAGTTATGTAGGTTTTCATAATTTATAAACCTAATTTCTATTTCACTTTTAACTTTTTCGAAGGACGGGAGCACCAAAAAACAGCAACATTTTGCTGGACAAAATTATAATAAACGGCTGAGTTTTAATACTAGTGATCCAACCATTTAGAAATTTAAGAATGACTTGAACATCAAGGAAAAAGGAGGAGATGGGTATGGATAGAGCTGCACTTGGAATTTTGAACGGGGTAAGCAGACTGCCCCATGGCGTCAATGGCCAGAAATAAAAATACAAAAAGACCGCTGTACACCATTATTTTTTTTTTGCATTTTACTTTTTTTTTGCTCGGTCACCGTCACTAATGTCAAAGTCTCCTCGTCCTTTCTTCCTCTGCTCATGGACAACCACCTAAAATATACGAAAGATTGCTTTAATTAAGGGTACGTTGTGGGAGCTGAGATATGGCCTTTAATGCGACAAATCCTCTCTCCCCCTCCACTGGAAATGCCCATGGATGGCTTTTCCGCATCTTACTGTTCCTTTACTTGACCAGTCACCAGCACCAATGTCTATCTCCACGTCCTTTCGTCCACCGCTACTGGACAAACATCTAAGTATACTTAAATGCATGACAACTCTTTCCTTTTACTGTCGAGAAACATTGCTTTCCCATTTTCACCTCTGCTGAGGTTGTGATCGGTTAAGCAAAGAGTCGCCGCTTATTAAGCTAAAACTGACGACTCTCTTGATGAGGCCCAAATGAACAAGCTTTCCCTTCACTTCAATTAACCTTTGTTGCATGAGGATATGTGATGTCTCATTAAGAGTTCAGGAGATGGGTGATCTCGATGATTTGCCAATGGAGAGATTATATATTGAATAGCAATTTTCGATAATGTTCTCTTTATTGACAAATTAGACCCAGGCTAACTTAGACCCTTATATCTAATTAATATTAACCATTAGTTCAAAATAAGCCTTGACTTTTCAATTATTATCTTTTATAGATTTGTTGACAGAAAGCCCCTCAAGGCATCTCTTTAAGTGAAAAAAGAAACTCAGTTCACAAAATGAAATTGTTGTTTGATTTTTATGCCAACCATAATTATTAAATTAGAATGTGAAATTGCTCCTGGATTCGTATTATGACTATTTGAAAATGCTATGACTAATTTCTAACAAAAAAAAAAGTGTTATGACTAATTAAAGTCACGAGGATGTTCTCTTTGCAATTAAGTTGATAAGAATATTTTGCATAATAACTACCTAGTTTATGATGAATGAGTGCATATAATAAAATTATCATGTAAAGTTAGCATCATCCTAAATAAACTTACAAGATTAATAAAAAAAAATGATGAGGAATTAGAAGCCGTTATGATATTTTAAATAAGGGTGAAGTTAGGCTTATCTCGAGGGCCCACCAAGATTTCTCTGAATTTAGAATAGTCCGAGGAATCCATTATTTTTTTCATAGAAGGTGAAGAGAGAGTCACAGAGGTGAGTTGGGTTTGAATAAATCGTGAACCCAAATAACACCTATATATTTTTGGGTTTTGACATTCTAAACCCATTTGTAATTCATTAACTGAAAATAATTAACTCATATAATGATTCACTCATCAAATATGGGTCCATTTTGATAGGTATACTGAAATGCATGATTAGTTTCTTTTAGCGATTGCATTTTTGTACAACTGTATGTCATCATAATATCTCCAAAGCACTCTCTTTGAATGATATTAGGTGAAAAGAGTTCCCTTTGTATTTGAAAACTATGAGTAAACAAGACCGATGGAATAATGCTCCATAATTTCCTGCCACCCTTTCCTCAGCGAAACCATGTCATTGTTTTAATTGCTTTTGTAGTTCTATAATCCAGGTTGAACCGAACGGAACTTTGAGAAGCACCAAGCTCGAGAGATCATTTCCATAGCGTCTCAAGAAACTTTTTGGAATTAATTATTTATTATAAAAAATTGAAGCTACAAGTCCGTGACAATAACTCATTATAGTCGAACCGAAATGCATAAAGAAGAGGAAGAAAACCAGGAAGTCTCAAATTCGGCAACATGGATGCAAGATCGGCTTCCACAAGCAGTGTGCTTCAATATGGGTGCGCATTGAATTCTAGTGATAATTGCTTCATTTCACAGGTGTAAAGCTAGAGAATCCAAACTATAGTTTACAGCTTTACACACAAATCAGTGCAATATTGACATGGCACGGCTTATTATTTTTGGCGTGAGGAATGGGACAGTAGGGTTTGGCAGGACAAAATGGTCATGCCAAATCCAACAGTTGACATCTATTTTTTTTTTTATTTGATGACTGAGATCGTGCACATAACTTTGAGCACATTACTTTGTTATGTCAATTTTTGTCAATTAGTTACGCCAATTTTTGTCAGTTAAATCTGTCTCCGTGCAACTTGCCTTTAGGCCGGTTTTCATCCGGTAGACATACGGTCCAATTTACACTTTCGAGCTCCACACAGTGTTATCACTCTTTCAAGGCCTCTTCTCCAGAACTTGCATATAGTGATTTTCTTTGACAATTGCCCTTTTTGCAAGATAAAAAGTAGATTTCATGTTTATTGACAATTTCAATCTCTCTCTCTCTCTCTCTCTCTCTCTCTACGAGGGAATTGCTGCTTTTCTCGTGAAGATGGACTCACTGATATGTGAGTACAACATGGCCCTTGGGTGTCAGACTCTAGTCGGTGGCTCGCGACTTGAAGTCTTCTTCACCCTTTTCCGCTGCAGTGAATTTCAATGGCGAGACAGTATTATGACTTTTCTCTGAACACCAGGCGTTCACCAAGGGTTCTAACTCCAGATTTATTGAAATGAAGGGGCTCAAAGAATGTCTGTGATTTGCTAGGATTAATATTACAAAAAACCTTAAATTAAAAATCTATAACAAAATTATTTTAAATTATTTTTTTATTATAAAAAATTACAAATCGATACATCTCTGGTAAATTTATCATTTGTTAAATTTGCTGACGTGGATGACACATGGTGACATGATATTCCACATGAAATCTCATAAAATTAATATTACGAAAAATCATAAATTAATTTATTATAGGTATATTAATTTAAAATTTTTTATAATATTTATTCTATGAATTTTCACCTGAACTTGCTACGTCACCATTTCATATCACTGGCCAAAAGAGAAAAATATGAAAAGACCGCTGGACGCGACAAGTCGCCTCCAACAAGATAAGAATAATAGACTTCTAAACAATCCAGTGACAAAAATAGATGACTCATACATATATATATTTATATATATGTATGTATGATAATCATCCATTTCATATATTATATATGGAAATGGATGATTATTTTTTTGCATTTTACTGTTCCTTGATCAGCTGCCGTCACCATTGTCCAAGTCTCCACGTCCTTTCTTCCACTGCTCATGGACAACTATCTAGGTATACGCAAGATTGCCTTAATTAAGGGTAGCTGAGGGAGAGGGAGGACAATTGCCAAAACTGACAACTCTCTTGCTGAGGCCCAAATGAACGAGCTTTCCCTTCACTTCAATTAACCCTTTAGCTGTGTGAGGATATGCGATGTCTCATTAAGAGTTAAAAGAGATGGGTGATCTCGATGAATAGCAGTATTTGATATTGTTCTCCATATTGACACATTAGATTTGGGCTAACCATTAGTTGAAAATAAGCCTTGACTTTTTGTGTATTATCTTTCGAAAATTTGTCAACAGAAAGCCCCCTCACTACATCCCTTTAAGTGAAAAACCAGAAAAAACTCAATTCATGAAATAAATTGAAGTTGTTAAATTTTTATGCCAACCATAATTATTATATTAGAATGTGAAATAATTATCATAAAATTGCCATACGATGATATGGCTGGAATTTTGTTAATGTCTCTGTGTTCTTGCTCTTTTTTTTTCTTTTGGTCAAACTCTATTCTTGCCTTTAAAAAATTACTTATTGTTATGAGTTTAATGTAATTTTTCCTTTTATTCTCAAATGGCAACATCGATACGATAATTTTTTGACTTTTCTTCTCGGAAAGAAAGAGTGAGTCTCACACCAATAATTGGACTCAATAATAGAGGGCTTATGAGGCATTGTGCAAAATGCCTTACCCATACACCTAGTGTGGTATTTGTGTCCATTTACTCGAGAGTTCTCAGAGCTTCTTCCACCATTTTCTCTTTTCATATTTCTTGATGAGCTATTCCATTTCCCACTCTTTAATAGTCTGTCCCCACCTCATGGGTCCGCTAGAATCATACTATTAATCTTTTGAATATGCTTAATGCGCTGGGATGGGCACACCTTTTGAGGATTCTCGGACAAACACATCTTCTTCGGCGGAGACTGATGGAAACTTGATGGTACATCAACGGAGCTCGCAAGGACATGTGTTGGCATTGGCCCACAAAGTAGAAGTAGTTTGCAGACTATGCACATCATGCACGAATCGATAAGGCAACATGTGAAAAAAAGTAGTTCTAGACACTTCATCACCAAAATGTGTGCACCTCAAATGATACTCAGTAATATATTGTGAGTTGAGAAGCATATCTTAGCAAAGATTGATAAAAAAAAAGCGGTTTTCGTTCATTGCATTTTCCAAAAAAAAATAGAGGATGGCTCGAACTAGTTCTGGACCAGGATTTGATAATTAATAAGGGAATTAGGCATAGTAGTAATTGAATTTTTTGCAAAAATTGTCGGTAGGTCTTTGTACTCTTTTTTTGCCGATTGCGTCCTTGCATTGTGTGTGTGTGTGTGTGTATATATATATATATATATTTATTCTTTCAAATCCTTTTTGTCAAACATGCATACGGAGTTGATGATTATGTGGACTATATACATGGCATGGGATGTAGATAGTCTACTGCAAAATGCGCGCGCGTCATTTGTCGACCGCACCATCGGGACAATAGGAGAAGAAAGAGTGAAACGGAGCAAGAACGAAGAGAGACGAAGGCAGCGAAGAGATTTGAGTGGAAAAAAGAATGAAGGGTGGCATCAAAACACAGCAACTTTTTGCTGGAAAAAGTCGATAACGCCTTCAGTGGGTGCTTGTCGCAAGAGGCGTGCTTGGACCTAACAACAAAAATTTCATGATTCCTCTGCATATTTTGCTGCCAAAGTCTCATTATAATCATCTTGGTTATCATTAATCTATTGATTTATTTCCACATTGTAGCCAAAATCTTTTGTGTTTGATGTTCCACTTTTGTCTATTTAACCTTTTCAAAAAGCATCTTCTGGGGCCCGAGCAACGTGCAAACCTATTTTCCAACGACAGAGCTCTACCAGACAAAAGAGTACATATGGACCCCACTTTTGCATGCATGTTTCAATCATGGGATTGCAGTTATGGTGCATGGCTGCCTTCTTGAAAATAGTAACTTAAATAATGATGCCATAGAAAACGAAAGTATAGACTAGGAGTACTGAATGCTGTCATCAAATCATTCGCCGTGTATTATTGTCTATCGTTAATAAGAACCCATACTTTCTAATACTTGTCATTTGTAATAGATGTGATTTAACTAAACACCAATTAAAAGATGGCGATGTGAGAAAAAACATGGCTTATAAAACTATAAGCGACACTACTAAATTCTTGTGATTACAATTTGGACTTGGCAAAGAACAAGGTAAATGCAATTTAGTCCTCATCTTTTTGACAAGATGGGATGGATCTTCAGCTTCACCATGCATAATTTGTCTGAATGCCTAAGAGTTGCTATTTGATTATTTCCCTCAATAGGTCCCTTGAAGAATGCAAAGAGAATTGTCTGCCTTTGCATGCGTATTTGAACAAGCAATGTATGAATATGAAAGGCCATAATATAAGCACAAAGAATGAGAAAAATGAGAAAAGATAGAAAAGATGAGCTATTTTGGCTTAAACAATTGTAAAAAAAAGAAAAATAGAAAAGATCAGCTTGACCTTGACGAATGAGTGAAGGATGTTCCTTGTCGCCATCGGAGCCAGATTTTGAAGAAACAAAATGATTTTATAATTGCATGAATGAAGTCCTCATGAGCCCAAATGATCTCATTTATTTTCACTTGAGATCCAAATGATAAATGTTGAAACCCAAATATCTTCCAAACATCACCCTATCTAATTACTTTGATAGCATGCGGTTTTTAACATGTGGAAATAGAGTTTCACGATGAAGGGAGGACATCAAATTAGAAGTTCAAAATTGACAAGAGCCAATTATCAATTTACTTGAGAAATTAAGAAATCTATGAGGTTAAGATTGTGTCATGATCAATATGGAGACATACCCAAGAATCTTCTATTTTCATCGAAGTTCGAGGTTCTGGTGTTTTAGTATTGCTGGGAAAATTGCACAATTGCTACTAAACATATTATACATAATGAAATCCGGTTTGTAACATTTCAATTGAATCAATTTAATTTCAACTCTTTGAGGAATAGTATAATCAAGTCCTCTCGGCCAAGTTTTGCCTCACTTATTTGACATGTTAGTCTAATCCTGACCGATTATGCTATATGTAAGGGCGATGGTGTGATATGAACTAAAATTACATGAAATGACGTTGCATGATCTTAGATAAATGTGATCCTCGTTTGGTTGAGCAGCTAAAGCCCCAAATTATCAATGGACGGGGCAGCAATAGCGCCAGCCATGTCTAAGTGTGGACTCAAGAGGGAGTACGGACATCCTAATATCTAATGTCTAGTCAAATTATTGCATCTCCTGGACTTGATCCACGTGCATAGCTTTTTTCCAATAACCGACAAAAGAATACATGTGAACCCCTTTTTTGCCTGAATGGTTCAATCCTGGGATGGGAGTCATAATGCATGGTTGCATTCTTGAAAATTAATTACTTTAATAAGGATGTCACAAAAAATGAAAGTATAGACTAAGAGCTTCGAATGCTATTTTTAGCCAAAAAAAAAGAGCTTCGAATTATCATCATATCATTCCCTTGCTTAAGGAACAAAAATTATCAAGATTCCATTATGATCAACTTGGCTTATCATTTATCTATTGATTTATTTCCACATTGTGGCCAAAATCTATCGTGTTTGATGCTTCTTATGCTAAGCTTTTTTGCATAATCAAGGCTTTCGTCTTTTTTATCTTTTTCAAAAGCGTCTTTATTAAAGGTGGACTGGAGAGCGAGATAGATGGGAACTCCCAACTATTTAACGTCTATTCAAATTATTGCATCTTTAATTGTGGGATTCTAGTAATAATGCATAGCTGCTTTCTTGAAAAAAAATAACTTTACTAAAGATGTAATGGAAAATGAAAGTATAGACTAAGAGTTCTGAGTGTTGTCATATCATTCCCCTACTTAAGGAACAAAAATTATCAAGATCCCGTTATGACCAACTTAGCTTATCATTTGTCTAATGAATTATTTCCACGTTGTGGCCAAAATCTCCAGTGTTTCATTCTTTATCATATGCTAAGCCTTATTCGAATAATCGAGGCTTTTGTCTTTTTTTAGCTTTTTCCAAAAGCATCTTTATTAAAGGCGGACGTGAGAAGGAGATGGGACATCCCACTGTCTAATGTTTAGTCAAATTATTGCATCTTCCGGGCCTAGTTTTTTCACTCTCTTACTATTAACCCTTTTAAGAGTGGACGACCTCACGCAAGCACGAGTATCGTGCATAGCTTTTTTACCAACAACAAAGCTCTATCAGACAAAAGATTACATGTGGATCCAACTTTTGCATGCTTGGTTCCATCATGGGATTGTAGTGATAATGCAATGGTGCTTACTTGGAGATAATAACTTTAATAGAGATGTCATAGAAAATGAAAAGTATAGACTTAGAGTTGTGAATGCTATCATCAAATCATTCGCTATGTGATGCTTATCGTTAATAGGAATTCATATTTTCAAGTATCTGCCATTTTAAAAAGATGTAATTTAATTAAAGGGTTAATATCACGAAAAATCCCAAACTAGTATAAATTTACTATAAACTAATTGTTTGATAACAAAAAAATTACAAACTGGTATACTTGTAATGACTTTTCCCTTCGTTAGTTTTCGTTAAATTTTACTATCAAATTGCTGAGTTTGATGACACGTGGCTGTTGATAGGTATACTAGTTTGGGGTTTTACCTTTTATTTGTCATGGGTGCATCAGTTTGTGATTTTTTGTGATATTAATCTAATTAAACGGAAACTAACGGAGTATAAATTTGTCACAAAATTATCAATTTGGGATTTTTTATGGTAAAAAAATTAGCTTTAGATAAATTTATCATAAGTGCATCAGTTTGATGTTTTTAGTGATCAAAAAATTAATTTGAGATAAATTTATCACAAATATACTAGTTTGAAGTTTTTCGTAATAATAACCCTCAATTAAACACCAGTTAAAAAATCGTGACGTGAGCAAAAAATATAGCTTATAAAACTGCAAGTGACCCCCAAACTCTCATGATTGCCGTTCGGACTCGGCAGAGAGCAAGTAAATGTAACAGAATTTCACCTTTCGGTGCAATGAAGCTATTGCCAGTGGACGATTGGAAATGCATGTCAATATCATCATTGATCATGCATCAATGGCCAAAAATATTTGCTGTTAAATTTTGTAGCATTCCAAGGAAAACCCATCATGACTTGCCCTTTAAAAAAGGATTCAAAAGACAAATTGATGAAGTCACTAGACAAATTTTGTAGCACTCATAGTCCTAGTAGAACATTATAAAAAATTTCCATATGATGATACGGTTAGAATTTTTCTAATGTCTCTGTTTTCTTGCTTTTTTAACCATAATTTAGACCCTTATATCAACAATTACTTATTGAGATGAGTTTAATGTGATTGTTCATTTCTTCTCAACGGCAATATGGATTTGACAATTTAATTTGATTTTTCTTTCGAGAAAGAAAGAGCAAAAAAACTCCACCCGCCTGGGTGGCGCTGCTGGAGCGCGCACTCTTCCTCTCGCAAAAGGTTGAGTATTCGAATCCCGGGCGCCGCAGGGTGACTTAACCGGTGGCACGTGTGTGGTGGCTAGCACGTGTCGCCCTCCAGGGTTTACTCCCCGGCTGTCGGCAGTGCGGGGGTTCCCTGAGTTATCAAAAAAAAAAAACTACCAGAGAAAACAAAAAAAAAAATAGAGAGACAAAGAGAGAATGACGAAAGAGTGAAATAAAGCAAGAGTGATGAGAGACGAAGAAGACGAAGAGATTTGAGTGCAAAAAAGGATTAGGTATTAGTCCTAAACCCGCTCCTTGTGTGAGTCATGAAATCATATAAAAAACATAGAAGTAACAGTATAGTATTATAATAAGCTAATTGAATGGAAAAAAAATTGAAGTTTTATTTTTGAAATGGTATATAGATCGAAATAGCTCTATATCGTAATATGACCGTGTTATTTATTTTTATACTGCATAGCGATTTTTGATAATATTCTACTTATTGACATATTTGACTTGTGCCAACTTAGACCCTTCCACCCAATTAATGTTAATCATTAATTGAAAATTAGTAGAATTTTCATGTATTGTCTTTCAAATTTTCACAAATTTGTTAACAAAAAGCCCCTCATAACCATCCCTTTAAGTGAAAGAAAAAAAAACCTTAGATCATAAGGAAAAGTTGAAGTTGTTTAAGTGTTTTTGCCAGCCACAATTGTTAGATTATAATGTCAAGTTACTCCTAAATCGGTATATCTGTTATGACTATTTGAAAAGGTTTATGGCTAATTTCTAACAAAAAAAAAGGTTATGACTAATTAAAGTCATGAGCGATGTTCTCTTTGAAATTAAGCTGACAGGGACCTCTTGCATAGTAACTACCTTGTTTATGAGGAATAAGTGCATATAAAAAATTGACCATATAAAGTTACCATTCTCCTAAAGTAAGTATTTTTTATGGTAATCTAGAGGGAAGGGTGTCCATACACGTCTACTTAAAAGCCCCTGAATTATTGATTCTAACTATGTACTCCTCACATAAAGAAATATGGTTGTGAGCTTTCTTCTCTATTTGTTCGCCATGCGTAGTTCTAGCCTGGATAATGATTCTTGTTTGACGCAGGGTTATTCTTTGGAATATGTATATGTACAGGTTGTTCTGTCACCATTCGCTTTCGCTAATCATTTCTACAGCGCTTTTTTCTTCTTTTGTAGGTCGCAATGGCGATGTAGTCTCCAAATTGGCTTTCCGTTTGGCCATGGTATTGTGACTTGTTGAGTGTCAGATTTCTAGTGCTTGGACATTGTCGATTTTCAATTGAAAGATGAAATGTCCCCTTGATCTTTGTACTATGCTTTTGTACTTGTATAAGTAGAATCACCACAATCTTGAAGCCTTATCGATAGAAGTCACTTTTACACTAAAATTTTTAATCAGGAATTGTATCACCATAAAAAAAAAGTTGTGGGTAGCCAAATAATTTCAGACTATTCACCATCTTAGCCATGCCTATGTGAGTTATTTTAACGAGGCTTTGCAAATTTTAGCGACGGAGACGTCCACAGTGGGATAGCAAATGGACCTAATGCCATACATTGATTAACGTGCCTTATGCCTTTGGCAATATTTTACCAAAACAAAAGCAAACTTTATTTTCCACTAGAAAAAGTTGATGTCAACGGCCATTCTCACTTACTTTTGCTCTGAGTTGATAATGGGATTAAGACTTTATGTGGGGGAATCTTTAAATTAGGTACATGATCATTCTAAATAAATATCCTAATCTTGAAATAAATAAGCGGATGCTAAAGCAGTCATGTCGTGTCCAATACTTTACGAAAAAGAAAAAAAGTGAGTATAAAAGTGCTTCAAAGCACTAAAATCAACTCATAATCCACCAAAGCCCAATCTAATTGATGGATCTCTTGACTTTTTTTTAGGTGATGCCAAATAGTTGTTATAGTTCCCACTGCTTTCACTTTCTTTATTAGTTATCCTTTGCCTCTCTTGCTTTTTGGAAATGCACTTGTGTCACTTTTTCCTTTTCTAGGATCCCCATGTAAGATTGTCGGAGTGTCTATCCTCCCCGCTTGGAGTGGCAAATAATTGCACAGACTCGTCGGATAAATCACAACCATTGATCCTATAATACTCATCAAATTTAGTGATTTACTTGCCCTTGATCTAAATTCGAAGGTCTAGTCGAGATTTTCTTGGAATTAGTGCACGCAAAGATATTCTTATATGATTTTACCAAAAAAAAAGATATTCTTATATGAGTAATCAATCTAGCCAGTAGTGTATGATATTAGCTGAGATGGAGCTTAGGTGGCCACATTATGTAGCAAATCTAATTCTTGAAACAAGGACAAATCATTTCTAGCTATTTAGAGTGTTGTTATCAATCTTAGAAATATGCTGTCATAATATAATTATATAGATATTACATTCTCCAATTGATTCTGCACGTGAAGTTGGTGCATCATTTTGTGTGAGAAAGTATAATTTCTCGAAAAGAAATTTTACACTCAACAAACAATGATTATACATCATCAAATTCAGAGCACAGCGGATGTGTGAAGCGGAGCTCCTCAAGCAGGGCAAGTCTCCCTTTTGGATCAATTGATCGTTTGGGCTTTACGTCGTCAAATAATGCCCACAAAATAAGGATGTTTTAGGAACGAGGTCTGAAACTGGGCCTTGGGTGGAAATTAGGCCTCGTATATTCTTGTGCTCCTTGGGGCACTCCGATAGACTAAGCTTTGATAAGGCGAGTTTAAAGCCTTAATGGAAAGGGCCGGATATCTTTCTTTTACAATAGATTTCTGTTAGTGTATGGAGTTTTAGGTGCTTAGTGCTATAATGGAAGGAGCCTCGAAATTTTCTCACATTAACAATGCGGATACTTTTCTAATATATAACTTGAGCCTCTCCATGCAGTAATTGAACTCATACAAATGATGGACAGACCCGCCAGGTCTAACGGATGCGTGTTCGCTAAACTTGATTATAGGCATGGATACTCACCCATGTTCTCTCAAGCCTGCTCGCTGGATTTGAGGGCATAAATTTGCCTTCCTCTATACACGAAGGGATCGTATTAACCCTCCTTTTGGATTCAAGGGAAGAAATTTTTGCATATCGATACCGTTTATAATCATTAATCTCATGAATCCATCATTATTTACTTATAATTTTGATTGTAAAGAAGAAGGATTTAAGACAAATAAGATTATAAAAGCACCGAAACTCTTCAAAATTGAGATAACGAAAGATCACTAATCATCATCCAGCATTTTTCTCTTCGGTGACAGTCCAAAAGTTTCCCCAAGTCAAAGTCCACGAGCCTTTCATTTTTCAAGAAAAAGAAAAGTATGGAGAACACATTACCAAGATTTTTAACTCATGTAGATAAGCATAATGATGACGGGGGCCACCAACGGAATCCCGCGTACCCTTGCGTCATTGTACAAGGGCAGGATCGTCTCTTCAATAGAAAGGCCATGATGCCCGCAGCATTTTCTGCTGCGGAAATAGCGACGACCTTATTTATACGCTCTTACTCATATAATAACATAGGGTTGACGGCACAAAATAAGACTGGGTTGTACGGTGCGTTCGTTTCGTGAAAAATGAGTGATTTGAAAAATATATATATTTTAAAATGAACGCTTATATTATTTTTAAAAATTAATCAACGGAAAATATTTTCATTATCAATAATAATCTATGCCTAACTATTTTTATGGGCGATGAAAAATTTTCCATTCATTTATTTTTTTAAATGATATAAGCGATTATTTTTCGAAAATATTTTTCAAATTACTTATTTTTCGCTAAACGAATGCATTGGTAATGCCCATTGCTCGATATTCAGCTTCCTACGAGGAGAGAACCGGGATATGCTCTTTGCTCTTTCATGAGATGGGACTTGAGCCGAGAAAATCCAATAACGACATGTCACAGTATAACTGGCCCGATCGAAGTAAGAGTAAGCAATGAGTTTTAGTGGGCTAGATAGACAGATGATAAAAGAAGAAGATTGCTATCTGGAGGGTCTTCCTGAGACGCGCAGGAGCCGACTTGCAACATCCAGATGAGTCCTTTGAGGTTGACGCATGTAGTGACCCAAACTAATCCTCGATCCACAACATTCATCTCACCAGCAATAGATCCTCCTATTGTTCATCTGTGGGGCTGGCACATAGGTCATCCAAGTTTGAGCCTTTCCTCGTATTTTCCTTGTTCAGATTCTAGCATTTATTTGTCAAGTAAGTGTAAATGCAACATCCGTGCCTCAGCTAAACAATCTGGTCTGTCTTTCTCAAGAAGTCAAGTCTCATCATCTGCTTGTTTTGATTTCACTCATGTGAATATTTGGGGACCATTTTGCGAACCTTCTGCGACCAACGGTGCACGTTATTTTTTAATTACAACCGATGACTTTTCTCGTAGCACTTTGATATATTTGTACAGCTCGAGTCTTAAGCTTTCATCGGCGTTCATGGACCGACACACTCCAACAAAATGGGTTGTTGAGCAAAAAGTTCTCCTTTTACTGAATGTTGCATGTGCATTACGTTTTCAAGCCAATCTTCCGTTACTTATGTTGCTGTCTGAAGGCCAATTTTCCCTATGGTTGATAATTGACTAATTCTAAGGATTTCCTCTAATAGTTTTTTTTTGCCTCACTCCTTTCTTCTACGGTCATATGTGTGTGGTGTTCACGCGAATTAAACTCTGGATCTGGTGCTCTCCGGCCTCACCCTCTATTCTCTTTACCAGCAGAGCCGCATGCTTGTTAGCTTTCTCTAATAGTTGAAATGGACGATTCTAAAAATATAAGTTCCTTCGTACAATAAAGATTGGCTTTCTTGCATTATTTACAAAAGTGTTTCTTCTCCACTCACCATAGTTTACCCTTGCCCGCCCGCCTGCCCGTCCACTCGCCCACCTGCCCGCCCACCCATTGTGCCCTATGTGGTCGGGCCAAAAAGTCCTTATCTAGCCGCCCATGATAAAATACATACTAAGTTTTCTACATAGAAGTGATCAGGGCTAAGGTGGGCAGACTAGTTCCAAGAAGAGAATTATTTGCCTAGATTCATCTACTCACCCAGCTCAAAAAAATTATATATCTTTAGTTAATGTGCAAGTTCAAGCTATTCATGAGGCTTGACATTTGGGATTTTTAGTATTAACAATTGGGTTTGTTATTAGCTAAGCCGCTAAAAGAAGTTTTTTAAAAGTTGACTATTTTTTTTTGGGTCGCGCTTATCTATCAGTCAATACTCCCACTCTCAATCCATATGGAATTTGAAGTGTCACATGCATAAACGAGTTTTTCAAATTCGCAAGGAACTGTTTGCATATTGAAAGTGATTTTGTATCTATACGTAATTTGTAGTTGAGACAATTTGTGTATGATTCACAATAATTCCGTTTAATGCCATTAATCCCTAAGTTCTTTTTTCCCTGGCTAATGATTCCTTTCATTAATTAAGGAGGTTGAGTCCTCTTATGAAGCTAATTTCAGGTCATCGCTGGCTTTATACGACTCTTCTTTTGTAACATCCTGAATTTTGACCCGTTATCGGGACCAATAAAGTGTATATTGATTCTCGTGTGATTTTAGTAAGTCTCGCCCGGACTTGATCAATCACGGGATACTAACCAAATGGGAAAGGCTAAATAGGATCAGGTACGTGGACCGAGAACCCGATCGTGATGGAGTGCCGATTTTGATGGACGTCGAGGAAATATTTTGAACCAATATAGGCCGTTCCTAGGAAAATGACAGGTTGATATTGTCAGTGATGCACGATCAGATCACGAGTGATTTCGCATGACCGAAAGTACGCCTGACAAAGGAAACCCGATTTTGATCCAAACGATCGTGACCTCAGGTGCTAATGATAATTCCTCTCGTTCTCTCGAAATTGAGACTATCATGACTCGGACAATCTTAGGTCGATACGCGTAACGCCTAAACAGCCGCCTGTTAGTGAGAGACCCTAAAACTGCAAAACGGGTGAATTAGATCGCGATATTGGACCCGAATTTCGATATCAAAATTTCAAGGGTAATTAAGACTATTTTGCAAGACGGACGTCATTTTGGAGTGGCCATTCATGTTTGGGATTAATACGGTTGGAAACTGAAAATTTGACAGAAATTGAGAAAAAGACGGTTTTGCCCCTGTGGACACCGAGGCCGAATTTAGGGGCCGTTTGAGGTTATTTTTCGCGGCCAAGGTCATTTTGGGATAGCCACGCACATTTGGAGTGGTTTTGGACAAAAAGTGGAATTTCGACAAAAATTAGAAAATAATATTATTTTATTCCCGGAAACTTCGCGGACGATTTTCGAGGGCTTAGAAAGTGAATTTCGCGATTCCGACACCGGATTATGTCTCCCATGAATATTTAGGACCGGTATGGGCAAAAATTGAAATTTCGGTTCGGGATCGAAAAATGACGAAAATGCCCCTAGGCCATTTTGATTTATTCCGAATTTTTGGGGCAATTTTGGGATTTATCTAGGGTTGGTTAAGGCTAACTAGACTTGGTTAACCATGGTTAAGGACTTTGACCATTTTGCCCTTGTATTATTGGATAAGGAGTGTTTTAGACCCTTGGATGAGGGGTATTTTGGTCCAAAGGCTTAGATTGTTGACATGTGGACCCCACTAACCATCTTGTTGACCACCCTTGACCCTCTCTCTCTCTCTCTTCAGACCTCTCTCTCTCTACTCACGTCTCTCTCTCCCTCGATCTTCTCTCTCGGCTGCTTCTTTCCTCGTCGTTTCAGCCGCGTCGGCTATTGTTCACGCCGGAACAGCTGGCCGCCGGAGCTGCTGGCGCTGAGCCGTCGTGCGCCGTCCCCTAGCTCCGTCCCAGCCCCATCGACCCACTTTCCCCCTGTCCCGCCGCCCACAGCAGCCGTTCCAGGCGGAGCCGTGAGGATCACCGTTGGTCTTCACGTCGCCGGTTCCGCGCCGCCGTCCTCCGTCGTTCGCCGTCCCCCGCCGACCAGCCTAGCCCTCACCATCTCTCCTTCCGCCACCCTCAGCCGCCGACCAGCCCTCCCCTGTTCTGGCCGTGAGCCACGCCGGGTGCCGAGGTGCCGCCGTGACCGCCGGCTTGCCGCCGGAGCACCGCCGTCGATTCGTACCGCTCGTCGGTAATCGATCGCTCGCTCCCGTCGCCTCGCGTCGATATTAGGCGAGTAAAATCCCTAATCCTTGAATTAGCCTAATTGTGCAAATTTAGGGGTTTAACTAGGGTAATTAGGCTAGATTAAGGCCTAATAATGTATATTTTGTGCATGGGTTGATTAGGGAACCTAATTGGGACTTATTATGGTTGTTTAATGGTGGTTTGGAGATTGAATGATGGCTATTTTGGTGTGGTCCTCATTGGATCCGAATTTGCACAATTTACCCCAATTGAGCATTAAATGACCTAGTGAGTAATGGCTTGGAATTTGCCATTTTGAAGATCAATTAGGACTAATGGGAACCTTATGGGATGATGCCATGTTCAAGGTTTAATGATTGAGATTAATTGGTAGTGACAAGACCTAAGCGGACCCGGATTTTGAAATGTTAAATTGTGCATTAAGCGCCGAATGTAAATGGATTGGAATGAAATGAATTTAACAGGTTGATAATGTGCTGTATGATTGGAAATTGTGATTCAATGCGCTTGGCACATCGAGGGATAGCCTTCGGGTCGATTTAATTGTGAATGACCATTGGGTCATGGCCTTCGGGTCGATTTAATTATTGATGACCATTGGGTCATGGCCTTCGGGTCGATTTAATTATTGATGACCATTGGGTCATGGCCTTCGGGTCGATTTAATTGTGGATGACCATTGGGTCATGGCCTTCGGGTCGATTTAATTATTGATGACCATTGGGTCATGGCCTTCGGGTCGATTTAACTGTTGATGACCTTTGCGTCATGGCCTACGGGTCGATATCCTGTTTATGAGTTGTAATGATATTGAAAGCCTAACCTGTAGGGCTGGAGTAGCAAAATTAGGGCTGAGGGCCCGAATGACTTTATAATGATCGATTTACTGGTTCAGTGATTCATGCATTTTATTTACCTTCTGGAGGTGCACATTAGCCTAGTTTAGGATTAGGAATCTTTATTTACTGAGTTTATCTCACGGTTGTGGTAAAACCGATTTTTCAGACTCACGTCCGTAAGATGCCGAGGAAAGCCCCTCTTTTTGGATGTCCACAGCGGATTCAGCGATCTTCTAGTGTGCATCCCTGTGGAGATGGATCAGCGTATATTAGATACCATTCTGTTGTAATTGTAAATTTGGGAGAGGATTATAGCGACACTCAGGAGTACGTAGCCTAGTGTTATAGGGGAGCAGATGGTGTGACGGGACCCCCGATCAGAACTTTTGACGTTCCAATGGACGTAAACAGCGTCATGATACCTCAGATGGCGAGTGGAGAAGTATCGAACCCTCCGGCCTCCCTCAGTGTGAGTAGCCAGGATGAGACCGTGGATGGACCGGCGGTTAGGGATGAGGAGGAGGTAGAGCAGCAAGTTATAGCTGTGGATGTAAATCCCGTGGATGACGAAGATTTTGATCCTATAGCCATGGACGTGAATATCGAGGCAGCCGGCAAAGTGGCTGAAGTTGGATCATACGAAGAGATAAGATCCGAGGAGGACTCTTCTGAGGAATCTTTAGTGCCATCCGATCCAGACGGGGAGCCCTAGACTAGGTCCTAATGTGAGCAGTAGAGGCTAACCCCTTTTTGACCATAGCCTCTCCCCGATAGATAGTCATTAACCCTAGGCCACCGATCCCTTTTTGTGTCATGGCCCCTTGATGTATCTTTTTGATTGTAAATGGTTAATGTATATATAAGTTGTAAAGAATGTACATTTTGGTTCAGTCTATTGCAAAGTATTTTCTCTTGCTACACATGGTTACGTTTTAAATTGTCCGGGTGTATATATATATATATTATATATATTATATATATATATATATATATATATATATACACGTTGTTTCCGCATGTGGTGTGTTTTCTCTGATTTGAGGTTTTCGGGTCGGTGATGCAATCCTGGGAGCGTCGCACCTCTTTTCGACCTATATGCGGATGTTTAGGCTTCGTGGGGTACGGGGCGTGACATCTTTAGTTCTGCTAAGTTGATGTCCAATTTAACGAGAGTCTGTGTATTAAACACCAGAAAGCATTGAATATTATGGTGAATACAGACTTCCTTTCACTCTCTCTTTTTCCTTACATGAATGTAAATTTCCCATCATACTTCGAAACATAGAGAGCGGTTCGATGAAGGAAATCTACGTGTACCTAAAGAAATCAGTTTCCTCCGTCTCATGACTCATGACTCATCCCCACATGGTGACTATTAACACTATCAAGGTGTCTTAAACATTCAGGATCATTCCATTTGTTAGAACAAAACTACATGCTTTTATCCGATTTGCCGATTTGGAAGCAGGTATTAGCCAAGCAATTCTGAAGTTCTGTTCTCACCAAAAGTGAGCTAAAGCGATGCTTCCTCTGCCATCCCCTATTGCGTAGGATTTTTTACCTACTTCTGGTCAAGTGGTTTTGAAGATGGATACTTTGAGCACGATGTTGTCCCTTCTAATCGGGCTTGAACGTGCACAAGCCTCCCGCCTTCAAAGAAGTTCCTCTCGTGAATGCGGCCCAATCGACGGATAACTTTCCATAATGTTCGTGGCTGACAAGCTTCACTGGCCATGACTTGTCTTGAAAGATGAGAACCAGGGTCTGCGGGCTTTTCTTGATGTGCGTCTTTGGAAATGAATCGGAGACTCTATGCTCAAGTGCACGTTTTGCAATTATATCATCAGAAAAAAGAAAACAGCCAATGATTTCTGACGAAGACGGTACGAGGATCCTTTTCAAAGCATGTCTAGGATAAAAACAGAAATTATTGACATGATGCACGGTTAACCTAGAGCTAACATAGTCTAGCGACTCCATGTGATTTAAATCCGAGAGTTGTCATTGTCGTGAGGATCTTACCACATTGCTTTTCTTCAAATATATTCATCTCACCGCAATCTGGTTGGGAATTGCTGGCCGGTTTGAGAGCTCTGCTCAAGCCTGGCTCTTTGCGTAAAAATATTTTACTATGATATTTTTGGCCCTTAATTTGAATAATATAATTAGTCAAGAAAAATACAGGGGAGTTAAAACTTGCACGATGAAGATCACAACCATAATGTGAGTTATGAGATTTCTCAACAAGATCCTCGCCCTCGAGTTTGGCACGTGAAAATCCTCAACAGCTTCAATGGACACATCGGCTTCAATTAACCGAATTTTTAGGGTCAACATGGCTGGGCCTTAGTCTCTAATCGAGCCACTATGCTGCCAGAGTCGAGATTAACTCAACTCCCGTACTCTTGAAGTACTACACTTCATGTCGGATCTTGACTCGAATTAAAAGCTGCGAGTGTGTGTGTGTGTGGCTAGGGTTGTCTATGTCTAATTTTACAACAATTAATTTTTTTTGAATTAGGCACACAAACATGCTGAGCCAAGTATTGGCGACCTCAAGTTTCAGTTTGACAAGATACTCGATGTTACGACCCTCCCTCACGGGGAAGCGGGTTTAGCGGTATGGCGAACAGGAATGGGCTATCTCTCTACTCAAGGTGCTCGCTCTCATTCAGGGTCTACCACGCGCGATGTTGGGAAAATTCGATTCAATCAGACGATGAAATTTTATCTATTTGGAGTTACTACTAACCTATTGGGATCGGCTAGGAGTTAAGTGAAACGTGGGACAACGTTCCTCTTCCTACAAACTAGAAATCTAAGTTTGGAGACTTGGTTATGCTGATGTCTAATTAGCGCCATTTTGGTACCTAAACTTGTTTTATTTTGAAAATGTGAATCATGTGGTCTTGTTCATTTTAAGTATCTAAGTACATCCTACTAATTGTCCATGCATGGTTATTTGCAAAAGTACACCTCAATCAAACATATCGGATAAGGATCCTATCAAATTACGAAAATGAAAGCCACATATCAAAGCGATATAAAGCACAAAAGCAAAGATCATAACATAAAAGTGCGAGAAAGTAAACTCGATACAAATTGGGTAATAGATATATATGACCTCATTATTGTGGCTCGAGACATGAGTCTCGTGAGACCATTCAAAATTGAATCTAAATGTGACTCTGAGGAGACCTATCTACCACATGCAAGCGTAGAGGAAACTAATCATGTAATTCAGTTAGATTGTGGACATTCCAAAAGCTATTCAATAAGTGAGTGAAATCGTTTAGATATCCGCATGGCATTAGCTATTTTATTTAATGACATAAGCCTAGATAGACATATAGGTCCTAAAGTACTACCCCCTCTTCATTCAATTCCTACTCCACGATAATTGCAGTGCCTCTCACTGTCAAGAAAAAGAATGATGATGACTCTCAACATAATAAGAAATTCCTTTTTATCTTTTCCTGGTGTGGCTTGGACTATTTACCATCGTTTGAATCTACCAAATCTGATGAGCATTCATTCCATGAACTACATGATATCCAGCAGCGAAATTAACAAACAATGGCTGCACTTACAGTACACTAATTCCTCCTAGCAAGTCAATCTACTTTATCAGCAAATGCCACAAAGTAGCCAACTAAGGAATACTCTTTTCTAAATATATATGATGAAATATTGTTCGATTTAATCCAGGGCAAAGATCAAGTTCATTCGAACCACTCTTTCAAACACAGAATTCTGATATAAAAAAAAAACTTGAGTCTGATGAAATTGTTGACAACAAGCAACGTTTGCGAAACATGTTGAGAAATGAATCAAGAAGATCGTATCACATCGCCAGGTACACAAATTACAACGATGACTCATCTACTGAAAGTGGACGATAACATGCGCCAAAGTTATTTGCAGAAAGAAGTATTAATCAACCAAATAAGTACGCGGCACTGGATACCAGAAAGAGAGCAGGGCAAATACCAAACATTCAAAAGAGAAATAAAGACACCATATGTTCATAAAGATAATCCAGAAATCTGCATCATTACCCAAAAGCATAATAGTCATTCTAATTCGCTTCCATTTCCTACAGAATAGGAATTCAGCAATTGTTGCTTTGTTTCTTTTACACAATAAACTGCAGCCCGCGTCACTCTCGTCCTTAGTAAGCTAACAATTCAGGCAAACGTATCCTTTCACTCGAAATAACTAAGGCCAACGTTTCACGGAGGAACCTCCCCAACCGCCAAATTCTCATTCCAGACAATCGTAACTTACCTTGGATTGTCTGTCGGATTCATCAAGGCAAGTGAAGTATTAATACACAAATCAATAGAAAAGAAATCATATTAATCTAATTGGTCAGGCAATCCAATGTTAACAACATAAGAATAAATTTTCAGCATGCGGGAGATAATGCTGAGAATTTATTTCTCCTCCCAGTAGAACAGATTGTACATTTTATGGAACATTAATCCAGAATTCGCCGAAGAGAGCAACCTGCACTCAGCGATCTGAAAGTAACACATACACGTAGCCTCGGCCTAATTCACATTTCTAACAGACAAAGTCGCATTGCAATGATTCACATCCATATCATCACAAAGGCAACGCAGTAAGTTAAAAAAACTAATAGAGCCTCGAGTACAGACGATCTTCACACAAGAAGCGGCTAGAGCTCTCGGCATTCACGTTTCAGTGTACAAAGCAACAGAAACAGAGCATAGGTGATACCTCAAAGAAGAGCGACAAGACAACCGACCACAAAGGACGATTGGATCAGAGGGATAGATCGTCTGAGACAATGACCCTGAGGATCGGAGCCAGCGAAGGAGAAACGAACAAGTTTAGAGCACTCCGAGCAAACTGACTGGAGAACAGGTGCTAACAGAGCTACGGCCTACCGGTGGAGCGATGATCGGAGATGATGCTAGCGGCGCAGGGAGGTCTGTTGGAGGTCACCAGACGAAGCAAGAAGCCGAGAGAGATACTTTTCTGGACGTTCAGAAATCTCTGAGTCTTCCCACCCCGTGTGCTCTGTGCTGAGTGTATGAGAGTTGTCGTGGCCGGCGATGAAGAGGTAGGGTAGATGGAGAAGCTTTTGGAAATTGGTTTATCTGATAGACAATTTTCCCTGCTGAACTCTGGTTTGTGTATTCCTCTGGACAAGCACAAAGGTACCTCAAATAAATAGAAAATAATCAAATTGGAAGAGGTGGATCTCAATCTCGAACTTTTTATTAACGAATTTCATGAAATGCCTACGTATGTTGTTAAGATGTAACAAAGGAATATGGTACAACAAAAAGAACGAAATCGTAACTTAAAAAACTCAAGACAACCATCAACTAATAGCATAAATATACTGAAAAATAAAGCATACATCACTCTTAAATCAATAGTGTATAAGACATTCGTGCAAAATTATTATTACACGGACATTGTATGTTATAATTACGTCAAATATATTACTTTTCTGAATTTGTCTCTTTGAACATTTACCCCCTCTTCACGCACATTTCAATTCTCTTTTTGCAGACGGGCAGAAGGGCGTGCTCCTTTGCTAGTATAGCACAAAGTGAAAATCCCCAAATAATCAAGCCAGTTAGATTTCTTTATTAAGTGTTTGGTTTCAATATAATTGAGAAAAATTTCATATCAAGTGTTCAATATTCATATTCAGGCGCTTCTGTCCCAAGAGCGCGAAAACCACAGTCCAATTAAGTCAATACTCACATCTAAAATATCACTATTTTAAAAAACGAAATAAAAAGAGAATTCATAATACTTGATATGGAATTGCTAGTTTAGGTCGATGACTTTGGCATACACTCCAGGAGGAATGAAGATCATCTGCTATGAGCTGTGCGCTAGATGAAGATCCTCACGTGGTATTTGACCGTACACGAAGGATTTAGATACTCATTATCGCTTTAACTACCTCCTAATCGGGTTTTATGCCTTGAGAACCTTCCCCTTATAATACAAGGGGCCACGTAACGCGCTCAACTGACATCACGTCATTGCTATAACATTTCCGATCAGACATGTGAGACGTCACGTAAATTTTACGTGCAAAAAATTGTTCGAAAAGTCTCCATATTGAATTGATTGCAAAGACAAAAATAAGAATAGTATTAGTGCACTGGGCGATCGAAATCAAAGTTTAGCGACTTGACTGCACATAATGACTACGTATGAAATTATTCCGCTTATGGAAATCGTTCGTGCACCAATTTCGGTAGGCGGATTGGTTATATTGAGCACTTTTCCTACCATCAACCACATCGATCATCAGGTACAATGCAACACTAAGATATTCCCACGTGCATCAGGAGAGACCATTACTATTGTAGATAGATTCCATATTGAATGCGAAACAAGCTCAGCACAGAAAATATCGAGACAAGACGAAGTTGTTTGAGGAATTGCAAAAACTCTTGTTCCGGAGTTTTCCTCAGGTGGAGATTTTTGTCTCTTGGAGTCCTCGAGTGAAAATAAAATAAAATAATATTGTCCAATGGAATCAAAACGAAAACCTGAATCTTCGAGCCAACGTCCTCAAACGTGAGATGAGCGAAGATCACAAGAGTATTAGAGTCTTCGTCCTAGGGTTCTCATCTACTTGCTATGCCATCAGCAGCGATTCAGATACAACCATGACCAACGAAATCTGCAATAACGATGAGTGCATGCCATGGGATGGTTTCACGACCACCTGATGTAACGTCTCGAATGACTTGAGTGCCTAAACGGCAAATAACGGATATAGTTACTGCAGTAAATCCGAAGACGGCGAGGAATCTTGTTACGGTTAGAGAGCGTGCAATGGTGCATTGAGCAATCCGGATTGTATTGCATGCACGGGCAATGAGCGGGATCGAATAAAAAAAGAATATGAATGTGTACGCAGCACTAGGGCCCAAATCCAACTCTAGGATTCTAGAATTAGGCATGAGAAATACCTATTTTTCAGAATGCCGAGGTGTTTCCTGTGAAGAATATTTGGATCCTTGGACAAAAGCATATATGTATGAGAGCCTAGCTAACTAGCTCTTTCCTTCCTTGGTATAGAAGGACCATGTGATCGGTGAGTACTCATGTCACATGTCAACAAACACATGATAAAATACGTAGGACTATAGTTAAGGCAAATAGCCCAGATATTTCCCATTACAAAAGTTAAAAGAGTGATAGAAAGTATTTAAAGGTATAAAGCACATTTATCTGAGACATTGTCTAAATTAGGATTTAAAGCAATTAATTCTTAATTGCTCTCCATTTACTTCAAGAAGAGGAAATTCATTTATCATGATTTAATATAAATATGTCATAGTGGATATAATTTTGAGTTTTTGACACAATAAAAAAGATTCAGGATAAATGAAAACAATTTGAAGTTTTTAATGGTTTTTTTTTAAGGATGGTGAGCTAGTTGGATGAATCTTCCTATCTACGAATTTGATCTTTTGGGCAAGTCTTCCTTTGACCGACTCCTTGTGGGCTATCCACTTTCTCGTCTTTTTTGTTTTCTTTCACCGCTTCACCTTTTTGCCTCCCGTTTTCCCTCGCGATCCCACGCAAAATCCGTACCTTCACCGCTTCGCTTTTGCACCGCATTCTCCCGTTGTTCTCTCTTCAACCTCGCCGCCAGTCTTCACGCTCCAGCTATCGTCTCCTAAGATGACTCGATTGGCCTTGGCTGTGTCGGTCGTTGAAGCGGCGCCGGACCTAACCGGTGGGAGTCGCCAAGATTGAACCTGAAAAATCTCATCCTTCGAATGGGCGGATCGTATCCAGATGATGATGATCCCTCCGACCTCAGCTTGGCAATCGGATGAAGCTCTTGTGAACACCAGACCACATCCCCCTTTTCGCGCGGCGTAGACGGGGTGGCGAAACGAAGGACGCAAGCTGACGGCAATGGAATCCGAAAGACGGCGTTGAAGTGGAAGAGAAGAGAACCAAGCAAAATTTGAGATGGCCCGGCGGACGGATAAATCTGGTCCAGACATGTGCGAAGGACAGGAGAGCGATGACTTGAATCAGAGAGGAATTAGTGACAGGGGGGATAGCGTTGCTGCGACTCAAATATGGAATCCGATGGTGTGGTTCCTGGTGGGATGATCTGACTCGGCGGAGATGAACCGGAATCCAGAGCGGCAGAGAGAAGATGCAAAAATGATCTGGTCGGAGACAATCTGGAGAGAGAGAGAGAGAGAGAGAGAGAGAGAGAGAGAGAGAGAGAGAGAGACCGAGATGCCTTCGATTCCAGCTATAGAAAGAGCTCGGCAACAGTGATGGTGGAGACGGCCGAATTTGAGAGAAAAAAAAATGGAGGAAGAGTCGGCGAAGAGAACGAAACTTGGTCGAAGAAGAAATGGAGAGAGATGGCTCCGGTTGAGCGAAGGGGATTGATTGATCTGGAGGGAAGATGAAGCTCGGCACTATGGAACCGAGAGAGAGAGAGAGACACCCCCCTGAGAATGACGTCCAGCTGATTCAGATGGAGATGAAGAAGAAGACCAGAGGAGAGAGAGAGAGAGAAATGGTGAGGTGGAGGTGAGCGGTGGCCGAGTTGGTGGAGGACCGCCTTGAGGGAGCTAGGCAACAAGTATGAGCAGCTACGGCGGCGATGGAGAGAGAAATCGTAATGCATTTATCCTAATACTTTTTTTTTTTCATGATTGATCTCCAATTGAAGAAAAGAGGACATAAAAAATCTCAAACTCGTACATATGTAACACATTTACCTTATCAATGAGCATTGTTAAAAAATCTCAAATGATGATGACATGGTGATCACATGGTTTAAGTGAAATAAAAATAACATCGCAGAGTAACTATATACATGTACAAATTTGTGATTTTTTTTATATTAAAAGAAAAAGTTTGTGACAGTGGACAATAATTTTGGATTTTGTAAATCTATCGCAATAAACATAATATGAAGTTTTTTGTGGTCTTTTTTTCTAAAAAGAAAAAAAATGCGTGAGTTTTGTCGGATGAATCTTCCTCTTGACGAATTCCATCTTCCGTGCAAGTCTTCCTTTTGACCGACTTCTCGTTGGCTCTCTCTCTATTTTCTTTGCTTTTTTTCTTTCTAAAAAATATTTTTTTATATTTTTATTTTAATTCTCCTTGTTTTCACTTCATGCTCCGCTCGGCCTATCGTCTCGGATGATGACTCTCAGATTGGCCTCGGATGCCGCCGCCGCCGTCGGTCGATGAAGCGACGCCGGACCCGGTGGGAGTGGCCGCGAGCGAAACCGGGAAAATCTCGTCCTTCGGAATCACGGCGGATCGTATCGTACCGTAATCCAGATGATGACGACGATCCATCCCACCTCAGCCTTGGTAATCGGATGAAGACTCTTGTCCACACCAGCCCACATCCCCACTTTGCGCGCGGCGGAGGCAGGGCGAAGCGGAGGACGCAAGCTGATGGCGGCAATGGAATCCGAAAGGCGGCGACGGAGTGGAAGAGAACGGAGCAAGGCAGAAATCGACGAGCATGTTTTGGAATGAGTCGAAAATTAACTCGAAACTTAAATCTGGAGAGGGAGAGTCCGAGATGCCTTCGATTGCATCTTAGAGAAAGAGCTTGACGATAGTGATGGTGGAGACGGCGAGCTTGAGAGAAGAAAATAAAATGAAGATGGACAGAGAGATGAAGATCACCTTCCACTTCCCACCGCATCGTCTATCTTCGAAAGGATCGTCCTTCATTGTTTAGCCGCCACCACGACGGTCGAACTCGACCACTGCAATTTCCTGGCCGTTGAACGTGCTGCGTCCTCTGAGCAGAAGGTGCTCGGTGAATTGCGCAATAGAGAAACAGAGGGTGAGACGATTTTGAAACGACAAACAGAGAGGAAGATACGCCTATAGAAATCTCCACAGTTCCTCGCGACATTCAGGCGATGACGGAATTCGTCGATCAACAGTAACGCTTGCCAGGTCGTTTCATCTCCGATTGAACTCTAGAATTCATTTCGATACATTCCAACTTTGTGTTTTGATTTATGTTTTGCTTTGTTTTCTCCCATCCTCTCGCTGTCTTCCGAAATTCCATTGCCGTCAGTTGAACTGTGGTGAAGGAACCGAGTTTGCAAGGAAGGTGTTCGATGGAATAATGAGGCTGGACTCCGTTTCGAAGAATACCTGTTCGAGAGAGAGAGAATCAGCGAGCTTTATCTGGCGGTGAGAGCAAGTTCAAGTTTGAGGGTGCGTGATCTTGTCGATTCTAAGACGAAAAGCCACTGCCGCAGGAGGCTCGGATGCTGTGTTGTTGAGAGAGAGGTTGCGGAAGAGTTGTGCCGCAGTGACGCGGTTACGGAGTTATTCTACTGCGGTGAAAGAGATGAATGTGAGAGAGGCTCTGAATACTGCGCTTGATGACGAAATGTCTGCAGATCCTAGAGTCTTTCTAATGGGTGAGGAGGTCGGATAATACCAAGGTGGATACAAGGCTCTGAATAACCTGAGAGGGTTGTTGATACTCCAATCATAGAGGCTGGTTTCACTGGAGTTGAAGTCGGTACTGCTCTCTGGCTGGCAGTATATCAGTCCCTATAGTTTCAAGAGGGGCTGCAGCAGGAGTTGGTGCCCAACACTCCTAAGCCCTGTGAAGACGTCGCCATCCCACCTGGAGGAAGCTTTACCGGATCCGGCCTCATTAAATCACTCATCACCCTCAGTATCTAACGGACGTGAGAATCGTCCATGGCATACGAAATAAGAGTTGCTCGTGAACTTTGTAACATCTCTGGTATATTCCTTCAACCAGAGTTCTTCCTCATCCTCTGCTTTTTTCAGACTTGCAGTCACTAATTTCTAGTGCAGTGGGTTAGTTGCATTATTTGAATGCGTTGTCGTCGAGGAGTGGATAGTTTGCGGGCTCACAAATTTAATCGGTGTTTGCTCAAGTCTCCTTTTCAGTTGCTATCACTACAGTATCAACATAAGCACAGAAAAATGAGATATGCATTACACATATTCTCGACATACTAACGTAGGCGCAGGATGGGACCATTGTTTGTTATTACTCTGATTAACTCAGCTTGTAATGTTTGCCTCCCTATGAGCTCTAGGAATTTAAGCTCATCGGTGATGCCCCCGCCAAAGCTAGCACATAGCTTCCGGGTAATCATTTCTAGAAATAGAAAATCCTTGCTTGATCTTGATGAGCATCATGTTTAAAGCTTACTCACTGCATCTGGAATTGGATATCTTTCATTCGCATCTTTTGTGGCTGTCACACTTAATCTCACCCAAGATACATTCTCGTGCAGCTCCAAACTTCGAAGGTTGCTTCTCGTCGGACCGATCTAATCCTAAGATTCATTGCCTAGGATGGAATATCAGCGTTAACTTGAAAACTAGACAACAACATGCGGGGGTGACGTATTTTGTCTAATTCGTTTGTTTATACATGTGATAGGAGTTCTCACAAAGCACTTCTCTGTCATGGGGGTTCTTTGCTCAGTTCAATCTGTAGTCTCAGAGCTCAAGGCTTGCCAATTTGTTTTTTACACTAAAAGATTAATTGCAGTCGGTGTCTAGGACCAGTAGACAGTCACTTTCTGCATTGTTGATAGGTTATTGCCCTATTGGTTGAATGTTTGAATTTAGATGGTATTGTTCTCCATAGAACTCACTGAATATTTGATTGCCATGCTTAGTAGAAGAATCGAGCTTCTTGATTTGATTTTTGTAGCTTTATTTGATTGTACCTTAACGAGCTCTGTTGGTAATTTTTCTGTATAGTCGTTGCATGATTCAATGAAATTGTAGCCAAATATTGTCAGTTAGAGCAATAAAATTCCAATCATGTTAAAATCACGCTTGCCCAACATCATGTCGTGCTTCAGGGAGCTAAGTTTGTTTAGCAGCAGTATTGCTCGTACAGTTGTAATCATTGTCCTAAATTGATGAAGCCTTACCAATTATCTCCTTCTTTCAGTTTCAGGGTGACTGAAGATGTGTATAGGCTTGCTTGCGGTTTTCGAGGAGGAGCCGAAGTGAAAGGCCGATAATAAAGTTGAAGGTGTTTCCACGTTAGGAAAAAAAGAAGTAAATGATGGCGTTTCCTATGAGAATGAGTCCTTTTAATAGTTAAATTCCAGTCGTGTGTTTCTCAGTAGTAAACAAAAGTGAATAAAAGAACTCCATATGATGATGTTTGCATCACATAGAATCACACTTATGCTCATGGGAATTTGTGTTAGCTTGAATATCATGACAAGTGATTCGAACGCGTCATTTATCTAAAAGATCTTCAATGGAGAGAAGCACCATGAATCAGAAGCTGACGCGGATGTTTTGGATCATGTATTTGATACGAGGTTCATTGCCGAAACTGAGGGGCCTGACTATTCCGGCAAAGCCACATTTGGCGACATTGACTGCTTCAGCCATGGAGTGTGTAATAGGCACTAACCCAATTGAACTGTGCCGAGTGAATGAATATCGCTTAGAAGCAAATAAAAAAAGGTTGTCCACATAGTGTTGGAGCGCAACCTTAACTTCAAGATTGCAGAACCAGGTACAAGTACTGCGATTTCACGGAGTAACTTTGGACTTGGAACCAAAAGATTAGTTCATACTTCAAAGGGGAAAAGAGAAGGTTCGACACTCCTTGGCTTTCTGACACTAACCCCTTCTCATACCAACTCTCTAAACTCTCACCAGCACTAATGTCAAATTCGGATGCCAACATGGTTATGTCTAAGCAAAATGCTTAATCACTTATTGAACTCGTCATGGTTATACCCAACATTCATGTTACCTACATGTTTTACTAACTACGCCACATTGATCCATGCAATAACTCCTCTACTTTGTAAGACCCGAATGGATCCACAAGTTAATTGATACTATGGGAATAAAGGCTAAGTCTCAAAAAATCACGGATCACCTATATGAATATCATGATGGCGTTTCAAGGGATCGTACACATCACTAGCTCTTTTCTCTTGTGCACCATAGTGAGCTGCGTGGTGGACACAACCATGTCGAATAGAATCGGCATCGGGCAATGATATTTCCAATTAGGTCCATACGCAACTGTAGTGAATATCGTCCAAAACGACTTGAGCACTAAGATGGCGAGTCATGGGTACAACTGCTATAGCATGTAATAATGATTCCACCGTAGTCTGTTGCACAGATGGAGCATGCAACGGTGAGCTTCAAGATCCAGGCTATACCGCGTGCATCAATTTTGTGAGAAATTAACTCAAGCAGGAGTGCAACCACATTATTGGCGCTCAAATTCAACTCAAAGATTATAGGGTTAGGTACAAGGACTATTCTTTCACTGAATGACGTTGCAATACTGTGCAAATAAAGGATCGTAGCAAGAGTTTGGTGTGAAAGTTATTCTTTGGCCAGATGATAAAATATTGCCCCTGTTGACACCTGATTTTTTGCCGACAAGTCAGAACGTGCATTTTGGTTAAAAAATAAAAATAAAAACAAAAATAAAGAAAAAGAAAAGTAAGAAAAGAGAGAGAGAGAAAAAAAAAAGAAAGTAATGAAAAAAGCTCCAATTCAGTCATAATATTTTTTTTGGTCCGAGTTCCGTCATAATTGAAAGGGCCAGGTCTGTGGGGTGCTTCGGTCTGTTGGGCCTGATCCATAAGCGCAGCCAAGACCATACCAAGCCCATCAGAGTAAGCCTCGGCCCGTCAACAAATTCGCTCCAGACCACATCTGGCTCAGGCCCAAACAAGTGAGCCCACGATCCACGGCTCATCAGAGAGCCCGGCCCCCACACCCCTACCACAGGCTCGGCGATAACACGATAGAACGCATACGCTGAAGCTCCCGAAGAAACTAATCTTTCTCAGGAATTCTAGAGGCTTCTTCATCGGTTCTCCTTCCTTCTCCATCATCCTCGAGACACCGTTAGCCGCCACCATAACCGCTTCGCCATCGCCTCCTCTCGTCCTGCTCTGTTTTCTTGTCAAGGACGCCCGAAAGTGCACGAACCTTGGTCTTTCCCCCTTCGCCGGCCCCGATCGTCGACGTCGACCCCTCCCCGAACTTTTTCTCTGATCTGATCACCGACCGAGGTCAGAAACTCAACTCTCGTCAAGGTAAATTCCACACACTCTGTTTCTGCGGCTTATCAACGAAACAGAGCCCGTGAACTTTAGCTAATGTTTGCGACTAAATCAGTTGCGGTTGAAACTCTATTAACAGCTCGGACTTGCACTTTTGTTTTCGTGATGATCTGAAAGTGAATCGTTGCTTTGTATGAGCTCCTCGATCGAAATGCATATCACTGGTTTGATGGAATGCTCGAACCAGATCAGTATGTTACTTCGATTCAATCCTTGAACCGAAAAATCATATCACATCAATTAAGTTTGTTCTCGACTTATTGAACCCTTATTATGGCCGACTTTGTTGGAATGTGATGCTCATTTGTCAACTGGTGTTGTGATTCTCATCGTCCGTATGCTCGACGTATGACATGAAAATCGCGTCTCAGTGGCCTTGCCGATCTCTCTGGTTCGAGTTAAGTGTTGCTCTATATGAACAGAATCGAGTTCTGAATGTGTATCCTGTTGCGAAGGAGTGTGACATCCGCGTGTGCGTACGTGTTGCGTGCAAAGAATGGAGCGTCGGGATCGCCATTGATCTTGCGTTTATACATTCAATCTGTGAAGAGTGGCCATTGCTGCCCCCAAACCTGTCGTTATCGATCTTTCCTTGCGTGCTGTTTCTCTTTCTCGTTGTCTCCTTCCTGATGCGCGCGCAAGGGGTGGAAAAGTTCTGGAAATGCCTTGGTGGACTGGATTTTCAATCCTTTTGGCGATGACTTTTTCTGATGCTGTCGTCTTCATTTCTTATCTCGGACTTGGATGACTTGGTGAAGGAGTCAAATAGCTGGAACGGATATAATTTTTGGGTACTTTTGTTTCCGGATAAATTCTCCTATTTTGTTTTCACCAACCAAAACAATCCAAAAAAAAAATCAAAATGGTAGAAAAATTGCGAGTCTCAGCTAGGTGGTTTACATTTTAAGAATAATTTTATTTGAATTTCATTTGATTCATGTTCTTCGAGTTTAGGTATTTCTTGAATCTTGAAATAAATTGAAATTTTACGTCCGTGTTTCTCTTGGAGTTCCGGAGACAGTCTCTCTTGGAGTTCCGGAGACAGTCTTCGAAATACCCTTTTTGGGAAATTCTCATAATATTTTCTCATGAACCTCTTTGGAATTCCTCATGGGAAAAATAAAACCCATGATTTTAATAAGCCTACAACACTTTGATTTCGAATTCAAAATGAAGAACAACATAATAGAATGAAGAAAACAAAAGAGAAAAGAACGAATGAAAGCATAAATATATATTTCACAACAATCCCGCATCTTCTGATTTCACTCCTACAAGCTTTTCACTCTGAAGTGTGACGGGGAGTATGATCTCGAGACACTGATGTGTCTTCGGCACGAACTACAAAACTATTTCTTTTGTATTCTAACATATATTTTATTTCTCATTAATGTAATGAAATTTAGGACAACTAAAACCATTTATATCATGCTGTAGTTATTTGATTAAAATTCTTGAAATTTCTTTAAAATGTTAATATTTTTCTAAAAGATATACAATATCTTGACGTCCAATTAGATACCTACAATTTCATGAATCCGTATTTGTTTTAAATCCAATTCAAACAAAATATAAAAGTATCCCGTAACAAACCCATCAACAAGATGAAACAGCCACATATTGGGGTTTAGCATGTTGAGTTGAGAATTAAGAATAAGGGATCGTGGAAATTATTTCTCTTTCTAATTAATTTGAATCGAATTATCTTTATTGATAGTTGTATTAACATCTTATTTAATGTTTCGGTTATGCTAACAAGGTAATTTCCACTCAAAGTGAAGAATATATCAGGATAAAGATTCGATATATTAAATGCTTACATATTTTTTTATTCGGGATTGGGAAATTAAATGCTTATGTTGAATCTTGGTATACCTATGACAGACCAAAAAAAAATCTTGGTATACCTACATAGATAAGGACTTGATCGGCGAGCCTACAAGCGTCGTACTTTTATATTTTGGCGTTATCAAGTGGCATCTTGCTTAGGTTAACTTTCTGAGTTTGGGATGAAATCCAGTTAGGCACATTTTGCATGTAATCGTTGGGTTATTTTCTGACTTCCTTCATAATAGCATATCCTCAAACGAGGATTTATCTTTTTGCATTTAGGTCGGATCGGGTTCGAGTTCGTCAAGTTTGTAAGTCAGCTCGAGTTTGGATTAGGTCAGCTTTCTGGTGGATTGAATGACTTCGTGGATCAGAAATCATAACCTCCAGCCAGAAGCCGAATTAATAGGTGGCGCTTCACGGGCTTCCATGTCGGCATATGGTATATGGCCATGCGCCATTATAGAAGTTGAGATTCGGGGAGTCACATGTCTGAACATCAACAAGATCACAATCACAAAATTAGCCGAGACAATATGAGCAACCTCAGATTTACGAATATGCCTAACTGTAAATTGTGGTCAACCGTCTTGCTGCGGTAGGAGCAATTAGTCGAGATCATCATCAAGAGTGCAGTTGCACCTGAGCTCGGCTTGACAAATGTTCGGAGAACAGATTCACGATCTCGAACGGTCAGAGTAGAATTGCGTTCTTCAATTGCAGAGTTACAAGAGTGATCCCTCACAATATCCCAGCAACTTGTTCGAACAATCAATTAACAGAGAATCTGAAAAATGATGAGATTGCAACTAGCTCAAAAAAGGAGAACAAAGGCAAAAGCAAGTGTACTTTCAATTGTCTTGAGCTGATAATATGGCATAAAGTGATGCTTCCGGTGTTCATCTCAATTCAACCTGAATCAGGTCCTTACCAGCATTATTGAAGATGGAGACTTTGAATGCCACGTTATTCCCATCAATGAGCTCAAACGCAAATATCTCCTCTCGCAAATGTTGACCAACCACCAGAGAAGTTCACGGTGCGGTATTGTTGATAGGTGCTGAGCCGCACCAGCCCCGATCTGTTTGAATTCTAAGAGCTGCAATTCGCTGGTTTTCGACACGTGTCTCTCTACCAATTTGCAAGGAACGCTGTGCCAATTTAGATAATTTTCCAGTTTATTGGGTCATTTTAGGTTCAGTTTGGATATATTTCCATCGGTATATCGGTTCAATATTTCCAATGGTTTCAAATCAATCACCTGAATCCACACACACACACAAACATAAAGGTAGTATTACGATTACTTTTTCGATTGCCTTTTTACCAAGTTCCATTACTCGGTCAATAGGATGGTCAGTTCAACCAAAAATAAAAAAATAAAAAATAGGATGGTCGGTTAGCCATGAACGCTTCAACGAAAATACCATGTCATGTGGTTTCATAATTGAGATATGCCGGTGATGAATGGAGATCAGGGCGGAACCGCTTTTCTTATCATAACAAGAGTTGCCAAATCACCATTTTGAAAAAGGATACTCTGTTTTAAAATTCTCTAGCTTTTTCAAGGGCAATGAGAGGCCTTAGATGAGTAGAACAACGAAAAACCGGCTCAGCAGGGCTCACCTGACATTTAGGCTGTTTGGTCTGATCTGCAGCAAGGAAAAGGAGAATTCTTAGGGGCACGTATACGGATATTTCTGAGTTACTACGAAATGATTGAAATGACTTTAGCATAGTTCGCAAATTAACTTGTGTGAACGGGAAAACTGAAATTTACCCGCTCTTTGGATTAGATATAAGTATCAACTACAATTTGGGCCACCCAAATCAATGCCATCGACATGTCAAAAGCTTATCATCAAATTTTTAAGAATTGGAAAAGTGACAGAAATGCATGTCATGGGCACATACAAAACTTATAGAACGACAATTTAATCACTATGATGAAACTCACAAGTTGCAAAGGAATTCATCATCCTGAAGTGTAATTTAGCCCTTAGTTTCTAACAAGGCGAGGAATCCTCTGAATCTTCTAGGTCCACGAGGTCTTCAGAATCTTCTTCAATCTCTCTGGGTTTTATATTTCATCACTGCTTGAGGGATAATGTATCTATATAAGCACTTTTATCAAATATAATTGCATGAGAATAGAGTCCCTCCCTTAATTTAAAACTTTTAGGTAACCATGAGTGATGGCGTGCTGCATAAATTTCCTTCATCCCTTTTAGAACTAAAACACGTCAGTTTTGACACTTCTTTTGTAATACAAAACCAGGTTGAATAACCTGGAACCAGGGTAAGTGCTGAACTAGAGATTATTTCCAAAAAGGCAATGATAAAAGCGTAACAAGCTCAAGAGAAATACCTAAAGTAGAAAATGTGTGCAGGACCTTTAATCACAGACATCCGATATATGGGAGTGGCTGGGCCTAGAAATGATAAGATTGTGACTAGCTCAGAAAAGAGCACAGTTACAGATATAGGTGCACTTTCATCCGGTCCATCACAACAGGAGAGACATAGATCGCTTTTTAAATAGCACATGGCCTAAAGCGACACTTCCAACATTCATCCCAATTCAACCTAACACTGGTCCTTACCAGCACAACCGAAACTCTAATCACTACATCGTCCCTATCAATGAGCTCAACCAGGCAGACATCCCCTTCACTCGAGACAAGTTTCGCTCACAAACTTGGACCAACCAACAGAAAAGTTCGCTACTCCATAGCATCAATAGGTCCTGATGGTCACCGGCCACAATGTGTCCGAACACCTAAAGAGTAGCAATTTGCTGGTTTTCTTGACAATGTCTTCATGAATTCACAAGGAAAGCTCTGCCCATGAGACATTTGACCAGCCGATATATGATAAGACAAGGGATGTAAGCATACACTAAGAGAAAAAGGCAAACAAGATGTGCATTTATGCTATTATTTGCTAGTTTCCAGAGTCCATATTAGCAGTCTAAATGGCTTGATGAGATGGTCTCTAATCACAACTCACAATCCAAAATCAAAATATCACAATCCTGCGCTCTTAGACTCTACAATAAGTACGCGTGATCAGTATAGAGACATGCATGAATCTGGTGAATATCTGAGACACCCATCTTGCATTGCGATATGCAACGAACAAACATGAAAAGCTGCACCCAGGGTCCTAGATGGATGCATATACACGAAAAGTAAGTAATCTTCTTTTCCCTGGCCAAAAAGAAGCGATCTTCTTTTCTTCTTTTCATACCACCAAGGTGGTTGGACTAATTCTTAAGGTCCAGGGCTGCACTACCTTCCCTCCATTTCCGATCGCAAGTTTGAACCAGCCTGCAATAGTAGCTCTTCTAAACCAGTTGTTGCAAGGGAGAAATATCCAACTAGTGTTGCAGTGAGCTTTATCATCCCAAGCCTAGGACTGTTGCAGTGGTTATGGCTTGAGCTAGACATTTCGTGTCGCCTCTTCTTCCCAAGCCTAGGTAGCCAGAGAAAGTACCAAGTAGTCATTTTTTGGGAGGAATTTACACTCAAACTAGAAATCATTAAATTCCTAACTTATGGTTGGTATTGCCTTTCTCAACCCTCTGACCTTGTCTCCGCAACCACCTGTCACTTAGGGGTGTCAATAAGACCCGGGCCGGCCCGGCCCGACCCGCGCCGACCCTGTCCGGCCCTAAAATTTAGGGTATTTTGGGGTCGGGCCTTAATTTTCTTCGAATATGACCCTAAAATTTGAGGTTTCATTAGGATTGGGTAGGGTCAGGCCGACCCATTAACACTCTGGGCCGGCCCATCCCCCTCTCTCTCTCTCCTCTCTCCTCTCTGCCGCGTGCACAGCTCCACGCATTTTCCACCCCCTGTCAGACTCTCTCTCCTCTCTTTTCTCTCTCTCTTTCTTTTCTTTTCTTTCTTTTTATTTCTCCCTTCTTTCCCCCCCTCCCCAACGAGTTCTGCTTCTGTTTTCCTCTGCTCGCCCGAGCCCGTCGCCACCGATCACCCTGTCGCCGGCTTGCCCTCGCCGGCCCAGCCACCGCCGCCTCGCGCCGTCGCGCCACCCCAGCTCCTCCCCGACCCAGCCGTGACTGCCTGTCGCCGGCTTGCCCGCGCGGCGCGCGAGCAGCGCTCTCCGCTGGCCCAGCCGCCGCGACCAAGCTCCGTTCGTCGCCGGAACCAGCCCCGCCGCCTGCGACGCCGCCGCTGAAGTCGAATCCTCTTAACAACGTAAGAAGGCAGACTAACGCACCCAACGAAGAGAAAGGAAAACAAACAGAGTCCGAGGACGAATCGAATTACCCGAAAACGACGAGAAATCCAAACCCAGAACAGGACGTCGATTTTTTTAACACGCGGGAATTCGGCAAAAGAGAAGAACGGCACGATTCATCGCTCTCGAATCTTCTTCAACAGGCACACCAATCCCCGCGCAGAAGCCGCTGTAATCATCGCCGTCCACGCGAAGCGCCGGGAAGAAAGCACCCAGATACTACCGAGAGAAGAGGCGACAAGGGGGGAAGGCTCTGGTGGTGCGGATGAGCGGCGGCCGGGGGCGGCGGTCGGTCGGGCGACGACGCCGTGCGAGAGCATGAAGGAGCGGCGGCGCGACGAGGAGGGAGCGAAGGAGACGGCGCGGCGACCGTGGGGGATTTTGGACCATCGGAGTTTAGCTTTGCTTCAGCTTACCGCTAAAAAAAAACCCATAGCCCGGCCCGACCCGACCCGGCCCGACCCGGGGCCTTGGGGTGTACGGGGAACAGGGTCTTGGGTGGGTCTGGGCGGGTCAAGCATGACCCTGTAGTTTTCGGGTCGGGTCGGGTATTAAGAAAGCCCGACCCGACCCGACCCATTGACACCCCTACTGTCACTAGGTTATTTACCAATTACTGTCCGACTTATTGTTTTTCCCTAGTCCCTTTACTCATTTGTTAAGATGCCTGTTTTACTTATATAAGCATGAAAACTTCAAGGAAGATAACATATCCTGTGGTTTCTATAAAAAACAAATTAACTTGGGAAAAAATTGAACAGTGGGCGCAGGTATAGAATAGGTGGCATTCATAATTGAGATATGCCAGTTATGAATGGAGATCTGGGCCTTACCGCCACTTTTTTCGTGACAAAAGATGGCCACAACCGTTTGGAACAAGGGATACTCCGATTCGAATTCTCTAGCTTTCTCAAGGGCAGTGAGAGGCCTCGGGCACTTGGAACCATGAAAAAGCTGCTCAGGAGGGCTCACTAGACATTTAGACTGTCTGTTCTGACCCACACGACAGAAAAAGAGAATTTTGATAAGACTCTAAGTAGGTCAAGAAACAGCAGCAAAGCCAAAAGTAAGTGCGCTTTCAATTGATTTGTCGCAACTGAATAAAGGAGGCATGAATTGCTTTACTAATATACGGCCTCAAGTGACGCTTCCAATGTTCATCCTCAATGAGGTCCTTAGTAGCATAATTGGAGATGGAGACTTTGACCATAAAATCGTCCCTATCAGTGAGCTCAAACACGC
Source organism: Syzygium jambos (assembly GCA_031216235.1). Lineage (NCBI taxonomy): Eukaryota > Viridiplantae > Streptophyta > Magnoliopsida > Myrtales > Myrtaceae > Syzygium > Syzygium jambos. The sequence continues at coordinate 5,696,169 of CM062226.1, read as the reverse complement.
AGACATCCCCTTCATCCAGACAAGCTTCTCTCGCGAGCGTGGGCCAACCACAGAGGTGTTTGCTGGATAATGGTGTTGATAGGTCTTGAGCTGCACCAGCCATGATTTGTTCAAATACCTAAGAGTAGCAATTTGCTGGTTTTTCTGAATGTGTCTCTTTATGAATTCATAAGGAACACTCTGCCAATGTAGTACGATGAGGAAAAGAATAAATACAAACAAACAATAAAGAGAAAAGGCAAACAAAATGTATATATATGCTAGTATTTACTAGTTTCAGGAAATTTAATTAACAGTCTTAACTGGCTAATAGAAGCCTTCAATCCCAACCTGCAATTTGTAGTTAAAATGTCACAATGCAGTGCTCATGGACTCTACCATACTGTACACAAATTTTGAACTCTCATGGTAACACTTCAGGAGTTGCTAACACTTATTGTCTCTACCACAACCTCTTAGTCTATGAAAAATTGTAATCCTCTTTACACCTGATTAGTGAAAAAAATAAAATCTTTTATTTTGGAATTGGTAATCTTATGAATCCATAAATTAAAAAAAATGAAATTTCAAAACCAAAACTGCGCCGGTTTTAAACATGTATTCATGAACACTTCAAAGAAAGTAACATCTCGGGTGATTCTTATGAAAAACCAAAACAACTTGGGAAAACAGCGGACTACAGGGCAAGATGTAGATAGCATCATGGTTGAGATATGCCAATTATGACAGGACATAGGGGCCTTACCGCAGTTTTATTCTTAATAAAAGTTGCCACATCACCAATTTAAAAAATGGATACTCCGATTCAAATTCTCTAGTTTTTCCATGAGCAATGGGAAGCCGTGGAAACGTCGGACACCATGCAAAACCTGCTCAGGAGGGCTCGCTTGACATTTAGACTGTTTGGTCCAACCTGCACAAAAGAAAAAGTAAATTCTCATAGGTACCGCTGTAAACCTTGTATCAAGTTACAACGATCTACAAATCAATACCCGTGATCGTGGTGCTAGCGTGTAGATGTTCTTCACTTTAGACATAACCAATTAACTACACTTAGCATCTCCTAAAATCGTAATGTCACCCATCAATATACAACAGCCTAATAGGAAAGTGTCACAAATTTTGATAGAGACTACGAAAAGAATGTGATGTTATACACATAAGCAAAACATAGAAACCAACAAGTCACACCTCTGAATTCTCATGATGAGCATTGGTTTTAATTTTCGCTTTGATATTGAAGCACATCCTTTTCGGTTCATTTAGATTTGGGATGCGGCATTGATGAGTGTGCATCTGGATTATTGTGAACCTCACAAACCCAGTGGCAACGGAAGAAACACACTTCATTGATTCACCAAGACTAGACAAAGCAGATATAATAGTGAAAACTGAATTTATTTTGGATGAGCCAAAGCGACACTTCCAGAGTTCATTTCGATCAACATAAATGAAGTCCTTACCAGCTCTAGTGAAAATGTAGACTCTGAACACAACATTCTCCCTATCAGTGAGCTCAAACCCACACATATTCCATCCATGCAGACGAGTTTCTCTTGCAAATGTGGGCCAACCAGCAGAATGGAACACCCCCTGATCGCGTCCATAGCTCCTGAGCTTCTCTGTCCACAACCTGTCTAAGTACTTGAGAGTCGCAATTTGCTTGTTTTCCTAAATATGTTGCCTGATGAATTGAACAGAAGCAGTCTCCCATTTATATGGTTGAAAAACCAACATATGGTGAAGAAAGACCAAAACATATGCATACACTAATGAGAGAATAAATCATACACAGCGTAAATTTAAGGCAGTAGTAGCTAGTTCCAGGAGTTTTAATCAACAATAAACCATATAATGAAAGTCATCAATCTCAACCAGCAATCCGAAGTCCAATGTCAAAATCGATGCACATAGAGTGCAATTGGGAACATAACCAGAAGAAGCCTTCATTGTCCTTTATATGTTTAACACACGTACATTTCAGCCACAGAGACCACAAGTGCAGGAGATAAAGCAAAGACATTAATGACTCAAACATGGATGGAATTAAAAATTTTAACTTAAAGCTGTTCAATTCTTTCAAGCACAGCTAATTTGATGTTTGATCAAAAATTGGTTCAATTTGACAAAGTAAAGTAAGGTTTTTTTTTCTCAAATATCTGATTAATATAACAAAACACGAAAGTATCTCTTATTTGATATTAATATTATTAGTCATTAGATCTACAATAAAACTTTAGAATTATAACTAGCCCCATCCTTATCTTTCAGGTCTTTCCCTTTAGTTATGGAGGTAGCGACATTCTTGCAATTTGCTTGTCCATATCAACTAGTCTCCTTGCATGATTTACATATATATAGTACTTTTACAGCATTGAATGAAATTGTCAAATTTCTCCATATAAGAGGACTCGGATTTTAATTCTCAAGACGCCTCAGCAATTGCTTTTCCAACACATCTATCCACAAAAAAGAAGACGATTGTTATCTTTTCGAACCTCTGACCACCAGCTTATGTCCTAAGGACTGTCATTTCATTCTTTTCCCTGCTTCAATTACTCCATTGTTAAGATATATACCCGGTTTTAAACATATACCCATGAACACTTCAAGGAAATTAACATGTCATGTGGTTTTCTAAATAATGAAGTAGGTTTACTACACAATGAAGTAAACTTGGAAATAGACTAGGGTATAAACAAAGATATAAACAGCATTAATAAATTTGATTTTCAGACAGCCAATCTGAGAAAATAAGCTTGGGATCTTACCAAGCCATACTTAACATAAGAGGGCCTCATCACCACCTTGAAAAAGGGATGCTCCGTTTGAAATTTGTTGGCCGATTTAAGAGCAGTGAGAAGCCTTGGGTGAGTGGGACCATAAGAAACAAGCTCACAATCTACTAACTATTTGGTCCTATCTACGCTTGAAAAACGACAACCTTAGTGACAGTTCATGTAAACTTCATTAATTTGACTTGCTATGAGAAAATTTCAACACAGATGGGAAGTTAATATTATCCCCACAATCATAACGAAATCAATCAAGATTAAAAACAAGGGCTTCTTAAAAACTATTCTAGAATTTGAAAAGAATAGCGGAAAGAGAGTTGTGTAAGCAGAAACAAGACATGTTAAACCGCAAGCCACCCCTCCAAATCCTCATGATGATGAACAGTCGAGAGTTTATCGAGAACCAAGGCGTAAACGTGACTCCTCATATTTCGACTAGGCATGGACATTCTCTAAATTTTCAAGTTCCGTGATTTATTCCCTCTTTCAATAATAATAGAAATTTAACCCTTGATGTTTGCTGAGAGACATCCATCCCTAAAGCAAAAGAGAGCCCTAGTCACAACTTCTTTGCATTCATGAATATGTTTCAGCTATTCTGTCCAATGCATGTTTTCAAACACGGATAAGACTCGAATACGGAACGAATTTAAAAGGCAGAGCCCCTAGCTGAAGAAGACAACGATCGAGGAAGGTTCACGAAAATCGGGAGAAACTCGCGCGCAATAAGAGGCGAAAATCGGGAGAAATGATGCGTGAAGAAGCGTGAACTCACGAATTTGCCGGATACGGATGCGGGAGAGAGAGAGAGCATGATCTTCTCTGATGAAGTGGGGAGGACTGCCCAGGCTCGGCGGTGCCATCTCCAGCATCGCACTTTCGTCTTCTCTCCAGCGCCGACGATGACGACGGCGGCGGCGGCGACCAGAAACCGTGGATGATCTTCAGGGAATGGTGGGAGGGGCGCACTGTTCAGCTTCTCGCGCGAGACAAAATCCCTTTCTTCTTTTTGGATAAAGCGCTTCAGTGATGGAGGCGAGATCGACGAGCCCCATCAGCTCCCACGGGGGGCTGGGCTCCCATTTTACTCTTCTCTCTCTCTCTCTCTCTCTCTCTTCATTTGCACCGCCCGCCCTGCCCTGCCCTTCATCAGTGGTTAGGCAAGTTTAAAAAAAAAAAGATGGAAAGTTTTAGGGGCCGAGCAATTTGAGAAGCAAAAGGCGAGCGAAAAAAGCAAAATACGCTAGACAAAAAAGGCATCAATTGGATCTTACCAATTCCATGTGCATATTTATTCATGCCAATAACTTTTGTATGGTTGTATTCAGATCACGCTCCTTCCAATTCCCGTCCCACCTGTATCTGAACAGACTCACATATTCTAGTCGTCGTGTGCTTAGCGTACCCTTGGAAAAGATCTTCATTTGCGGGCACTCTTCCACTTCAATTCTCGACATGGATGGAAACGTGAAGATGCAGCTTGTGGCGGAGGAGAAGCATTCTAGGCTTGGCAAATTTTGGAGTGTCAAACTACTCAACTTCCCAAGAGAAATCACTTTTCCTTCTCCATTTTCATCGTTTACCACTACTTCCTTCATTTTTTCACATCCTATTATAGTCATCCAAGTGAGATGCACCAAATTTGTGATCGCTGAAGCTGTTACCAGATGCATCAATCCAGAGGAATTCTTCACCACTAATTTTGTCAAATTCTGGAAGGATGTCACGGTTGGGAATATTGTTGTCAGACAGGGACAATCCCAAACCTCGAATGTTTTGATACTCTGAAGAATTTTTGCCATTAAATAGTCTTCTCTCCATACACGTTTTAGATTATGCAGCTTGCTTAACTTAAGTTCTCTTAGATTTTCAAGCACCGGATGTTTTCCCTCGTCAACAAGCCCTTCGTCGGGGAATATATCTTCCAAGGAGCTACAAAAGACCTCGAGGCTTTGTAAATTCTGAAATCTCTCTAGGAGGAATATGGGAGGAAAGACGGCACCATGAAAGCATGCCAATGTTAGTGCTTTTGGCTTGCCAAAGATATCATCGGGAAATTTTCCTTCTTGGATTCTTTGAACATCTTTATCAACCAATAAAAGTTTCTCTAAGTTGGGAAAGTCCTGTCAAATTGTCAATACAACGAGGGAAGTAAATTCAGCAAAGGTAAGGCAATAAATCATGTGTTAATAAAAGGTAAACATGGAACGAGGCCATCTTTTACATTTCATCAAATCTAAAGATCCTTGCATACAAGTCTCAAGTAGAGGCTGGTATGGTTATGCTGGTAGAGTGAATCTAAATTCAAGAGCCCTCCAACTCACCAAATTTATCTTTTATTAGAAATATCTTATCTTGTCAACAAAAAATTATCATCTTTGGAACTTTATGTAACGGGATGCACTCATGATGTTTCTAAAACATATAGGGTCCATAAACTGAAAAATGTGCTTAAGATATAAGAGATATCTTATGTCATCCACAAACTTATAGATAAGGGGTTTCGGGATTTCTATGGTGATGTGATTTTGCAGTGGAGATGAAATATAATGGGAGAATTAAAGAATAAAGTAGAGTATAGTGAATTAAGGTTCCCATGTTATTTTTTAAAAAAAGAAAACTGTTTGCGTTTATTTTTTTAGTCTGTAGCAAAAAAAATAGAGAAGAAAAGTTCAAATCTGCAACGTGTGTCAACAATGAAGAGGATCTCGTGTCAAATCCTCATTGACTTCCCTAATTAGCACCATTAGATTAAATTAGATTAGATTAGATTAGATTATGAACATATTGTGTTGTGAACAAAAATTTGTAATTTTTTTTTGTAATTTTAGTTAATGGAACATCTTATGAATGTCCACAAATGAAAAGTATACTTGAGATATTAGAAATATCTTATGTTGTTGACAAATTGATAGGCAAGGGATATCATTTTTCTATAGTATCATAACGTGATGTGATTATGCAGTAGACATGTGATCAGCAGGAGCACTAAAGAACGAAGTAGAAACTCGAGAAGAGCAATTTTAATCATACCCTCTCAATTGAAGAGTGCGCTTCTTGATTCGAAAGGTCCTGTTGACCGTCTCTCTGAATCCACTTGTTCATGGATGCCGCAACAGACAAAATGTCTAGTTTGTCACAATGAGTGACTCGCAATTCCTTTAAGAATGGCCAATTCAAATTTGGAAAGTTAGGGCAGAAGCTCTTGAGTCGTGACATATCATGTAACACCAAAGAGGTTAGTCTCGGGAAAAGAACTTGAGTAGCACTGGAGTGTGGAGTGTCATCTCTACTGGCGACTATTTCCTCGATCGCACAACACTCCACTCGAAGGTTTTCAAGTTGGTTTAGACTTGTAGCGACCCAATGTGGAAACAAATTTTCAAGGCTCTTACAATTCTGAGCCTCCACTTTTCGTAAATAGTCAAAAGTGAGAGTTTCTTGAGGACCATCGGTCCATATTTTGCTTAAATTGTCCATGTGGGAGAGAACCATCGACTTAAGTTGAGGAAATTGTACCTGCCATATTGAAAAAAATGACACAATGAATGTGATTAGATTATGACCTCAAAGAAGGAATTCTCAAAACTTCCCTTGCTCTCACAAATCATGAGAATGCACGAGCCTCTTAGTGATATAAACAGGGAGGGGCTAATTGATACTTTCATTTCATTCAGTTGATTGATGAATAAGGCCAAGTATATTGCATTGCAACAAGCACGAAATGATAAATGCATTTATAATCAATAGTACATTGAGCATTAGCTTTTAAGTGGCTTGATTGATATTTAATACTAGTAATGCCTTATCAGTTATCCCTTTAATTCTCAGAAAGTTGTCATGATGACTTCTCGGATTCTCGAACTTTCATGTTTGCTGATCACAAATAGAGGAAGGCCATTTTACTTGAGTGCTTAGGTGAATATTAAGAAATAGAAAGGTGCTTGCACGGATCATTATCAAAGTTTAGAGCACTCCTAGATGAACATCCAATTTGTCAGATTTGTTTGTAGTGGTCATTATTAAAGTTGCTTGAACTAATCTCTTGATAATGCAACATTAGATAAGGTGAGAATCTATTAGATTTATTTGCTTCAAGGTGAACATGCATCACAAATGGAGAAAAAGCAAGGGCATGGTGATGACGAGCCATGAATAACGTGTGCAGAGAGTTTAAACAGCATATATACTGATGAAGGAACGAATGAAACCGAAGCATGGCTCCACATTATTTCCTTCATTTACTATCAGCACGTTACTTATTCAACACTAATACTAATTGCAAACATTACTTACAAATCTTCTAATGAGTAAGTTCACTAATGAGAAGCGTTATGAAAAATTGATGGCAAACAAGAGTAACAAAGAAAACTAACTTCAATTGTTTACCAGTTTTTTCTTCATTATGTACAGTATTTTTTGTATTGAAAGAAAAAAAATTCGTAACGGACAACCTAATGACTTCAATAAATAATGTATGTTAAGATCTCAGGAAAAGCAAATTGGGTCAAATTTACTAGTTCTACGTTGGACAATTAATGACATGCTTGAAATAATATTTATTAACTTTTGAGGTGGAAAAGTGAAAACAGAATCTTGCGATGGGCCAGTGATCCAACCGCTGGCAAAAAGTGTGTAATAGGTAACCAATTTGCGTGGAGGCAAAACCAGAAGAAGAAAAAAAAAACAAAAGTGGATGACCATATTATGTTTGGTTGGAATTAACCAACTGTGCTTTTTTTCTGACCCAAAAAAAAAACTGTACTTCTTTTTACCGTTTTATGGCCTCGACGAATTGTCCATTGAGAAGCAAGTATTGATATTTTTCATTTGGTTACAATAAAATTAACACAGTTACGATTTGTCACAACGAAAAACCAGAATGACTTTCCACATTTCCCTAAATCTATTAATATTCTTAATTGAGGATTTTGATGAGTTTTTGAAATTAGCTAACCATGTGGGAGATGTCTATTATTACATGACGGCTCATATTTGACACAAAAACGAAATTAACGCTATCACAACTTGTCACAACCAAAAAATCAGACAGCTATTTTCATACTTTCCCAAATTCATTAGTATTCTTGATTGATTGTTATGGTTACTTATTGAAATATCCTCAGAATGTGGGGATGCCTATTATTACATGGCAGCTCATACATATAGATGACATTAGAAGTAAATAAATAATTAGTGATAACTGTTACGATTAAGAAGAAAAAATGCGTGCACATTCTACTTGCAAGTAACAATAGAAAAAATTGCGCAAAAGCATTAGAATAACAAAAACACATAAGCATTTTCAGAAGAGAAAGCAATAATCGAAATTTGTAAGGAATCTGTTACGAAAAAGTCCAAAAAGCCGGGGGGGGGGAGGGAGGGGGGCTCACTTGATCAGTTGGTATGTGTTATTTGCCTTTTTAAGAAGTGTTGTAAACTAAAATAAATTTGGTAAAGATATAAGCTTGTAATTCACTTAATCAATCAAAATGAATTTGAAAATTGATTTTTATTCTTCAAAAAATTAGACGATGGTGGCTACTAGTATATTCCTTATTATTCTACTTTGACAATAACCTCTCCTAAATTCTGTCGAATGGATAAATTAATCATAAGATTTTAAAATTGTATTTGTTTGTATTTTATAAAAAAAATTATCATACAATATATTTAACAAGTGTCTCGATTAACAATCCTTATTAACAACTCAGGTTAATATCAAGCATTTCAGGTGCTTGAGGGGTCATCATTTATTGCGTTTAGTTTTCGCGAGACGGAATGGTAGTGTTGATTGGATAATTTATTCCTTTTTTTATGTAGCTAGGACATTGACTAAATATTGTTACCGAGTTATGAAGTATGACTTGCAATGTCGGCAACTGCCCACTGAATGTCTACTATTTATTATCCAGCTGTCATTTTCTCTCTTTTATTTTTTTCCTTTTTTTTGCCTTTTTTCTTTTCCAGAAAAAGTAATCTACCTTTTCTCTTCCTAAACATAGATTGTCCGCATTATCACACTAATTATCACTAAATACAATAATCCAGAATTACTAATTATTGTAAAACACAGGTCCGAAATCTGATAGGCTATTCAAGCACGGTGATCCAAGTACGATTTACGAACGAAGAAGACAAACCGCTTCATGCATATCGACCTTTTTTTATTTTTATTTATTTTATTTATCAAGACCCAGTCAAGCATGGGTGAATATTAAGAAATAAAAAGTTGATTGCATTGATCATTATCGAAGTCTAAAGCACTCCAATTAAAAAGAGCTACTCTCTCTAATTTCTTCAATTTCATTGATTGGGAAGATGATTATGGTACAATGAGCAGTAATAGCTAAGCAATTTGTGAAACTGGGTTTTTACAATTATGACGCTTTCTTTTCCCCCTTTCTTCATGTTCCATAGAACGACGCAAGTTTGCTTCTTAGCAAGAAAATATGAAGTGGCAATGCGGACATCTTTTTTTGCCATTTTTGCCATTTTTAAATGCTATTCTATGTTCAGTGCTTCATAGTTCAAATTGTAAAACGTAAATATTTTTATGTGGTACCACCCGCCTGGATGGCGCTGCTGGAGCGCGCACTCTTCCTCTCGCAAAAGGTTGAGTGTTCGAATCCCGGGCGCCGCAGGGTGACTTAACCGGTGGCACGTGTGTGGTGGCTAGCACGTGTCGCTCCCAGGGTTTACTCCCCGGCTGTCGGCCGTGCGGGGGTTCCTTGGGTTACCAAAAAAAAAATATTTTTGTGGTTATTGTGATAACTTTTTAAGAACCTCGTTAATTTATTCTAGAGTATTGCGCACGATATGATTTTATGAGCCGACACAAGACTAACACTTCTAAAAAGATATGGAGATGTACAATTAATAGTTATATTTGCTAAGGATCAGAGAATTGTTGATCTATGTACTAAAGATTTAAAGATTATGTACATAAATCCGTAGTAAGCACAGGAATGCTGCTAGTTATTAGACATTTAATTATAATTAGATGATTTTGAATCCGTAGATATGTACCAATGTCTGAATTGTTTTGCATTAAAACTTTACGGATGTGATCATGGACTCCTGTAGGGAGGTAAATATTCTATACATCTTTATTCAGGTAGGAAACACGAGTCCCAACTAAATTCGAGCAAAGCATCGATGACTGATATTACGAACATTTATATCTAGCATTTTTGTCCAATTCTACGAGAATTTGTTACATACGAAATGCCAAAAATGCATTAGCTTGAGAAAACTGACCTGTGGAGTGAAAAGCGAAGGGGTGCCATGGTTAATCTCCATCAAAGATTGCCAAGTCAAACTTCTCATCTTGGGGCAGTGGGCAATGGTCAACTCTTCCGATTCGGGACATTCCAGCGTATGATTCTTTCCCAAGAGGAAACTAGTCAAATTGGGCAAGCATTCCAGCGTCAAGTATTTCAAATTTGGGAATGTTATCTTCTCCATTGCACTTCCTTGTCCTTCTTCGTCTGTGATCACTCCGTCCATCTGACCACACTCCTTTATTTCAATCCGCCATAGATTGGCAAGGCACCGGGCCATCGATGGAGTGAAAGCATGTCCCAAGTTGCTGCAATTATAAATCTTGAGAACACCTAGAGAATCGAAGCGCAACGATTCTTGAAGATCTTTGTTCCATAGTCGCCTCAACTTTGGTAGATTGACCAAGTTCAATTCCCATAGCTGAGGCAGCACCCGAGTGCTTTCCACAGCCTCTAGCCCTTCTAAATCGAATATTTCTTCTAGCGACTCGCAATCGCGCACTTGCATTGTATGCATATTGTCTAAAACAAGCATCAATTTGGATGGAATTGCTCTAATAAATGATGGACATTTATCCACCGTCAATGATTCTAATTGCCAAGATGACTTGATGGGATTAAGTTCGTTGTGCCATTTCCCAATCAGATCGGGGAGCTCAGATAGCAGCATTTTCTTTACTCCAGCAAACATACCCTGTCAAAAATTGCATCATTAAACATAAACTTTTAGTTAGCAAAAAGAGATTATTCTATTCATGGTCAAAACCATCCAATTGCACAGAATTTGGTAAGTGATGCGTACCATCTCTTCAAACATATTTTGGATGGTGATGTTGAGGTCTTCCTTCCAAAACCACGCTGTTGCTTCATCTCTAGATACTCGTACTCTCTTTAGCTTTGGCACCTCTATTGGTCCTTTAGAAAAGAAATTCATGTTGAGACATCCAGTCACAACGACATCTTCCAGGAGAGGGAACATCAAAGTACATCCACCTGAGCTGAAACATCTCAACCTTGTCAACCCCTTAAGCTCCATATACTTCAATTGATTGAAAGCCACTACATGCCCCTCGCTACCTCCCTCATCACTAATGACTTCAGTAAACATTCTACATTTTCTTATCCTCAATTTTGTGAGTGCCACCAAATTTGTAGCTATTGTCGGTGTGAACAAATTTGATAACCCATCGTAATACGACACATCGAGGGTTTTCAGATGTTGAAAATAACTTGTCAAGGGAAATATTATTTTTGGCTCATGAATTGTTCCTTCTATGGCTTCCACATTGATGCTCAGCTCTTCTGGTCCATCCTTCTCGATGATTTCCGCAATGCTATATTTTTTGATCTTCAACTCCTCAAATTGCATTAGATCTCTGGCTATTGAGGCTGGAAACAGAGAGGTGAGGCTCTCACAATTTTCAACGCTAACAGAATGTAGACATTGGAATTTGACTTGACAGTGGAGTTCCTTATCCCATACACACTTTAGCTTTGGTAAGTCAATTAACTTAAGCTCTTTTAATGGAGAACGAGCAATAGGAGGCCCATCTAGAGGATTTAGTGGCTGAAATTTGAAAACGACTTTAAGCGAACCACATGATCGTGCCTCCAAACTTTCCAAGCTCAAGATCCGCCCTAGAATGGAAGAAGTAACAACGTTCACAAGCCTATTGCATTCACCCACACAAAGGGATTTTAGCTTGGGGAAAGAATCCGCGGCAACTTGATCGTCCCATATCATCACGATGTTATCCAAGCCAGTGACCTGTAATGTCTCCAATCTAGGAAAAACAACCTGCGGTATTCACTCACGGAATTGGTGATCCAGTTGAATTACGAATTCATGAACTTCCAAGATGTAAATATAGATGAGTGCCAAGATGTAAATTACAAATTCACGGAATTGGTGAATTCTATCTTAAGTTGCACAATAGGGAAAAAAGAATAAAATGAAAAAAGTTCGCGAAAAAAAATCTCCCTACTATTGTCAATGACTCCAAGACGAGAAGGTTATTGGAATTACTGGAGACAAAACAAAAAGAGTAGTACTCTCTTTAGCTTTGGCACCTCTATTAGTCCTTTAGAAAAGAAATTCATGTTGAGACATCCGGTCACAACGACATCTTCCAGGAGAGGGAACATCAAAGTATATCCACCTGAGCTGAAACATCTCCTTACCAAAAAAAAAAACAAAAAGAGTAGGAATCCCGACTGGATTCTGTTGAGAATGGGGCAAAATGGTAATTTGGACGTGCTCATTTAACAATCATCTAATCATAATTGTGTCTCATAGATCCCAAACTCAACAAAATCTCTCCCTTTCTGCCTTTTTGTCTAGTCCAAGAATGAAATAGCTACCTTACGTGGCAATTGTAAAATCACTTAGAGACGGCTATTTAAGTTACACAATATGGATGAAATTCTTCGGTGAAATTGCACCATTTCGTAAATTAATTAAGAACGAGGAAGAATTTATTTAAAGAAACAAGAAGCACATCAAACAAACGGGTAATCAACGTCAGAAAATAGAAGTCACTGAATTGATGTAGTAAAAGAAGAATGCAGCTGAGGGATCGCTTGAGGAAGAATATTAGCCATTAGAAAGAAAATGATGGAGAGGTTGAGATTAAAAGGGCAACCAATCAACCACCAAATGGTGCACTACAGTAGGAGGTATGATTTTATCTAACACCGAATGCCTCAAGTCAATATTATATCACTCCACAGCAATTACATAGTTAGGCTAAGAGAAAGCAATTAAAAAAGGAATTACGTTGGTCAAACGACCAAATCTTACTTACGTCTTTCCCCACTTGAAAGAACTAAATATACTTAATCGATTGAATTTTCCTTTTAAAATGCATTGATCTTTTATCAGTGCCGGAGGAACCAATAGTTAGATATCAACGACAGATCATACATATACTCAAGTCAAATGGTTGAAGATTTTCCTGAAGATCTCATTATAGATGATTAAATTTACCTAAGAAAGTCGACTTATTAATCTTGTGGGAGGGCCCATTTTCACAGCCTATTGGGCTGCATAAACAACATTTTAGGTGAACGGCTTATATTGCTTTTAGTTTAGTCGAAGTGGAATTGCCTGTACATTACTCTATTTCATTTTCAACTAAAACGTTCTTCCGCTATCCACTCGACAATTCAAATGACTCAACAATCAATTGAAATGGCTGATTTGAGAAATGTAGTTTATTTCTTTAACAAGAGTTTTATAAGAATGATCTTGCAGTTCATGTAAAACCTAAAAGGGGTGATTTCTGAAGCGTGGACCCTAGAGATCTTGCTCAGTTTGGCGACGGAGGGGGCTCAGATTCCTTTTGTTGGTGCAATTAAGAGGAAGTAAAGCTTCCTTCGATAAAGATAAAAAGGGATAAGTGCATTCAAAGTCCTAAAACTTGTCACGAAAGTGCAATTGAGTCCTAAAACTTTCAAAAAGTGCAAACAAATCCTAAAACTCGTCATTAAAGTGCACTTAAGTCCTAAAACTTTAAAAAAGTGCAAACAAGTCTTAGAACTTGTAAAATTGATTCAATCAAGTCCGTCCATTGAGTGTACTTTTTGAAAATTTTAGGACTTGTTTGGACTTTTTGTAACAAGTTTTAAGACTTGTTTGCACTTTCGTGACAAATTTTAGGACTTGTTTGCATTTTTTGAAAGTTTTAGGACTCAAGTACACTTTCATGATAAGTTTTAGAACTTATTTGTACTTTTTGAAAGTTTTAGGATTCAATTGCACTTTCGTGGCAAGTTTTAGGACTTTTAGTGCGCTTATTCCGGATAAAAAAGTGAGATCTTGTAAGTGCAAATGAAGCCAAGTGAACCTCTCAAAGGCCCTTCATCTCCAACCTCTTGAATCTTATTACTCACTTTCCTCATAATTGTTTTTCATTTGCTTTCAATGTACATGCGTGCAATGTCTAAGCCGTACATGTGAGGTTGTTGAGAGCTTTAAATTTCTTATAAAAATCAGAAAGCTTTCAGAGATCTTGTTCGACGGTTGCATTACTGGTTCATGCTTTGTGCAAGTACCATAAGAGATGTTCGATCATCTTTATGAAAACTATTTCTAGAGAAATTAAAAGTAAGAAATTGCAACTCATACATGTCGACAACTCTCGACGCTAATGCTAGTTTGCTACTCATTATCCTTTAATTTTTTTTAGCCAAATTACGCTTTGTAAGTAATTTAAATAGTTTTTATTTTGGCTAGGCTTAGTCTCCAGTATATTTCATATTTTGGCGTCACATTAATCACGTACCTTTTGATTGAAGAGTGCAGTGGAGCATGATATGATGTAGTCCTGATTCTGACCTTCTCGTGAACCTATCATCAGTTTTTCATTGAATGAAAAGAATGTCACCATTTGTATAAGAGGTATGAATATATTTACAAGATCTTCAATGATGAAAACAAAAAATGAATCTTACACTTTCTGCCAAAGAAGCACATCAAACTTTTCAACTGAACCAAGCATAAATTGGTTAACATCGGGAATGCTAGAGTTTCCGATGTTTCCATCCCCAACCCTTCTTCCTCCGTGATGATTGCCTCCATCTTCTCGCAGTACCGTATGCTTAGGTTTTTTAGTTGCACGAAAGATTTAACCACGGATGGGAAAAACATAAACCCGAGGTTATCCAAGCCATGGATTTCTAATGTCTCCAATCTCGGAAAGGCAACCTGCGAAATTCGCTCACGAGATTGATGATTACGTTAAATCTCGAATTCGTGAACTTACAAGATGTAATTATAGATGAGTGCCGAGGGGAGAGTGGGATTATTAAGTCGCACAAAGGGAAAAAAAAACAAGATAATAAATTCGATAAAAAAGAGTAAAAAAATCCCCATGCTAGTGTGGTTTCTAATTTCCAGTCTTTCTTTAGGAAAATAACTTTGCATTGCAGAGCTTATTTTGATTAGCCAGCAAGTTTTATTCCATCTGAAGAATTTCTCCCTCAACAATACTTTCAACCTCAAATTTTGGCCCAAAGTTCAAATGATATACACGGCCAGTGTCTAATGAGAACTACGGCGAAAGTCAAAAGGCCCAAAGACTAGGGGCGATTAAGAAAGAGCAAAGCTGCAAAGGATCTTTCCAAAGTATACTTTGTGAGTAATTTAGTTAGTTTTCATTTTGCCTATGATTTGTCTCCGGTATATTTAACATGTTGACTTTTCATGTACCTCTCGATTGAAGAGTGCAGTGGAGCGTGATTGGGTACGGTCTTGACTTCGAGCCTCTCCTGAACCTATCATCAATTGGTCATTGGATGAAAAGAATGTCGTCACTTGTATTGCATGGGTGAATCCATCTACATGAAGATCTTCGGTGACGAAAACAAAAAAATCAACCTTACCCTTTTCGCGAGAGAAGCACATCAAACTTTTCAACTGAACCAAGCATAAATTGGTTAACATCGGGAATGCTAGAGTTTCCGATGTTTCCATCCCCAACCCTTCTTCCTCCGTGATGATTGCCTCCATCTTCTCGCAGTACCGTATGCTTAGGTTTTTTAGTTGCACGAAAGATTTAACCACGGATGGGAAAAACATAAACCCGAGGTTATCCAAGCCATGGATTTCTAATGTCTCCAATCTCGGAAAGGCAACCTGCAAAATTCGCTCACGAGATTGATGATTACGTTAAATCTCGAATTCGTGAACTTACAAGATGTAATTATAGATGAGTGCCGAGGGGAGAGTGGGATTATTAAGTCGCACAAAGGGAAAAAAAAACAAGATAATAAATTCGATAAAAAAGAGTAAAAAAATCTCCATGCTAGTGTGGTTTCTAATTTCCAGTCTTTCTTTGGGAAAATAACTTTGCATTGCAGAGCTTATTTTGATTAGCCAGCAAGTTTTATTCCATCTGAAGAATTTCTCCCTCAACAATACTTTCAACCTCAAATTTTGGCCCAAAGTTCAAATGATATACACGGCCAGTGTCTAATGAGAACTACGGCGAAAGTCAAAAGGCCCAAAGACTAGGGGCGATTAAGAAAGAGCAAAGCTGCAAAGGATCTTTCCAAAGTATACTTTGTGAGTAATTTAGTTAGTTTTCATTTTGCCTATGATTTGTCTCCGGTATATTTAACATGTTGACTTTTCATGTACCTCTCGATTGAAGAGTGCAGTGGAGCGTGATTGGGTACGGTCTTGACTTCGAGCCTCTCCTGAACCTATCATCAATTGGTCATTGGATGAAAAGAATGTCGTCACTTGTATTGCATGGGTGAATCCATCTACATGAAGATCTTCGGTGACGAAAACAAAAAAATCAATCTTACACTTTTCGCGAGAGAAGCACGTTAGACTTTTCAACCTTTCCAGGCGTAAATTGGTTAACGTTGGGAATGCTAGAGTTTCTGATGTTTCCATCCCCAACCCTTCTTCCTCCGTGATGATCGCCTCCATGTTCTTGCAATTTGATACGGTTAGTTTTTTCAGTTGCACGAGAGATTTAATCATGGATGGGAAAAACACAAACCCAAGGTTATCCATGCCATTGATTTCTAATGTCTCCAATCTCGGAAAGGTAACCTGCGGAACTCACAGAATTGGTCTATTAAATCTCGAATTCACGAACTTTCAAGATGTAAATATAAACAAGTGCCAAGGGAAGAGGGTGAGTCTAAATCCGCAACCTACAATGGAAAGCTTTATTTTCCGTTTTTCTTTTTTTCGTTTTGTAAAGAGTAACTTGTCTTCTCCGAAAGTTCATTTCTATAACTCTAGAAAATCCTTCATCTGCAAAGTTGCTCAGAATCTCCCATCTACCTCGCCATCACCATTCACTCCCATCCATATAACAAGTATTAACCTTTTTGGGTTTCATTCATTGGATTATTGTTATCCCCAACAAGAATAAGACGGAAAAAAAAAAGCCGTGAAGGCTCTTTGCAAAATTTCCCCGATCTAGTTCCATTATATTTGAAAGAGAGATCTCTCTACATGGAAGCTCAAAGCATGGGAAGACGATAAGTCGTACTCAAACACACTAGCATGTGGGACAAACTAGATAGTCAACAAAATAGCCGCAACAATTTTTGTTGGACAAAATAGTGGTGCGCTTTCCTTAACTGGGCAATTGTTTGTCCTTGGTTTACTAACTTCTCTCAAATGTTAGTACATCACTATCAATTACCAATTTAATAGGATATCAAATACAAATTTGTGATGCCAAAAGTACATCCAAATACATCTATCCATGCTATATTGATGCATGAACATGCACAAAGTTATGCACTCTTATAACTATGGGGCCTATGCAATGACTAAGTGCTTATTAATGCACAATACACAAAAAACGTGCATCAATTAGATTAGCATAGTTGCCTTTATTTAAAAACTCGGGCCTCTTTGCCATTCTTCGTATTGGCTTTTAAGAGAGTCGCCTATATAATTATATTATACATTTTGGGGATAATAACTAATTTCGATAATTAAATTCAACGGAATCCATTTCGAAAGATTAGAAATAAATTTACTTGTGGAATTGCTTGAATGTCAAAAAACAACCTTCAATTTCGTTTTGTAAAACCCTATTAATATAGATATACTTGCAGCATGTAAGTTGAAAGTAGCTCAGAACCTATCACAAACTAAATTTACATTGATTTCATATAATTAGTTGGATTTCTATATAATGAAGAGAAACGGAAGACTGCTTTATCTAATTGCATAGAAGGCATGAATAGGAAGAAAATGAACTGAAAATAACAAATTGAATAAGCATCATAATCTGTGTCACATATAATTAGCAAAGAAAGGAAATATTAATAAATAATTAATACTCTTTTAATAGAAAGTTACCTGTTGTCCATTGAAGAATGCAATTTAAAGGGAGGCTAAGAGAAAGAAATTAAAAAAGGAATTGCTTGGGTCAAACAAACAAATCTTACTTACATCTTTCCCCACTTGAAAGAACTAAATATACTTAATTGAACGAATTGTCCTTTTAAAATTCATTGATCTTTTGTCAGTGCTGGAGGAACCAATAGTTAGATACCAATGACAGATCATACATATACTCAAGTCAAATAGTTGAAGATTTTCTTGAATATCTCATTATAGAAAATTGATATTATCTAAAAAAGTCGGTGTATTAATCTTGTAAGAGGGCCCATATTTCATTTGGTTATCGTAATTACGATTTGTCACAACCTAAAACCAAAATGACTTTCCACACTTCCCTAAATCTATTAATATTCTTAATTGAGGCTTTTGATGAGTTTTTAAAATTATCGAACCATGTCAAAGTACCTATTGTTACATGACAGCTCATATTTGACACAAAAACGAAATTAATGCTATCACAACCGGTCACGACCAAAAAATCAAACGACTATTTTCATACTTTCCCAAATTCATTAGTATTAGTATTCTTGATTGAGATTATGATGACTTTTTGAAATATCCTCAGAATGTGGGGATGCCTATCATTACGTTACAGCTCATATATATATAGATGACATTAGAAGTAAATAAATAATTAGTGACAACTGTTACGATTAAGAAGAAAAAAAGTGTGAACATTCTACTTGCAAGTAACAATAGAAAAAATTGCGCAAAAGCATTAGAATAACAAAAACACATGAGCATTTTCAGAAGAGAAAGCAATAATCGAAATTTGTTAGGAATTTGTAACAAAAAAGGCCAATAAAAGAGGGTGGGGGGGGGGGGGCCTGTCACTTGATTAGTCGGTATGTCTTATTTGCCCTTTTAAGAAGTGATGTAAACTAAAATAAATTTGGCAAAGATATAAGCTTGTAATTCGCTTAATCAATCAAAATGAATTTGAAAATTGATTTTTATTCTTCAAAAAATTAGACGATGGTGGGTATTGTATATTCCTTATTATTATACTTTGACAATAAGCTCTCCTAAATTCTGTCGGATGGATAAATTAATTATAGGATTTTAAAATTGTATTTGTTTGTATTTTATAAAAAAAATTATCATACAATATATTCAACAAGTGTCTCGTTTAACGATCCTTATTAACAACTTAGATTAATATCATGCATTTCAGGTGCTTGAGAGGGGTCGTCATTTATTGCGTTTAGTCTTAGTGAGACGGAATGGTAGTGTTGATTGGATAATTTATTCATATTTATTTATTTATTTTTTATGTAGCTAGGACATTGACTAAATATTGTTACCTAGTTATGAAATATGACTTGCAATGTCGGCAACTGCCCACTGAATGTCTACTATTTATTATCCAGCTGTCATTTTCTCTCTTTTATTTTTTTTCCTTTTTTTTGCCTTTTTTCTTTTCCAGAAAAAGTAATCTAACTTTTCTCTTCCCAAACATAGATTGTCCGCATTATCACCCTAATTATCACTAAATACAATAATCCAGAATTACTAATTATTGTAAAACACAGGTCCGTAATCTGATAGGCTATTCGAGTACGGTGATTCAAGTACGATTTACGAACGAAGAAGACAAACCGCTTCATGCATATCGACCTTTTTTTATTTTTATTTATTTTATTTATCAAGACCCAGTCAAGCATGGGTGAATATTAAGAAATAAAAAGTTGATTGCATTGATCATTATCGAAGACTAGAGCACTCCAATTAAAAAGAGCCACTCTCTGTAATTCCTCCAATTTTATCTATTGAGAAGATGATTATGGTACAATGAGCAGTAATAGCTAAGCAATTTGTGAAACTGGGTTTTTACAATTATGAAGCTTTCTTTTCCCCCTTTCTTCATGTTCCATAGAACGACGCGAGTTTGCTTCTTCGCAAGAAAATATGAAGTGGCAATGCCGACTTCTTTTTTTGCCATTTTTAGACGCTATTCTAAGTTCAGTGCTTTATAGTTCAAATTGTAAAACGTAAATGTTTTTATATGTTTATTGTGATAACATTTTAAGAACCTCGTTAATTAATTCTAGAGTATTGCGCACGATATGATTTTATGAGCCGACACAAGACTAACACTTCTAAAAAGCTATGGAGATGTACAATTAATAGTTATATTTGCTGAGGATCAGAGAATTGTCGATCTCTGTAATAAAGATTTAAAGATTATGTACATAAATCCGTAGAAAGCACGGGAATGCTGCTAGTTGTTAGACATTTACTTATAATTAGATGATTTTGAATACGTAGATGTTTACCAATGTCTGAATTATTTTGCATTACAAATTTACGGATGTGATCATGGACTCCTGTGGGGATGTAAATATTATGTTCATCTTTGTTCGGGTATGAAACACGACTCCCGCTTGAGCAAAGCATTGATAACTGATATTATGAACATTTATATCTAGCATTTATGTCCAATTCTACGAGAATATGTTACAAATGAAATACCAAAAATGCGTTAGTTTGAAAGACTGACCTGTGGAGTGAAAAGCGTAGGGGTGCCATAGTCATTCTCCATCAAAGATTGCCGAGTCAAACTTCTCATCTTGGGGCAGTGGGCAATGGTCAACTCTTCCAATTCGGGACATTCCAGCGTATGATTCTTTCCCAAGAGGAAACTAGTCAAATTGGGCAAGCATTCCAGCGTCAAGTATTTCAAATTCGGGAATGTAATCTTCTCCACGGCGCTTCCCTGCCCTTCTTCGTCTGTGATCACTCCGTCCATCTGACCACACTCATTTATTTCAATCCACCATAGATTGGCAAGACACCGGGCCGTCGATGGAGTGAAAGCATGTCCCAAGTTGCTGCAATTATAAATCTTGAGAACACCTAGAGAATCGAAGCGCAACGATTCTTGAAGATCTTTGTTCCATATTCGCCTCAACTTTGGTAGATTGACCAAGTTCAATTCCCGTAGCCGAGGCAGCACCCAAGTGCTTTCGACAGCCTCTAGCCCTTCTAAATCGAGTATTTCTTCTAGCGACTCGCAATCGCGCACTTGCAATGTACACAAATTGTCTAAAACAAGCATCAATTTGGATGGAATTGCTTTAATAAATGATGGACATTTATCCACCGTCAGTGATTCTAATTGCCAAGATGACTTGATGGGATTAAGTTCGCTATGCCATTTTCCAATTAGATCGGGGAACTCAGATAGCAGCATTTTCTTTACTCCAGCAAACGTACCCTGTCAAAAATTGCATCATTAAACATAAACTTCCGGTTAGCAAAAATCGATTATTCTATTCATGGTCAAAACCATTCAATTGCACAGAATTTGGTAAGTGATGCGTACCATTTCTTCAAACATATTTTGGATGGTGATGTTGAGGTCTTCCTTCCAATACCCCGCTGCTGCTGCACCTCTAGATACTCGTACTCTCTTTAGCTTTGGCGCCTCTATTGGTCCTTTAGAAAAGAAATTCATGTTGAGACATCCGGTCACAACGACATCTTCCAGGAGAGGGAACATCAAAGTATATCCACCTGAGCTGAAACATCTCAACCTTGTCAACCCCTTAAGCTCCATATACTTCAATTGATTGAAAGCTACTACATGGCCCTCCCTACCTCCCTCATCACTAATGACTTCAGTAAACATTCTACATTTTCTTATCCTCAATTTTGTGAGTGCCGCCAAATTTGTAGCTATTGTCGGTGTGAACAAATTTGATAATCCATCATAATATGACACATCAAGGGTTTTCAGATGTTGAAAATAACTTGTCAGGGGAAATATTATTTTTGGCTCATGAATTGTTCCTTCTATGGCTTCCACATTGATGCTCAGCTCTTCTGGTCCATCCTTCTCGATGATTTCCACAATGCTATATTTTTTGATCTTCAACTCCTCAAATTGCATTAGATCTTTGGCTATTGAGGCTGGAAACAGAGAGGTGAGGCTCTCACATTTTTCAACGCTAACAGAATGTAGACATTGGAATTTGACTTGACAGTGGAGTTCCTTATCCCATACACACTTTAGCTTTGGTAAGTCAATTAACTTAAGCTCTTTCAATGGAGCATGAGTAACAGGACGCCCATCTAGAGGATTTAGTGGCTGAAATTTGAAAACGACTTTAAGCGAACCACATGATCGTGCCTCCAAACTTTCCAAGCTCAAGATCTGCCCTAGAATGGAAGAAGTAACAACGTTCACAAGCCTATTGCATCCACCCACACAAAGGGATTTTAGCTTGGGGAAAGAATCCACGGCAACTTGATCATCCCATATCATCACGATGTTATCCAAGCTAGTGATCTGTAATGTCTCCAATCTAGGAAAAACAACCTGCAGTATTCGCTCACGGAATTGGTGATTCAGTTGAATTACGAATTCATGAACTTCCAAGATGTAAATATAGATGAGTGCCAAGATGTAAATTACAAATTCACGGAATTGATGATTCTATCTTAAGTTGCAAAATAGGGAAAAAAGAATAAAATGAAAAAAGTTCGTGAAAAAAAATCTCCATACTATTGTCAATGACTCCAAGACGAGAAGGTTATTGGAATTACTGGAGACAAAACAAAAAGAGTAGGAATCCCGACTGGATTCTGTTGAGAATAGGGCAAAATGGTAATTTGGACGTCCTCATTTAACAATCATCTAATCACAATTGTGTCTCATAGATCCCAAACTCAACAAAATCTCTCCCTTTCTGCCTTTTTGGCTAGTCCAAGAATGAAATAGCTACCTTACGTGGCAATTGTAAAACCACTTAGAGACAGCTATTTAAGTTACACAATATGGATGAAATTCTTCGGTGAAATTGCACCATTTCGTAAATTAATTAAGAACGAGGAAGAATTTATTTAAAGAAACAAGAAGCACGTCAAACAAACGGGCAATCAACGTTAGAAAATAGAAGTCGCTGAATTGATGTAGTAAAAGAAGAATGCAGCTGGGGGATCGCTTGAGGAAGAATATTAGCCATGAGAAAGAAAATGATGGAGAGATTGAGATTAAAAAAGCAACCAATCAACCATCAAATGGTGCACTACAATAGGAGGTATGATTTTATCTAACACCGAATGGCTCACGTCAATATTATATCACTCTACAGCAATTACATAGTTAGGCTAAGAGAAAGCAATTAAAAAGGGAATTGCTTGGGTCAAATGAACAAATCCTACTCACATCATTCCACACTTGAAACGACTAATCATACTTAATCGATTGAATTTCCATCTAAAATTCATTGATTTTCTGTCATTGCTGGAAGATCCAATAGTTATATGCCAACGACAGATCATATACAAATACTCGAGTCAAATTTATAGAAAACAGTACTGAATATCTCATTATAGATGATTAAAATTATCTAAGAAAGTCGACGTATTAATCTTGTGGGAGGGCCCATTTTCATAGCCTATTTGGCTGCATAAACAACAGTCTAGGTGAACGGCCTATATTGCTTTTAGTTTAGTCAAAGTGGACCCGCCTGTACATTTCTCTATTTCATTTTCAACTAAAACGTTCTTCCGCTATCCACTCGACAATTCAGATTACTCAACTGAAATGGCTGATTTGCGAAATGTACTTTAATTCTTTAGCAAGAGTTTTATAAGAATGATCTTGCAGTTCATGTAAAAACTTTTCCGAAGCGTGGACCCTAGAGATCTTGCTCAGTTTGGCAACGGAGAGGCCCTTCATCTCCAGCCTCTTGAACCTTACTGCTCACTTTCCTCATAATTGTTTGTTCAATTGCTTTCAATGTACATGCGTGCAATGTCTAAGCCGTACATGTGAGGTTGCTGAGAGTTTTAAATTTCTTGGAAAAATCGAAAAGCTTTTAGAGATGTTCGACTGTTGCATTACCGTTTCATGCTCTGTGCAAGTACCATAAGAGATGTTCGATCATCTTTATGGAAACTATTTCTAGAGAAATTAAAAGTAAGAAATTGCAACTCGTACATGTCGACAACTCTCGACGCTAATGCTAGTTTGCTACTCATTATCCTTTAATTTTTTTAGCTGAAGTACGCATTGTAAGTAATTTAAATAGTTTTTATTTTGGCTAGGCTTTGTCTCCGGTATATTTAATATTTTGGCGTCACATTAATCACGTACCTCTCGATTGAAGAGTGCAGTGAAGCGTGATATGATGTAGACCTGACTCTGACCTTCTTGTGAACCTATCATTAGTTTTTCATTGAGTGAAAAGAATGTCACTATTTGTATCACAGGGATGAATATATTTCCAAAAATTTCTTGATTTAGCTCCATTATCTTTGAAAGCAAGCCACAACTGGGAAGAGGAACAGGCTACTCACACACACTGCCTCGTGGGACCCGCAACTTATATGTCCGTGACCCTTGACTGACTGGGAAATTAAGATATTGAGTGTGTCTTGGGCCCCACCATGAACTTTAGTGACAATAGTCACGGCATATAAAAGGCAATCTTGTCTAATCAACGAAATAGCTGCGGCAAATTTTGCTAGACACGATAACCGTGCGCTTTCCTTAATTGGCCAATTTTGGTTCATGCTTTGTGTACGTACCATACATGTCAGCAAATTAAAAGTAACAAATTGCAACTCATACAAGTCGGGCGACTCTAAACACTTATGCTTGCACGCCGCATGTTCTCTTTTAAAATTTCTTAACCAAAGTATAATTTGTAAGTAATTTAGTTAGTTTTCATTTTGGCTATGATTTATCTCCGGTATATTTAATATGTTTGACTTTTCACGTACCTCTCGATTGAAGAGTGCAGCGAAGGGTGATTGGGCGCGGTCCTGACTTCGAGCCTCTCCTGAACCTGTCATTGGTTCGTCATTGAATGAAAAAAATGTCATCATTTGTACTGCAAGGATGAATCCATCTACACGAAGATCTTCCGCGGCAAAAACCAAAAAATCAATCTTACACTTTCCGCGAGAGAAGCACGTCAGACTTTCCAACCAATCCAAGCACAAATTGGTTAACATCGGGAATGCTAGAGTTTCTGATGTTTCCATCCCCAACCCTTCTTCCTCCGTGATGATCGCCGTCATCTTCTTGCAGTATCGTATGCTTAGGTCTTTTAGTTGCGCGAAAGAGTTAACCATGGATGGGAAAAACATAAACCCGAGGTTATCCAAGCCATTGATTTCTAATGTCTCCAATCTCGGAAAGGCAACCTGCGAAATTCGTTCATGGAATTGATGATTACGTCAAATCTCGAATTCGTGAACTTCCAAGATGTAATTATAGATGAGTGCCAAGGAGAGAGGGGGATTATTAAGTCTCACAAAGGGAAAAAAAAAAGAACAAATTCGACAAAAAAAGAGGAAAAAAATCTCCATGCTAGTGTGGTTTCTAATTTCCAGTCTTTCATGGGGAAAATAACTTTGCATTGCTGAGCTTATTTTGATTAGCCAGCAAGTTTTATTCCATCTGAAGAATTTCTTCCTCAACAATACTTTCAACCTCAAATTTTGGCCCAAAGTTCAAAAGATACACACGGCCGGTGTCTAATGAGAACTCTGGGGAAAGTCAAAACCCCCAAAGACTCGGGGTGATTAAGAAAGAGCGAAGCCGCAAAGGATCTTTCCAAAAATTTCCCCATCTAGTTCCATCATCTTTGAAAGCGAGTCACAACTGGGAAGAGGAATAGGCTACTCAAACACACTACCACGTGGGACCCATGACTTATAGTCCGCGAACCTTTTACTAACGGGGAAATTAAGATATTGAATGCGTCTTGGGCCCCACCCTGAACTTTAGTGACAATAGTCACGCCATATAAAAGGCAATCTCATCTAGTCAACGAGTAACCGTGCGCTTTCCTTAACTGGCCAATTTTGGTTCATGCTTTGTGTAAGTACCATACATGTCAGCAAATTAAAAGTAAGAAATTGCAACTCATACAAGTCGGGCGACTATGAACACTTATGCTTGCACGCCCCATGTTCTCTTCTAAAATTTCTTAACCAAAGTATACTTTGTAAGTAATTTAGTAAGTTTTCATTTTGGCTATGATTTGTCTTCGGTATATTTAATATGTTTGACTTCTCACGTACCTCTCGATTGAAGAGTGCAGTGGAGCGTGATTGGGCACGGTCCTGACTTCGAGCCTCTCCTGAACCTGTCATTGGTTTGTCATTGGATGAAAAGAACGTCATCATTTGTACTGCAAGGATGAATCCATCTACACGAAGATCTTCCGTGGCGAAAAGAAAAAATCAATCTTACACTTTCCGCGAGAGAAAACAAATAAATCAATCTTACACTTTCCGCGAGAGAAGCACGTCAGACATTTCAACCGATCCAAGCTTAAATTGGTTAACATCGGGAATGCTAGAGTTTCCGATGTTTCCATCCCCAACCCTTCTTCCTCCATGATTATCGCCTCCATCTTCTTGCAATTTGATACGGTTAGTTCTTTTAGTTGCACGAGAGATTTAATCATGGATGGGAAAAACATATACCCAATGTTATCCAAGCCATTGATTTCTAATGTCTCCAATCTCGAAAAGGTAACCTGCGGAACTCACAAAATTGATCTTCCAATTAAATCTTGAATTCATGAACTTTCAAGATGTAAATATAGACAAGTGCCAAGGGAAGAGGGTGAGTCTAAATCCGCAGGAAAGCTTTATTTTCTGTTTTTCCTTTTGTTTTCTTTTTGTAAAAGAGTGACTAGTCTTCTCCAAAGTTGATTGCTATAACTCTAGAAAATTCTTCATCTGCTAAGTTGCTAAGAATCTCCCATCTATTTCGCCATCACCATTCGCTCCTATCCATATATCAGGTATAACTTTTTTGTGTTTCGTTCACTGGATTATTGTTATCCCCAACAAGAATACGACGAAAAAAAAAAAGCAGTGAAGGCTCTTTGCAAAATTTCCTCGATCTAGTTCCATTATATTTGAAAGAAAGATCTCTCTACATGGAAGCTCAAAGCATGGGAAGAAGATAAGTCGTACTCAAAACACACTAGCATGTGGGACAAACTAGATAGTCCACGAAATAGCCGCCGCAATTTTTGCCGGACAAAATAGTGGTGCGCTATCCTTGATTGGGCAACTGTTTGTCCTTGGTTTACTAACTTCGTTCAAATGTTAGTAAATCACTATCGATTACCAATTTAACAGGATATCAAACACAAATTTGTGATGCCAAAAGTACATCCAAATACATCTATCCATGCTATATGCATGCATGAACATGCACAAAGTTATGTACTCTTATAACTATGGGGCCTATGCAATGACTACGTGCTTATTAAAGCACAATACACCAAAAACATGCGTCAATTAGATTAGCATAGTTGCTTTTATTTAAAAACTCGGGCCTCTTTGCCATTCTTCGTATTGGTTTTTAAGAGTCGCCGATATTATACATTTGGGGGATAATAACTAATTTCGATAATTAAATTCAACGGAATCCATTTCGAAAGATTAGAAATAAATTTACTTATGGAATTGCTTGAATGCCGAAAAACTCCCTTCAATTTTGCTTTATAAAACCCTATTAATATAGATATACTTGCAGCATGTAAGTTGAAAGTAGCTCAAAACCTATCACAAACTAAATTTACATTGATTTCATATAATTAGTTGGATTTCTATAAAGTGAAGAGAAACGAAAGACTGCTTTATCTAATTGCATAGAAGGCATGAATAGGAAGAAAATGAACTGAAAATAACAAATTGAATAAGCATCATAATCTGTGTTACATCTAATTAGCAAAGAAAGGAAAAATTAATAAATAATTAATACTCTTTTAATAGAAAGCTACATGTTGTCCATTGAAGAATGCAATTTAAAGGGAGGCTAAGAGAAAGAAATTAAAAAAGGAATTGCTTGGGTCAAATGAACAAATCTTACTTACATCTTTCGCCACTTGAAAGAACTAAATATACTTAATCGAATGAATTGTCCTTTAAAATTCATTGATCTTTTGTCAGTGCTGGAGGAACCATTAGTTAGATACCAACGACAGATCATACATATACTCAAGTCAAATAGTTGAAGATTTTCTCGAATATCTCATTATAGAATATTGATATTGTCTAAAAAAGTTGACCTATTAATCTTGTAAGAGAGCCCATTTGCACAGCCTATTTGGCTGCATAAACAACATTTTAGGTGAATAGCCTATATTGCTTTTAGTTTAGTCAAAGTAGACCTGCCTGTACATTACTCTATTTCATTTTCTACTAAAATGTTCTTCCGCTATCCACTCGACAAAACAGATGACTCAACTAAAATGGCTTATTTGCGAAATGTATTTTGTTTCTGTAACAAGAGTTTCACAAGAATCGTCATGCAGGTCATGTAAAAACTAAAAGGGGTGATTTCCGAATTGCAACCATCAAGAATTAGCACTCAATCCAGTTACTGATGATAAACAATTAATGCATGCACTATCTATCTAATTGTCAAATTATATCCATTAGATGGAGATATATACAGCTTTATGTCCCATTAGTCTTGGCGAGATTGGGCCTTCTATATATCATCTTGTTATGAGCCCAACTCAAAAATTAAACCTTGGGCAAACGATGGGAATATGAATAAGACTTTATGGCCATAGGGAGTTGATAGTGGACAAGACATCATTCCTCATCCAGTTGGGCCCAAAGGACTTGTGGCACACCGAAACGGGCATTTCTGTCTTTTCCTTCTCAGATGTCTTCAATTCCCCAGAAAATATTAGGCAAAATGGGACTAATTTCCCCGCAAAATAATATAAAATTAGACACATTAGCAGTTGGGATATCGCAATAACTAAGTAGTCACTAGTCATCGTCACCAGTTGAGAACCCAACTTTCCTCGAAAAATAATAAATTACTTGAGATTATTTGGAGTTCTTTTTTCCTATCCTTCGTAAATTACCTTGAGAGTTCCTTTAAATTCAGAGGCGTATGTAGTCTATCCTAATTAATCATCCTCGTTGTTGTAATTTGCTTAAGGGTGAGTGTAAATCCACAGCCTAAATGTCTTAAACCATAACATTTGAGGTGAAGGGATCCTATTGTCCCTGATGACAATGGAAAGCCTTATTTTCCTTCTGTTCTTTTTTTTTTTAAGAGTAACTAGTCTTTTCCAAAAGTTCATCTGCAAAGTTGCTCACAATCTCCCATCTATCTCGCCATCACCCCTCGCTCCCATCTATACAACAAGTTTCACTTTTTTGTGTTTCGTTCATAAGACTATTGTCATCCCCGACAAGCCAACCTTAGACTACTACTTTGGTTGGTTGCCACCGCTTTATAATGTTGGAGGAGATTTATCACAGTTTTAAGAAACATTTCATTATAAACCCATGGATCTTTTGCATATCTAGGTTTTACACAAAAAATAACAATAAAAAAATATACCAAGGCAAGAGTAATTCTTCAATGAAGATTTAGAATCCTAGAAAGTTAAAAGCTCCAAACACTACGGTGAAAAAATAATAAAAAGGAAGCAAAGCCACAAAGGCTCTTTGTAAAATTTCCCGATCTAGTTCCATTATTTTTGAAAGCAAGCTCTCTCCATGGAAGCTCAAAGCATGGGTTGAAGAAAAGTCGTACTCAGGCACACAACCTTGTGGGATCCACAGCTTATATTTCTACGACTCTTTATTAACAGGGAAACTAACATATTGCATGAGCCTTGGGCCCTCGCCACTATAAAAAAGTAATCTTGTCTAGTCAAATAAAACCCTCCGCTTGCAGCAGTTTGCCCCCATATAAAATATAGCCGTGAGCTTTCCTTTATTGGGCAATTGTTTATCCATGTTAGTAAATTACTATTAATGACCATTTTAACAAGGGGAAATTTTCTGTTTTAAATCCAATGGCTGATGTTGGATAAGGAAATGGTCCCGTAGAAGTGCAGATAGGGCCATAAAATTTATCTACAGCGGCGTAGCATCATCTTCATTGACAAAAACAAATAACAAAGCATTTTTCACCTGTAATTGCTCCCCTTTTTGAACTTGCATGATTTGTCATCTTCTTTAAACTTGGTGTAAAGATTATACCAAAAGGATCTCCTATGAAATTTTATCTTCTTTAAACTTGGTGGAACTTGATTTGTATTATTTCGAAAATGTTGAGGACTCACCAAAATAAAATATTCAGAACTAAAAACTACTTACGACCAAAATGTTAGGACTCCTATGACACTTTCCCCCAAGTATCTGTCTTTGCAATAATTATATCGATACGTATAATTAAAGGTGTTGTCATGGAGTGATCTTAGAGCTTCACCGCTACTTTTGGCCATTTTGCCTATTCGGCAACGTGAGAACTCCTCTCTCAATAATCCACTGGTTATTTTTTGCCTGTCCCATGCTCTCTTTCTTCATTGTAACTTTCTCATATTTGTCTCATTCTTCAATGATGCTAATTTGAATCAATATCACATTCATCTACTTATAAAAAAATTAAAGGAAAATTACACAAAACCCCTTATGAACTTTGAGAGCGGTACACTGTTACTCCTAAATTTTACTTATTAGATAAATTCCTTAAAATTTGATTTTATTGTGGATGTCAACCCTTTGTGCATTTTACTGTTGGTATGTGCTTTACATGTGATTTTTAACCGGTAAAGTTGCAATTCTTCTGTATTTGTATTAGTTAAATCATGCTTTGGCCTCCGAATGAGCTTAATTAATTAAAGTCCAAAATATATACAGAAAAATAAGGTAAAAGAAAAGCAACAATCTTAAAAAAATTAAGACAAAAATTTATAATAATATGGTTGACTTCATGAAGAGCTAAAATTTTAGTAGGCTTTCAAAGATATCCCAAGCATTTAAAACTATCATAGAAATGTCAAAATATTGTATTTCATTTTGCATATGGCCTCCAAAATTAGCTATTTAAAAGGACCATGGATGATAAAACCACATAGCTATCGTAATCTTCAACAACAAGTACCATAATTTATCTAAACGGAAAAGAAAATTTAAAAAAAGAAGAGTTAAGAAAAAACTAAATAATTAAACGAGGGCTTAAGTAACTAGAAAACGGGAAATCACAAAAAAAATCAAATTGGGCTTTTATTCAATTAAGAAGAAAATAATTTACATAACATGGATAAATCAAACCACAAGTTACTAAGGCAAGCAACACCCACTTTGCCAGGGGCAGTGGGGCATTTTCAATAAAAAATGCGAAACAAGATAAACAGCTCTATTAAAGGAAACTAATTAAACTCAACGAAAAAATAGAAAATAAAAGAAGAATTGCTATTTTTTTGTCATCATACTACTCTTTTCCTAGAATTGAAAAGATGTAATGTTCTAAAAAAATAGTATGATGACAAGAAATAATAATTAAATAATGATGATGATGATGATGATGATGATGATGATAGTCGTAGTAGTAGTTATTATGTTAACAAGTACTCCTAGGGCACCGCGTAACTGAATAATTCAGTTTCAAGGCACAAATTTTGCACAACATGAAGACGATTAATTGACTGGAAACTGTAAATTTTTCTTAATTAGTTTCTCAACAAGTGCCTCAAGTTGCGGGCGAAAGAGTAATTTCCTTTTGAACCCAGCGAAAGAGTCATCTAAAATATAGAAAAGATTACAATTTTACCCTTGAAAAATCACATAATGGGCAGTCGCAAACGGAAAAATTGACGAAGGGTTGATGGCTCAAGGGATTTTGTGTGAAGATTGAAAGTCCAAGAGTAAATGTGTACCGCTCTAAAACTTCCATGGGGGATTTCGTGTAATATTTCCTAAAAGTTGCTCACTAATGCCTACGACCACGAGATATTAAACATAAATTGGGGGCGCTTGTGATGCCAAAAGTGCGCACAAATATACCTATATGTATTGTACGCGTGCATGAACATGCACAAAATTCTGTACTCTTATAATTATGGGGCCTATACAATGATTAAGTGCTTATTTAAACACGATGCATGAAAGACTCGCATCAATTAGGTTGATATAGTTGCTTTTATCTATAGACCCAGTCCTCCATCCCATTCTTCATATTGGTTTTTACGAGTCACCTATAGTATATACTTGATGGATAATAACAAAGTTCGATGACTAAATTCAATGGAATCCATTTCACAAGATTAGAAATTACTTTATTACGGAATTACTTTAATGCCAAAATTCCCTTTAATGTTGCTTTATCGAACCCTATTAATATAAAATATACTTGCAGCATGTAAGTTGAAAATAACTCAGAACCCATCACAATCTAAATTTGCATGGATTTCATACAATTAGTTGGAATTCTACACAATTAATTGAAACGGAAGATTGCTTCACATGATCGCAGAGAAGGCATCATCGGATAAGGTACTTAGGAAGAAAATGAACCGAAAATAAAGAAATGATTAAGCATTATAATCCATGTCACATCTAATTAGCAAAAGAAGGAAAGATAATTATAATTTCTTTTGATAGAAAGTTACCTGTTGCCTATTGAAGAATGCAAGTTGAGTGCCAACTTGGTCGTCCGATGTACTACTCGAAGGAGCTGTCCCGACAGCAACAAAGTTCTTGATACTTGGCAAGTTACGCAATTTCAATACGTGCAAATTACGCAACTCAACTTGACCACAATCATCATCTTTTACAATCCCCCTCATTACCTTGCACCTGACAACTTCAATCTCTTTTAGCTGTGGAAGTTCTCTTAGTAATGAAAGGGGAAATAGATGTTCCATCTTGTCACAGCTATCAACTCGTAGGACTTTTAATGCACTGAAGGACTTGGAGGAGATATCGTTGTGGCATAACTTCTCCAAGTTGATCAGATTCACTAGAAATAAAAACTCCAAGGTTGTAAAAGTGGGAAGGGAAGACCGTTTGAGGATGTAACGGATGGAAGGACTTTTCTGAACATGTAAACGCTTTAATTGTGGAAAACCTTCTGGGGATAACTGGCAAATGCTTTGCTCGATTCCGTTCAACCCATCCAACCACAAATCGTCAATTATGTGTAAAGTAGTTCGTATGCATCCTTTATGAAGAATATCGTTTGTTGGATTCAACTTGAGCTCCAATGTCCTTGATCCTTCGTACTTGCTTAACCAGCGCCAAAAATGGAAGTCATTAAAATGACCTATTTTGAGTTTGTACTTGGTCAATTTCTCGATATTTAGATCCCCTGGGAGCACACTCAGGTCGGGAATGGAAACATGCAAAGTACAGAGATTCTTCATGTGATTCAACTCAATCAAACTGGCATTAGTCGAGGGAGTTTGCTCCACGGCATTCCATTGATGAAAGCTATTCTCCATGTACAACTCCTCCAATTTGATCAAGCTTCCAAGCACGCCTGGTTCAATTATCTGGAGTTTTGGACAAGCGTTCAAGTCCAACAACCTCAGCTCTACCAGTTGCCCAATTTCTTTCGGCAATCGCCGAATTTTGGACTTCACGATGGTGAGAATTTGAAGCCCTTTTAGCTC
The DNA here is from genome assembly GCA_031216235.1 of Syzygium jambos. Lineage (NCBI taxonomy): Eukaryota > Viridiplantae > Streptophyta > Magnoliopsida > Myrtales > Myrtaceae > Syzygium > Syzygium jambos. The sequence goes on along the minus strand of CM062226.1, from coordinate 5,662,802 downwards.
ACCAAGAATGGCCACATCCTCTAGCGAACAATTATAAAGACTCAGAGTATGTAAGTTCTTCGAGAGCTGAAATGGCGTTGGCGAGCGAGTGAGACGTATGCTAGTAAGATTTAAGACCGCAAGTTTCTCCATAGAGTTGAAAGTTGAATCAGGAACCTCAAGAGATTCGTTGTTGTTGAAAAGCAAAAAGATACGCAATTCGGGGCAATCTAATTCTTCGGGAAGCTCCTTCATGTCAATATAGGGAAAGCATATCGCCGTACAACTTTTGAGCCTCTCCTTCTGCAATTGTGTCGCCAACATATTTTCATCCTTCAACAAGAGAAGAGGGCTATCTCTTAAAACAAACTTGGCAACAAAGTCATGAACTAAGTCATGTATCTTCAAACCATCGGCGCGTCCATTGTCCAACAGAAGGGAGGAGGCTTGAAGAGTGCGAATGAGTGCGATCAACCTATCTCTAGCTTCTTTAATGCTGCTATCTTTTCGAAATATCCCCAAACCATACCCGTACCTCACCAAGTTTTCAACAGAGGGCTCGGAGGTGCCACAAGCAACACAGAGTTGTAACAAAGTTTTCGCCTCCTCACTTTCTAAATGATCATAACTTAATTGCAACACCTCATTTATCACTCCACTTATTCCTTCGTTTGTAGACCGTTCAATTTGACTTAAAGCGTCCCTCCATTCAGGGGGGGGAGCGCATTTCAAACGTTTCGCCATTGCGACAATTAGCAAAGGCAAACCTACACATTTGCGGAGTGCTTCATCCACCAAGGCTCTGAACTCATCATTATGAACTTTGTCTCCCACCGTCCTCTCAAACAAACCTCTTGCCTCTTCCTCCTGCAGCCCACCAAGGAGGAACTCCCTGTCGCAGCCCATTTCCCTTTGTAAAACATTTCGATCTCTCGACGTCAACAGCAACTTGCATCCTATGACTTTGTTGTCATGTCTGCAAGGAATGCCCACTGATTTCAAGTCGAGCCCCTTCCACAGGTTGTCCAGTATTATGAGGACCTTCTTTTTGTTCCTCTCCTCTTCATCCAACCTCCCGTGCAGAAGTTCCGCTCGCCCGCCGATGGACTCTTTGTCCTTGATCTCACTAAGGCCCAACGCGTCCGCAATCTCTCCTTGAATCATCTTGATGTCTGGATTTTTCGACACGTCGGCCTTAGCGACCCAATCAAACGACGTCCCTTTGCTTATTATCCTTTTGACTTCCTCCAAAAGGGTGGACTTGCCGACCCCACCCATCCCGTAAACCCCGACCACGCTATTGCTGTTATCGGCAAGAGCGTCCATGATGTCCTGTATGATTTGAGCTCTGGATTCGAAGATGCCATCCTCCCTAAGCTTAATCGACATTGAGGCAGAAACAATGGAAGGCATCGTGGTGGTCGACTGGACGACTTCTTTGCCTTCTCTCTTGGCCAGATTCGGAGCAGTGACATTTCCTGGAGCAGGATCGCTGAAGGAGATGTCGTTCAATTCCCTGAATCGGCTGCATTTTTTAGCGAGCTCCTGAATGACCTTGATCTTGCCCTCGGCCTTCCTGCTGAACTGATAGCGACATTTGGGGTCGGGAAGAGTCCCGTAGCAGCAAGTCTTGCTCTCCTTGTCGAAGGCGTCCAACAGCTCTCGCGCCTCCTCCAAGGCCTTGTCAGCACTTGCCTCCCACGTCGTGAAGACATCGTGGAACTTCCGAACATTGTTTCTGGCCTGTTCCACAAGAACTTTGACCCTCCGATCCTCGTTCTCCAGATTCCGGACTTCCTCCCGAAGACGGTCGGCGAAGCCCTTGGAGGACATCGCGTATCGGAACCCACGCTCGATGGGAACAAGTACACATCTCTTGAAGACATCCCACGCAATAGCAACGACAGAATCGGCCGACATTTTTCTTCGATTTTTTTTCCCGAGAAGAAAAGAGCGAGAAAAAAGAGAGACAGAGAGAGAATGATGAAAAGGAGGAGCAGATACTGAAGATGAAGAGGAGGAAGAGGAAGAATGGTTGGGCCGAGGAGAAGGAAAGGGCGAAACAGAGCGAGAGACGAACAAGGCTAAGAGATTTGAGAGCGAAGAAAGGATGAAGGAAAGGGGAGCGCGGAATAGCTAATGAATGGAGAAAGAAACAGATAGACGATTATCAGCTGCTAAAAAGCAAACAAATGATTCGACACAAAGAAGAGAGTTGAGTGTACTTTTCTTTTTCTTTTTCTTTTTTTTTGGGTCGGCGGATGTACTTTACAAGTTTTACACGGTGCGTCAGCACCAATATTATAAAATATCAAAATGTAATTAATAAAGAGAATAAATGGACAAGGAGGGGCCCACACTCACGTAACATGTAAGTCTTACACAGTCTGCCATCGACTCAATTTTTACCAGTGGACCGTACCCCAAGGCAGAAAGCACAAGTCGACGCTTGGAACTTCCGGAGTACTAGTTATCACAAATCCATTTTTAATATTTTCAATAAGGAAAAAAATCACAAAAAAAATTTTAAAATTTGTTCGCTGCGACACATTTACTCTAAATTATTTTTCATGATATTAAAAGCTTTAAATTTATATCCATATGACACATTTACCTTAAACTTTTTTCAATGATACCGAAAATCTTAAATTTATACTTGTGCGACAAATTTATTCAAAAAAAAATCCCAACTTTTTTCTATGACAGTAAATTTTTGGGATAAATGTGTTACATGAATATAAGTTTGAGATTTTAGATGTCACAAGTAAATGTGTCACATTGTACAAATTTGGGATAAATGTATCATATAGGTACAAATTTTGAGTTTTTGATGTCACAAAAAAAATTAAAGTAATTGTGTCATAATGAACATTATTTAAGATTTTTGATGAATTTCACCCTTTCAAAAAAAATACATGTGTTTTGTCATAATTTATAAGCCTAATTCTTTAATTTTTTTTCTACTTTTTTATGAGGGAAAGCAAAACGCATAAAAAGGTGCTTGAAATAAATAAGTTAAACGAAAAGAACTAGAAGTCGACAAACAAAGCAATAGACAATGAACTGACAGACACAGGGCACTCGCAGATCCACACGGCTCCTCTAATTAGTGCATTCCGACTTTATTTTCCTTGAACTACTCGTATCACTTGCAAAAGCAAAAGGCAGTGAACTGAGAAACGAACCCACACTTTCATCTCATGCCCGAGTTTCTCCTCCTCCACCGCCTCCTCTGCTATTCACAGTCCCAAAGCTTCGCATCTTATATTAGAACGTCAAATTACTCCTAAATCCTTATATATATTAAAGTTAATATCACAAAAAATCTTAAACTAGTACATTTATGATAATTTTATTTCAAACTAGTTTTTTCACCACTAAAAACTCTAAACTGGTACAATTATGACAATTTTACCCTGCGTTAGTTTCCGTTAAATTTTATTGTTAAATTGTTTTGTTAAATGACATGCGGTAGGTGATGGATATATCGATTTTGGGTTTTACCCTCAATTTATCACAGGTGTACTAGTTTGTGATTTTTTTTTGCATTAATCTAATTTAACGGAAACTAACGAAGAGTAAATTTGTCACAAATATACTAGTTTGGAATTTTTTGTGGTCAAAAAATTAGTTTTGGATAAAATTTTCATAGGTGTATCAATTTGGGGTTTTTGGTAGTCAAAAAATTAGTTTTTAGTAAATTTTTCATAGGTGTACCAATTTTGGATTTTTCGTGATATTAACCCTATTTATTATGACAATTTGAAATGGTTATGACTAATTAAAGTTATGAGTGATGTTCTCTTTGTAATCACTTGAAAATGATCTTTTGCATAACTACCTAGCTTAAGAGGAACAAGTGCATATAAACAAATTACCATTTTTTTATAACTTAGAAGCACAAGCATGGAGACGTGTCTACCTAGAAGCCCATAAAATGTCCTGCAATCCCCAAGCACCAGTTAAACTCAGGCTTTTTGGCCTGTGTTGTTGGGTCTAATGCAGAACAGTTTGCATGTAGTTTGTAGGCTTTGAAGGTTATTCAGACGATCAACCTTCAATTCGTTATTAACTGGAGTTAAATAAGCATAATTTTGTATTATAAAGAGTAAGTATATTTTGCATTCTGTTTCATTACTTAAAAAATGACAATGTTAACGTAAAATTATCATATTTGCTAAGTAATATAATGTTATAATAATGATACCATATAATAGATATTCAAGATATTGGCCCTAGACCTACTTTGAATATTGAGAAAATTCTTTTGTTATTAGTTTCACATGACAAATTTGCCCATCAAAATTGTTAGGTTGGAAATGTCAATCTACCCCTAAATCTGTGTATGCATTGTGACCGTTTGAAAATATTTTGACTAATAAAAACGGTTAAAGTAATGAGGGAGACTCTCCTTGTAATTGGATTGAGTAGGACCTTTATCTAGTTAATGACGAATATTATCTTATATGAGTTATCTATCTAATTACAAGTACATATAAGCTTAGGTGGAGCCTAGGCGGTGACTTTTTTTTCAATATAGAATCAATATTTTGTAAGATGTCGATTTCTCTTTACTCAACACGAAATTGTATTTTAGATAGTCAACAAGTTGAATCCAACATTGAGCTTCCATCTTTCTTCTGTTTGGCAACAACTATCATTCTTAAAATAACTATAGAGATGCAGAGAAACCAAAATAAAAAAAAATGGTTAATATCACGAAAAACTCCAAACTGGTACACCTGTGATAATTTTACTCTAAACTATTTTTTTACCACAAAAAAGGCCAAACTAGTACATCTGTGATAAATTTATCTAAAATTAATATTTTGACCACTAAAAACCCCAAACTGGTACATTTGTGACAAATCTACCATATGTTAGTTTTCGTTAAATTGAAATAATACCACAAAAAATCACAGATTAGTGCACCTATGACGAATGGAGGGTAAAACATAAAACTGGTACATCAGTTAATTGTCGCTTACCATTTAACAAAGCAATTTGACAATAAAATTTAATGAAAACAAATTAAGGGTAAATTTGTCACATGTGTACCAGTTTAGGATTTTTTGTGTTATTAACCCAAATAAAAAGTAAAAAATGGTCAATATGAAACACTCACCCTATGATCTCCCAAATTTTCTAGCCTTACAAATGCAGAAAAACCAATTAACTATAAAAAATAAGTAAAATTTAATGTCTCAAAACCATTGTCTATAACCAGTTAAACAAAGAGAATTATTTGCAAATTCACTAACGTATGAACTCATATAAATCAAATCTCATACCAAGTTAACTTGTTGAAACGACCTCTTCTAAAAAATAATGAAACTTCAAATGTGAAGAATCTAAAATTCGCAGATCCGATCATGATATTTTTGAAAATTAAAGCTAAAGTTTGATGAAAGCAAAATTTGATATTCTGGAACATGCTTATGCTCCGATCTTTGAAATAAATCAGCCATTTTTTGGTGATTCATAGGCTGAAGATGTTTTTTACATAAATTCTTGTATAAACAAAATTCTGAAATCAGAAGAGTAGGTGAGAATATTTAAATCAGAATCTCTTATCAAGTGTCTACAGTAAATAAGAAAAGATATAAAACTATAGATTTGAGAGAAAATGGAAAAGGCAAATTTATTTTTTGAAATAAAAGTTGGGTCTATTTATGCTTGAGTGTACACTTATGTGAGGAAAACAGTTTGGCCTTGTGAATTTAAATCTAAATTGGGTAAAAGGATGTGATTTAAGCTAAATTGGGTGCGTAAATGTGTGTGTCTATATATATAGTTAACTTTAGAAGATTTTCCTAACTATATTTCAAAGGTTCTCGTGGAAAGGAAGGCTCACTAGTGGAATATTTCTTTTATAGCCTTGTGACTTTTTGCTTTCGGTCCAATGAAGCAATTCTCAGTGGAGCATCCAAGACAAATTGACGGAGCCACTAGAGAAGCGGATGAAGGAAGGGTAGCGTCGAAACACAGCAACTCTTTTTGCTGGAAAAGTCGATACTCAACCGTTGAGATGTAGTATTAAAATGCCGAATCATTCCTTACGTAATGGTTCAATTGCAAAAGCAGAGAATCCACATTGTAGCCAAAGTCTCTCGTGTGTGATGTGCCTTATGCTAATCCATTCTTGAATAATCGGCGCTTTTGTTTTTTTAGCTTTTCTTGTAAAACATCTTTAGTAAAAGTGGACTCGAGAGGTAGTGGGGACAGGCTACTTGTCAATGAGGGGCCTACTTGGATCCTTGGTGTGGTTGAAGGGTTACCTCACCAAAGAAGGGAGCTTTCGCTCCTACGAGGGCCACTATGGCCTGTCCCCTAGCGGGGTGAGCTCCATAGATGCATTCTTTAATTTAACGTGCTGATGCTCACACACCTCGCATCTCCCAATTCTCTCTAAATCTTTGTCTTCCCAAGAGTAAGGGAATACCTTTTTTTTTGCTTTACATCCAAAGGATCTCGAGATCTGGATGAGGCCATGGATGAAGACTTTTCACGTTATGCTTAGGACCTCCCCATTATCTAATGTCTAGTTAAATTATTGCATCCTCTGGTCCTGAGCAATGTGCATTGCTTTTTTTTTTTTCCGATGAGAGAGCTCTAACAGACAAAAGAATACATGTGGACCCCATTTTTGCATGCATGGTTCAATCAAGGGATTACGATTATAATGCATGGCTGCTTTTTTAAAATAATAACTTTAATAAAGATGTCATAGGAAACATAAGTATAGAGTTTCAAAATGCTATCATCATATCATTCGCCATGTATGTATCACCAAGAGGAATTCATATTTTTAAGTGCCTGTTATTTGTAAAAGATGTGATTTAACTACCGGTTACAAGAGCGTGATTTGAGCAAACACATGGCTAATAAAACTATAAGCGCCACCACCAAATTCTTGTAATTGCAGTTCGGGCTTGGCAGAGCACCAGGTAAATGTAATTTAATCCTCATTTTTTAATAAGATGTGATGGATCCTTGGCTTCACTGTGCACGATTTGTCTCAATGCCTAGGAGCTGTGATATGATTATTTTCCTCAATATATTCCTTGAAGAATGCAAAGAGAATTGTTTGGCCGCATGCATATTTGAACAAGCAATGTATGAATATGAAAGACCACAATCTAAGCACACATAATGAGAGAACACACAATATGTACATTCACGGCACTTGGCAGTATTTACTAGTTTCAAGAGTTATAATTTGCAGACTTAACTATACGATAGGATGCATAATTTGAAAGCCATCTATCTTAAACCTGTCAAAATTTGTGCTCTTAGACTGTACATCGGGTACATAATATAATCTCAAGTCTTAGCTACAGGTATAAGGATAAAGCAAACAAAGTGAAAACTCAAAAACAAACTAAAATACAAGGCAAGCGTTTCAATTTGAAGACATGCCACTAATGAGAATTAAGCTTGGGACCTTTCCAAAAATTTCTTTATATCAGATGGCCGCATCACCACTTTGAAAAACGGATGCTCCAATTCAAATTTGTTGGCTAAGTGAATTCTACTAAGAATAATGCGTTTGGAAATGATTGACCAAACAATGCAATAGTCCGACTAACTTATTCACATCACTTTTATAAATCAATTTTATGAATTAATTCTTGTAGTTGTAGTGTTACTCTTTCTTGATAATATTCAAACGATGTGTGTGTAAAAGAATTAAAAACTTTTATCTTGATTGGTGCCTCGCCAAACACAAGCTTGCTCTAAACTCTGGACCGAGAAGACATTACCACTTCTAAAATAGGAGTAATTGAAAAAGATGAGCTATTTCGACTCAAATGATTGTAAAAATAAGAAGAATAGAAAAGATCAGCTTGACCTTGACCATAACCATGGCTTAGGAAAATCTATCACCCATGAGCCAAGGATGTTCCTTGTTGGCCATCGGAGCTAAATTTTGAAGAAACACAATGGTTTTTTAATTGCATGAACCTAGTCCTCACGTGCCTAAATGAACTCACTCTTTATATTACGTGATTTTTACTTGAGAAATGATACATGTTGAACCTAAATATCTTTCAAAGACTACTCTATCTAATTATTTTAATAGCATGGAGTTTTTAACATGTGGAAATAAAGTTTCACGATGAAGGGAGGAGATAAAATTAGACAATCAAAATTGACAAGTGCAAATCACCAAATCTTTAGCTCTAAGGTTCGACTTAAAACAAAAGGGTCGACGCAGCGAATAGAAGCAAGATCCAACACCCCCACCAGCAAGTGACATGACCCGTCTGAAACAAGACTATCACACAAGTACACCAAAACAAACTCACCCAAAAGAGGCACAGAACAAAATAGAATCGATTTCAATGGCAAAAATGCAAATTGCCGACTGACGCCCGTTTTTTATCATTAATATATTGGTTTATTTCCACATTGTAGCAAACATCTCTTGCGCGTAATGCTCGTTATGCTAAGCCATTTACGAATAATCAATGCTTTCGTCTTTTTAGCTTTTTTATAAAGCATTTTTATTAAAGGTGGACTCCAGAGGGAGATGGGATGCCCACTATTTAATATCTATTCATATTATTACATCTTTAATCATGGGATTCTGGTGATAATACATGGCTGCTTTCTTGAAAATAATACCTTTAATAAGGATGTCGTGGAAAGCGAAAGTATGGACTAAGATCTCTTAATGTTAAGGCACTTTACCTTTTCCTTTTTCTGCCTTTTGCTTTGAGTTGCGTAAGGACCAAGCATTATCAAATCCAAATCTTAGTGTTCGCTTTTGTGCTTTTTTGCAGGCCCCAGCCTTTTGATTCACTGCTTTGCCGGTAAGTTATTCCTATTTGCCCTATAGAGACTTCGTTCATGTCATAAATTAGATATTGTTTGATATTCTTCTTCTAATGCCATGATCAATTGGAAACTTCTATCTTTAATCACTTTAAATTTCAGAGTAACATAAATTTCTAAATTAGCAATAAAGAAAACACTCAATTAAAAGGAAAATGGCCGTGTTATATATGTTTATTGAATAGCAATTTTTGATAATGTCCTACCTATTGACATATTAGACTAGGGCTAACTTAGACCCTTATATCTAATTAATGTTGACCATTAGTTAAAATTAAGCCTTGACTTTTCATGGATTATCTTTCAAATTTTCACACATTTGTTGACAAAAATCCCTTCAAATAATCTCTTTAAGTGAAAAAAGAAACTCTGTTCATAAGGAAAATTTGAAATTGTTCAATTTTTCCGCCAACCATAATTGAAAGATTAGAATGTCAAATTACTTGTTAACTTGTGTACTTATTATGACTATTTGAAAAGGTTATGATTAATTTCCAAAAAAAAATGTTATGACTAAACAAAAACATTCAAGCTGAATAGTCTTGCGTTCTCATTTTTTAAACGCATTCTTTCACATTTAGGAATTAGGGACATTTTTCAGAGAGGACCTCAGAATTTTGTGAACCGGATCGATCTACGACCCGACTCAAAATTCCACGCAAGAATTTTAAGCCCTAGCATTCAAGCGAAGCCTTGGCCCATTTTGTTTCTAAAGGTTAGGTCGGAAAGCCCTGTTGAAGCCCGCCGCCCGCTCCCCACATCCATGCTTGGGCATGATTCCTCGCCACCTTGGACAATGAAGGCATTCGTCGAAGGTGGGGACTCCGCCGGTCCTGATTTTCCATCAATTATGTATGATACCAGGGACGTTTTCTTTGGCAATTGAAAGAAGCACCGTTCAGCTTCGTGTCCAAGGGATACTCATGGAGAATCCTCCATTTTGAGGAAGAAAAGGCAGAGATTCTGGTAAATTGGGAAGGACCCAGAGGAAAAAAAAAACAGAAGGAGATTGAGAACTTTCTTCAAATCGTTAGTTTAAAGTCTAACTAGCATCTCGTGCATTCTGGGTAGATCGAACACTTATCTCATATTTGATGAGCTTTTCGCGCGTAGAAACCGAGAGATTCCTTCAAATCACGACCATCACTGAATAGGGCCAAAACCGGACAGAGCCTGATTCGTGACCGGGACAGGGCCTAGCCCGTGATCGAGATATGCCCTGGTTTATTGTCGGCATGCACCCTGGTTTACTACTGAGCCTGACTTGATCCATATCTGGAACTTTCGTTACTCGCCATTCCTCTATTACAACACTTTTCTCTTCTTCGATTAATTTTTTTTCATATCACTATTTGGCTAGTCCATATTGCTATTATTTTATATACTAAAGTGCTGCTGCAGGGGAGTGAAATTGAATGATAGGGTGCCATAACTTTGGAACTACATGTCAATCTAGGCTAATCTCGTTTAATAAAAAGCTGAAGCCGTGTCGATGTTCGATTGAATTCATGCACGTATTAAATAGCCTTCAGAATGTTCACAATATCATCCTTCGTTTAAATTAGTGATTGCAATTGTTGTATAACTGTACGTCACAATATTGTACCGCCACCCTTTCCACAGCGAGACCATGTTATTGTTTCACATTTCTAGTTCTATAGTCAAGGTTGAACCAGCCGGAACCTTGAGAAGCACCAAGTTCAAGAGATCCTTTCCATATCTTCTCAAGGAACTTGGGATTGATTCTCTACTAAAAAAAAAAAAAAGAGCTACAAGTCCGGGACAATAATTCATCATAGGCAAACCGAAGCGCATAAAGAAAAGGTAGAAAACTAGGAAGTTTTAAATTCTGCAACATGGATGCAGATCAACTTCCGTAAGCAGTGTGCTTCAGTATGGGTGCGCATTGAATTCTAGTGATAGTTGCTTCATTTCGCTTGTGTAGAGCTAGAGAATCCAAACTACAACTTACACTATGATTAGTGCAACGGCGATAAAGCACAGCTCATGATTAGTCCAACCGTTCACATTAATTGATCTTGATCACATGGTCGAGATGCCTTGTCATCCGACGGTTGACATCAATTTTCTTTTATTTGATGGCCAAAATCGTGCACATAACTTGGAGCGACCAGTGAGGTTCCATGATGGATGCTCTGAATTGATAGGCCTACCGATGACTACTTTGGCCAAATGTGCCAGCTCTGGCTCAGCTGCACACGCTGTGACAAAGCGACACGCGGAAGTTGCTTCACGAGAGACTTTAGGCCGGTTTTCATCCGGGAGAGCTAGCAATTAATTTGCTTATCAAATAAAGTAAGTACACCATTAGTCTTGTATTCCATCTATTAATGTTTCCATTTATCAGCTGAACTATAAAAACAAAAAAATTAAGGGTACCAGATTCAGTTATATCACTGATGTAAAATTCATAAGAAATGTGCAATTAGGCCATGCGCAGATTCTGACTAATTCACACTTTCAAGTGGTACAATCAATTCCTAGAATTTGTTAAAAAAATTATCAATTACTTCCCATTATCTCCTCCATTTTCAGTGACCAAAATATTACGTGGTCTTTTCAAAAAAAATTATGATAGTTGAGATTGATAAGGCACCAAGCAAATGTCGACATGGCGTCCAAAGTGGCTAAAAATATTTGGGTGGTGCAATTGCCACCCTTACTGGGGCGTCGAGGACAAACACGAATTACTGGGCCACAACGAGGGCTTACTTGCTCTCACCTTCATGTGCTAGTGGCGTACCAATCGACATAAGGACCTAGGACTACCCAACCTCTACGCGTCTGACCCTTGTCACTAGTGCACCACCACTCCACGAGGGCGAACGACATCTGTCCTCAACCCTCGCCGTCGCCTTGATCTAGGCAAGGGTTTGGTTACACTTTGCTTGTGCATAATTTAAGAATGTGATGTTGAGGAATGATCAACGAAACAGGACTGTAATAAGAATGGATGTTTCATTAGCAAAAGCATCAAAATTCCATTATTAAAAGCTGACACCAAGATAAAGTTAGAATCTGCCATATTTTTCGACTACAAAGAAATTCCGAAGATCCTAATCTTTCAAGTAACACTGTGTCAAGCGAAGCAGATTACTCTCATCCATTTTGGAGATGGACAAAAATACTCGTTAATCTTCTCTTCAAGATTCACTTTCTCTCAAGATACACTTTCTCTCTAGCCTCTATCAGTACAACATCTCCTTCAATTTCACCTTTTGAGCCATCAACATCGGTATAACTTCTTTGTTCTAAAATGGGACTTTTAGGATCATACCATTAGAATAAATCCACAATCAGCTTCCGATAAAAACATTAAGCATCTCTACAAAAGGTCTTTGCTGGAAGCAATACAACTCATTCTCATAGCAGGATTTACAATATGCATTGAAAACAAATCCATTAAAAACCAACCTCATTGACACCTTCAGTCATTGCCACCAAAAAGAGAAGATTGATAAAATTCTTTGTTCAAAGAAAAAGTGGAGAATCTATTTGTACTTAATCAGTTGAAACAGCACACATAGGATATAGTTAGGAAGCCTCATCTTTTCGAATTTTCCAATCAAATTGACAATACAGTGCCCAAACGTTTCAGATTTAGGGCTTTGTCGATGGAAAAAGCCCCAAATCGGAACTCTAATGGGTCAAAGTGTCATCCCCATGCTACTAATCTTCAATTTGGACTTGCTCACAGACCCTTTTCTGGCTTAGAAGCGAAGCCCTATCTCATGATTTTGCTCATGCTCTCGTGCTCGCAAGGGAAGCTTTCTTTGTTATTGCTCCTTTTCAAAGAATGGTAGATCTCAAGTCCTAAAATGAGAATTATTTCATTCAAACTGCCCCACATGTATTAGAGTTAAGAGATGAGTCCGCAAGGAGTAGGGGGAGTGCCAATTTAACAAAATTTTGTCGGTGAGGCCAATATAGAATGTAATTTTGATTCTTAGACTCTAAAATTTTACTAATTTTAGATGGGGAAGAGCTTTTCTTTCCGTCCTCGTTATTTTTTTTGATTTTGTAGAAAATATTTATGAGGAATGTGTTAATCAATGCAAAATGCACTTTTTAAATAACCAATTTACGAAAGTATCAAGCTTCCGATGGCACTAACTTGGTGTTATCATATATGTTGTCGACACCTGAATTTTTGTCGATAATTCAAGCGTTTGTCCTTGTAAAAGTACAGAAATAGAAAATAGCAAAAACACGGCTGTCGGCCGTGCGGGGGTTCCCTGGGTTATCAAAAATAAATAAATAAATAAATAAATAAAAGGAGCAAAAAAGAATAGATAAATAAATAAATAAATAATAAACTAATTGGAAATAAAAAAAATTAAAAATGATGGTGTTAAAATGGGGGCTTTTCTAGTTCGTGGCTCAATTCACATAGCTCACATAGTGAAACTAGCTTAGCACAAAAAATATTGAGACAAACTGAGGTTATTTGATGAAACGCAAAACTTATGTTCCGAGGTTTTGTCAAGTGGAGATTTCTGTCTCTTGGAGATGGAGTGAAAAATAAAATAAATAAATAATATTGTTCAATAGAATCAAAACAAAAACTGAATCTTCAACCAAACGTCATCAAACGTGAGATTAGCGAAGAAATCCACAACAGTAAACTCTATATAAGTTACGTTGCTGAATGTGTGTCCAAGCTATAAATCAAAGAAAGACAAATTTATATTCTCATGACTATTTTAAAGAGTATCAAAGTCTTCATCCTAGGCCTCTTATCTACTTGCTATGCCGTTGAAGGTGATCCAGATACAACCATGATCACCAAAATCTACAATAACGAAGAGTACACACCATGGGATGGTTTTGCGAACACCCGACGTAACGTCCTGAATGAAGCGAGTGCCAAAACGGCGAATAACTGGATATAGTTACTACAGCAAATCCAAAGACGGCGAGGAGTCATGTCATGGCCATGGAGCGTGCAACGGGGCATTGAGCAATCCAAATGGTATTGCATGGATGAGCAATGCATGGGATCGAATAAAAAACGAATGCAGACAGAGCACCGGGGCCCGAATCCAACTCCAGGATTGTAGAATAAGGCATGAGAAACACTTATTTTCAGAATGATGGGAGTGTTTCCTATAAAGAATATTCGGAGCCGTGGACAAAAGCATATATTTTTTTGAAGCCTAGCTGATTAGCTGTTTCCTTGATATAGAAGGACCACATGACTGCTGATTGGTGAGTACGCATGTCATATGTCAACAAACATATAATAAAATCCGTAGGACTAGTTAAGGCAAATAATCGTTTAATGTGTTTTTGTATACTTTATATACATATAAAGGTATAGCACGTTTATTTGAGACATAGTCTAAATTAGGATTTAAGCTATTAATTGTTGATTACTCCATGTTTGCTTTAAGGAGATGAAATTCATTTATCCTTATGTTAATTTCTGTCGATGATTCTTGATAACCAAAAATGACATTGGGTTAATTTTCTAATCAGAGGAAATTTAAAAAGGAATCTCAAATTGAAAGACCTAGGGCAAATTAAAATATTTCTACGGAATTGAAGTTGTGAGAGATAAAAGTGGAATTTTCCTTTTTCACGAACGAAATCAAAACACTGCTCATTGAAGCGAGAATATACCGCTGACAGCAAGCAAACCCACATGATTTACAAAAGCAAAGTCAATTCAACATGCGAGCAATCTAAAGACAGAAGTGCCTCCCCAAAAGTACTAGGGACAGGAACAAACAACATAATCATAACTAATCAATATGAGCAACAACAATAAGAGATGAATGAATCAAGATCGAGTCGGATTCAAGAAGGATGCTCTCGCCCGTATCCTTATGTGTCCTACCCAAGACTCAAAAAGCGAAACCTCAACTTGAATTAATAGCATGGGAACGGCTAAGCATGACATTGGAAGGCACGGCAAAGCGATAATCTTATCCAATCATGTATCAATAAAAGTAAACCTACTCCTAGAATGACTACGAATGCTACCTCAAATCGGGCTCCACGCCAAGGTAATCTAGGAGGGATAGGGTGACGGGAGCCCAATGGTGGGTCGATTGTGGCCGGTAGATGGCAAGCGGATGGACTTGTTTCCGCGAGAGAGATCAATATATTCTCAATTGTGAGTTGTGATCGATTATTGAGGGAGCCGAGGAAAAAAAAATCACCAAAAATCTCAAACTATATTCAGCGTGACACATTTATCCTAAATTTTTCTTTATGATTGATCTCCAATTTGGAGAGTTTGTTTTTACATGGAAAAGAACAAAATATTAGATAGGGAAGAAACACGGGACACCGAAAATCTCAAACTTGTACATGTATGATACATTTACCCTCCGTCAATATTCCGTCGATGAACACCGTTAAAAATCTACCTACATGGACAAAGGGAAGGTAAATGGTGGCTTAAGTGAAATCAAAACGACGTCGATTTGATTGGAAAATTATCTAATTGAATTTTGACGGAGGGTAAATGAGTCACACATGTATATTTTTTGGGATTCTTGATGTCCAAAAGAAAATGTTTAGAGTAAATATGTCGTAGTGGACATAATTTTGAATTTTTGACATCACAAAAAATTATAGAGTAAATATGTCATAATGAATATAGTTAGAAATTTTTGATGTCTTAAAAACAGTTGACGAAGGTGAGTTGTTGGTAGATGAATCTTTCTCTCAACAAACGCCATCTTTTGTGCAAGTCTTCCTTTGACCGACTTCTTGTGGGCTCTTTATTTTCTTCTGTGTCTTTTTTTATTTCTTTCTTTTATAAATAAATATGTATATTTTTACTTCTTTCTTATCCGCCAACAACCACCGTTTTTCCCCACACAAATCCCGCCACAAAATCCGAACGAAACTCCACCGCCTAGCTTTGCACCCTCATTCTCTCCTTGTTTTCCTCTTCACTCTCCTCCGCCTATCTCGTCTCCGACGATGACGACTCTCAGATTGGCCTCGGCTGCCGCCGTCGATTGATGACGATGATGATCCATCCCACCTCAGCTTTGGCAATCGGATGAAGCTCTTGTCAACACCAGCCCGCATCGCCCTACTTTGCGCGCGGCGAAGGCGGGGCGAAAGGAAGGACGCCAGCTGACGGCGGCAATGGAATCCGAAAGGCGGCGATGAAGTGGACCTCCTTCATGTACGCCTTGCATTCATCCGCCCACTATAGGATTGAAATTCGCAAAGTGTGTCAATGACCAAGTAGAGGGACGTTCTTTCTCCTACTTTTTCGGGCTATAAATTATTAGGCGAAAGATTTAGCAAGTCGAGATTACCACTTTCCGCATGTAAGGGATGGGGTTGATTCCTTGCTCTCTCATCATCCAATACCCAACTTCGTTGGTCGTGTTGTACAAGACCATAAAACTATCTCTTATTGTTGGAGGAAGCTTATCGATGTCTGTGATGTCCCACCTAGACAAGTTATCACTGTTTCAACGATATTATAAATTTTACCATTACTCAAATATGCTTTTTAGTAATAACAATGAAAATTAGTGCATACCTTTACTTTATTAGCCCAAACCAATCAATTACATAGAAGAAAAACAAGCTGATATAAAAGATGATACGTGCAAAACACAACGAAGAATTTATTTCATAATATATAATTTTTAGGATTTGTTCTATCCATCACGTTCATAGACTAATAAATTATCATTTTTCTTGGCAATAATAATTGCAAGGGAAAATGATGATGGTGGAGATACTATGTAAACCTATAGTGGGCGGATGAATTTCAATCCTCCGCCTATCGCGTCTCCGACGATGACGACTCTCAGATTGGCCTCGGCTGCCCCGTCGGTTGATGAAGCGCCGCCGGAACGTATCCAGATGATGATGATGATGATGATCCATCCAACCTCACCTTGGCAATCGGATGAAGCAGGGGAATCCAGAGAGAGAGAGAGAGAGAGAGAGAGAGAGAAGATGCCAAAAAGGAAAAATCTGGTCGGAGAAAATCTGGAGAGAGAGTTCGAGATGCCTTCGATCGCAGCTTAGAGAACGAGCTTGACGATATTGACGGTGGAGGAGACGGCGATCTTGAGAAGAAAATAATAAAGGAGGAAGACTTTATTGAAAAAACGGAGATGGACAGAGAGAGAGAAAAATGAATAAGAATATGGAGAGAGAGGTGACTCCAATTGAACGTAAGGGGGATTGATCTCTAACTCTAGCTGCTGATGATTCTCTGCAACCGCGAATGGAGCACCACCACCGATTCATCGAGATTGAACTCTCTCTCTCTCTCTCTCTCTCTCTCTCTCTCTCTCTCTCTCTCTCTCTCTCTCTCTCTCTCTCTCTCCTCTCTCTCTCTCTCTCTCTCTCTCTCGATTGTCGCTTCCAGCACCGACCGATGCGCAAAAAGAGAGAGAGAGAGAGAGAATAAGCGAGCTCAATCTGGCTGTGAATGATGTTGTCGATTCCAAGACGAAAAGCCACCGCCGAAGAGGCGCGAATGCTGCATTGTTGAGAAGGAGGTTGCGGAAGAGCTGCGCAGCAGCTGACGTGCTTACAGAGTTATGCTACCGCGGGGAAAGAGATGACTGTGAGAGAGGCATGGCCAAGTGGTAAGGCTGCGGACTAGAAATCGTTTTTCCCCATTTAAAGCAATGAGGAATTTAGTAGACATCGGTTTGAAAGTATTTTTAATTGACTAACCATGAGAAGATGTAGATAGATTGGAAATTGTTTTAATTGACTAACCATGAGAAGATGTAGCATAGATCGGAACTTGCTTTGCCACGCATGCCATGATTAAGTTAAGTTAATTTGGCAAAATAAACTCTGAATGCTCTTCGCACGAGAAGAAACTAATAATAAACTTCAATCTGCGCAGCCCCATGTGCAAAGACTATTCATAAAATCTTCAAGAATTTGAAAAGAGACAATGAAAAGAATCTGATGTAAGTTCACTAGAGCTTGAAAAACCATGGGTTGCTACTTGAATTTCAGAGTTAGTATACAGCTCAAGGGAAGTGCATTCGATGTTACTGCACTTTATAGTTCTAAAGGTCTGGGTTACCAGAAACCTTAAAGGAGCACCTAACTTGAGAGATTCTTTCCGAAATGGAAGTTTATAGAATCTGTCATTAGCAGTCAGCTTTCCTCCATCTCATGACTCATGACTCCTGCCCACATGGTGATTATTAAGCCTAGGATTAAGCCAAGGCATCATACACATTCAGGACCATTCCATTCATAAGAACAAAACTCATGCTTTTATCCGACTTGTTGAATGGGAAGCAGATTTTAGACTAAGCAATTCTGAAATTCTGTTCTCTCCAGAAGTGAGCTAAGGCGATGCTTCCTCTGCTATGTCCTATTGCGTAGTATTATTCACCCAAGTCTTATCAGTGGTTCTGAAGATGGATCCTACGACCATGACATCGTTCCTTCTAATAAAAACTCAAACATACACGTCTCTCCTGCCTTCAGAGAAGTTCCTCTCGTTAATGCAGCCAGATAACTTTCCATAATGTTCGTGGCTGATGAGCTTCAACAATTTGTCTTGAAAATGAGAGCCACGGCTGCAGGCTTTTCTTGATGCGCATCTTTGGTAATGAACCGGGAACTCTCTGCTCAAGTAAACGTTTCACGGTTTTATCATCAGAAAGAAGAAAACAACCAATGATTTCTGGGGAAGACAGTACGAGGTTCCTTTTCAAAGCATGTGAAGGATAAAAACAGAAATTACTGACATGATGCACGATTAACCTAGAGCTAGCATAATCTAGGGACTATATGGGATTTAAATCCAAGAGTTGTCATTGTCATGAGGATCTTACCACATTGCTTTTCTTCAAATCTATTCACCTCAACCAACTTGGAAGAAAGGATACTCGGATTTAAATTTACTGGTGGGTTCAAAAGCTCTGCACTAACCCGGCTCTTTCAGCTTACCTAAAGCAGCCGCAAACAGAACATGAAGAAAGATTTCACTTTCTAGGCATATACTATTCTTATTACGTAAAACTTATAGCAACCCTAAATTAATAGATCTTTCTAAGGGTCGACAACGATCAAATCCAATATGACCAGTTCGGCTTGTTTCCATTCGCTTGACATTTAGGAGATCCCCAACACATAGATATGCAGACACCGGAGAGCTAGAGACAGAGAAATACTACGAGGATGAATTAGCTCTGACACAGTCTCTCTTAGCCTAATGACGTGGAGAGTTACTGTACATAATTCGATTCCAACATGAGAACACCACAGTCAAGGGGAGAATTAGCTAGTAGATTAAGATTCAGACCTCAAAAATCTCGTGATGAGCAGTTCAAACTTTTGTCTCTCCCCAAACTCCGTGCTGATGAATGTGCATAGGAACTGTCATGCACCTGATCAGATTCCATTGCCTTACAAAGCCGAGGACTCTTGGGTCATTGCAATTCATCCCCTAAGACTTCAAGCTCAACCGAAACATCATGGCAATCGCCAGCATATTCCACTTTCAGCAAGACAAATCCACAATTGTTGAGGCTTGGTTCCTCACATTGGCATTCGTTAGCATATATTCTATCTCGTACATGCTTTTATAAAATATGACTATATTGAAAATGGAGTCCCTTTTAGATTTGAAGACCAAAAATTGGCCCTCACAGATACAGTACTGCTCTGCAAATTCATTCCAACTCTGTCATGAACAAACCATCTCATCACATTTTTCCAATTCCACAGGCCAAATAATTGCACCATTTGACACTCTCAGAAGCATCCTTTTAGAGATATTCTCACCATATTTTCTCATGAACCTCTTTGGTATACCCTGTGAAAAAATAAAACCAATAATCTTAATAAGCATATGACACTTGATTTCACATTCAAAATAAAGAACAACACGACAAGAATGCATAAACCGAAAAGGACATCCTGTAGCACATCCTTTTTGGTTAGATTTGGAATGTGGCATTAACGAGTGTGCATCTGTATTGTTATGAACCTCCCAAACCCAAAAGGAATAGAAGTACACTTCATTGACTCATCAAGACTAAACAAAATAGATAGTATTGGTAATACTGAATTTATTTTGGACCAGACAAAGTGACACTTTCAGAGCTCGTCTCGATCAATGCAAATCAAGCCCTTACCAGTACTAGTGAATATGTAGACTCCGAACACAACATCATCCCTATCAATGAGAGTGAACACACAAGCATTTCCTACATGCAGACAAGTTTCTCTTGAAAATGCAGGCCAACCAGCAGAAAAGAATGCCCCCAGATTGCGTCCACAGCTCCTCAGCTTAGCCATTCACGACCCGTTTGAATACTTGAGAGTCAATATTTGCTTGTTTTCCTGAATATGTTGCTTGATGAATTGAACAGAAGCAGACTAGCCATGTACATGGTTGAAAAGCCAACATTAGGTGAAAAAAGACCAAAACATAACCACGCAATAATGAGAGGATTAAATTACACACAGTGTGGGTTTAAGGGAGTAGTTGCCAGTTTCAGGATTTCTAATGGACAATAAACCATATAATGAAAGTCATCAATCTTAACATGCAATTCGAATTCAAATGTCAAAATCTATGCTCTTAGAGGCCAATAGGGTATACACTCAGAAGAAGCCTTCCACGTCCTATATATATTTAAAACACGTCAATTTCTGCCACAAAGACCACAAGCGCAGGGGAAAAAGCAAAGACATCAATGACCAGAACATGGATGGATTTGAAAATTTTAACTTAAGCTGCTCAATTCTTTCAAGCGCAGCTCAAATAAGGCTTTATCAAACTATGGGTTCAGTTTGACAACATAAACTCATCTCTCTTTTTCCAAATATCTGATTAATATAACAAAATATAACAGTATCTCCTATTTGACATTAAAATTATTAGTCATTAGATCTACAATGAAATTTCAGAAATCATAAAATGCCACCCCCCCTATCTTTTAGGTCTTTCCCTTTAGCTATGAAGACAGCAATATTATTTGCAATTTGCTTGTCCAGATCAACATCCCTCCAAATTCTCATGATAATGAGCAGTCTGGACTTTATTGAGAACAAGGCGTAAAAGTGACTCCACGTACTTTGACAGGGCATGGAAAATTCTCTGAACTTTCAAGTTCCTGATAGAAAGTTACCCTTGATGTTTGAGAGATATCTGTCCCTAAAGCAATTTTGTCAAACATTATAACACTAAAAATGGAGCCCCCTCTGTATTTGAAAACTGCGAGGCGATAACGACCGTTGGGCTAATGCTACAGAAATTTATGCGACCCCTTCCACAACCAAACCATTTCTTTATCATGCTTCTAGGTAGAATCACCTAGAAGGGTGAGAAATGCCGAAACCTTAGGAAAAAAATTTCCCCCAAAAAGGAAGTCGTAAAGTGTTAAGCCATATTGGCCTTGCAAGTGTAGCCTAAAGAGGCACGTCCAAAGTTCGTCTCAATCAATGAACTCTGGTACTCACCCGCAGACCCAAAAGTCGAGACTTTGAACACAAATATCATCTCCACCGATGAGCTCAAACACGCAATAAATCTCCTGCACAGGCGTGTTTCTATCGCAAATGCTCGAATGTGGCACGAATGTGCTTTTTAGACTCTAAGGTAGGCTACACGATCTGAAGTCACAGGCGCAAGGGAAAAACAGAACAAAACCATACATGGATAACTCCGAATGTGTGGAACGAATTTGAAAACAGGCAGAGCCCTAGCCGAAAAAAAAAACAGAGAGAGAGAGAGACGACGACGATTCGAGGAGTATCTCCCCCCTTCACTCCATGAAAATCGCTTATGGAGTATCTGCCCCCTTCACTCTCCCTGTGGCCGCTAGGCCCCATGCATGCTCTCCCTCTCCCCGTTCCCCAACCCCAACCCAAAAGAACAGAAAACCGAGGTTTTGTGTCGTCGGCTTTTAAGCGAACAGATCGTGGGATGCCGAGCGTGGTGCTCTGAGTATTTGACCGGTCTCGAGGCTCCACGCGAATTTCTTTAATCGGACCCGTGATCCTTAAATTTTACCGTCCCTAAATCAAATAACTAAAGAAAACATTAGAAACTGACGAAATTCAATGCTTCTAATTTCTACGTACTAATAGGATACTAAAAGCACTTACCTAATAAATATATATTTTTGGTCAGAAAACAAGAAATCGCTGCAATCGGGATCTTGAATCTCAAAAGCTTTCTATCTTCAAAATGGTCGAGAAAATTCAAGTGCAAACAAGACGCACCAAATTTATGAGCCAATCCAAAGGAATGCTTCACAACTAACTTCGTCAAATTTTGGAAGGATGATACGGCTAGGAATAATGTTGCCAGACCTCAAATGTTTTAATACTCTGAAGAATATGTGACATTGAATAGTTTTCTCTCCACACACGCAGTAAGTTGTATAGCTTGCTCAGCTTTAGTTCTCTTAAACTTTCAAGCAAGTACACTTTGTAAGTAATTTAGTTAGTTTTTATTTGGGCTATGCTTTGTTTCTGGTATAGTTACTATTTTGACGTAAAGTTAATCGCATACCTCTTGATTCAAGAGTGCGGTGGAGTGTGATTTGACACGATCCTGACTCCACCCTTCTTGGAACCTGTCGTCAATTTTTCATCGAATGAAAAGAATGTCATCTGTTGTGTTGCGGGGATGAATATATCTACCAAAATATATTTACTGATGAAAATGAAAAATCAATCTTACACTTTTCGTAAGAGAAGCATGTCAAACTTTCCAAAAATCTTAAGTATAAACTAGTTAACATCGTAAATGCCAGAGTTTCGATGCTTCCATTCCCAACTCTTCTTCCTCCATAATGATCACTTCCATCTTCTTACAATTCCATACAATTAGTATTTTCAGTTGTGGGAGAGATTTAACTTTGAAAGGGGAAAACATAAACCCAAGGTTATCCAAGCCAATGAATTTTAATGTCTCAACTCTCGGAAAGGCAACTTGCGGAATTCGATCACGAAATTAGTGATAAATCTCGAATTTATGAACTTCCAAGATGTAAATATAGACAAGTGCCAAGGGGAGAGGCAGGCTATTAAGTTGCACAAAAGGAAAAACAAGAATAAAATCGAAAAAATGAAGTAAGAAAATCTCCATACTAATGTTGTTTCTAATTTCCAACCTTTCCTTTGGTAAAAAACTTGCAATGAAGGCAAACTTAGAGATTTTTACCGTGAAGATATTGCCAAGTTCCGAGTTTCAATAACAAATCAGTGCTACTTCATGTAGAATTGCTAGATCAAAACTTTCAAGTAAATTATACTTTCGACATTCTTTATTAACATTTTAGATCAGTTTACTTTCTTAAATTATGCTACCCTTTACAGGACAAAATTACTAAGAGAAACGATTCATAGTCACCACTAATATCGTTTCGAGGTCTCTCGTTTCAATTAGAGTTTCCCCCATTTTCTTTCAAATGCTGAGGTCTGTTTGGAGTTTTTTACTTTTAACATTTATTTTTCAAATATTGCAGTGATTCAAATCGGTTTTAAAATTTTCAAAAACATACAATTATTATTTTCATAATTTACAAACCTAATTTTTCTTCCACTTTTAATTTTTTCGAAGGACAGGAAGGGTCGAAAAACAACATCATTTTGCTAGAAAATTTTATAATAAATGGCCGAGTGAGTTTTAATACTTGGAAAAAAGAGGAGATGGGTATGGATGGAGCTCTACTTGGGAACTTCTTTTTTTTTTTCTGGTCGTACTCCACTTGGGAAGTTGAATGATAAGAACAATAGACTTTTAAACAACCAGGTGATAAAAATGGATGATTTTTTTTTGGATTCTAGTGTTCCTTGATTGGTGACCATCACTAATGTAGGAAAAATTGTCAAAAAAAGTTCTAAACCTATTGTACGGCGATCAATTCAGTCCTAAACCTTTTAAATTTGTCAATTCAGTCCTAAACCTTTTCAATTCTTGCCAATTGAGTCCTTCCGGCCGATCAACGTTGACGTGGCAATTTTTAAATATTTTTTTTCAAAATTTTTAATCTTTTTTTTCTAACTTCTTCCCTTTGGCCGGTCCGGCAACCGGCCAAAGGGAAGGGCCAGCGAGGTCGACCTCGCCGGCCTTTATCGAAGCTTGCCCCACCGGCCACCGGCGAGGGTGGGCCTCGCCAAGCAAAGGTGAGGCCGACCTCGCCTAGCCAGGGGCTGGCGAGGCTTGCCCTCGCTGGTGGTAGGCAGGGCGAACTTCACCTAAGGCCGGTGAGGTCAACCTTGCCACCCCTCCCCTCTGGCCGGTCGTTGAACCGGCTAGAGGGAAAGTCAGAAAAAAAAAGGAAAAAAAAAGATTAAAAAATTGCCACATCAACGTTGACCAGACGGTCAGTACCGGCTGGCCAAAATTGGTCGGAAGAACTCAATTGACAAAAATTGAAAAGGTTTATGACTAAATTGACAAATTTCAAATGTTTAGGGCTGAATTGGCCATCGTACAATAGATTTAAGACTTTTTTTTACAAATTTTCTCACTGATGTCTCTCCTCTTCCACAGCTCATGGACAACCCTCTAAATATACGAAAGTTTGCTTTAACGTTAGTTGTTGTGGGAGAGGGAGAGGGAGAGGGAGTGAGGGTTGTTGCAGGAGCAGAGATATGACCATTAATGAGACAAGTTGTTCTTCTAGAAATGGATGGTTTTCTGCATTTTACTGTTCCTTGACTTGACCAGTAGTGACCATCGCCAATGTCTATCTCCACGTCCTTTCCTCCACCGCTGTTGGAGAAACATCTCAGTGCACGTGAGATTGCTTTGATTAGGGTAGTTGTGTGTGTAAGAGAGAGAGTAAAGGAGGTTCGCTGTGGGAATTGAAATTGTTTTTAATGCGACGACTCTCTTTTACCGTTTCTTCATAAATGTATGACAACCGATTGGAAAGAAACTTCGGCTTCGCATCGATTAATGCTTAGTTGTGTGACGATATGTGAGTCCGATTAAGAGTCTAAAAGATGGGTGATCTCAATAATTTGCCAATGTAGAAATTATATATTGAATAGCACTTTTTTTTTTCGATAATGTTCTCTTGATTGACACATTATACTTAGGCTAACTCAAACCTTATACCTAACTAATGTTAATCATAAGATGAAAAAGTCTTGACTTTTTATGTAATATCTTTTGTAGATTTATAGACAGAAAGCCCCTCAAGGCGTCCAAATAAGTGAAAAACAAAAAAATTCAGTTCACAAAATAAAATTGAAGCTGTTTAATTTTTTATACCGACCAAAATTATTATATTAGAATGTGAAATTGCTCCTACATCTGTATATCTATTATGACTATTTGAAAATGTTGCGACTAATTTCTAACCAAAATAAATGTTATGACTAATTAAGGTCATGAGGGAAGTTCTCTTTGTAATTAAAGTTGATAAGGATCCTTTGCATAATAACAATTAGTTTATGATGAATAAGTGCATTTAAAAAAAAATTATCATGTAAACTTAGCATCATTGTAAATAAACTTACAAGATTATTAGAAATAAAAAATAATGAGGAAAAAAGAAGCCGTCTTGATTTTTTGAATAAGGGTGAAATTAGACCTATTGTACGGGTCCACCAAGACTTCTTTGAATTTGGAACAATCTAAGAAGTCCATTATTTTCTCATAGAGGGTGAAGAAAGAGTTACAATGGTGGGTTGGATTTGGGTAAACTGTGAACCCATTTAATAATTAATACCCATATATTTTTAGGCTTTGACATCATAAATCCATTTATAACCCATTTACTGAAGATAATTAACTCATATAATGATTCGCCCATCAAATATGGGTCCATTTTGACAAGTCTATTGAATTGCACGCTTAATTTATTTTAGTGATTGCATTTTTGTACGAATGTATGTCATCATAATATCTATGAAGCACTCTCTTGAATAATATTAGGCGAAAAGAGGAGTTCCCCTTATATTTGAAAACTGTAAGGGGAACATGATCAATGGATTAATGCTTCGTGATTTCCCACCACCCTTTCCACAACGAAACCATGTCATTGTTTTGCTTTTCTAGTTTTATAATCCAAGTTGAACTGGGCGGAACTTTGAGAAGCACCGAGCTTGAGAGGTCACTTCCGCATCTACTCAAGAAACTTTTTGGAATTAATTATTTATTATGAAAAAATTGAAGCTGCAAGTCCATGACAATAACTCATCATAGTCAAAGCGAAGTGCATAAAGAAAAGGAAGAAAATCGGGAAGTCTAGAATTCTGCAACATGGATGCAAAATCAGTTTCCATAAGCAGTGCGCATTGAATTTTAGTGATAATCGCTTGATTTCACAAGTGTAAAGCTAAGAATCCAAACTATAGTTTACACACTGATTAATGCAATGTTGATATGGCACAGCTTATTGTTTTTGGCGTGAGGTAAGGGACAGTGGGGTTCAGCAGGACAAAATGGTCATGCCAACTCCAACGGTTGACAACAGTTTTCGTTTGTCCGATAGCTGAGATCGTGCACATAACTTTGAGCCCATTGTTTTGTTATATCAATTTTTGTCGGTCAAATCTGTGTATCCGTGCAACTACACATCTTTTCAAAATAGTAGAAAAATGGTTGAAAGGATGTTGTGGAAACCTCAATCATGCATTGGTTCAGGACAATCGATTTTGAATCTTTTGAAGATATTTATATCGTTACAGTTTGAAAAAAGGACAAGCAAAGATGCTTGACAGTAGGACACTTAAAGGAAGTGGAAAAAGGAGCAATGAGGGTTCCAGGAACATAGGCCATGTGTCATGGACCGTGATTCTCTCATATTCCTGTACCTTTGTGAGTGGTGATGGGGGTCATCGGGTGAAGAATGGGGACGCGGAAGGGATGAAATGTAATTGGGTCGTGGGAGTGATGTTAGGACGATTGGTGCTAGAAGTTCTAGGATGGAAAGTATATACCTTAGGAGCTCTGAAGGCGGGGTTGGCCTCCCCGTACACAGACTGGTTGGGAGCTGATGTTACTCTTTTGATGAGGCCATGGTAGGCCAAAACCAATTGTCATACCAAAAGTATTATGTGTGTCTCGTTCAATGGACTAGACGCCGGTGTTAAGCTGGGCATGGTATAATCCGATACAAGGAAAGTATTCACCGTATTGTTCTCTGGAATGACTAGTGTATGAAGGTTGGCCTAGTGTGAATGACGCAACAATAGCCGCACAATTTATTTCGCGACCAAGGAACTGTCAACCTGTGACAGATGGTATCAGAGCAAGATCCCTTTAGTAAGCGAGTGAGTCAAAGAAAACCTGTGGTCTACCTGGTCCTACGAGGGCGGAGAATGAATTGCCTGAGCCAAAAGATGCATGGACAAAGTGCGACCCTTGACCAACTTCTAGGATGACAATGGGGGTATAGGAATGAATCGATTTCTCACAGAATAGGAAAAATGTTCTTGGATCGATTTGGTGAATCTCAAGATAGGTCTACTATCACGTTATCAACAAGGAGAAAAACCTCCATTGGTCTGTTGAGATCATGAGGATTCCGAAATAGGCGAAGAATGGTGTTGCGAAAAAAATTCAGTGGGCGAAAAATGCCACACTTGTCAAGAAAAGCACAAGTGAGTAAGGGTGCCGAACGGCTCTGATCGAGAAAGCCACCTATAGAGTGAAGTTGTTTTGTTGGGATAGCGTCCACCACTCATGTGAGTCCCAAAAAGAAGCAGCATTGATGGTGAGATGGACACAAGAAAGCGACAGAACAGCCCGCAATGAGGGCGTTGCAGAATTGAGTGGAGGAGAATGTCACGGACCGTGATTTTATCATAATCTTGTACCCTTATGAGTAGTGCTCCGAGTTATCGGGTGAAGAATGAGGACACAGAAGGGATGAAATGCAATTAGGTTGTGGGAATGGTATCAAGACAGTTGGTGCTAAGAGTTCTAGGATGGAAATAATATACCTTAAGAGCTCTGAAGGCGGGATTGGCCTTCCGTGCACAAACTGGTTTGAAGCTGATGCCGCTCTCTTAATGAGGCCATGGCAGGCCGAAACTAGTTATCGTATCGAAAGTATTTTTTGTGTCTTGCTCGATGGACTAGACGCCTATGCCAAGCTGGGTGTGGTACGATTCGATACAAGGAAAGTATTCGCCGTATTGTTCTCTGGAACAACTAGTGTACAAGGGCTGGCTTGGTGTGAACGCCGCGTCAGGCGCTGCACAGGCTATTCCGTGGCCAATGAACTGTCGGCCCATGACACATGCGTGGAAGTTGCTTCCCAAGAGAACTTTAGGCTGGTTTTCATCCGGGAGATATGTATTCCAATTTTACTTAGTCGATTCTCCTTGAATGAGCTAAAGACATAAAAAAAAAGTATGTAGTGTTAAATAATGAAATTATATGGGATCTAACGAAACATTTGGTGCAACTGACATGGCTAACCATATGACAAGTCTTATGTCCTCCCAAACGAAGTTAAGTGGTTGAGTGTATTTGCGTTCTCAGATTTTTGTTTTTAGCATTGTATCAATTATTTAGATTCACGTGTCTAGTGTATCCAAATATATGTTGCGTTGGCATACATTTCATAGTTCTGGCAATCCGGTCTATTTGTACCGCTCAATTCTGTGCATACCTGAATGTTATGATTTGTCTAATATAATATAACTTAATGTAATAGCCATTATAAAACTATTTTTTAAAAATGCTTAGAAATTATTTAGTAGCTAAGACAATAAAGGAATACAGAGGAGTGCCTTTACATTAGATTAGACTTTTCCATTTTTTCTGAGTATTCTTGACTTTGGCTAGATCATATCCAGTCTTCTAAATGACCAAATTGAAGGGATCATTGAAAACCAACCTCATCAACACCTTCAGTTGTCGCCACCTAAAAAAGAAGATTGATAAAATTCTTTGTTCTGAGAAAAAGTGGAGAATCTATTTCTACTTAATTAGTGGAAACAACACGCACAAAATGGTCAAGAAGCCTTTCTCTTTGAATTTCCCACACAAATTGACAGTACAGTGCCTGAACGTTTCGGATTTAGGGCTTCGTTGATGGAAAAAGCCCAAATCAAAACTCTAATGGGTCAAAGTGTCGTCCCCACACTACCAATCTTCAATTTGAACTTGCTTGCATACCATCTTCTAGCTTAGACGCGAAGCCCTATCTCATGATTTTGCTCACCCTCTTGCGCTCGCAAGAGAAGCTTTCTCTAATACTCCTTTTCAAAGAATGATCGATCTTGACTCTCAAAATGAGAATTATTATATTCAAACTGCTTCATGTGTATCAGAGTTAAGAGATGAGTCTGCAAGGAAAAAGGGGAGTACTGATTTAACAAAATTCCGTGGGTAATGCCAATATAGAATTTAATTTCGATTCTTATACTCTAAAGTTTGACTAATTTCAGGAGGGGAAGAGCTTTTTCTTTCCGTCCTCAGTTCTTATTTTTGGTTTTGTGGAAAATATTTACGAGGAACGTGTTAGTCAATGCAAAACGTACTTGTTAAATAACCAATTTCTGAAAGTATCAAGCTCGACGGCACTAACTTTAATATTATCATGTATGTTGTCGTCACCTGAATTTGTGTTAACAATTCAAGCGTTCGTCCCTATAAAAGTACAAAACCAGAAAATAGAAAAAATAACTTCAAAAAGAGCGAAAAAGAATAGATAAATAAATAAATAATAAACTAATTAAAAAATAATATTTTTTTTGAAAATGGTGGTGTTAAAAAGGAGGGGCTTTTCTGGTTCGCGGCCCAGTTCCCATAGCTTCACGCAAGATGAAATTTCGCATTAAGTCCATCAAAGCCTATCAATTAGGCCGTAGAACCTGCAGGCCCTCTACCCCCACCCTATATGCTAAAGATCCGCTTGAAATCTTTGAAATCCCGTCATTTCCGATGCCATTCTTCATTGTACGCCCATCAACCGGAAATGACATTGGGTTAATTTTCCAATTAGAGGAAATTCAGTTAGAAATCTCAAATTAAAAGGCCTATGGAAAATTAAAAAATATTTCTACAGAGTTGAGATCGCGAGAAATAAAAGTGGATTTCTCCTTTCACAAATGACACCAAATACTGTTCATTTAAGGGAGGACGGACTGCGAACAGAAAGCTTATGCGATTTACAAAAGCTAATTTTAAGCCGCGAATTTATCATATGGGCAATCTAGAGACGGAAGTGCCTTCCCTAACAGTCATAGGGACAACAACAAACCGACATAATCAACGCTAATCAATAGGAGCAACAACAATAAAAGACGAATGAATTGAGATCGAGTCGGATTCAAGGAGGATGCTCTCGGCTGTATTCTTACATGTCCGACCCAAGACTCAACAAGCGAAACCTCAACACATACTAATAGCATGAAAATGGCTAAGCATAACATTAGAAGGCATGGCAATGTGATTATCTCATCCAATCAATGAATCAATAAAAGTAATTCTACCCCTAGAATGACTAGCAATCCTATCTCGAATCGGGCTCCATGCCAAGGTGATCTAGGAGGGATAGGACGACGGGAGCTAGGGGTGTCAATGGATCGGGTCGGGTACCAAGAAAGCCCGACCCGACCCGAATCCCATAGGACCCAAACTAAAAACCTTGTTTGGTTCGGGTTGCGTTTCGGGTCTTGTTCAAGCCCATTTGCTAGTCCGACGATATGATGCGATGACTTGTCTAGGGCTTGATGCTCCGATCCCATGCATGGCAATAAAACGAAGCAAAGCATAAATCAATAGAGAAATCTAGAATGAATCAAAACCAATGTTAACAGTTTATCGGAAAGAAACGGCTTGGTAGACGTGGCAGCAGGCAAGGTTCTCGGAGGAAGACTTTGGAGCTCACTAGATGCCCATGACTCTTTAACTCTCCGGCTCTCAGTGCTTCTTCCTTTTTTATCAACTGAATGCTTCGCTGTCTCTGTTTTTACTCAGCCACCGTAAGTTTTAAGGCTAGTCTGGAAGATGAGGGAGCTTTGATGGGCAGTTGCTTGCCGCACGATCCGATCGAATCTTGTTGAAAGTTGACCACATTTAACTCAACGAAATCGATGATGATTTGAGACATTCGACAATGACGACGAGCGACTCTATTCCACTCGACTGGACTGAGTTGAGTGAACCCAGCAAGCAGTGATGATGAGCTCGATGCAACAGAACGGTTGCGCGTATGCTGATGTCCATTCACCGATCGCCGATTGGTTCGCCTACAGCTCCCGCGGCAAATGTTGGTCTCTGTTTCGCTCTGTATTTGGTGAAGACAGTTCTGCAATGGGCGATAGGCCGTGACAACATGAGTATTGCTTGGCCGAGAGGAAGCAGAGAAGAAGCGAACTTGAGTTTTAACTCAGTTTTGGTAAAGTACCGTGCTTCAGTTTGGTTGGTGTTATGATCCAAACCGAACCGAAATACGTCACAATACGCATTTTATAATTGTATACCTGAACATAGTGAGATTCAAACAGAAAATATCCTAAAAATTCAGGCCGATTCGGGTTGGGTCATATTTCGGTTCGGGTATATGATTCGGTTTTGACACCCCTAACAGGAGCCCAGTGGCAGCTCAACCGTGGCCGGTAGATGGCAAGCAAATGAGACTTGCTTCCACGGGAGAAATCGATGTTGTGAGTTGTGACCATTTATTGATAGAGCCTAGAAAAAAAAGGAAAAGAAATAACAAAAAACTCAAAGTTATATTTATTGTGATTTATTTATCCTAATTTTTTTTTCTTTTTTTTATGAATGACCTCCAATTTGGAGAGTTTGCTTTTACACGAAAATGAATAAAATATTGGATAAGGAAGAAAAGAAGACACAAAAAAATCTTAAACTTATATATGTAAGACACATTTACATTATTAATGAGCACCGTTAAAAATCTCAAATGGTGTTGATATGACAGAGTAAATGTGTCATGTATGTATAAGTTTGAGATTTTTGATGTCGAAAGAAAAAGTTTGTCATAGTGGACATAATTTTGGATTTTCAATGTTACAAAAAAAGTTAATGAACACAATTTGAAGTTTACGGTGGCTTTTTATTTTATAAAAAAATAATTGTGAGTTATTGGATGAATCTTCCTCTCGACGAATTCCATCTTCTATATTCTTTCGTCTTTTTTCATTTTTTTTTTATTTTTATTCTCCTCGTTTTCTCTTCATGCTCTGCTCGGCCTATGTCTCGGACGATGACCTCAGATTGGCGTCGGTCGGATGCCGTCGTCGGTTGATGAAGCGACGCCGGGCAGGTGGAAGTGGCCGCGAGGGAAACCGGGAAAATCTCGTCCTTCGAATCACGGCGGATCGCATCGTATCGTAATCCAGATGATGATGACGATCCATCCCACCTCAGCCTTGGCAATCGGACGGAGCTCTTGTCAACACCAGCCCACATCCCCACTTGGCGCGCGGCGGAGACGAGGCGAAACGGAGGACGCAAGCTGATGGCGGCAATGGAATCCGAAAGGCAGCGATGGAGTGGAAGAGAATGGAGCAAGGCAGAAATCGACGAGCATGTTTTGGAATGAATCGAAAATTAACTCGGAAGTTCAATCTGGAGAGGGAGAGCCGAGATGCCTTCGGTTGCAGCTTAGAGAAAGAGCTTGACGATAGTGATGGCGGAGCCGGTGAGCTTGAGAGAAGAAAATAAAATGAAGATGGACAGTGAGATGAGGATCACCTTCCCACCGCATCGTCTATCTTCGAAGGGATCGTCCTTCATTGTTTAGCCACCCCCACGACGGTCGAACTTGACCACTGGAGTTTCCTGGTCGTTGAACGTGTCGCGTCCTCTGAGCAGAAGGTGTTCGGTGAATTGCGCAAGAGAGAAACAGAGGGTGAGACGATTTTGAAACGACAAACAGAGAGGGAGTTACGCCTAGAGAAATCTCCTCAGTTCGTCGCGACATTCGGGCGATGACGTAATTCGTCGATCAACAGTCATGCTTACCAGGTCGTTTCATCTCCGATTGAACTCTAGAATTCATTTCGATACATTCCAACTTTGTCTTTTGATTTATGTTTCGCTTTTGTTTTCTCCCATCTTCTCGTCGTCTTCCAGAAATTCCATTGCTATCGGTTGCACTGTGGAGGAGGAACCAAGTTTGCAAGGAAGGTGTTCGATGGAATAATGAGGCTGGACTCCGTTTCGAAGAACACCTGTTCAAGAGAAAGAGAATCAGCGAGCTTTATCTGGCGGTGAGAGCAAGTTCAAGTTCGAGGGCGCGTGATCTTGTCGATTCTAAGACGAAAAGCCACTTCCGGAAGAGGCTCGGATGCTGTGTTGTTGAGAGAGAGGTTGCGGAAGAGTTGTGCCGCAGTGACGTGGTTATAGAGTTATTCTACTGCGGTGAAAGAGATGACTGTGAGAGAGGCTCTGAATACTGCGCTTGATGACGAAATGTCTGCAGATCCTATAGTCTTTCTAATGGGTGAGGAGGTCGGATAATACCAAGGTGGATACAAGGCTCTGAATAACCTGAGAGGGTTGTTGATACTCCAATCACAGAGGCTGGTTTCAATGGAGTTGAAGTCGGCACTGCTCTCTGGCTGGCAATATATCAGTCCCTATAGTTTCAAGAGGAGCTGCAGCAGGAGTCGGTGCCCAACACTCCTAAGCCCTGCGAAGACGTCGCCATCCCACCTGGAGGAAGCTTGACCGGATCCGGCCTCATTAAATCACTCATCACCCTCAGTATCTGCTGGACGTGAGAATCGTCCATGGCATACGAAATAAGAGTTGCTCATGAACTTTGTAACATCTCTGGTATGTTCCTTCAACCAGAGTTCTTCCTCATCCTCTGCTTTTTTCAGACTTGCAGTCACTAATTTCTAGTGCAGTGGGTTAGTTGCATTATTTGAATGCGTTGTCGTCGAGGAGTGGATAGTTTGCGTGGTCACAAATTTAATCGGTGTTTGCTCAAGTCTCCTTTTCAGTTGCTATCACTACGGTATCAACATAAGCAGAGAAAGATGAGGTACGCATTACACATGCTCGACATACTAACGTAGGCGCAGGATGGGACCATTGTTTGTTATTACTCTGATTAACTCAGCTTGTAATGTTTGGTATTTAGCCTCAGAAAGCTTCATGTCTCCTCCGTCCTTTTCCTGCCTTCTTTTGTTCGGAAGGGTAAGCAATCATTCGCAGATTCTGGACATGCTCTTCTTGTTTCGAAGTAGTAATTGCTTTTGCTATTCAATGGCACTCTTTGCCCTCGTAAACTTTGAGCGGCGGTGAGCTATTGTTGCATAGCTTGACCGCTCTTCTCTAAATCGTTATTCCATTTGGTAACGAGGGTAATAAGTCGACGATTCCATCTTGTCGAACTCGATTTGTTAATTATGTGCTTTGGTGTTCTAGGGATTGAATGAATTTTTATGTGGATCTGCTTTGCTTCATGGTTGTTAGCGAGACAGCATTCCTCACTAGACTCATTCTACTGTACCAAGATGTCGCGGTTCAAGAACCTCAAAGGATCAAGGATGCCGGGCACTTGCCTCATCAACGCGACCCCGTGAATCTCTCAATTTACTTCGGGAAGTAGATTAGGGTGTTGCAATGCTATAGATGAAATGAACTGAAATGAACAGATTATATCAGTTTCTTTTGTAAGATTATCGTTAGTGGGCTTCTATAAGGTTTACAGAAATTCTCGTCAGTATCGGCACATATGCGATAATACCCCACTATTCAATCCTATCGGTGAGGTCAACTTGCGCTTAAGACAGATGTGGTTCTCGGGGGCCAGTATCAATGGGAACTACATAGCAAGGTGACCAGGTTCCACTTAGTTCCAGAACTGGTTCGAATAGGGATCAATTCAATCGCCCTACTTCCCATTACTACAAATAAAAATAGCGAAGCTACTCCGTTCTATGGCGGGGGACTTTTTTTCATCTATTTCGTATGATATCAGATCATTTTGGCGGGTCGGGTGGGGGACTGGAAGTCTTTTTTCCCAATTAAAAAATGAGGAATTTAGTAGACATTGGTGTGAAAATTTCTGTCATTGCTATCTATGAAAAGATGTAGCATACATTGGAAATTTCTTTGCCATGCATATCAAGATTCAGTTAATTTGGTAAAATAAATTCCGAATGCTCTTCACATGAGAAGAAGCAAATAAATTTCAATTTGCGCCCACATGCGAAAAGAC
Organism: Syzygium jambos; assembly: GCA_031216235.1. NCBI lineage: Eukaryota > Viridiplantae > Streptophyta > Magnoliopsida > Myrtales > Myrtaceae > Syzygium > Syzygium jambos. The sequence continues at coordinate 5,627,871 of CM062226.1, read as the reverse complement.
TTACCATAAAATCTTCAAGACCTCAAAAGGAGACGATGAAAAGAATATGATGCAAGTTCAGTGGAGCTTGTAAAACCATGGGCTCCGCTGTGAAATTTAGAGTTGGTATTTGGCTCCAGGGAAGTGTAGTCGACGTTGCTACACTCTACTGTTTTACATTAGCAATCAGCTCCCTCCGACCTGTGACTCATGACTCCTGCGCACATAAGTCTAGGATCAGGGAAAGGTATCATACACATTCAGAACCATTCCATTCATTGAAAGAAAACTCATGCTTTTATCCAATTTGCTGAATCTAAAGCAGAATTCTACCTTGCAATTCTGTAAGTTCTGTTCCCACCAAAAGTGAGCTAAAGTGATGCTTCCTCTGCTGTGTCCTATTCACCCAAGTCTTATCAGTGGTTCTGAAAACGGATACTCCGAACATGATACTGTCCCTTCTAAATAGCTCAAACACACACGTCTCTTGCCTTCAGAGAAGTTTCTCTCATGAATAGGGCCCAACCGGCAGATAACTTTCCATAATGTTCGTGGCTGATGAGCTTCACCGGCCAGGATTTGTTCTAAAGTGTGAGAGCCACGGTTTGCAAAGCTTTTCGCGATGTGCGTCTTTGGAAATGAACTGGGAACTCTCTGCCCAAGTACACGGTTTCACAATTTTGTCAGCAGAAAGAAGAAAACAACCAATGATTTCTGATGAAGATAGTGTGAGGATCCTTTTCAAAGCATGTGAAGGATAGAACCAGAAACTGTTGACACAATACACGATTAAACTTGGAGCTAACATAGTCTAGCGACTCTATGTGATTTAAATCCAAGAGTTTTCATTGTCATGAGGATCTTACCACATTGCTTTTCTACAGATATATTCACCTCACAGCAATTTGGTAGGGTTTAAATTTGCTGGCTGGTTCGAGAGCTCTGCACAAGCTTAGCTCCTTGTCACGAACAGAACATCAAGAAATCTTTTGCTTTCTAGGCATATACTATTCTTATTATGTGAAACTCCTATATACTGAAATAGCAACCCAAATTAATAGATCTGAGTCTTTCTAATGGTCTAGCCTTCAAGGCCTACATGCACACCTATGTCATTTTCAGCACAATCAAATCAAATGTGACCGATTCGGCTTGTTTCCATTGGCTTGACATTTGTGAGATCCCCCAACACACACACACATGCACACACGGGAAAGCTAAGAGACAGAGAAACACTACGAGGATGAATTAGCTCAAACACTCTCTTGGCTTAACCACGTAGAGAGTTCCTGTAAGGAGTTAGCTAATAGATTAAGATTCATACCTCGAAAATCTCGTGATGAGCAATTCAAACTTCTGTGTCTCCCAAAACTCTGTGCTGATGAATGTGCATAGGAAACACCATGAACTTCGCAAACCTGATTTGATTCCATCGCCTTAAAAAGCCGAGGACACTTGGGTGAATGCAATTCATCCCCCAAGACTTCAAGCTTGACCGAAACATCACGGCAATCGCCGGCATCTTCCTCTTTCAGCAAGACAAATCCACAATTGCCAAGGTTCGGTTCCTCAAATCAGCAATCTTTGGCAGATATTCTATCTTGGATGTGCTTTTCTCTAACATGATTACATGGAAAATGGAGTCCATTTCAGATTTGAAGACCAAAAATTAGCCCTTACAGATAGAGTAACGCTCTGCAAATTCATTCCAACCCTTTGATAATTAAACTATCTCAGCACATTTTTCCAATTCCACAGGCCAAATAATTGGACCATCTGACATTCTCAGAAGCATCCTTTTTGAGAGATTCTCACCTTACTTTCTCATGAACTTCTTTGGTAGTCCCTGTGGGAAAAATAAAACCCGTAATCTTAATAAACCTATGACACTTGCTTTCAATTTTAAAATGACGAACAATATAACAAGCATGCATAAATTGAAAAGGACATCGTGAAGCACACATCCTATTTGGTTCATTTAGATTTGGAATGTGGTATGAATGAGTGCGAATCTGGATTATTATGAACCTCACAAACCCAATCGGAATAGAAGTACACTTCATTGATTCATCAAGAGTAGATAAAGGAGATAATATTAGGAACACTGAGTTAATTTTGGACCAGCCAAAGTGGCTCTTCCAGAGTTCATCTCGATCAATATAAAACAAGTCTTTACCAGCACTAGTGAATATGTAGACTCTGAACACAACATCATCCCAATCTATGAGCGTTAACACACAACATTCCCTACATGCAGAAGGTTTCTCTTGCAAATGCGGGCCAACCGGCAGAAAGGAACACGGAGTATATGCAAAGATATAAACAGCCTTCATATATTTGATTTTCAGACATGCCAGTTGGAGTTAATAAGCTTGGATCTTACCAAGCCATCCTTAACATAACATGGCCTCACCACCACCTTGTAAAAGGGATGCTCCATTTGAAATTTGTTGGCTGATTTAACATCGGTGAGAGGTCTTGGGGTGTGTGGGACCATAAAAAACCAGCTCAGGATACCTTAGTTTGCTAGATTTATATGGTCCTGCCTCTACTTAAAAAACGGCAACTTTCGAAGACAGTTTGTGTCCACTTCATTAATTTGACTTGCAATGAAAAATTTTAGCATGGATTGGAACGTAATATCACCAACAGTGCCGAAAATTGAGCTTTTGAACAAAATATCATCTCCATCAATGAGCCCAAACACACAGAAACCTCCTACACAGACGTGTTCCTCTCTCTCAAATGCTCGCCAACCGGCAGAGAAGAACGCCACACGCTTTGTGAATGGCTCCTTACCTTCACCGGCCACGGTCTGTCTTAATGCCTAAGGACAACTCTGCCCATGCACATTTTCAAACAGCCAGTTTGATAAAGAAAGACCCAAAATATACTGTCACGAGACAGAAGCACACACGATGTTGATTTAGGGGCAACAAATTGCTAGTTTGAGGAACTTGTGCTTTTAGACTCCAAGGTAGCCTACATGATCTGAACAAAAATAAACATCGATAGAACGAACTTAAAAACAGAGCCCCTGCTGACGAAGACGACGATTGAGGAAGGTTTACCCAAAACAGCTTCCGACTTCAACTGATTCACACGCAGTAAGACACGAAAATCGGAAGGAATTCTGGCGGACCGGAGAAATGACGTGCGAAGAAGCGTGAACTTACGAGTTCACCAGATACAGATGCGGGAGAGAGAGTATGATCCTTGATGAAATGGGGAGGACTGTCCAGGCCCGGCGGTGCCATTTCCGGCGACGCGCTTTCATCTTCTCTCCAACGACGACGACAACGACCAGAAACCACGATCTTCAGGGAATGGTGGGCGTGCGCACTGTTCAGCTTGTCTCCAAAAAGCCCCTCCTCGCATGAAAAATCCTTTCAGTTTGGATAAAAGTTTCAGTGATGGAAGCGAGATCGATGGGGTTGATGATGCTGAGCAGACGTACCAATGTCGCCCTGACTGAAGGAAGAAACGAAAGAGGATGATCGGAATTTCTCGGCTGGGCTAAAGTATCGGACAATATGAGAAGCGGAGGCAAGCGAAAATAAAATGGACGAGTATGACATCAATTGGAACTTACTTATTTTACGAGCATATTGATTTAAGCTGATAACTTTTGCATGGCTGTATTTAGATCACCCTCCCGGTTCCAGCGCCACGAGTATCCGAAGAACTCCACCCAATCTAGTTTTGGTGTGCTTAGCGTACCCTTAGAAAATATCATCATTTTCCGGCACCCTTCCACATTAACATAAAACAAGGACGGAAACTTAAAGATGCAACTTGTGGTGGAGGAGAAGCATACTAGGCTCGCCAGCTTTTGGAGTACCAAATTTTGTAGCTTCCCAAAACAAATCACTTTTCCTTCTCCATTTCTATCGTTTGCCTTTACTTCTTTTATTCCTTCACATCCTATTACAACCATGTGGGTAAAATGCACCAAATTTGTGACCGCCGAAAATGTCACGACATGTACCAATCCTAAGGAATTCTTTACCACTAACGTCATCAAATTCTGGCAGTATGTCACTGTCGGAAATAATGTTGTCAAACAGGGACAATCCCAAATCTCAAATTTTTCAATACCCCGAATAATTTTCGCTACTAAATAGTCTTCTCTCCGTATACGCTTTAGGTTGTGTAGCTTGCTTAACTTAAGTTCTCTTAAATTTTCAAGTACTAGATGTTTTCCTTCGTCAACAAGTCCTTCGTCGGGGAATATATTTTTGAAGGAACTACAGAAGACCCCAAGGTTTTGTAGATTCTGAAATCTCACTAGAAGGAATGTGAGAGGAAAGATGGCATTTTCATCATGACAGCACGCCAATGTTAGTGCTTTTGGCTTGCCAAAGATGCCATCAGGAAGTGCCACGTCAAGTTTAGACCGGATCACGAGGGTATATTTTTTAAAATAAATTGAATTTTGGAGATTTTTTTTACACAAAACAAAATTCTAGATAGATTTGGGACCGAACTTAAAGTTTGGGGTTTTTTCTAAAACAAAAAAAAATTCTGGGTAGATTTGAAACTGGACCTAAAATTTGAGATATTTTCTAAGATAAAATTTTAATTTGAGTTAACTTTTTTTTATAAAAAAATCAGTCCTTGCGGCGTTTCCATGTGTATATTTGTTTCTTCTCTCCCTCCACGTCCACCTTCCTTCCAAACTCCAAATTCTACCTTCCCACTCCCGTTTCCATGGAACCCTAGCCCTCCGCAATCACTTTCCGACCCTCCGACGCCGGCGACTTCCTCTCATGGGCCGGCGACGACACAGTCACCCTCTACCTCCGCTGGGACTCCGTCCCCTCCCTGGAGGCTACGGAGTCGTATCTCCGGGCCGTCACCATTCCCCACCTATGGCGTCGCTCCATCTACATCGGCAACCGCTCCATGAGGTACGTCTCCGTCAAGCTCGGGTCCGGCGACGAGCGGTGCCGCGCCCGCGTCGGCTACGTCGTCGGGGCCGAGTTCTGGGGGAGGGGGTTTGTGACAGTGGCACTGAGGATGGCCGCCCGCCGCGTGTTCGACAAAATGCCTGAGTTCTTCCTGTCTGCACATTCTCTCTGCGAGCGGCCATTTCCAGATCGGAACCCAACACGCTCCTCCTTCCTTCTTCCTCCTTCTTCATTCATCCTCTTCTTCTTCATGTTCAGAGAGCCTCTCTGCTTTCCCATAAAATGAGAGGCGTTTACCACCACAATCACGACAACAACATCAACAATCACGACAGCAACAGCATCTACACTGTAAACGCCGCTGCTACTGCGATCGTCGCCGCCGAGGCTCGCGCCCAGCCCTTCGCCATTCTGGTACATCTCTGCCGAGCTGCACCCCGCGTGCTTGCTTGCGGACGCGTATGTCCCACGGGTGTGGGTTGATTTGGGTCTTGCGTATTTTCCTCTTTGATCTTGAGCTCGAGGTCGGTGTGGGAGGAGGAGTCGAGACATGATTTGTGCATTTCTACGTATTCACGGCCTTGCGTTTGTTCATTTAAATTTGCGTTTTCTCTTTGATTATGAGCTTCCGGTTGGCGTGGAGCGCCTTATCACGTGAATCGAATCATTAGGTGTGCCTTGATTGTCTTGTTTTGTGAGATTTTTTTGGACGAACTGTGTTCAGAGATTTCACATCTGTTTAGATCAGAGCAACGAAGTCGTGAATCGGGAAAGTAAATGGAGGCAGTGTTGTGATTTATCAACACCAAAGCCAGAGGCTTTCTTCTTTCTTAGGTCCTGTTTTGTCGCCGAGAAGATTGATCTAGATTTGTAAAGGTGGATCCTTCTGATTGCGAAAGCAAACCGGCAAAACAGGGGATTATCTAGCCAAACATGAGGACAGGTTTGGGAAAGATTCTGACAGGGTCATGAAATGGGGGAAATCTCTTGAGGATTTGGCCAATTTGGTTGGTTGGCACTTCTCAAAAGGGTACCATTACTTCCTCTTTTAAGTTTGACAGAGTAGGTTGGATACACTTTTTCCTATGGTTGGGGTTTTCTAAGTATTTCAGCGTTGAAATATACATATATAGTGACTCTTTTTGAAGTTATCTCCTTGTACTGAAGATTATAATGATTCTCTATCACTACTACATAGCCTACTCATGTACAGATTGATGGTAATGTCAATATGACGAGTATATTGACGTAGCATAAAGCTGCAGTTGAATCTTCATTATAAATTTATTTCACGTCTCTTGCTGAAACTTGAAACTAACTAGTTTTCTGTTCTTGGTGCAGTGGGACCTTTTCCTTTTCTTTTTCTGAGCTGATGCAATGGAACCTGCAGGGTTGAATCAAAGCTCATTCAGACAATCGTTGAAGAAGTCTCGAGTATACCTGTCAAAATGGGTCATAAACCCATTTCTTAACCCATTTATTAGTAAATGGGTCATAAATGGGTTAGTTATATTTAGTAAATGGGTCATAAATTGGTAGAAGTCTTATATTAGTGTTAAATGGGTCATAAATGGGTCGCAAATGGGTCATAAATGAGTTTACAACTGATTTAAACTCAACGCATTTCTCTCACCCTCACTTAATCTTGCATTCACTCATTCTGCACTCTCATTTCAGTTTGGGTATGAATTTTCCTATATTTAATTAAAGGGTTAATACCACGAAAAACCCTAAACTGGTACACTTGTGACAGATTTACCCCAAACTATTTTTTTGACCATAAAAAACCCCAAACTGGTACATTTGTGACAATTTTACCCCGAACTATTTTTTTGACCACCAAAAATCCCAAACTGGTACACCTGTGACAATTTTACCCTGAACTATTTTTTTGACCACCAAAAACCCCAAACTGGTACACTTGTGACAATTTTACCCCGAATTAATTTTTTTAATATTATTTTTTTATTTTTCGAATTTTTTTAGTTTTTCTTTTCTTTTCTTTTTCCTTTCCTTTCCTTTTTTTTTTTTCCTTCATCTTCATTGGACCAACAATGGATTGTTATATTGTAATTGATACCATAATAACGTGACACGTAACATAAATGCTACATTTTGACCCAAAAAAAAACATAAACGCTAAATGAAAGACTTTCTTTTATATGCATGAATTTTCATGCCAACCACTTTTTTCTACATTTAAATGTCTCGCGAAAAAGGCATTATATTGTTGTCGTGTCTTTCTTATTTTTGGGTGCAAGTGGATAGGCAAACTGATGGGGTCCAACGTAGGCTTGTTACCTAAGCTTGGAGTACAGCTAATCAACAATTTCTATACTTCCTGCTTGCCAATTTAATTTAACAGATTAATTTACAAAATTAGTATATTTTATATATAAGATGAGAGATATTATATGTGCATGGCGATTCATAAATCAATATGATCACTTGAAATATATAATAAATGAAACGCGAGACATTTAAATGTAGAAAAAAGTGGTTGGCATGAAAATTCATGCATATAAAAGAAAGTCTTTCATTTAGCATTTATGTTTTTTTTTGGGGTCAAAATGTAGCATTTATGTTACGTGTCACGTTTTTGTGGTATCAATTACAATATAACAATCCATTGTTGGTCCAATGAAGATGAAGGAAAAAAAAAGGAAAGGAAAAAGAGAAGAAAAGAAAAACTAAAAAAATTCGAAAAAAAATAATATTAAAAAATTAGTTCGGGGTAAAATTGTCACAGGTGTACCAGTTTGGGGTTTTTGGTGGTCAAAAAAATAGTTTGGGGTAAAATTGTCACAAATGTACCAGTTTGGGGTTTTTTATGGTCAAAAAAATAGTTTGGGGTAAATCTGTCACAAGTGTACCAGTTTAGGGTTTTTCGTGGTATTAACCCATAATTAAATATGAAAGTATTTTAGCAATATGGGTCTAATCGGATATGGGTTGGGTATGGGTCGGGTCGGGTATGGGTCAACAAAATTGCATTGCGCATAAATGGGTCATAAACGGGTTAATGGGTCAATTTGGGTCGGACCATTTATGACCCGACCCAAACCCAACCCGACCCACCCATTTGACAGGTCTAGTCTCGAGTAAATTAAATCGTCCCTCTTTGAATGTTGCAACTCACCCAGTTGGCATAGATGACACCCTTAGATGGAATTAATCCAATTCTTGGAATTGGCCTGGACGATGTTCGTATGATTGGCTTCTATGGAATTGGAGGCATAGGCAAATCCACCGTGGCCAAGGCCATTTAAAATTAATGTTGGATCGGATTTCCTTTTCCAAGTAATTTTCGAGAACTACTCTAAATGTTGTTGACTGTCCCTGATGCCAAATTGATTTCCTAGGTTCAACCGAATTTTGACGGCCAGTGCTCCAACAAGAGCAAAAAATATACCCACAAAGCGACAGACAAATTTATATGTATGCAAAAACAACAGTAATAGAGCTACGGAGCAGAAAAAAAACCAATACCTGAATGCTACTGACATGGCATCCGCAGCACAGTTTTCCTTGCACAAGAGACAAGCACTTAACATTTTTGTTTTGATTCAATAATTTAGAACGCCCGTTTTATGAATGAACCTGATAGAGAAAAATGAAAAGAACAATTACAAGCCAAAGGTGACGGATCGAGAGTGAGACGACATTAATGTCATATTTGTGCTGCCGTGTGCTTGGCACTGAAATGATTACTTTTCAACAACGATTGGCACTGAAGTGATTGCTTTTTAACAACGAATGGCACTGAAGTGATCGCTTTTTAACAACGAATGGCATTGAAGTGATCGCTTTAAAAAAAATTGGCACTCAAATGATCGCTAATTACAACTTTTAGATGACGTCGTTTAGGAGCTATAAGCTGGCTGGACACGTCGGCGAGCCATGTGGGACTGAAAAATTAATAAAATATGGTCATGTCGGATTTCGGCGACTCAAATTGGAGTTGGTACTCAAGTGATCATTTTTTTTAAAGTTGGCATTTAAGTGATCCGAAAAAAACTTTTGGCAGTAAAGTGAACGTCGCACAAAACTTCTGACACCTCTAGTGTTTTTGTTCTCAAGTTAGCGGGTCAGGGAGTATGATCTTGAAGAAGTGAAGAAGTGAGGACTACTACTTGGAGGAGTCTCCTGCTCGGCAACAACTTCGTCCTGTCTACGGCGACGAGGACGAGCTTTCAAATGAAGCATAAATTGCTCGTCTCTTGCTCTTGAAATTGAATCGATCCGGAGATCGAGGAAGCCAAAAGCAGTGAGCAGGAATCAGGAGCTATTTTCACATGTGGCTTTTTGAAAAGTGCCCATTTGGTTTAAAAAAAGAAGCCAAGAAGACTATCATTAGCACTTGGTGTATGCGCAATTTGGATACTTATGTGAAATAAGCATTTATTGTTTTGTTTGTAATTCCAAAATCTACTAATGAGATTATAAAATGAAAAAAATGAAATTGGAAGGGATTCATCGGAATATTTTAAATGGAGTCTGCTGGAGAATGAACTCATTAATAACGCTAATGAGATAGTTTTTTAATATTCATATATGAGAATTATGCTTCTACTACCACGTAAAACAAAAACAAGGGTCTGTTACTTTAAAATTCCAAATTGTTCAGATATGATTAAGTGAATTATAGAAAATATCACTTTATAATTGATGAAGATGATTCATATCTCGGTTATCAAAAAAAAAAGATTATTCATATCTCTCTAAATTGGTGAGAAAATACTTTCAATTAAGAATTATGGTAAGTTCTTGAATGAGCTTTTCAAGGAGTTACAGCATTATATGGATCCGATAGGTCTTGAAGAATTGCTCATAATAAAGTGGACTTTAGTTAGAACATATTTTACAAATAAATGAAAATTATAAATTGAAAAAAAACTTAATATAATATCGACGAAAATGAGAGTTAATTATGATTTCAAAAAAATTATAAAAGAAAAATATGTAGGCATTGTTTCACTAACGAAAACTCAATATAATTTCTCTTGAACTTTTTTTTCCCTTTTTCGGCTAATTTCTTAGTTAAGCGTCACATGGTGCCCATTTGGCGCCATATTATCGCTTTAACATCATCAATTAGACATGTAAAGCACCATATTAGTGTCACGTCAAAAAATTAATCGAAAAATCGCCATAGTGGATTGATTGCAAAAGAAAAAAAACAATCAAAGTTAGTGCATCGGGCATCGAAATTAAAATTTAGTGACCTAATTGTAAAAAACGACTCCATATGAAATATTACCCACTTCGAAGAAAAAACACAATCGAAGTTAGTGCATCGGGCTTTGTTGTTGGAGGTGCTCCGGATACAACCACGACCAACGAAATTTGCAATGACAATGAGTACATGCGATGAGATGGTTTTATGATTTCCCGACACAACGTCCTGAATGATCCGAGTGCCAAAACGACGAATAACCGATACAGTTACTACACTAAATCGAAAGACTGCAAAAAATCCCATTACAGCCATGGAGCATGCAACGGGGCATTGAGCAATCCGGATTGTACTTGCGTGCACGAGGAATGCTCGGGATCGAATCGAAAAATGGATGCGGACACAGCATTGGGGCCCAAATCCAACTCCAAGATTGTCGAATTAGGTACGAGAAAACCTCATTTTCAGAATGATGAGGTGTTTCCTGCGAAGAATATCTGGACCCTTGGACAAGAACATATATCTATGAAGCCTAGCCAACTAGCTGTTCTTTTTCCTTGATATAGAAGGAACATGTGACCAGTGTAAGTACTGGGCAAAATAGTCCTTTAGTGTGTTATTGTATACTTTATAAACAATATCAATGTATAAAACACACATTTATTGAAACATTGTCTAAATTAGGATTTAAGCAATCAATTGATGATAACTTCCCGTTTACTTTCAAGGAGAGGAGATTCATTTATCGCGATGATATTAATTTATGCCAATGACATCTCGGTAACCGGAAATGACATTAGGTTAATTTTTCAAATTAAAGGAAATTTAAATAGAAATCTCAAATTGAGAGACCCGGAAAAATCATGATGCTTCTACCTAATCGAAGTCGTGACAAATAAAAGTGGAAATTTCCTTTTGGCAAATGACATCAAGCACTGCTCATTCAAGCAAGAACAGACCAGCGAACTCCCGTCCACGAATTCATACTTTTTTCTTACGGACTCTCTATTTTCTTTTTTCTCTTTTTTCTCTCTTTTTTTTCTTTCACACTCGCTTGAACTTTTTGCCCCCCGTTTTCCCAAAAATTCCACACAAAATCCGAACTGAATTCTCGTTGTTTTCTCTTGAAGCTCGCCGCCGCCAATCTTCGCGCTCCGCCTATCTCGTCTCCGACGATGACCCCCTCAGATTGGCCTCGGTCGGATGCCGTCGCCGGTCGATGAAGCGGCGCCGAACCCGGTGGGAGTGCCGAGAGCGAAACCGAAAAAATCTCGTCCTTCGAATCACGGCAGATCGTATCGTATCGTAATCCAGATGATGATGATGATGCTCCATCCCACCTCAGCTTTGGCAATCGGATGAAGCTCTTGTCAACACCAGCCCGCATCGCCCTACTTTGCATGCGCCGTCGGCGGGGCGAAAGGAAGGACGCCAGCTGACGGCGGCAATGGAATCCGAAAGGCGGCGATGAAGCGGAAGAGAACAGAGCAAGGCAGAAATCGATGAGCATGTTTTGGAATGAGTCGAAAATTAACTGGGAAGTTCAATCGGATATGAAACGACGCGAGAGAGAAAAAGAAGTGGAGCAAGACTCGGTGGAAAACGAGGATGGACGGAGAGAAATGGAGAGAGAGAGATGACTCGACTCCAGTGGACTGAAGGGGGGGGATTGATCCCTCTAGCTGATGACGATTCACTGCAACCGCGAATGGAGCACCACCTAGCGATTCATCGAGACCGCACTCTCTCTGACGATTGTTGCTTCCAGCACCCATCCAAGCACAAAAGCCGTCGCTACCGGTTCGAAGATGTTTAGCCAGCACGACGTTCGAACTTGACCACAGAGTTTCCTGGTCGTTGAATGTGTCGCGTCCTCTGAGGAGTAGGTGTTCGGTGAATTGCGCTGGAGAGAAACAGAGAGCGAAATGATTCCGAAACAGAATTGTCAATGAACAGTCAGGTCGTTTCATCTCCGATTGAACTCTGGAATTAATTTCAAAATATTCCAACTTTGTCTGTTGATTCCTGTTTCGTTTTGTTTTCTCCCATTCTCTCGCCGTCTTCCGAAATTCCACTGCCGTTGGTTGCACTGTGGAGGAGGAATCGAGTTTGTGTGGCAGGTGTTCCATGGAATGACGAAGCCAGACTCTGTTTCGAAGAATGCCTGTTCGAGAGAGAGAGAGAGAATCAGCGGGCTTTATCTGGCGGCGAGAGCAACTTCAAGTCCGAGAGCGCACGATGTTGTCGATTTCTAAGATGAAAAGCCACTGCCGGAGACTCGGATGCTGTGTTGTTGGGAGGGAGGTTGCAGAGCAGTTGTGCCGAAGCGACGCAGTTCGTTACATGGTTATGCTACTGCGGCGAAAGGGATGACTGTGAGAGAGGCTCCAAAATACTGCGCTTGATGAGGAATTGTTTGCAGATCCTAAGAGTCTTTCCTAATGGGTGGTGAGGTGGTGGGAGAATACCAAGGGGCCTACAAGGTGTCTTAAAGGTTTCCTGTGGTTTTTTATGCAGCGCGTTAGTTGCATTATTTGAATGCGTTGTTGTCAAGGAGTGGATAGTTTGCATGGTCGCAAATCTAATTGGTGTTTGCTCAAGTCTCCTGCCGTTCAGTTGATATCATGACGGTATCAACCTAAGCACAGAAAAATGAGATATACATGACACATATGCTCCAGTATAATATCGGAGGTGCGGGATGGGACCACTGTTACTGCTTTGATTAACTCAGCTTGTAATGTTTGGTATTAGCCGCAAAAAGCTTCACCATCTCCTTTGTCGTTTTCCTGCCTTCTTTTGTTCGAAAGGCTAAGCAATCAAAGAATGCAGATTCTGGGCATGCTCGTCTTGATATGAAGTAGTAATTGCTTTTGCTATTCAATGACACTCTTCACCCTCATAAACTTTGATTGTTGACCTATTGTTGCGTAGCTTGACTGCTATTCTCTAAATTGTTGTTCCATTTGGTAACGAGGGTAATTGGTCGATGATTCAGTCTTGTCGAATTCGATCTATTAATCATGTGCTCTGCTGTTCTAGCAATTGAATGAATTTTTATTTTGATCTGCTTTGCTTCATGGCTATTGGTATCAATCTTATATGTTGTTTCATTCTGTAATAGTGCAGTGTATGAAATGGTGAGCTCCTGAAGCTCACTCCTAGGCAACGTCATTGATTATGTGCCATTTGCTGCATTTGTTTCTCTTGTATACATGTATTTAGTGACAGCAAATTAGAGCATGCAGACTCTCTGAAAATATAAATCATGGAGATCTAAGGAAGTATCTTTGTGGATATTTCGACACTACATGGGGGAAAAAGTACAGTTATGTAAAGATACCCGAGTCATGAGTAGTCGAAAAGCCATCAGAGTTATTATTTGTGATTGATGTCTAACAAGAAGCCGTGACTGATGTCTTTCTCTCACGAATGCCCGCCAATCGGCAGAGAAGGACAGATACTACGTCCCTCTGGCCCGTCCATGGCTCCTAATGAGCTTCACTGCCCACGGATTTGTCCAAATACTAAAGAGATGATATTTGTTTGTTTTCCTGAATATGTTGCTTGGCGAATCCAACCGGAACACCTTGGACATGTACATGTTTTGAACAGCTTATACTTGAAAATTGTTAAATTGAACATGAGATACAACAGCGATGATTTAAGCTCCAGATCTTAGTGGGCTATTGGTAAGATATCGCATAATCACCGGTTTGAAAAAGGGCTGCTCCGAATCAACATCACTAGCCAATTTAGGAGATGGGAGAGGCCTCGAAAGTGGAGGACCATGAAAATCCTGGTTAGAATGGCCCCTCTTCGCATTTAGAATGCTCGATCCCACCTGTAGTGAAGCATGAGAACTAAAATAGACGGTGGTGTGAACATCTCTTTAATTGACTAGCTATGACAAGATTTCTCATAGATTGGAAATTACTGTTATCATGAAAATCAAAATTAAGTTAATTTGATGGAATAAGTGCTAAATGTTTTTTTTTTGGTAAGTGCTAAATGCTCTTCATAACAGAAGTAACTAATAAACTACAAGTTGCACCGACATGCAAAAATACTTGCATAAATCTTCAAGAATTTGAAAAGAGATGAAGAAAAGAATGTGATGTAAGTAGACATTGACCTGGTAAATCCACTGGTTGCTCAAGGAAAGTCTAATTGACATTATGACACTTCATTAGTTCTATATGTCAGGTTGAGCCACTTCAATACTTAAAGAAGCACCAAATATAAGAGTTTCTTCTAAACTGGAAGTTACAGGATTGAGACTAGCGCACAAAAGAAGAAAACTTAAACAAAAAAAGCGTATACTTTTCATTGATCCCAACTATTGAACAAAGGAGGCATAATTAGGAATCCTGAGTTCAGATCGACGATACAAATGGCTTAGAGTAAGACTGCCCTATGTTCTATATTTCCTTGTTTTCTTGAATATGTTGCTTTGCAAATCGACCAGGAACGTTCGGCACATATCTACATGTGTGGAAAAACCACTGTATGCTAAAAGGAGGACATCACATAAAGCATACACTAATGTGGAAAAAAGCACATGATGTAGATTCATGCCCATATTTGCCAGTTCAGGAGTTTTAAACAACACCCTTAATAGTCTCATGAAAGTCATTGATCTTAACCTGCAATCTAAAGCATTCTTGAAGAAGTGGCTGTCCATTAATAGCTATTTTCAATTAGGTCACCATTCAAATGAGTGCCCGTTCTTTCACTTGGATGTAAATAGAGCAACTTGTGGAGAATATCCAAGGCAGTCTCGACCCGATTACTGTCTTTACTTACTCATTTTTTCCTGGTTCCACATTATTCCATCATTAGGATTCCCCTAGACACTTCGAGAAAAATAACATGTCATATGGTTCCCCATACAAAACCAAATCAACTTGGGAAAACATAATATCGAGGCATGATTTATAGCAATCATAATTGAACTTCAAACATGCCAGTGATGAATTAGGCTAGAGATCTTACCACTTTACTCTCATGATCTTGCCGTATCACCACTTTGAAAAAGGGATGTTCCGAAGTGAGGGGCTTTGGAGGTGTAGGACCACGAAAAACCAGGTTAGAATGGTCCGTCTTTGGAGATGTCCAATTTTATGTTTAGACTGTTCATTCCTGCGCTAAACTAAAAATGAGAACTTTATAAGTCTTTAGTATATATAAGCGTTTCTTCAATAGACTTACCTTGAAAGGATCTCTGCAGAAATAGGAAATTATGATTATCATAACAATCAAAATTGAGACAATTTAACGGAATATATGTTACAAGTGTCTTCAACTAAGAAGAGACAAACTAACTAGAATTCATTACGTACCAATCAAACCACAAAAGTTTTATTAAAACGATTTTGAGTGTATTTTAAATTAAAAAAAGAAAAGAAAAAGAAAGTGTACTTGTTACTGATGCAGCACAACAAAACATGGGAGGCATAATTTTAGACCCAGAACTAGGGGTGTGCAACCGGACCGGGTTTACCTGGAAACCGGACCAACCCACCCGAAAAATAAGTTCGGGAACCGGTTCTAACAAGAACAGGTCTGGGTACCGGTTCCACTTCTTGGGAACCGGTTAAAACCGGTCTGGTTTCCGGTTCCAAGTAAAAATCAACCCAAACCTGTTTTAGAACTGATTTTAGAACTGGTTTTGAGATAATGTAAAAAAAAGTAAAAAACCTATATCATGTTACCCTACTTCACCGATTTTAGAACCGATTTCCGGTTTAATATTGGAATATGTTTCACAACTATGAGTGAAACAGTACAGCCTTTAAAGTCATCTAAATATTGTGTGATTCAGATGAGATATATAGACATTTTTCTAGTGAGAGCATATGTTTTACCGCTAAGTCTCTTGATTTTTCTTTTAAGATATTTCATTCAGAAACAGAAGTGAGGAGTTATCTCATCACGGCATAAAATAAAGAGCTAAACATGTTGAATAAATTCCCTGGAAATGTGACTCTTAAAGATTTATGCAATTAGACTATGTCCTGCCACATAGTGCTTTTGGATTGTTGATTTTGATGGATTGTAATTTCAATTGCTCATTTTGGGGATTGTTACTTTTGGCGGATAGTGGTTTTTGTTGTTCATCTTTTATTTTAAATTGTTTTATTGCAACCTATATTGATTTGCTAGAAAAAAATGAAACCGAAAAAAGGAACAAAAAAAAATAAGTTCTCGGGTAGACCTTGAAACCGGACCGGAAAAACAGGGTTGGTTCGAAAACAGGGTCTAGAAAAAACATGGTTGATTTCAGGTTCAAAAAATTAAGAACCGGTTATAACAGGGTTGGTTTCAGGTTCTAGGTCCGGACCCAACCCACTCTGGAACCGATCACCCCTACCCAGAACTCAAGTCACGCCATAGCCAGCCAAAAGTGACGCTTCGAGTACTCATTTCAAACAATGCAAATCTAGTCTTTACTGATACCACTCGAAATGGAGAGTTTGAACGCAATATCATCCCTATCAATCAGCTCGAACACGCAAACATTTCTTGCAAGCATGAGATTCTCTCGAAAATGCACGTCGACCACAAGAAAGGGCAGAGACATAGCCCCTCTGACGCGTCTGCAGCTCCTAACGAGCTTCACTGGCCATGACCTGTCGGAATACTTCAGAGTTGCTCTTTTGCTTTTCCTGAATATGTCGCTTGTTGAATCCTCCCGGACGCACTGCGCTTGTGCATGACTGGACAGCCAGGCTATGAAAGAGCTTGATGATAGTGATGGTGGAGACGGTGAGCTTGAGAGAAAATAATAAGGGAGGAAGACTCGTTGAAAAAATGAAGATGGACAGAGAGATGGGGATCACCTTCCCACTGCATCTCTATCTTCGAAAGGATCGTCGTTCATTGTTTAGCCGCTGCCACGACGGTCGAGCTTGACCACCGGAGTTTGCCGGTCGTTGAACGTGCCGCGTTCTATGAGCAGAAGGTGCTCGGTGAATTGCGCAATAGAGAAACGGAGGGTGAGACGATTTTGAAACAACAAACAGAGGAAGATACGCCTAGAGAAATCTCCTCAGTTCGTCGCGACATTCAGGCGATGACGTAATTCGTCGATCAACAGTCACGCTTACCAGGTCGTTTCATCTCCGATTGAACTCTAGGATTCATTTCCATAGATTCCAGCTGTCGCGACCTAAAATTTTGCTCTCAGGCTAATGGATTGTTAAGACTAAGCCTAACTCGGGCCCTCCCAAACCCTACCAATTCGCAACTTAGGATTTAAGTTCTTAACGTGCAAATGTTTTCATGCTTGGAGTCGCCACTAATCTATTTGTGGTAGGTCGATTAGAAACCTAAATAAAACATAGGGAGATATGTTTTATTCCTACGAACCAGAGATTCTAAGCTCGGGGACTTGATTACGTTAGATCTAGTCTAACGCCCTTTCGGTACCTTTTCTTTTCAAAAAAAATGTTTTGCATGCAGTCTGGATCCATTTTATAGCCTAACCACTAACATGTGAGGTGTTCATGCGGGTGCGCAAACCACCAAAGTAACACCCAATAATCAAAACATTAAATAAATTGCAAGAATGAGAGAATTACTTACCTCGAAGCAACGTAAGCATCTGCGTTGTTAGCTAGAAAATCACATCAACAATCCTAATATGATTTCTAATTAACAAGCAGTTCACTCAATATTTTTTTTAGGATTTTCACTTATTTAAATGAAAACTAACCTATATGTAATGACGTGTAAAAATTAACATGCGATTAATGCAGCCTAACATGCAAACTATATGCCATGCGACGACGTGACCTAATTCTAATGATGAACAAATGATTTATTTTTGGTATTTTTTAAATGAAATTCGGAATAAAAAATTACTCAAATTAATATGCAATCTATCCTAGAGAAAATGATTTAATCTATCCTAAAGTGATTCCTTTTTGGGATTTTTATTAAAATTCGAAATTTTAAAATATCCTGAATAATCCACTAAGATTAAAATAATCTCTAATTTAAACTAGGAAATATGCTACCCTAAATCCCAATTTAAATCAAATAATTATCTTATTCTTTTGGATATATTTAAGATTCCCTAAACATGCAAAATTTCTAATTTAAATCTAACTAACAAATTTTTGGATTTTCTTTATTTAAAAGGAAAACAATCAAACGAAGATAGCAATCACGTTCAAACAAAACACGCAATCCGCAAGATTTATTCAAATTCGGATAAGGCAAAGAAATTAAACTGACAATCATATCTATAGGGTTATAGATATTGACGGAAAGTTGATTGTTCGAATTTGGAAAGCGAATAAAATCTATTATCTTATCCAAGTGATTATGGACAAGATAACGATTTTCCGTATCGCCGCGTATCGTACCTTAGGGATAAGGTCGGATAGTCGTCCAGATACGTTGCTAAATTAGGAAAATTTCCCAATTTTGGGTATTTTTTGAATATTGCGGATATCACAAAATTACCTTAAGATATCTAGCTATCCACCAAAATATTCACGAAATATTCAAACACCCGAAAACTAGGAAATTAAATATTTGAAAGAAATATTCGGATAATCTTACCTAATTGGCGAATAATTCCAAATTTGAACTCGGATCGAACTCGGGCTTGCGGATCGGGACGGTGATCAAGGTGGGAGTTCTCGCGGTGGTGTTCGTGTCGGACAAGCACGTCGGGGATGCACGAACTTCACCGTGGAGAATTGCTTTGACTTTGCAGAATGTGTGCGTGGAAGAGAGTCTGATGGTGTACCTACGTCGAAGGAAGCTCCCTCTCTCTTTTCATGTATAAGTGTTGCACTGTCTCCTGCCTGACCACTTCCTTCTTGTCTTTTGAATAATGGCCGTGTGTTTCTTGTCAGAATCTCTCCCCAAGAAGAGCCCCCTCTGTTGACCGAGTCTTCTCAATATGGTCTCCCCTCTCACGATTTTCTTTGTGTTTCTTTGAGTGGCCCTCTGCTTTGGGCTAATGATTGACTTCACAAAATGGAAGGCCGCGGATGGTTGCACGGATGGATGGGCTTCTCCTCTGCAGGTCTTTCTCGAAGCTGCAGCAACAAAACTCCTCCAAGGCTCGTCGAGGATGCTCCGAGGACTCCGAAGGACGAGAGTGAGGATCGGATCAGCGCAGCAGCAGCAAAATTCCTTCAAGGCTCATCGACGATGCTCCAAGGACTCCGAAGGACGAGAGTGAAAATCGGATCAGCGCCAGATTCACGCCGATCACTTGCTGGACAGAACTCTCTTCTCTCTTGCCTCCTCGTGACCGTGTATAAAATTGTGTGGCCTCTCGCTCTCTCTAAAAATTCTGATCTTGAAAATTATGAGAGTCCTCCCGATTATGAGACATAAACATATATTTATAGTGTAAACCTAGGTCAATTAGCCGGGCTCTCTAGTACTAATGGGCTTAGGTTTAGGCTTTAATTTAATTCTAAGTGGGCTGAATTAATTTGGGCTTTTCTTTAATTAAGCATAATGGGCTAATTTAAGCTCAAATTAAGACAACCAAGCCCTTTTGCGTGTGATTTTCGGCCCATGCTTTCCGAGTGAGCCGAGTCTCGTTCGATGCCCAAGCTCGATTTACATGATGAATTTTAAGCTCGCTTACCGCCGTCGATCCGATGCAAAATGCAATTAATCTATATGAACCTAAACTATATGCTATGCAATTTTAATATTTTTGTTCAAGGGTTAAAAATTTAATCCCTAATTTTCTATGTAATTAACACTAAATGATGCGCCAAAATTTAGGTGTCAACAGCTGCCCCTCTTTGAGTGGAGGCTCGCAGAGGTTTTGCTCAAAGACTGAGACCTAAATTTAAACTATGCAACATGATGAATGATTTTTTTTTTAAATGCAATGATGCATGATATGCAAACAATAAGGAACGTATGTTAAGGCTTCTCACTTCATGTGGAGCGGTGAAAGAGTCTTACATACGGATCGCACAAAAAGCGTCCAAGTGATGGAAAGCTTTATAATGCTGTGAATTCTCTCGATTTCCAAACTTCTGGTCCACTGGAAGTAAGGTTCTCGAGGTACTGGATTGCCTATCTGTTACCTGTAGTTTCCTACAGATGCGAAATAGCGCATGATATGAAGAAAGAATGAGGACGTGTTGCCTATACCACTGGGCAATCACGAAAAGAATCATATCACCTCTTCCATTGGGTGAGCATGAGGTTGGTTGTACCACCTATTCCACTGGGTGAACACAGAATGAAAAATTATGTTGCCTGTTCCACTGGGCAAACATTTAATGTGGTGTGTTGTCTAATCCACTGGACAACACGGAATAAGAAACTATGCTGCCTGTTCCACTGGGCAAACATTAAATGGGGTGTGTTGTCTATTCCACTGGACAACACGGAAAGGATCACGTCACCTCTTCCATCGGGTGAGCATGAAGTTGGTTGTACCACCTATTCCACTGGGTGAACACAATGAAAAATTATGTTGCCTGTTCCACTGGGCAAACATTTAATGGGGTGTGTTGTCTAATCCACTGGACAACACGGAATGAGAAATTATGCTGCCGCGTACTCCACTTGGCAAACATGAAATGGGGTGTGCCGCGTACTCCACTTGGCAACACCAAATGAGAAATTATGCCGCCTATCCTACTGGGCGAACATAAGATGGGGTGTGCTTCGTACTCCACTTAGCAACACCAAATGTCACCTGTTCCACTTGGTGAACATATGAGAGAGATAATTTCTCCTATTCCGGAGAGAGAAACAATGAAGAATAATTAGCAGACGTACCTGAATTCACTTACCTTGTAGGAGTGGTAAAGTAAATCGATGCATGATTCTGATTCTGTACCATCTGACAATCACTTGGGCTTTATTCCAAAGATGTTGCTTGATGAACGTTGATGGACTTCAGTGGCCTTCCTCATAGGCGTGTCATGGGGGAATCTTTTGGATATCGTCTTGGACACTTATCGATTGGGTGAACCAGGGGCTATCCTGAATGCTCATGGGTTTTCTAACAAAGTACCTAGATATCATCAGAGGTACCTGAAAAGGCTTGATCAATAGATGCATGGATATCGCTAGAGACATCTAGAGATAATCAAATATAGAACCTGACAATTGCTCGAATAGGTTAGGGATACCTAGATAGTCACAGACATCCAAGGGATAGAGATATACTTACCTGGTGATATCTCTGACTCTTGAGGGCGTGTCTTCTGCTAGACACGGTTATAGACAACAAGTAATATGCATTCATGGGTAATCAAGGACGCATATATTCATGCATTATAAATTCGA
This sequence comes from Syzygium jambos, assembly GCA_031216235.1. NCBI lineage: Eukaryota > Viridiplantae > Streptophyta > Magnoliopsida > Myrtales > Myrtaceae > Syzygium > Syzygium jambos. The sequence goes on along the minus strand of CM062226.1, from coordinate 5,606,517 downwards.
CTGGTTTTCATGCATGACGATTTTATCGAGTCAGTATTACAAAATTTCACTGGGGAGAATCATGACAAGACAATCCGGATTCACAAGCAGATATCTTGAAAATGTCGAATGAGGGACTTTCGGTTCGGAAGGGCTTTCTCTCATCCTTATCAAAAAGTGGCTAATTTATGAAAATCACTCTATCTCACCATCTTCATGTCGACAAGGGTCCGAGTATTCTCGCAAGCGATACAACCTTACCAATCCGAGAGGTCTTTGCTAGGATCGTAATGTAGGCTTGGTCAATGGCTTAGCAAAAGGGGACTCTTCGAGTCGAGGCTACTGAAAGAAAATACTCCGCAATCGTCTCCGGGTTTACAAGTCAAGAACCCTGCAAAATGAGATAGAAATGGACTTGCTCGCACTTCTTCGAGCTAAGCTTATAAACATCAGAATCCTACATTAGTTCAAGTGTCATAATCTGAAGAGACTTTGTAAGGGACGTAACGTAGGCTAGGCTCATGGGTTGAGAAATGAAAGGATCATTAGGCTCAAAATGTGTATAAATAGGGTGAATAAGTTGATGATCATCTCGGCATTGTCATCAGTCTTCCTTTTCGCCAGGGATTGTCTTCTCGGTAGACGTTCCATTGGGCTTGAATTCACCACTTGATTCCTTTGAGACTTGTAAGACTACTGCTCCACTGGGATTCATGACTTTGACATGCCATATCTTGACATTTTTTCTCTAAAGATCTCCCTTTTTTTTGGGTTTTCTTTTTCTTTTTCTTTCCGGCATTGGCCTTGCTTTTACCAGGCACACTGCTTTTTCATGCCCCCTAGTTCTTTTTTTTTTTTTTGACTTTTGACACACACTGTCTATAATGCATATATCAGCCAACCACACTTTGGTTTGTTTTTACCAAATTACTCGACATTCGGACTCTCAAGGGTCTTCATCTTTTATCAGCGCTCCGAATATGCTGCTTGAACAATGATGACTGTTGCCTTGCCCCAGTGTGGGGGATGATCACCAACTGGGTTCATATGAAATAAAATTGTAGGCTCAATTGGGCTTAGCAAAGGATGAAATGTGTATAGGATAGAGAAAGAAATGCTCTTCATCATCCTAAGGCACTTGAACTTTGCGTGAATTCATCTGAAAAAGCAACACTCGAAGATTGATGCAAGTGAGAGCAAGACAATCTCTATTCATTTTTCACCTTGTAATGCTGACTTACTTCCAGTTTACCCCGATGTAGGGTGGTTCTTGACAGGGGTAATTTGAAAGGATTTCTCCAAACATTTAGGCTCAAAGTGGCGAAACAATGGATAACCTGTAGTGTTTGGGATAGAGAAATGAACTGCCTTTCGTCACTTCAGTTGCCGTACCTTTTGCGAGATAACCCTTTACCTTGCAGACATGGAATTTTTTTTACTCAACTCACTGAAGATTAGTGCATGGGACTGTGTATAGGATAGGGCTTGCCTTTCATCATCCCGATGTACCTCATTCAACACATTCAATTCATTCTACATGAATTATAAGATTGTCCAAATAGATTTCCCTTTTGAAATCGATGATGCAGACCGATAAAATAACCATGCAGAATTTAAAGCCAAAGCAAACATCTTAACTTGAAATTGATGGATACCGTTTATTCATCAGTAAAATGTTTGCAATTCAGAATATAAAACTAAACACTTGAAAGCTTTTGCTGCAAAATGTTAGATTTTATCAGGGGTGATACATCTTCACAGCATCAGAATTAACAGGAGTGGAGAACTCACGACTATCCATTTCTGCGAGAATCAGGGCACCTCTGGGAAGCACCTTTTTTGGACCACATATGGGCTGATGTATTTTGGGGCAAATTTACCCCCAGGAATAGGAAAAACTGACAGTACCTTCTTTAGGACTAGATCATTACCTCAAAGTGTCTTTGACGCACTTTTTGGTTGAAAGACTTATCTACTCATGCGGCAACTGGATCAAGCGTTTCATCTCACCTTCGGGAAGGGTTGCTCTTATCTTTACTTCCTTGGGTTCCTTCGTATCACTCAGGTTTATAGTGATGGTTCAGTCTGAAGTAAGAACTTTGGACATTTCACGTCGTTCTAGGCCACGCAGCATTTCCGAGGAATCTTTGAGTTCGTCGGTGTCATCAAGATCAGACTCGGTGGCACATAATTCATCAGAATGGACCGTTCCCATACCCTCACGTGTCACAAGATTGCCCCTGAAACATAAAGTAGGAGGTTCAGAAGGACAAACAGGGCTAAACATTGCATTTTTTTAAAATTTTTCTCTTTTTGATTTTTTAAAATTTTTGAAATTTTTTTTTTTAAATTCTTTTCAAAAAGGTTTTAACACGAGGGAACATGAAGAAGCCCAGGCCTCAGAATTCTCCTTGGACTATATTTTCTTTTATTGGTTGGATATCATCACCGGGCTGGTTTGATGTACCTCAACATTCCCTCAAAAAATTTGTAATTTCATTCAATAGAGTCAAATGAATTACATTTATTGAAATGGAAAATGCAAGCAAACAAGTCCTAAGCATAATTGAAAGTTCAGAAAACTAAAAATCCTAGAAAACAAATGAAATTCTAGAAAGCAAGAAATACTCCCATGTAAGGGAGGATTAACACAATCAGAGATGCCCCTATTTAAATAGGGAAATCAAGGTGCTTGGGACAATGAATCACGTGTGCTTGGGTACTTCACCATCCTTGGTCTTGTGTGGCGAGCCCTCCAAGTCAGATATTCTCCCTTCCAAATATGTTACCAATCTCTCCATCGTGGTGTCAAACTCTACTGCTTCAGGGAAACTAGACCATTCAAGGCCCATTTTGTCTTTTTCCTTGGAGTCAAAATTCCTTATCGAAGATGAGGCATCCATGTCATCACGGTGCTTCTGCTTGACGAGATAGGCCATAGTAGCACGCAACTCATCAACTTGATTTTGGAGGCTTGCAATTCGCCTGTTCATGTCATTAACAACACGGTTCAACACTTCATTTTGATCGGTTGTTTTTGCTCGTGGCCACGTATGAACGATTGATGGCCGGCGATCCATAATCACCTAGCTCGAGTATCAACTTCCTCACGGTGGTGGCTCGCAGCTAGGGGTGTCTCTGCTTGGCGGTTGGCAGACGTATGAGGCTCCGAAAAACAAAGACACGGACGTCGTTTATGCAGAGAAGCCGCAGTCGTTGCGAGAACGGCAAGTGGTGGATAGAGCTGTGGTTTGTGTTGGGCGGTGAGCTCACGGTGGCGGAGGAGCAACAACGAAGGAACTCGGTGAGATTGCCCCTTGGCAAGGTTTGAGCGATGGATCGATAACTGTGGATGATCCGTAGTCACCTAATTCAAGATAAATGAACCAAATAAGCACATGGTCAAGACAAGGTTGGTCCATGACACGCTTTCTAGTCTTTTTCATTCTTTGTTTAAAAAAATACTCGTATATGAACGAGACTTTATGGAAAAGTGCTCTAAGCAAAGAAATATAAATAACACTCTAGACACAACCTAGGAAATGGACGCATCAAAATCCCTAATCATAAAACTAGGAAAACCAAACATTAAGACTCCCTAGAAACTATGAACTGAAAACCAATTCTCTAAAGCCTTTTTTTTTTGTAAAAGAAAGACGACGGCAAACTTCTTAGGAAAATAATTACCTATGAAACACCTAGGAAAATAAAGACATAGATCGAAAATAACTTCTCCAAAAAAGCCTTCTTTCTTCTTTTTTAGTTTTATTTTCAAAGGACTCAATAATTATTACTTTTAAAATAAAAACTGACCTAGACCTATCATGGACCGACCCGAAAAATGCAATAACTAAATTAATTGCAAAAAGGAGAGTTCAGAAGACTTACTTCACCCAGTAGGACCATGACAACCACATAGACATGCGCATGAAACGTGAGGTTCGATTTCTATCTAGACTCTGGCTTGCAAAATGGAGACGTGAGGATTACCGGGCTAAACCAGTCATGGTTGTGGTTAGGCCGAGGTTCCCCTGACTCCGGCTTAGTCAAGGAGCCGACCCGGGTTGCAAAGGGTGCAACCGTGGTGGAAACTCAATGACACCGTGGAAAAAAACTTTCGGGACCAAGAAGGGCGACCCATACCACGCGGGTGTGGTCGGGGTGTCCGCTATCTTAGTACCATCCTAAACCTGTGCCGCCCAGGTCCGGCAGCGGGTTGTGTGTGCGGTGTAGTGTAAATGCAAGGCATGCACAGCAGGTTATATCATACAGCGCTTCGTGCATAAAATAAATCATTCATCCAAACACCTCCCTGCAAAACAAATGGTTAACAATCACGCCTCCCCTTATACCTCCCATTCTGCAAGAACATTTAACACCTAAAATGTTAGGGACGTACTTGGGATCCTCGCTGCCAAGCAAAAAATATTTTTTGAAAAGAAAAATTGGCCTAAGTCCACTAAGAGTTTTAACTCAAGTCCCCAGCGGAGTCGCCAAGCTGTCGCGACCTAAAATTTTGCTCTCAGGCTAATGGATTATTAAGACTAAGCCTAACTCGGGCCCTCCCAAACCCTACCAATTCGCAACTTAGGATTTAAGTTCTTAACGTGCAAATGTTTTCATGCTTGGAGTCGCCACTAATCTATTTGTGGTAGGTCGATTAGAAACCTAAATAAAACATAGGGAGATATGTTTTATTCCTACGAACCAGAGATTCTAAGCTCGGGGACTTGATTACGTTAGATCTAGTCTAACGCCCTTTCGGTACCTTTTCTTTTCAAAAAAAATGTTTTGCATGCAGTCTGGATCCATTTTATAGCCTAACCACTAACATGTGAGGTGTTCATGCGGGTGCGCAAACCACCAAAGTAACACCCAATAATCAAAACATTAAATAAATTGCAAGAATGAGAGAATTACTTACCTCGAAGCAACGTAAGCATCTGCGTTGTTAGCTAGAAAATCACATCAACAATCCTAATATGATTTCTAATTAACAAGCAGTTCACTCAATATTTTTTTTAGGATTTTCACTTATTTAAATGAAAACTAACCTATATGTAATGACGTGTAAAAATTAACATGCGATTAATGCAGCCTAACATGCAAACTATATGCCATGCGACGACGTGACCTAATTCTAATGATGAACAAATGATTTATTTTTGGTATTTTTTAAATGAAATTCGGAATAAAAAATTACTCAAATTAATATGCAATCTATCCTAGAGAAAATGATTTAATCTATCCTAAAGTGATTCCTTTTTGGGATTTTTATTAAAATTCGAAATTTTAAAATATCCTGAATAATCCACTAAGATTAAAATAATCTCTAATTTAAACTAGGAAATATGCTACCCTAAATCCCAATTTAAATCAAATAATTATCTTATTCTTTTGGATATATTTAAGATTCCCTAAACATGCAAAATTTCTAATTTAAATCTAACTAACAAATTTTTGGATTTTCTTTATTTAAAAGGAAAACAATCAAACGAAGATAGCAATCACGTTCAAACAAAACACGCAATCCGCAAGATTTATTCAAATTCGGATAAGGCAAAGAAATCAAACTGACAATCATATCTATAGGGTTATAGATATTGACGGAAAGTTGATTGTTCGAATTTGGAAAGCGAATAAAATCTATTATCTTATCCAAGTGATTATGGACAAGATAACGATTTTCCGTATCGCCGCGTATCGTACCTTAGGGATAAGGTCGGATAGTCGTCCAGATACGTTGCTAAATTAGGAAAATTTCCCAATTTTGGGTATTTTTTGAATATTGCGGATATCACAAAATTACCTTAAGATATCTAGCTATCCACCAAAATATTCACGAAATATTCAAACACCCGAAAACTAGGAAATTAAATATTTGAAAGAAATATTCGGATAATCTTACCTAATTGGCGAATAATTCCAAATTTGAACTCGGATCGAACTCGGGCTTGCGGATCGGGACGGTGATCAAGGTGGGAGTTCTTGCGGTGGTGTTCGTGTCGGACAAGCACGTCGGGGATGCACGAACTTCACCGTGGAGAATTGCTTTGACTTTGCAGAATGTGTGCGTGGAAGAGAGTCTGATGGTGTACCTACGTCGAAGGAAGCTCCCTCTCTCTTTTCATGTATAAGTGTTGCACTGTCTCCTGCCTGACCACTTCCTTCTTGTCTTTTGAATAATGGCCGTGTGTTTCTTGTCAGAATCTCTCCCCAAGAAGAGCCCCCTCTGTTGACCGAGTCTTCTCAATATGGTCTCCCCTCTCACGATTTTCTTTGTGTTTCTTTGAGTGGCCCTCTGCTTTGGGCTAATGATTGACTTCACAAAATGGAAGGCCGCGGATGGTTGCACGGATGGATGGGCTTCTCCTCTGCAGGTCTTTCTCGAAGCTGCAGCAACAAAACTCCTCCAAGGCTCGTCGAGGATGCTCCGAGGACTCCGAAGGACGAGAGTGAGGATCGGATCAGCGCAGCAGCAGCAAAATTCCTTCAAGGCTCATCGACGATGCTCCAAGGACTCCGAAGGACGAGAGTGAAAATCGGATCAGCGCCAGATTCACGCCGATCACTTGCTGGACAGAACTCTCTTCTCTCTTGCCTCCTCGTGACCGTGTATAAAATTGTGTGGCCTCTCGCTCTCTCTAAAAATTCTGATCTTGAAAATTATGAGAGTCCTCCCGATTATGAGACATAAACATATATTTATAGTGTAAACCTAGGTCAATTAGCCGGGCTCTCTAGTACTAATGGGCTTAGGTTTAGGCTTTAATTTAATTCTAAGTGGGCTGAATTAATTTGGGCTTTTCTTTAATTAAGCATAATGGGCTAATTTAAGCTCAAATTAAGACAACCAAGCCCTTTTGCGTGTGATTTTCGGCCCATGCTTTCCGAGTGAGCCGAGTCTCGTTCGATGCCCGAGCTCGATTTACATGATGAATTTTAAGCTCGCTTACCGCCGTCGATCCGATGCAAAATGCAATTAATCTATATGAACCTAAACTATATGCTATGCAATTTTAATATTTTTGTTCAAGGGTTAAAAATTTAATCCCTAATTTTCTATGTAATTAACACTAAATGATGCGCCAAAATTTAGGTGTCAACACCAACTTTGTCTTTTGATTTATGTTTCGCTTTTGTTTTCTCCCATCCTCTCGTCGTCTTCCAGAAATTTCATTGCTGTCGGTTGCACTGTGGAGGAAGTATCGAGTTCGCAAGGAAGGAGTTCGATGGACTGACGAAGCTGGTCTCAAAGACTACCTGTTCAAGAGACACAATAAATCGGCGAGCTTCATACGGCGGTGAGAGCACGTTCAAGTTCGAGAGCACAAGATGTTGTCAATTATAAGAAGAAAAGCCACTGCCGGAGGCTCGGATGCTGTGTCGTCGAGAGAGAGGTTGTGGAAGAGTTGCGCCGCAGGGACAAGGTTACAGAGTGATGCTACTGCAGCGAAAGAGATGACTGTGAGAGATGGTCTGAATACAACGCTTGATGAGGAAATGCTTGTAGATCCAGAAGTCAGTCTTTCTAGTGGGTGGTGAGGAGGTCGGAGAATACCAAGGAGCCTACAAGGTGTCTTACTGGTTCTGTTTTTTTTCGGACAAGTGTGGACCAGAGCGGGTTGCTGATACTCCAATCATAGAGGCTGGTTTCGCTGGAGTTGAAGTCGGCGCTGCTTTCTGTGGTCTCAGGCCTGTCGTGGAGTTCATGACATCCAATTTCGCTATGCAGGCGTCCCCATCCCACCTGGAGGAAGCTTTACGGATCCAGCCTCGCTAAATCACTCATCACCCTCAGGATCTATTGGACATGAGAATCGTCCACCGCGTACGAAATGGGAGTTGCTCATGCACTGTGCAACATCTCGGGTACGTTTCTCCAACCAAAGTATTTCCTCATCCTCTGCTTTTTTAGATTTGCAGTCACTAATTTCTTAATGCAGTGTGTTGGTTGCATTATTTGAATGCGTTGTCGTCAAGGAGTGTTTAGTTTGCGCTGTCGCAAATCTAATTGGTGTTTACTCAAGTCTCCTTTTCAGGTGCTGTCACTGCGGTGTCAATATGAGGACAGAAAAACGAGGTATACATGACACGTATGCTCAATATAATGTCGTAGGCGCAGGATGGGACCATTGTTATTACTCTGATTAACTCAGCTTGTAATGTTTGGTATCAGCCTCAGAAAGCTTCAGGACTCCTCCGTCCTTTTCCTGTCTTCTTTTGTCCGAAAGGGTAAGCAATCATTCGCAGATTCTGGACATGCTCTTCTCGTTTCGAAATTGTAATTGCTTTTTCTATTCAATGTCTCTTTGCCCACATAAACTTTGAACGGTGGTGAGCTATAGTTGCATAGCTTGACTGCTATTCTCTAAATCGTTATTCCATTTGGTAACGAGGGTAATAAGTCGATGATTCAGTCTTGTCGAATTCGATTTGTTAATTATGTGCTCTGGTGTTCTAGGGATTGAATGAATTTTTATGTGGATCTGCTTTGCTTCATGGTTATTAGCGAGACAGCATTCCTCCCTAGACTCATTCTACTATACCAAGCTGTCGCGGTTCAAGAACCTCAAAGGATCAGGGACGCCGGGCGCTTGCCTCATCAACGCGACCCTATGAATCTCTCAATTTACTTCAGAAAGTAGATTAGGGTGTTGCAATGCAATAGATGAAATGAACTGAAATGAACAGATTATATCAGCTTCTTTTGTAAGATTATCGTTAGTGGGCTTCTATAAGGTTTACAGAAATTCTCGTCAGTATCGGCACATATGCGATAATACCCCACTATTCCATCCTATCGGTAAGGTCAACTTGCGCTTAAGACAGATGTGGTTCTCGGGGGCCAGTCTCAATGGGAACTACATAGCAAGGTGACCAGGTTCCACTTAGTTCCAGAACTGTTTCGAATAGGGACCAATTCAATCGCCCTACTTCCCATTACTACAAATAAAAATAGCAAAGCTACTCCATTCTATGGCGGGGGACTTTTTTTCATCTATTTCGTATGATATCAGATCATTTTGGTGGGTCGGGTGGGGGACTGGAAATCTTTTTTCCCAATTAAAAATGAGGAATTTAGTAGACATTGGTATGAAAATTTCTTTCATTGCTATCTATGAAAAGATGTAGCATAGATTGGAAATTTCTTTGCCATGCATATCAAGATTCAGTTAATTTGATAAAATAAATTCCGAATGCTCTTCACATGAGAAGAAGCAATTAAACTTCAATTTGTGCCCACATGCGAAAAGACTTACCATAAAATCTTCAAAACCTCAAAAGGAGACGATGAAAAGGATCTGATGTAAGTTCAGTGGAGCTTGTAAAACCATGGGCTCCGCTATGAAATTTAGAGTTGGTATTTGGCTCAAGGGAAGCGTAGCCGACGTTGCTACAATTACAGTTTTACATTGGCAATCAGCTCCCTCGGACTTGTGACTCAGGACTCCTGCGCATATAAGTCTAGGATCAAGGAAAGGTATCATACACATTCAGAACCATTCCATTCATTGAAAGAAAACTCATGCTTTTTATCCAATTTGCTGAATCCGAAGCAGAATTCAGCCTAGCAATTCTGTAAGTTCTATTCTTACCAAAAGTGAGCTCAAGCGATGCTTCCTCTGCTGTGTCCTATTCACCCAAGTCTTATCAGTGATTCTGAAAACCGATACTCCGAACATGATATTGTCCCTTCTAAATAACACAAACACACACGTCTCCCGCCTTCAGAGAAGTTTCGCTCATGAATAGGGCCCAACTGGTAGATAACTTTCCATAATGTTCGTGGCTGATGAACTTCACTGGCCATGATTTGTTCTAAAGTGTGAGAGTCACGGTCTGCGAAGCTTTTTGTGATGTGCGTCTTTGGAAATGAACTGGGAACTCTCTGCCCAAATACATAGTTTCACAATTTTGTCAGCTGAAAGAAGAAAACAACCAATGATTTCTGATGAAGACAGTATGAGGATCCTTTTCAAAGCATGTGAAGGACAGAACCAGAAACTGTTGACACAATACACGATTAAACTTAGAGCTAACATAGTCTAGCAACTCTATGTGATTTAAATCCAAGAGTTGTCATTGTCATGAGGATCTTACCACATTGCTTTTCTTCAGATATATTCACCTCAAACCAATTTGGTAGGGTTTAAATTTCCTGACCGGTTCAAGAGCTCTGCACAAGCCTAGCTCCTTGTCACGAACAGAACATCAAGAAATCTTTTGCTTTCTAGGCATATACCATTCTTATTATGTGAAACTCATATATACTGATATAGCAACCTAAATTAATAGATCTGACTCTTTCTAATGGTCTAGCTTTAAAAGCCTACATGCACACCAATGTCATTTTCAGCACAATCAAATCAAATATGACCGATTCGGCTTGTTTCCATTGGCTTGACATTTATGAGATCCCCCAACACACACACACACACACGCACACACGGGAAAGCTAGAGACAGAGAAACACTACAAGGATGAATTAGCTCAAACACTCTCTTGGCTTAACCACGTAGAGAGTTCCAGTACGGAATTAGCTAATAGATTAAGATTCATACCTCGAAAATCTCGTGATGAGCAATTCAAACTTCTGTCTCTTCCAAAACTCTGTGTTGATGAATGTGCATAAAAAACACCATGAACTTCGCAAACCTGATTTGATTTCATTGCCTTAAAAAGCCGAGGACACTTGGGTGAATGCAATTCATCCCCCAAGACTTCAAGCTCGACCGAAACATCACGGCAATCGCCGGCATCTTCCTCTTTCAGCAAGACAAATCCACAATTGCCGAGGCTTGGTTCCTCAAATCGGCATTCTTTGGTGGATATTCTATCTTGGATGTGCTTTTCTCAAACATGATTACATGGAAAATGGAGTCCACTTCAGATTTGAAGACAAAAAATTAGCCCTTACAGATAGAGTAACACTCTGCAAATTCATTCCAACCCTTTGACAATTAAACTATCTGAGCACATTTTTCCAATTCCACAGGCCAAATAATTGGACCATCTGACATTCTCAGAAGCATCCTTTTTGAGAGATTCTCACCATTCTTTCTCATGAACTTCTTTGGTAGTCCCTGTGGGAAAAATAAAACCCGTAATCTTAATAAACCTATGACACTTGCTTTCAATTTTAAAATGATGAACAATATAACAAGCATGCATAAATTGAAAAGGTCATCATGAAGCACACATCCTATTTGGTTCATTTAGATTTGGAATGTGGTATAAATGAGTGTGAATCTGAATTATTATGAACCTCGCAAACCCAATCGGAATAGAAGTACACTTCATTGTTTCATCAAAACTAGATAAAGGAGATAATATTAGGAAAACTAAGTTAATTTTGGACCAGCCAAAGTGGCTCTTCCAGAGTTCATCTCGATCAATGTAAAACAAGTCTTTACCAGCACTAGTGAATATGTAGACTCTGAACACAACATCATCCCAATCTATGAGCGTTAACACACAACATTCCCTACATGCAGAAGGTTTCTCTTGCAAATGCGGGCCAACCAGCAGAAAGGAACACAGAGTATATGCAAAGATATAAACAGCCTTCATATTTTTGATTTTCAGACATGCCAATTGGAGTTTATAAGCTTGGATCTTACCAAGCCATCCTTAACCTAACATGGCCTCACCACCACCTTGTAAAAGGGATGCTCCTTTTGAAATTTGTTGGCTGATTTAACATCGGTGAGAGGTCTTGGGGTGTGTGGGACCATAAAAAACCAGCTCATGATACCTTAGTTTGCTAGATGATATGGTCCTGCCTCTACTTAAAAAACGGCAACTTTCGAAGACAGTTTGTGTCCACTTCATTAATATGACTTGCAATGAAAATTTTTAGCATGGATTGGAACGTAATATCACCAACAGTGCCGAAAATTGAGCTTTTGAACAAAATATCATCTCCATCAATGAGCCCAAACACACAGAAACCTCCTACATAGACGTGTTCCTCTCTCTCAAATGCTCGCCAGCCAGCAGAGAAGAACGCCACACGCTTTGTGAATAGCTCCTTACCTTCACCGGCCACGATCTGTCTTAATGCCTAAGGACAACTCTGCCCATGCACATTTTCAAACAGCCAGCTTGATAAAGAAAGACCCAAAATATACTGTCACGAGACAGAAGCACACACGATGTTGATTTAGGGGCAATAAATTGCTAGTTTGAGGAACTTGTGCTTTTAGACTCCAAGGTAGCCTACATGATCTGAACAAAAATAAACATTGATAGAACGAATTTAAAAACAGAGCCCTTGCTGAAGAAGACGACGATTGAGGAAGGTTTACCAAAAACAGCTTCCGACTTCAACTGATTCACGCGCAGTAAGACACGAAAATCGGAAGGAATTCTGGCAGACCGGAGAAATGACGTGTGAAGAAGCGTGAACTTACGAGTTCGCCAGATACATATGCGGGAGAGAGAGTATGATCCTTGATGAAATGGGGAGGGCTGTCCAGGCCCGGCGGTGCCATCTCCGGCGACGCACTTTCGTCTTCTCTCCAGCAACGACGACGACGACGACCAGAAACCACGATCTTCAGGGAATGGTGGGCGTGCGCACTGTTCAGCTTGTCTCCAAAAAGCCCCTCCTCGCATGAAAAATCCTTTTAGTTTGGATAAAAGTTTCAGTGATGGAAGCGACATCGATGGGGTTGATGATGCTGAGCAGACGTATCAATGTCGCCCTGACTGAAGGAAGAAACGAAAGAGGATGATCGGAATTTCTCGACTAGGCTAAAGTGTCGGACAATATGAGAAGGCAAGCGAAAATAAAATGAACGAGTATGACATTAATTGGAACTTACTTATTTTATGAGCATATTGATTTAAGCTGATAACTTTTGTATAGCTGTATTTAGATCACCCTCCCAATTCCAGTGCCACGAGTATCCGAAGAACTCCACCCAATCTAGTTTTGGTGTGCTTAGCGTACCCTTAGAAAAGATCTTCATTTTTGAGCATCCTTCCACATTAACATAAAACAAGGACGGAAATTTAAAGATGCAACTTGTGGTGGAGGAGAAGCATACTAAGCTTGCCAGCTTTTGGAGTACCAAATTTTGTAGCTTCCCAAAACAAATCACTTTTCCTTCTTCATTTCTATCGTTTGTCTCTACTTCTTTTATTCCTTCACATCCTATTACAACCATGTGGGTAAAATGCACCAAATTTGTGACCGCCGAAAATGTCACAACATGTACCAATCCTGAGAAATTCTTTACCACTAACGTCATCAAATTCTAGCAGTATGTCACGGTCGGAAATAATGTTGTCAAACAGGGACAATCCCAAATCTCAAATTTTTCAATACCCTAAATAATTTTCGCTACTAAATAGTCTTCTCTCCATATACGCTTTAGGTCGTGTAGCTTGCTTAACTTAAGTTCTCTTAAATTTTCAAGCACCATATGTTTTCCTTCGTCAACAAGTCCTTCGTCGGGGAATATATTTTCGAAGGAACTACAGAAGACCCCAATGCTTTGTAGATTCTGAAATCTCACTAGAAGGAATTTGAGAGGAAAGATGGCATTTTCATCATGAAAGCACGCCAATGTTAGTGCTTTTGGCTTGCCAAAGATGCCATCAAGAAGTGCCACGTCAAGTTTGGACTGGATCATGAGGGTATATTTTTGAAAATAAATTGAATTTTGGAGATTTTTTTTACACAAAACAAAATTCTACGTAGATTTGGGACCGGATTTAAAGTTTGGGGTTTTTTCTAAAACAAAAAAAAATTCCGGGTAGATTTGGAACTGGACCTAAAATTTGGGATTTTTTCTAAGATAAAAAAAAGTTGAGGACAAATTTTGGACTTAACCTAAAATTAGGGATTTTTTTTAGAGAATTCACCCCTCGTAAATGTATGACAATTGATCGGGTGCCCTCACTTGTCTGGCCTCTTTCCTTTTACTGTTGAGAAACATTGCTTTCCCGCTTCACCCGTCCTGAGACAATGATAAATTAAGCAAAGAGTCGCCAATTATTAAGCTAAAATTGACAACTCTCTTGATGAGGCCCAAATGAACAAGCTTTCCCTTCGCTTCAATGGCCAATTATTAAGCCGAAGTCACAACTCTCGAGGTACTTTAGTATTATTGCTAGGAAAATTGCACAATCGGTTTCATCATATTGCACAATATAATCGAGTCTTAAATTTTTCAATTGACTCAATTAAGTCTTGACTCTTTGAGAAAAAGTGTATTCAAGTCCTCACGGCCGGCATTGACGTTGACGATATTTGTAATTTTTTAAAATTTTCATTTTTTCCTTTTCTTTCTTTTTTTCTTTTCCTTTTTTTTTCCTATTTTCCTCCACCAATCGCAAGGGCCTCGATGATAACCGGCGAAGGTCGCGGAGCGCAACGTCCAACTGCCCTTGCTCGATTTGGGTGAGGGCCTACAAGCCCTCGTAGTGGCTAATAAGGGCATCGCAACTGTTGCGACCTTCGCCAACCATCTCAAGGCCTTGGTGATTAATAGAGGGAAAAAGGGAAAAAATAAAAGGGAAAAATATTTTAAAAAATCAGAATTTTTTTAAAAAAATATTGTAAAAATCGTCTACATCAGTACCGGTATCCATGTTAGTGATTTTTGAACAACTATATTGATAAATTGTCAAAAGATTTAGGTCTAAATTTATCTAAATTGAAAAGTTTAGGATTGAATTGGCCGCAATACAATGGGTTTAAAACTTTTTAAATAATTTTCCCTAGAGGAATGGCTAATAAAGAAAGTTCCGGTCATGGATTAAGTCAGGCCCAGTGACAAATAAAGTAGAATGCCGGCAACAAACTAGGGGATGTCTCCATCCCGTTTAACAAGAAGTTCCCGGTCCTTTTGGCAAGGCTAAATTCGAGGAAAAGTTTAGGCCAATGTCCCTCCTTTGACTCAACCAATTTCTGTAGGTATTAAGCTTAAGTTTAGGATTGTGTAGTTTCGGTCTATCTTCCTCGTCCCTTTCACAAGTTATGTGGTCTCATTTATGTTGGTCTCGGATCCTTACTCCTATCGCGTGATGTAAAGGCCAACGAGCATGTGAAATTCCTCTTAACCTAGGGGCATTTGGTAAGAAATTTAAATACATCAGCCCGCTCATAATATGATCACGTGACAAATAATCGGGACTTTTGAGCTATTAAGGTTAACAACGTGCTATTTGTATTTAGACGACCTGCCTATGGTCACTTCATCGACCGAATCATCAGTAACGAAAAACAATCCTATTTCTTGCACATCAAATAACGACTTAGATATGTGTTAGCCATTATACGGGCTCCATCATATTCGCTCTTTCCGTAACGATACAACGGTGATTCATGAGATAAACTTATCCTATGAAGCAACTCTATCACTCGAGTAATAGAGATTAAGTTCAGATTGCCTTTTTTTTTTGTTTTAACAAAATGATGGCATGACAAGAGATGGAATTAACTTCACACATAGGAAAATTGTAATCATCAACTTCGACTGCTTGCCAATAGGCACGCTGCCCTGCTAGTAAAGGAATTGGGGGGAGGGACGCTAGTCTTATAGATGTGAGATTTGACTCCCGCGATATGCAAAAAGACAGAGCAAAAGTCAGAGAGAGAGAAGGGAGAGTTAGAGATAGGGCAGATAAAAAGAAAAAACTCCCATTGCTTTGTAGAAATCGAATTGCTTTGTCTTCATTTTGTTTAACAAAGTCAAAGCAACGCCAAAGACAAAAGCAACCATCCGCTTCCTAAGAATTATAAGTAAGACTCGTCCGACCAATTTGACAAATGTTTATTTCTGTGATAAGAAGCTAAAGATTTTGAAATTCCATTAAAAATCAAAAAATAAAAAGGGTTGATCGGCGAACTTGATTGGCTACTGTGGAAAATCTATAAAATGGCAACTCAAAGGCCACGGCGAGCGTCTTCATATAATAGCTTTGCCATTTGAAACAATTCGATTTGGCCTTTTCTCTCTTACAATATCTTTAGACCGCATGACTCTAAAGAGATTCGCTTCCGAATTGAGGAACAATGGAGATAACGGGAGGTTGGGAGGATGAAGATATTAAGAAGAACAGCGTTAAGATCAATCGCCTCGCTTGTTTTGCCATCGATGAGCACAACAAGAAAGAGGTACTCGGAATTTCTCTTTCCTTTCGTCTCTCCTTTCTTATTTTTTTTTAGAATAATGACATAAATTGTCCCTGAAATTTAACTCAATGCGCAATATGATCTCGGAACCTTGGCCTTATGTTCAATGTGGTCTCTGTATTTTTAGTACATGTTCAATGTAATTCCTGATCTATACAAAAATGTTCGATGTAGTACTTCTATTAATTTAAGTTAGGGATAATATTGAACATTTTCATATAATCCAAAAACTAAATTCAACATGTATCAAAAGTTCATGTATTACATTGCACATCGGGCTAAAGTTCATGGACTATTTATGCCATTTTCCCTTTTTCTTTCAAGGGTTAATACCACGAAAAACCATAAACCAGTACACCTGTGACAATTTTACTCCGAACTATTTTTTTAACCACCAAAAACCCCAAACTGGTATACTTGTGACAATTTTACCCCGAACTAATTCTTTGACCACCAAAAACCCTATACCAGTACATTTGTGATAATTTTACTCCCGAACTAATTTTTTGACCACTAAAAATCCCAAACTGGTACATTTGTGACAAATTTACCCTCTGTTAGTGTCCGTTAAATTATATTAATATCACAAAAAATCACAGATTAGTAAACTTGTGACAAACAGAAGGGTAAAACCCAAAACCGGTATACATGTTAATTACCACGTGTCATTAAACTTCGCAATTTGACAATAAAATTTAACGGAAACTAACGGAGGGTAAATTTGTCACAGGTGTACCAGTTTAGGATTTTTAGTGGCCAAAAAATTAGTTCAGGAGTAAAATTATCACAGGTATGCTAGTGTGGGGCTTTTTATGGTAAAAAAAATAGTTCAGGGCAAAATTGTCACAGGTGTATCAGTTTAGGATTTTTTGTGGTCAAAAAAATAATTTGGGGTAAATTTGTCACACGTGTACCAGTTTGGGATAAATTTGTCACACGTGTACCAGTTTGGGATTTTTCATGGTATTAACCCTTCTTTCAATTTGATTTGGTTTTGATGGGTGATTGGAATTTGAAGAAACTTTCATGGTTTTGATGGTTTAATGAAACTTTCATGGTTTTGATGGTTTGCTGCTGGAATGATTACTGCGGTTGCCCTAATTATAAGTGATGCTCGTGAAAACAAGGAAATTTGGGATGTGGGTGTAGTTTAATCCGGTCATCTCTGCTTGAAATTGATCGTAATCACGCTCGGTTGAAGCAGATGATCACAGTGTCAAGGGCTGTCTGCGTACATTCGCCAGGATTTGTGGGGGCGGAAGTTTCAGTTACCATGTCATCAGGATTAAGGAAATCTTAGCAGATGATCGATCAATTTATTGGATTGAGATTTAAGTCTTTCAAATGAGGAAAAACAGTTTTTGATCTGCAGTTTCTTAGACATGAAAAAGCGAGCTTGAAGTAGCAGAAAGTCATCTTTATTTATATTGTGCCCATTTGTTTTTGGTTCAAATGTTCGTCGATAATGTGCCGATGGTGTGAAATCCGTTGTTGGGGGACCAGAATGCGAAGCTGCAGTTTGTGAAGGTGGATAAAGCGAGAAGGCAGGCGGTTGCGGGTTCTAGGTACGATATCACCTTTGAAGCAACCGATGGTGGTGTCAAGAAGGTATCCGAAGCTATGGTTTTGGTGAAGCTGGGGGAGGATCCCTACGAGCTCGAGGAATTTAAGCTCATCGGTGATGCCCCCGCCAAAGCTAGCGCCTAGCTTCCGGGTAATCATTTCTAGGAATAGAAAATCCTTGCTTGATCTTGATGAGCGTCATGTTTAAAGCTTACACACTTCATCTGGAATTGAATATCTTTCATTCGCATCTTTTGTGGCGGTCACACTTAATCTCACCCAAGATACATTCTTATGCAGCTCCAAACTTCGAAGGTTGCTTCTCGTCGGACCGATCTAATCCTAAGATTCATTGCCTAGGATGGAATATCAGCGTTAACATGAAAACTAGACAGCGTGCGGGGGTGACGTATTTTGTCTAATTCGTTTGTTTATACGTGTGATAGGAGTTCTCACAAAGCACTTCTCTGTCATGGGGGTTCTTTGCTCAGTTCAATCTGCAGTCTCAGTGCTCAAGGCTTGCCAATTTGTTTTTTACACTAAAGGATTAATTGTACTCGGTGTCTAGGTCCAGTAGACAGTCACTTTCCGCATTGTTGATAGGTTATCGCCTTATTGGTTGAATGTTTGAATTTAGATGGTATTGTTCTCCATAGAACTCACTGAATATTTGATTGCCATGCTTAGTAGAAGAATCGAGCTTCTTGATTTGGTTTTTGTAGCTTATTTGATTGTACCTTAACGAGCTCTGTATGTAATTTTTCTATATAGTCGTTGCATGATTCAATGAAATTGTAGCCAAATATTGTCAGTTAGAGCAATAAAAATCCGATCATGTTAAAATCACGCTTGCCCAACATCATGTCGTGCTTCAGGGAGCTAAGTTTGTTTAGCAGCAGTATTGCTCGTACAGTTGTAATCATTGTCCTAAATTGATGAAGCCTTACCAATTATCTCCTTCTTTCAGTTTCAGGGTGACTGAAGATGTGTATAGGCCTGCTTGCGGTTTTCGAGGAGGAGCCGAAGTGAAAGGTCCATAATAAAGTTGAAGGTCTTTCCATGTTAGTAAAAAAGGAAGTAAATGATGGAGTTTCCTATGAGAATGAGTCCTTTTAATAGCTAAATTCCAGTCGTGTGTTTCTCTGCAGTAAACAAAAGTGATTAAAAGAACTCCATATGATGATGTTTGCATCACACAGAATCACACTTATGCTCATGGGAATTTGTGTTAGCTTGAATATCATGACAAGTGATTCGAATGCATCGTTTTTCTTAAAGATCTGCAATGAAAAGAAGTATCACGAATCAGAAGCTTACGCGGATGTTTTGGATCATGTATTTGATACGAGGTTCATTGTCGAAACTGAGGGGTTTGACTATTCCGGCAAAGCCACATTTGACGACGTTGACTGCTTCGGCCATGGAGTGTGTAACAGGCACTAACCCAATTGAACTGTGCCAAGTGAATGAATATTGCTTAGAAGCAAATAAAAAAAGGTTGTCCACATAGTGTTGGAGTGCAACCTTAACTTCAAGATTGCAAAACGAGGTACAAGTACTGCGATTTCACGGAGTAACTTTGGACTTGGAACCAAAAGATTAGTTCATACTTCAAAGGGTAAAAGAGAAGGTTCGACACTCCCTGGCTTTCTGACGTTAACCCCTTCTCATACCAACTCTCTAAACTCTCACCATTACTAATGTCAAATTCGGATGCCAACATGGTTATGTCTAAGCAAAATGCTTAATCACTTAGTGAACTCGTCGTGGTTATACCCAACATTCATGTTACCTACATATTTTACTGACTACGTCACATTGATCCATGCAATAACTCATCTACTTTGTAAGACCCGAATTGATCCACATGTTAATTGATACTATAGGAATAAAGGCTAAGTCTTAAAGATTCACGGATCACCTATATGAATATCATGATGGCGTTTCAAGGGATTGTACACATTACTAGCTCTTTTCTCTTGTGCACCATAGTGAGCTGCGTGGTGGACACAACCATGTCGAATAGAATCAGCATTGGGCAATGATATTTCCAATTAGGTCCATACACAACTGTAGTGAATATCGTCCAAAATGACTTGAGCACTAAGATGGCGAGTCATGGGTACAACTACAATAGCACGTAATAATGATTCCACCGTAGTTTGTTGCGCGGATGGAGCATGCAACGGTGAGCTTCAAGATCCAAGCTATATCGCGTGCATCAATTTTGTGAGGAATTAACTCAAGCACGAGTGCAGCCACATTATCGGCGCTCAAATTCAACTCAAAGATTGTAGGGTTATGTACAAGGACTATTCTTTCATTGAATGACGTTGCAATATTGTGCAAATAAAGGATCGTAGCAGAGTTCGGTGTGAAGTTATTCTTTGGCCGGATGATAAAATATTGCTCCTGTTGACACGTGATTTTTTGCCGACAAATCGAATGTGCATTTTGGTAAAAAAAATAAAAAACAATAAAAATTAAAATTAAAATAAAGAAAAATAAAAGTAAGAAAAGAGAGAAATAAAAAAAAAGAAAGTAATGAAAAAAGCTCCAATTCAGTCATAATTTTTTTTTTTGGTCTGAATTCAATCATAATTGAAAGGGCTAGGTCTGTTGGGCGCTTCGGTCTGTTGGGCCTGATCCATAAGCGCATCCCAGACCATACGAAGCCCATCAGAGTAAGCCTCGGGCCGTCGACAAATTCGCTCCAGACCACATCTAGCTCAAGCCCAAACAAGTGAGCCCACGATCCACGGCTCATCAGAGAGCCCGGCCCCCACACCCCTACCACAGGCTCGGCGATAACACGATAGAACGCATACGCTGAAGCCTCCCGAAGAAACTAATCTTTCTCAGGAATTCTAGAGACTTCTTCATCGGTTCTCCTTCCTTCTCCATCATCCTCGAGACACCGTTAGCCGCCACCATAACCGCTTCGCCATCGCCTCCTCTCGTCCTGCTCTGTTTTCTTGTCAAGGACGCCCGAAAGTGCACGAACCTTGGTCCTTCCCCCTTCGCCGGCCCCGATCATCGACGTCGACGCCTCCACGAACTTTTTCTCCGCGATCTGATCACCGACCGAGGTCAGAAACTCAACTCTCGTCAAGGTAAATTCCACACGCTCTGTTTCCGCGGCTTATCAACAAAACAGAGCCCGTGAACTTTAGCTAATGTTTGCGACTAAATCAGTTGCGGTTGAAACTCTATTAACAGCTCGGGCTCGCACTTTTGTTTTCGTGATGATCTGAAAGTGAACCGTTGCTTTGTATGAGCTCCTCGATCGAAATGCATATCACTGGTTTGATGAAATGCTCGAACCAGATCAGTATGTAACTTCGATTCAATCCTTGAACCGAAAAATCATATCACATCAATTAAGTTTGTTCGCGACTTATTGAACCCTTAATATGGCCGACTTGGTTGGAATGTGATGCTCATTTGTCAACTGGTGTTGTGATTCTCATCGTCCGTAGGCTCGACGTATGACATGAAAATTGCGTCTCAGTGGCTTTGCTGATCTCTCTGGTTCGAGTTAAGTGTTGCTCTATGTGAACAGAATCGAGTTTTGAATGTGTATTCTGTTGCGAAGGAGTGTGACATCCGCGCGTGCGTACGGGTTGCGTGCAAAGAATCGAGCGTCAGGATCGCCATTGATCTTGCGTTTATACATTCAATCTGTGAAGAGTGGCCACTGCTGCCCCCAAACCTGTCGTTATCGATCTTTCCTTGCGTGCTGTTTCTCTTTATCGTTGTCTCCTTCCTGATGCGCGCGCAAGGGGTGGAAAAGTTCTGGGAATGCCTTGGTGGACTGGATTTTCAATCCTTTTGGTGATGATGACTTTTTCTGATGCTGTCGTCTTCATTTCTTATCTCGGACTTGGATGACTTGGTGAAGCAGTCAAATAGCTGGAACGGATATAATTTTTGGGTACTTTTGTTTCCGGATAAATTCTCCTATTTTGTTTTCACCAACCAAAACAATCCAAAAAAAAAATCAAAATGGTAGAAAAATTGCGAGTCTCAGCTAGGTGGTTACATTTTAAGAATAATTTTATTTGAATTTCATTTGATTCATGTTCTTCGAGTTTAGGTATTTCTTGAATCTTGAAATAAATTGAAATTTTACATCCGTGTTTCTCTTGGAGTTCCGGAGACAGTCTTAGAAGTACCCTTTTTGGGAAATTCTCATAATATTTTCTCATGAACTTCTTTGGAATTCCTCATGGGAAAAATAAAACCCATGATTGTAATAAGCCTACGACACTTTGATTTCGAATTCAAAATGAAGAACAACATAATAGAATGAAGAAAACAAAAGAGAAAAGAACGAATGAAAGCATAAATATATATTTCACAACAATCCCACGTCTTCTGATTTCACTCCTACAAGCTTTTCACTTTGAAGTGTGACGGGGAGTATGATCTCGAGACACTGATGTGTCTTCGGCATGAACTACAAAACTATTTCTTTTGTATTCTAAGATATATTTTATTTCTCATTAATGTAATGAAATTTAGGACAACTAAAACCATTTATATCATGCTGTAGTTATATGATTAAAATTCTCAAAATTTCTTTAAAATGTCAATATTTTTCTAAAAGATATACAATATCTTGATGTCCAATTAGATACCTACAATTTCATGAATCCGTATTTGTTTTAAATCCAATTCAAACAAAACATAAAAGTATCCTGTAACAAACCCATCAACAAGATGAAACAGCCACATATTGGGGTTTAGCATGTTGAGTTGAGAATTAAGAATAAGGGATCGTGGAAATTATTTCTCTTTCTAATTAATTTGAATCGAATTATCCTTATTGATAGTTGTATTAACATCTTATTTAATGTTTCGGTTATGCTAACAAGGTAATTTCCACTCAAAGTGAAGAATATATCAGGATAAAGATTCGATATATTAAATGCTTACATATTTTTTTATTCGGGATTGGGAAATTAAATGCTTATGTTGAATCTTGGTATACCTATGACAGACCAAAAAAAAATCTTGGTATACCTATATAGATAAGGACTTGATCGGCGAGCCTACAAGCGTCGTACTTTTATATTTTGGCGTTATCAAGTGGCATCTCGCTTAGGTTGACTTTCTGAGTTTGGGATGAAATCCAGTTAGGTACATTTTGCATGTAATCGTTGGGTTATTTTCTGACTTCCTTCATAATAGCATATCCTCAAACGAGGATTTATCTTTTTACATTTAGGTCGGATCGGGTTCGAGTACGTCAAGTTTGTAAGTTAGCTCGAGTTTGGATTAGGTCAGTTTTCTGGTGGATTGAATGACTTCGTGGATCAGAAATCATAACCTCCAGCCAGAAGCCGAATTAATAGGTGGCGCTTCACGGGCTTCCATGTCGGCATATGGTATATGGCCATGCGCCATTATAGAAGTTGAGATTCGGGGAGTCACATGTCTGAACATCAACAAGATCACAATCACACAATTAGCCGTGACAATATGAGCAACCTCAGATTTACGAATATGCTTAAATGTAAATTGTGATCAACCGTCTTGCTGCAGTAGGAGCAATTAGTCGAGATCATCATCAAGAGTGCAGTACCTGAGCTTCATGGCTATCAATCATGAGCTCGGCTTGACAAATGTTCGGAGAACAGATTCACGATCTCGAACGGTCAGAGTAGAATTGCGTTCTTCAATTGTAGAGTTACAAGAGCGATCCCTCACAATATCCCAGCAACTTGTTCGAACAATCAATTAACAGAGAATCTAAAAAATGATAAGATTGCAACTAGCTCAAAAAAGGAGAACAAAGGCAAAAGCAAGTGTACTTTCAATTGTCTTGAGCTGATAATATGGCATGAAGTGATGCTTCCGGTGTTCATCTCAATTCAACCTGAATCAGGTCCTTACCAGCATTATTGAAGATGGAGACTTTGAATGCCACGTTATTCCCATCAACGAGCTCAAACGCAAATATCTCCTCTCGCAAATGTTGACCAACCACCAGAGAAGTTCACGGTGCGGTATTGTTGATAGGTGCTGAGCCACACCAGCCCCGATCTGTTTGAGTTCTAAGAGCTGCAATTCGCTGGTTTTCGACACGTGTCTCTCTACCAATTTGCAAGGAACGCTGTGCCAATTTAGATAATTTTCCAGTTTATTGGGTCATTTTAGGTTCAGTTTGAATAAATTTCCATCGGTATATCGGTTCAATATTTTCAATGGTTTCAAATCAATCACCTGAATCCACACACACACACACACACAAACATAAAGGTAGTATTACGATTACTTTTCTGATTGCCTTTTTACCTAGTTCCATTACTCGGTCAATAGGATGGTCGGTTCAACCCAAAAAAGAAAAAATAGGATGGTCGGTTAGCCATGAACGCTTCAACAAAAATAACACGCCATGTGGTTTCATAATGCCGGTGATGAATGGAGATCAGGGCGGGCGGTACCGCTTTTCTTATCATAAAAAGAGTTGCCAAATCACCATTTTGGAAAAGGGATACTCTGTTTTTAAATTCTCTAGCTTTTTTAAGGGCAAAGTTAGGCCTTAGATGAGTAGAACAACGAAAAGCCGGCTCAACTGGGCTCACTTGACATTTAGGCTGTTTGGTCTGATCTGCAGCAAGGAAGAGGAGAATTCTTAGGGGCACATCTACGGATTTTTCCAGAGTTGCTACGAAATGATTTAGCATAGTTTGCAAATTAAATTGCGTGAACGTGAAAACTGAAATTGACCCGCTCTTTGGATTAGACATATGTATTAACTACAATTTTGGCACCCCGAATCAATGCCATCTACATGCCAAAAGCTTATCATCAAAGAATTTGAAAAGTGACAGAGAAATGCATGTCATGGGCACATACAAGACTTACAGAACGACAATTTAATTACTATGAAACTCACAAGTTGAAAAGGAATTCATCATCTTGAAGTGTAATTTAGCCCTTAATTTCTAACACGGCCAGGAATCCTCTGAATCTTCAAGGTCCATGAAGTCTTCAGAAATCTTCCCATTTTCTCGAGAGGAATTCAATCTCTCTGGGTTTTATATTTCATCACTGCTTGGGGGATAATGTATCTATAAGCACTTGTATCAAATATAACTGCCTGAGAATAGAGTCTCTTCCTTAATTGAGAACTTTTAGGTGACCATGAGTAATGGCATGCTGCATAAATTTCCGTCATCCCTTCTAGAACTAAAACACGCCAGTTTCGACACTTCTTTTGTAATACAAAGCCGGGTTGAATAATCTGGAACCAGGGCAAGTGCTGAACTAGAGATTATTTCCAAAAAGGCAATGATAAAAGCGTAACAAGCTCAAGAGAAAAGCCTAAAGTAGAAAATGCGTGCGGGACCTTTAATCACAAACATCCGATATATGGGAGTGGCTGGGCCTAGAAATGATAAGATTGTGACTAGCTCAGAAAAGAGCATAGTTACAGATATAAGTGCACTTTCATCCGGTTCATCACAACAGGAGAGACATAGATCGCTTTTAACTAGTACGTGGCCTTAAGTGACACTTCCAACATTCATCCCAATTCAACCTAACACTGGTCCTTACCAGCACAACCGAAACTCTAAACACTACATCGTCCCTATCAACGAGCTCAACCAGGCAGACATCCCCTTCACTTGAGACAAGTTTCGCTCACAAACTTGGACCAACCAACAGAAAAGTTCGCTACTCTGTAGCATCGATAGGTCCTGATGGTCACCAGCCACAATGTGTCCGAATACCTAAAGAGTAGCAATTTGCTGGTTTTCTTGACAATGTCTTTATGAATTCACAAGAAAAGCTCTGCCCATAAGACATTTGACCAGCCGATATATGATAAGACAAGGGATGTAAGCATACACGAAGAGAAAAAGGCAAACAAGATGTGCATTTATGCAATTATTTGCTAGTTTCCAGAGTCTATATTAGCAGTCTAAATGACTTGATGAGATGGTCTCTAATCACAACTCACAATCCAAAATCAAAATATCACAATCCTGCGCTCTTAAACTCTACAACAAGTACGCGTGATCAATATAGAGACATGCATGAATCTGGTGAATATCCGACACCCATCTTGCATTGCGATACGCAACGAACAAACATGAAAAGCTGCACCCAGGGTCCTAGATGGATGCATATACACGAAAAGTAAGTAATCTTCTTTTCCCTGGCCAAAAAGAAGCAATCTTCTTTTCATACCACCAAGGTGGTTGGACTAATTCTTAAGGTCCAAGGCCGCACTACCTTCCCTCCATTTCCAATCGCAAGTTTGAACCAGCCTGCAATAGTAGCTCTTCTAAACCAGTTGTTGCAAGGGAGCAATATCCGACTAGTGTTGCAGTGAGCTTTATCATCCCAAGCCTAGGACTGTTGCAGTGGTTATGGCTTGAGCTAGACATTTCGTGTCGCCTCTTCTTCCCAAGCCTAGGTAGCCAGAGAAAGTACCAAGTAGTCATTTTTGGGAGGAATTTACACTTAAACTAGAAATCATTAAATTCCTAACTTAAGGTTGGTATTGCCTTTCTCAACCCTCTGACCTTGTCTCCGCACCCACCTGTCACTAGGTTATTTACTGATTGCTGTCTGACTTATTGTTTTTCCCTAGTCCCTTTACTCATTTGTTAAGATGCCTGTTTTACTCATATAAGCATGAAAACTTCAAGGAAGATAACATATCCTGTGGTTTCTATAAAAAAACAAATTAACTTGGGAAATAATTGAACAGTGGGCGCAGGTATAGAATAGGTGGCATTCATAATTGAGATATGCCAGTTATGAATGGAGATCTGGGCCTTACCGCCACTTTTTTCTTAAGAAAAGATGGCCACAACTGTTTGGAACAAGGGATACTCCGATTTGAATTCTCTAGCTTTCTCAAGGGCAGTGAGAGGCCTCGGGCACTTGGAACCATGAAAAAGCTGCTCAGGAGGGCTCACTAGACATTTAGACTGTCTGTTCTGACCCACACGACAGAAAAAGAGAATTTTGATAAGACTGTAAGTAGGTCAAGAAAGAGCAGCAAAGCCAAAAGTGAGTGCACTTTCAATTGATTTGTCACAACTGAATAAAGGAGGCATGAATTGCTTTACTAATATACGGCCTCAAGTGACGCTTCCAATGTTCATCCTCAATGAGGTCCTTACTAGCATAATTGGAGATGGAGACTTTGACCATAAAATCGTCCCTATCAGTGAGCTCAAACACGCAGACATCCCCTTCATCCAGACAAGCTTCTCTCACGAGCATGGGCCAACCACAGAGGTGTTTGCTGGATAATGGTGTTGATAGGTCTTGAGCTGCACCAGCCATGATTTGTTCAAATACCTAAGAGTCGCAATTTGCTGGTTCTTCTGAATGTATCTCTTTATGAATTCACAAGGAACACTATGCCAATGTAGTACGATGAGGAAAAGAATAAATACAAACAAACAATAAAGAGAAAAGGCAAACAAAATGTATATATATGCTAGCATTTACTAGTTTCAGGAAATTTAATTAACAGTCTTAACTGGCTAATAGAAGCCTTCAATCCCAACCTGCAATTTGAAGTTAAAATGTCACAATACAGTGCTCATGGACTCTACCATAGTGTACACAAATTTTGAACTCTCATGGTAACACTTCAGGAGTTGCTAACACTGATCGTCTCTACCACAACCTCTTAGTCTATGAAAAATTGTAATCCTCTTTACACTTGATTAGTGATAAAAAATAAAATCTTTTATTTTGGAATTGGTAATCTTATGAATCCATAAATTAAAAAAAATGAAATTTCAAAATCAAAACTGCCCCAGTTTTACACATGTAGTCATGAACACTTCAAAGAAAGTAACATCTCGTGTCATTCTTATGAAAAACCAAAACAACCTGGGAAAACAGTGGACTACAGGGCAAGATGTAGATAGCATCATGGTTGAGATATGCCAATTATGAAAGGACATTGGGGCCTTACCACAGTTCTATTCTTAATAAAAGTGGCCACATCACCAATTTAAAAAATGGATAATCCGATTCAAATTCTCTAGTTTTTCCATGAGCAATGGGAAGCCGTGGAAACGTCGGACACCATGCAAAACCTGCTCAGGAGGGCTCGCTTGACATTTAGATTGTTTGGTCCAACCTGCACAAAAGAAAAAGTAAATTCTCATAGGTACCGCTGTAAACCTTGTATCAAGTTACAACGATCTACAAATCAATACCCGTGATCGTGGTGCTAGCGTGTAGATGTTCTTCACTTTAGACATAACCAATTAACTACACATAGCATCTCCTAAATCGTAATGTCACCCATCGATATACAACAGCCTAATAGGAAAATGTCACAAATTTTGAGAGAGACTAAGAAAAGAATGTGATGTTGTACACATAAGCAAAACATAGAAACCAACAAGTCACACCTCTGAATTCTCATGATGAGCATTGGTTTTAATTTTCGCTTTGATATTGAAGCACATCCTTTTTGGTTCATTTAGATTTGGGATGCGGCATTGATGAGTGTGCATCTGGATTATTGTGAACCTCACAAACCCAGTGGCAACGGAAGAAACACACTTCATTGATTCACCAAGACTAGACAAAGCAGATATAATAGTGAAAACTGAATTTATTTTGGATGAGCCAAAGTGACACTTCCAGAGTTCATTTCGATCAACATAAATGAAGTCCTTACCAGCTCTAGTGAAAATGTAGACTCTGAACACAACATTCTCCCTATCAGTGAGCTCAAACCCACACATATTCCATCCATGCAGACGAGTTTCTCTTGCAAATGTGGGCCAACCAGCAGAATGGAACACCGCCTGATCGCGTCCATAGCTCCTGAGCTTCTCTGTCCACAACCTGTCTAAGTACTTGAGCGTCGCAATTTGCTTTTTTTCCTAAATATGTTGCCTGATGAATTGAACAGAAGCAGTCTCCCATTTATATGGTTGAAAAACCAACATATGGTGAAGAAAGACCAAAACATATGCATACACTAATGAGAGAATAAATCATACACAGCGTAAATTTAAGGCAGTAGTAGCTGGTTCCAGGAGTTTTAATCAACAATAAAACGTATAATGAAAGTCATCAATCTCAACCAGCAATCCGAAGTCCAATGTCAAAATCTATGCACACAGAGTGCAACTGGGAACATAACCAGAAGAAGCCTTCATTGTCCTTTATATGTTTAACACACGTACATTTCAGCCACAGAGACCGCAAGTGCAGGAGATAAAGCAAAGACATCAATGACTCAAACATGGATGGAATTGAAAATTTTAACTTAAAGCTGTTCAATTCTTTCAAGCACAGCTAATTTGATGTTTGATCAAAAATTGGTTCAATTTGACAAAGTAAAGGTTTTTTTTGTCTCAAATATCTGATTAATATAACAAAACACGAAAGTATCTCTTATTTGATATTAATATTATTAGTCATTAGATCTACAATAAAACTTTAGAATTATAACTAGCCCCATCCTTATCTTTCAGGTCTTTCCCTTTAGTTATGGAGGTAGCGACATTCTTGCAATTTGTTTGTCCATATCAACTAGTCTCCTTGCGTGATTTACATATATATAGTACTTTTACAGCATTGAATGAAATTGTCAAATTTCTCCATATAAGAGGACTCGGATTCTAATTCTCAAGAGGCCTCAGCAATTGCTTTTCCAACACATCTATCCACAAAAAAGAAGACGATTGTTATCTTTTCGAACCTCTGACCACCAACTTATGTCCTAAGGACTGTCATTTCATTCTTTTCCCTGCTTCAATTACTCCATTGTTAAGATATATACCTGGTTTTAAACATATACCCATGAACACTTCAAGGAAAATAACATGTCATGTGGTTTTCTAAATAATGAAGTAGGTTTACTACACAATGAAGTAAACTTGGAAATAGACTAGGGTATAAGCAAAGATATAAACAGCATTAATAAATTTGATTTTCAGACAGCCAATCTGAGAAAATAAGCTTGGGATCTTACCAAGCCATACTTAACATAAGAGGGCCTTATCACCACCTTGAAAAAGGGATGCTCCGTTTGAAATTTGTTGGCCGATTTAAGAGCAGTGAGAAGCCTTGGGTGCGTGGGACCGTAAGAAACAAGCTCACAATCTACTAACTGTTTGGTCCTATCTACGCTTGAAAAACGACAACCTTAGTGACAGTTCATGTAAACTCCATTAATTCGACCTGCTATGAGAAAATTTCAACATAGATTGGAAGTTAATATTATCCCCACAATCATAACGAAATCAATCAAGATTAAAAACAAGGGCTTCTTAAAAACTATTCTAGAATTTGAAAAGAACAGCGGAAAGAGAGTTGTGTAAGCAGAAACAAGACATGTTAAACCGCAAGCCACCCCTCCAAATCCTCATGATGATGAACAGTCGAGAGTTTATCGAGAACAAGGCGTAAAAGTGACTCCTCATATTTCGACTAGGCATGGACATTCTCTAAATTTTCAAGTTCCATGATTTATTCCCTCTTTCAATAATAATAGAAATTTAACCCTTGATGTTTGTTGAGAGACATCCATCCCTAAAGCAAAACAGAGCCCTAGTCACAACTTCTTTGTATTCATGAATATGTTTCAGCTATTCTGTCCAATGCATGTTTTCAAACACGGATAAGACTCGAATGTGGAACGAATTTAAAAGGCAGAGCCCCTAGCTGAAGAAGACGACAATCGAGGAAGGTTCACGAAAATCGGGAGAAACTCGCGCGCAATAAGAGGCGAAAATCGGAAGAAATGATGTGTGAAGAAGCGTGAACTCACGAATTTGCCGGATACAGATGCGGGAGAGAGAGAGCATGATCTTCTCTGATGAAGTGGGGAGGACTGCCCAGGCTCGGCGGTGCCATCTCCGGCGTCGCACTTTCGTCTTCTCTCCGGCGACGGCGGCGGCGACGACCAGAAACCGTGGATGATCTTCAGGGAATGGTGGGAGGGCGCACTGTTCAGCTTCTCGCGCGAGACAAATTCCCTTTCTTCTTTTTGGATAAGCGCTTCAGTGATGGAGGCGACCCCATCAGCTCCCACGGGGGGGCTGGGCTCCCATTTTACTCTTCTCTCTCTCTCTTCGTTTGCACCGCCTGCCCTGCCCTTCATCACTGGTTAGGCAAGTTTTAAAAAAAAAAAAAAGATGGAAAGTTTTAGGGGTCGAGCAATTTGAGAAGCAAGAGGCGAGCGATAACAAACAGACATTAATTGGATCTTACCAAATCCATGTGCATATTTGTTCATGCCGATAACTTTTGTATGGTTGTATTGAGATCACACTCCTCCCAGTTCCCTTGCCACTTGTATCTGAACAGACTCACATATTTTAGTTGTGGTGTGCTTAGCGTACCCTTGGAAAAGATCTTCATTTGCCGGCACTCTTCCACTTTAATCTCCAACAAGGATGGAAACTTGAAGATGCAACTTGTGGTGGAGGAGAAGCATTCTAGGCTTGGCAGATTTTGGAGTGTCAAACTACTCAACTTCCCAAGAGAAATCACTTTTCCTTCTCCATTTTCATCGTTTACCACTACTTTCATTTTTTCACATCCTATTATAGCCATCCAAGTGAGATGCACCAAATTTGTGATCGCTGAAGCTGTTACCAGATGCATCAATCCAGAGGAATTCTTCACCACTAACCCTGTCAAATTCTGGAAGGATGTCGCGGTTGGGAATATTGTTGTCAGACAGGGACAATCCCAAACCTCGAATGTTTTGATACTCTGAAAAATTTTTGCCATTAAATAGTCTTCTCTCCATACACGTTTTAGATTATGCATCTTGCTTAACTTAAGTTCTCTTAGATTTTCAAGCACTGGATGTTTTCCCTCGTCAACAAGCCCTTCGTCGGGGAATATATCTTCAAAGGAGCTACAAAAGACCTCAAGGCTTTGTAAATTCTGAAATCTCTCTAGGAGGAATCTGGGAGGAAAGACGGCACCATGAAAGCATGCCAATGTTAGTGCTTTTGGCTTGCCAAAGATATCATCGGGAAATTTTCCTTCTTGGATTCTTTGAACATCTTTATCGACTAATAAAAGTTTCTCTAAGTTGGGAAAGTCCTGTCAAATTGTCAATACAATGAGGGAAGTAAATTCAGCAAAGGTACGGCAATAAATCATGTGTTAATAAAAGGTAAACATGGAACGAGGCCATCTTTTACATTTCATCAAATCTAAAGATCCTTGCATACAAGTCTCAAGTAGAGGCTGGTATGCTTATGCTGGTAGAGTGAATCTAAATTCAAGAGCCCTCCAACTCACCAAATTTATCTTTTATTAGAAATATCTTATCTTGTTAACAAAAATTTGTCATCTTTGGAATTTTATGTAACAGGATGCGCTCATAATGTTTCTAAAACATATAGTGTCCATAAACTTAAAAATGTGCTTAAGATAATAAGAGATATCTTATGTCATCCACAAACTTATAGGTAAGGGGTTTCGGGATTTCTATAGTATTATAATGTGACGTGATTATGCAGTGGACACGAAATATAATGGGCAAATTAAAGAATAAAGTAGAATATAGTGAATTAAGGTTCTGATGTTATTTTTTTTTTAAAGAAAACTGTTTGCATTTATTTTTTTAGAGTTTGTAGAAAATAAATGGAGAAGAAAAGTTCAAATGTGCAACGTGTGTCAACAATGAAGAGGATCTCGTGTCAAATCCTCATTGACTTCCCTAAGGAGCACCATTAGATTAGATTATGAACATATTGTGTTGTCAACAAAAATTTGTAATTTTTTTTTTTGTAATTTTAGTTGATGGAACATCTTATGAATGTCCACAAATGAAAAGTATACTTGAGATATTAGAAATATCTTATGTTTTTGACAAACTGATAAGCAACAGATATCATTTTTCTATAGTATCATAACGTGACGTGATTATGCAATGGACATGTGATTATCGGGTGCACTAAAGAATGAAGTAGAAACTCGGAAAGAGCAATTTTAATCATACCCTCTCAATTGAAGAGTGTGCTTCTTGATTCGAAAGGTCCTGTTGATCGTCTCTCTGAATCAACTTGTTCATGGATGCCGCAACAGACAAGATGTCTAGTTTGTCACAATGAGTGACTCGCAATTCCTTTAAGAATGGCCAGTTCAAATAGGGCAAGTTAGGACAAAAGCTCTTGAGTCGTGGTATATCATGTAACACCAGAGAGGTTAGTTTCGGGAAAAGAACTTTAGTGATATTGGAGTGTGGAGTGTCATCTCCACTAGCGACTATTTCCTCGATCTCACAACACTCCACTCGAAGTTTTTTAAGTTGGGTTAGACTTGTAGCCACCCAATGTGGAAACAAATTTTCAAGGCTCTTGCAGTTTTGAGCCTCCACTCTCCCTAAATGTACAAAAGTGAGAGTTTCTTGAGGACCTTCAGTCCATATTTTGCTTAAGTTGTCCACGTGGGAGAGAACCAGTGACTCAAGATGAGGAAATTGTACCTGCCATATTGAAAAAAATTACACAATGAATGTGATTACATTGAGTTATGAACTCAATGAAGGAATTTCCAAAACTTCCGTCACTCTCACAAATCATGAGAATGCAAGAGCTTCTTAGTGACATAAACAGGGTAGGCCTGATTGATGCTTTCATTTAATTTCAGTTGACTAATGACTAAGGCCAAGTATATTGCATTGCAACAAGCATGAAACGATAAATGCATTTATAATCAATAGTACATTGAGCATCGGATTTTAAGAAATAGAATTTAGAAGCATGAGTTTTGTCAGATTTTTTTGCGCTGATCATTATCAAAGTTGCTTGCACTGATCTTTTGATAATGCAAAATTAGACAAAGTAAAAATTTCTTAGATTTGTTTGCTTCAAGGAATGAATGAAGCTGAAGCACGGTTCGAAGCAGCTTTGACGCACGTGCTTCAATCCGTTCAGGATATATATGTATATATCTATATATACATATTCTTCTCTCTCCCTAATGTTGGCTCCAATGCCATGCTGGTGGGTGCAAGATTACGACGCTCCAGCGATAGGTATAAGCCAGTTCTACATATCTTTCTTGTCAATTGAAAGAAATTAACTTCCCATTTTCATCCCTAATAGATTTAGAAAAATCCAAAAATTATGAGCAACAGCGAATCAATAACATTTTCTGAGTATTATATGAGTACGGAGGTAAAATTACTCTTGTACTGTGATGTTTATTGGCTCGTTATAGCATGGACTAGGAAGATGATTATATAACCATGTCCATGTATATATTGAAAGGATGGAGATCCACTACCCCCGTTTCTTCGCCGTATGGTGCCTCGATCATCATCAATCATTGATGCATTGAGTGATAAATTCCAGCCACGGAACAAGCCACGGAACGGGAGCACAAATGAGAGTTGAGCATCTTCACTTATAATTAATTTGCAACTCGAGTCTGACGCTATTCAATGTGTCTTCTCTCGATAGAGACTGTTTGCCCTATTAACTATGAGCACAGCTACTTATTCAACACTAATACTAATTGCAAGTATTGCTTATGAAACTTTAAATTAGTAAAGTTTACTAATGAGACGTGTCATGATAATTTGATGGTAAACAAGATAAAAAAAATAATTACTAGTTTTTTCTTTATTATGTACAGAAATTTTTTTATTGAAAAAAAAATAAATTCGTAACAAGCACGAGCAACATAATGACTTCAATAAATAACGTATGTTATGATCTCATGAAAAGCAAATTGGGTCAATTTACTGGTTCTGCATTGAAAAGATTCGGCTCCAAATCAAGATCCGGTGGGATATTAATAACTTGCTTGAATAATATTTATTACCTTTCGAGGTGTGCCAGTGATCCAACCACTGGCAAAAATTTGGTGTGTAAGAGGAAACCAATTTCTTATCCTTGATTGATGCCGTGTTTTGAGGATTTTGTTTTTGTACAAAATAAAAAAAACAAAAGTGGATGTTGCATTGCACTGAAACTAAAATTGTTTCGCGTGACACGTGCAAAGCACCATTCTATTCCCTATTTTCAATTACTGGCATTCCATTCACTTGACAAGATGATTTCTCTAAAAAAAAACAAAATCTTTGGATTAAGAAAAAAGAAGACTAACCTGTGGAGTGAAAAGCGAAGGGGTGCCATGGTCAATATCCATCGAAGACTGCCAAGTCAAACTTCTCATCTTGGGGCAGTGGGCAATGGTCAGATAATGCATTCTGGGACAATCCAACGTATGACTCTTCCCCGATAGGAAAGTAGTCAAATTGGGCAAGCATTCCAGTTCCATCCGCCGGAGCTTCGGGAATGTAATCTTGTCCACCGCGCTTCCTTGCCCTTCTTCCTCTACAATCACTCCTTCCATCTGACCACAGTCCTTTATTTCCATCCATCCAAGATTGGCAAGGCACCGAGCCATCGATGGAGTGAAAGCAAGCCTCAAGTTGCTGCATTTATAAAGGGTCAAATTACCTAGAGAATCAAAGCACATCTTTCCTTGAAGATATTTGTTCCATAGTTGCCTCAACTTTGGTAGATTGACCAAGTCCAAATTCTGTAAGCGAGGCAGCACCCGAGTGCTTTCCATAGCTTCAAGCCCTTCAAGATCGAATATTTCTTCAATAGACTCGCAATCGCGCACGTGCAAGCTAGTCATTTTCTCTAAAATAAGCATCAATTTGGATGGAATAGCATTAATAAATGAAGGACATTTATCCATCGCCAGTGTTTCTAATTGCCAAGATGACTTGATGGGATTAAGTTCGCTGTGCCACTTTCCAATCAGCTCGGGGAACTCAAACAACCGCATAAACTTAGCGCTAGCAACTGTAGCCTGTTAGAAAATGCATCATTAAACGAAAAATTCTAGTTAGCAGAAAAGCAATTACTTGG
The DNA here is from genome assembly GCA_031216235.1 of Syzygium jambos. Lineage (NCBI taxonomy): Eukaryota > Viridiplantae > Streptophyta > Magnoliopsida > Myrtales > Myrtaceae > Syzygium > Syzygium jambos. The sequence goes on along the minus strand of CM062226.1, from coordinate 5,570,967 downwards.
TTGGTAATCAAAAGTATCCAGTAACACACAATTTAGTAACCGATGCATACCAATTCTTCAAACATATTTTGGATGGTGATGTTGAGGTTTCCCTTCCAAAAATACAGGCACTTTGTTGGTCCATACAATCCCTTCAAACCTACTTGCACTCTCTCCAGCTTTGGCACCTCTATTGGTCCCTTGCAGAAAAACTTCATGTTGGGACATCCATTCACAATGATATCTTCTAAGAGAGGAAACATCAAAGTGTATCCACCTGAGCTGAAACATCTCAATTCTATCAGGCGATCAAGCTCCATATACTTCAATTGATTGAAAGCCACTACACGCCCCTCCTCACCATCCTCATCACCAAGGACTTCTGTCATTGTTCTACAATTACTTATCCTCAATTTTGTGAGTGCCACCAAATTTTCAGCTAGTGTCGGTGTGAAAATATTTGATAACGCATCACAATGTGACGCATCTAAAGTCTGTAAATGTCGAATATATCTTGAAAAGGGTGATATTAGTTTCAGCTCATGACTTGTGCCTTCTATGGCGTCCTCATTACTGCTTGGCCCTTCTAGATAAGATTCGCATACAACTAGCTCTTCCAAGTTGGTTAAACTCTCAACAAAACGATATATGGATACTAGAGATTCCTTGGCGAGATGATGAAGCTCAAGAACTCTAAGCTTGCAGAAGAATTCTTCATCATGAAAATTGCCATGCCATATCTCCATCTGTTCCGATAAATCCAATTCTAACACTTGAAGATTAGGGAATGCGCCCTGAGAAAATAGTCAAATCAGAACTTAATGCCATCTTAGTTAAAAGAGTATACATATATTATGATTTTAGTCCTGCATATCGCACACAATTACTGCATTTTAAAATGTTGCATCTCATGTGTTTCAACGGAAGGAAATGTTCCCACATCAAATAGACAAAATCGCTAATCATATATATCTGACTTGTATCCAAATTGAACTTGAGTGACTCCTTACATCCACGTTTCTAAATATATATCCCTTGTGAAAATAACTTTTGCATCAATTACAGTCACAATTGCACAAATGTCAGTGCTTAATGTCAACAATAATGTCCCATCTCTTCGTTTTTAGAATAATATGTCATCTTTATAGAGTTCAAATTAGACAACACACCTTGCCATGGTAAGATCACACCACGTGCCACGTGCTTTCAATCTTTGTGGTACTTAGGAGAGAGCTAAACCATCGGAATTAGCCTAAACCTTTTTCAAAATGGGGATCAACGAGGATGCATTCGATACGTCAGTCATTGCCAAGAGTGCCCAGTCAATACTTGAAGAACATGTGATGTTTTAATGTTGAGGTATTTTTATGGATTCCAGGTGAGTCAGCACAGTTTACATCTTCATACAAAGAGCTACTTGTATGAGATGCTTGGTTGTGGCCTTAAAGATCACTTCAAATATTCTCCATTGAAGCAAAACAAATAATCTTGGGTCGTACCTTTTCTATCAAGAAGAGAGGTTGTTTATGACATGGCATCCCATTCTCAGTTTGGGCAAGTATCTCCACCTTGTTACAGCCGTCCACTTTCAAGGTCTTCAATGCCGGCCAATGGGAAGTATGTGTTCCAGTGTAGAGGCACTTCAACTTTGTCAGATGCTTAAGCTCGAGGGAGGTTAAATTTGGGAATACAAACCTAGGAACTAGTCCTTCTTCCTTCTCAATGAGTTCCGCAATGCCACATTCATCGATCTTCAACTCCTCAAGATGCATTAGATCTCTGGCTACTGAGGCTGGAAACAGAGAGGTGAGGCTCGCGCATCTGGAAATGCTGACGAAACGTAGGCAATGGAGTTTAACTTGATAGTGGAGTTCCTTATCCCATATACACTTCAGCTTATTGCACGCCTTCACATCAAGCGATTTTAGATTATGGAAAGAATCCACAATAACTTGATTATCCCATATCATCTCGATGTTATCCATGCTATCAATAGATAACGTCTCCAAGTTAGGAAATGCAACCTGCGTATTTGCTCATAGAATTGGTGATTCTGTTAAATTACAAATTCATGAACTTCCAAGATGCAAATATTGATGAGTGCCAAGATGTAAATTATGAATTCAAGGAATTGGTGTTTTTGTCTTAAGTTGCAGAAAAGGAAAAAAAAAAAGAGTAAAATAGGAATAGCTAGTAAATAAAATCTCCATACTTATGTCGACGACTCTAGGACGAGAAGGATATTGGAATTACTAGAGAGAAAATAAAAAGGGATTCTGACCTGATTCTGTTGACAATGGGCAAAATGGTAATTTGGATATGCTCAAACAACAATTTTATAATCACCACATTAGTCTCTCATTAATTGCAAACGTAAATAAAATCTCTTCCTCTCTTCAATTTAGTTCATTTCCTAAAATAATCAAATCACACTATGCGCTTTTTTTGCCAGCCCAAGAATCAAATAGCTAGTAAATTGATGAAGAAAAGTGCAGCTAAGAGAAAGAAATGATGGAGAGATTGAGATTAAAGAGAAGCGACCCAATCAACCATCAAATGGCCCACTACAGAAGGAGGTGTGATTTTATCTACTGCCGAGGGCCTCAAATCAATATTATATTACTCTAAAGCAATTAAAAAGTCGGGCTAAGAGAAAGCACTTAAAAGGGAATTGCCTGGGTCAAGTAAACAATTCTTATTTACATCATATCACACTTGAAGGAATTGAATATACTTAAATTGATGAGATTTTCTTTTTAAGATTCGTTAATTTTTTGTAAGAGTGCCGGATGATCCAATTGTTTGATTAAAAACCACAAATCATACATTTGCTCCAGCCAAATTGTCAAAGATAGTCCTCAATATCTCATTAAATAGTCGAGCAATTCATGTAAAAACTAAAACGGGTGATTTCCGAAGCACTGGACCCTAGAGATGTTGCTCAGTTTGGCGATGGAGAGGGCTCGGATTCCTTTGGTGTGCAATTAAGAGAGAATAAAGCTTCCTTCGATCAAGAAAAAAAAGTGAGAACTTGTAAGTGCGAATTAAGTCAAGTGCGCATCTTAAAGGCCCTTAATCTCCAGCCTCTTGAACCTTACTGCTCACTTTCCTCTCAATTGTTTTTTTCATATTCTTTCAATCTTCATGCATGCAATGTCTTGAGCTGTACATGTGGGGTTGCTGAGAGTTTTAAGTTTCTTGTGAAAATCGGAAAGCTTTTAGAAATCCTGTTCCGCAGTTGTATTACCCGTTCATGCTTCATGCAGGTACCATAAGAGATGTTCAACCGTCTTTTATGGAAACTATTTCCAGAGAAATTAAAAGTAAAAAATTGCAACTCCTGCATGTAGGCAACTCTGAACACTTATTTTCTTTTAAGATATTTTATCCAAAGTATACTTCGTAAGTGATTTAGTTAGTTTTTATTTTGGCTATGTTTGATATTTTGACGTAATGTTAATCCCGTACCTCTCGATTGAAGAGTGTAGTGGAGCGTGATTTGATGTGGTTCTGACTCTGAGCTTCTCGGTAACCTATCATCAATTTTTCATTGGATGAAAAGAATCTCACCATTTGTATTGCAGGGATGAATCTGTCTACAATAAGAACTTAAGTGATGAAAACAAAAAATAATCTTACACTTTCCGCGAGAGAAGCACGTCAGACTCTCCAAGTATGCCAAGCTTAAATCGGTTAACATCGGGAATGCCAGAGTTTCTGATGTTTCCATTCCCGACCCTTCTTCGTCCGTGATGATCGCCTCTATCTTCTTGCAGAACTCTACACTTAGTTTTTTTAGTTGTGCGAGAGATTCAACCATGGATGGGGAAAACATAAACACGAAGTTATCCAAGAAAAAGATTTCTAATGTCTCCAATCTCGGCAAGGCAACCTGCGGAATTCACTCCCGAAATTGGTGATTCAGTTAAATCTCGAATTCATGAACTTCCAAGGTGTAAATATAGATGAGTGCAAAGAAGAGAGGGGGATTATTAAGTTGCACAAAAGGAAAAAAAAAAGTAAAAAAAATCTCCATACTAAATACCGTTTCTAGTTTCCAAGAGTATTTCATAGAATTACAGAAAGTTATCTAAAGTAATCACTAAAAAAAAGGATAAGGAATCTTTCTCCGGTCTTTTCTTGGGCAAATAACTTTGAATTGTAGAGGTTAATTTGATTAGTGAACCAATTTTATTCAATCTAAAGATTTTCTCCTGCAGAAATGGGCTAGAGAGTGGTGCATTACTTATCTCCCTCTGCATATAATAAAGCAAACCCAACAATACTTTTCAACCTTAACTTTTGGCCCCAAAAGTTCAAATAATATGCAAGGCCAATGTCCAATGAGAACTACAGCGAAAGCTAAAAGCCCCAAAGACTAGGAGGAGGAACAGATGTACTCAAACAAACGTCGTGGGACCCACAACGTGTATAGTCCATGATCCCTAGGACAACGGGGAAACTAAATATTGCATCCGTCTTGGGCCCCACCATGAACTTAAGTGACAATCCCAACATATGAAGGGCAATCTTGTCTGGTCAACGAAATAGCCGCGGCAATTTTTGTTGGACAAAATAGCCGTGCGCTATCCTTAAGTGCCCAATTTCTGTTGATGCTTTGTGCAGGTACCATGACAGATTTTCAACCATCTTTATGGAAACTATTTCCGAAGAAATTAAAAGTAAGAAATTGTGACTCATACATGTCAGTAACTCAAACACTTATGCTTGCACGCCACTCATTTTCTTCTAAAAAATTTTAACCAAACCATACTGTATAATTAATTTGGCTCGTTTTCATTTTGGCTATGCTTTGTCTCCGTTGTATTTAATAATTTGACATTTCACGTACCTCTTGATTGAAGAGTACAGTGGAGCATGATTGGACGCGATCCTGACTTCGAGCTTCTCGTGAACCTATCATCAATTTGTCATTGGATGAAAAGAATGTCACCATTTGTATTGTAGGGACGATTTCTATCTGCACGAAAATCTTCACTTATGAAAACAAAAAAATCAATCTTACACTTTCCGCGAGAGAAGCACGTCAGACTGTCCAAGTATTCTAAGCTTAAATCGGTTAACATCGGGAATGCCAGAGTTTCTGATGTTTCCATTCCCGACCCTTCTTCCTCCGTGATGATCGCCTCTATCTTCTTGCAGAACCGTACACTTAGTTTTTTTAGTTGTGCGAGAGATTCAACCATGGATGGGGAAAACATAAACGCGAAGTTATCCAAGCAACTGATTTCTAATGTCTCCAATCTCGGAAAGGCAACCTGCGGAATTTGCTCACGGAATTGGTGATTTGGTTAAATCTCGAATCCACTTTCAAGATGTAAATATAGATGAATGCGAAGGAGAGAGGGGGATTATTAAGTTGCACCAAAGGAAAAAAAAAAAAAAGGACTTAAAAAATCTCCATACTAATACCATTTCTAATTTCGTACAGTATTTTTTTATAGAACAGAAAGTTATCTAAAGTAATCACTAAAACAAAGATAAGGAATCTTTCTCCGGTCTTTTATTGGGAAAATAACTTTGAATTGCAAAACTTAATGTAATTAGTGAGCCGGCCAATCTTAAGATTTTCTCCTTCATAAATGCGTTAGCAAGTGGTGCATTACTTATCTCTCTCTATATATAATAAAGCAAACCCAATAATAGTTTCAACCTTAACTTTTTGGGCCCAAAAGTTCATATAATATGCAAGGCCTCTGTCTAAGGAGAACCGCAGCAAAAGTTAAAAGAGCCCCAAAGACTGGGAAGAGGAACAGACGTACTCTGACTCACTACCTCGTGGGACCCACAACTTATGGTCCACGATCCCTTGACTAACGGGGGAAACTAAGATATTGCATGCGTCTTGGGCCCTACCATTAACTTCAGTGACAACCGCGTCATTATAGAAGGGCAAAGTCTAAATCCGTAGTCTACATGTCTGGAACCATAACATTTTAGGTAAAAAGACCCAATTGTCCCTGATTACAATGGAAAGGTTTATTTTTTGTTTTTTATATACATATTTTTTGTAAAGAGTCGATAGCTTTTTCCAAAATTTCATTGCTACGACTCTTAAGAAAATCCTTCATCTGCAAAGTTGATCGCCCATCTACCTTGCCATCACCCATCGCTGCCATCCATACAACAAGTTTTTAACTTTTTTGTATTTCATTCATTGGACTATTGTCATCCCCAACAAGATTACGATAAAATAAAATAAAAAAAGAAAGTAAAGCTGCAAAGGCTCTTTGTAAAATTTCCCCAATCTAGTTATATTATCTTTGGAAGCGAGCCACAACTGGGAAGAAGAAGGTCATACTTAGACACATTAACTTCTGGGACCCACAACTTATTTGTCGACGACCCTTTATTGATGGATGGAGAAAGTACCATATTGCAGGAGTCTTGAGACCCATCGTCAACTTCAGTGATAATCACGCCATATAAAAGGACAATCTTGTCTAGTTAACGAAATAGCCGCGGCAATTTTTGCTAGACAAAATAGTCGCGCGCTTTCCTTAACTGCGCAATTGTTTGCCTATAGTTTACAAACTTCTCTTTAATGTTAGTAAATCACTCTCAATAACCAATTTAACAAGATATCAAACACAACTTTGTGGATTTTGTGTTTGTGATGCCAAAAGTACATACAAATATATCTATCCATACTATATGGGTGCACGAACATACACACAACTATGTACTGTTATAATTATGAGGTATATGCAATGACTAAGTTTTTTTAAGCATGATACACAAAACGTGCATCAGTTAGATTAGCATAGTTGATTTTATTTCAAGACCCGGTCGTCCTTCCCATTTTTGGCATTGGTTTTTAAGAGAGTCACCTATATTGCACATTTTGGGGATAATAACTAAGTTTCATAACTAAATTCAATGGAATCCATTTCAAAAGATTAGAAATAACTCTACTTATGACATTACTTTAATGCCAAAAAATTCCCTTCAATTTTGCTTTATGAAGCCCTATCAATATAGATACACTTGCAGAATGTAAATTTGAAGTAGCTCGGAACCTATCACAAACTAAATTTACAAGGATTTCATACAATTAGTTGGATTTCTACTCAATTAGCAGAAACAGGAGATTGCTTCTTTTAATTACAGGGAAGGCATGAACAAACCAGGCAACGAGGAAGAAAATAAGCAGAAAATAACAAATTGAATAAGCATCATAATCTGTGTTACATCCAATTAGCAAAGGAAATAAATAATTAATACTCTTTTAATAGAAAGTTACTTGTTGTCCATTGAAGAATGCAATTTGAGTGGCAACTTGGTCGTCTGATGTACTACTCGAAGGAGCCAACCCAGTCGTGAAAAAATTCTTGATATTTGGCAAGTCACGCAATTTCAATACACTGTTACTCCTAAACTTTTACTTATTAAATAAATTCCTTAACCTTTGATTTTATTGTGGATGTCAACCCTTTGTTCAATTTACCATTGGTATGTGCTTTACACGTGATTTTTAACCGGTAAAGTTGCAATTCTTCTTTATTTGTGTATTAGTCAAATCACGCTTTGACATCCGAATACGCTTAATTAATTAAAGTCCAAAATATATACAGAAAAATAAGGTAAAAGAAAAGCAACAATCATAAAAAAATTAAGAAAAAAATTTATAATAATATGGTTGACTTAATGAAGAGCTAAAATTTTAGTAGGCTTTCAAACATATCCCAAGCATTTAAAACTATCATAGAAATGTCAAAATATTGTATTTCATTTTGGATATGGCCTCCACAATTAGCTATTTAAAAGGACCATGGATGATAAAACCACATAGCTATGCTCTATCGTAATCTTCAACAAGTACCATAATTTATCTAAACGGAAAAGAAAATTTTAAAAAAGAAGAGTTAAGAAAAAACTAAATAATTAAATGAGGGCTTAAGTAACTAGAAAACGGGAAATCACAAAAAAAAGTCAATATTGGCCTTTTATTCAATTAAGCAGAAAATAATTTACATAACATGGATAAATAAAACCACAAGTTACTAAGGCAAGCAACACCCACTTTGCCAGGGGCAGTGGGGCAGTTTCAATAAAAAATGCTAAACAAGATAAATAGCTCTATTAAAGGAAACTAATTATACTCAACGAAAAAATAGAAAATAAAAGAAGGATTGCAATTTTTTTGTCATCATACTATTCTTTTCCTAGAATTGAAAAGATGTAATGATCTAAAAAATAGTATGATGACAGGAAATAATAATTAAATAATAATGATGATGACGATAGTCGTAGTAGTAGTTATTATGTTAACAAGAACTCCTAGGGCACCGCGTAACTGAATAATTCAGTTTTCAAGGCACAAATTTTGCATAACATGAAGACGATTAATTGATCGGAAATTGTAAATTTTTCTTAATTAGTTTTTCAACAAGTGACTCAAGTTGGGGGTGAAAGAGTAATTTCCTTTTGAACCCAGCAAAAGAGTCATCTAAAAAATAGAAAAAATTAAATTTTACCCTTGAAAAATCACATAATGGGCACTCACAAATGGAAAAATTGACGAAGGGTTGATGGCTCAAGGGATTTTTTGTGAAGGTTGAAAGTCCAAGAGTAAATGTGTACCGCTCTAAAACTTCCATGGTGGATTTCGTGTAATTTTTCCTAAAAGTTGCTCACTAATGCCTACAACCACGAGATATTAAACATAAATCGGGGGCGCTTGTGATGCCAAAAGTGCGCACAAATATACCTATATGTATTGTACGCGTGCATGAACATGCACAAAATTCTGCACTCTTATAATTATGGGGCCTATACAATGATTAAGTGCTTATTTAAACACGACGCATGAAAGACGCGCATCAATTAGGTTGATATAGTTGCTTTTATCTATAGACCCAGTCCTCCTTCCCATTCTTCATATTGGTTTTTACGAGAGTCACCTATAGTATATACTTGATGGATAATAACAAAGTTCAATGACTAATTCAATGGAATCCATTTCACAAGATTAGAAGTTACTTTATTATGGAATTACTTTAATGCCAAAATTCCCTTTAATGTTGCTTTATCGAACCCTATTAATATAAAATATACTTGCAGCATGTAAGTTGAAAATAACTCAGAACCTATCACAATCTAAATTTGCATGGATTTCATACAATCAGTTGGAATTCTACACAATTAAGAGAAACGGAAGACTGATTCACATGATCGCAAAGAAGGCATCATTGGATAAGGTACTTAGGAAGAAAATGAACCGAAAATAAAGAAATGATTAAGCATTATAATCCATGTCACATCTAATTAGCAAAAGAAGGAAAGATAATTATAATTTCTTTTGATAGAAAGTTACCTGTTGCTTATTGAAGAATGCAACTTGAGTGCCAACTCGGCCGTCCGACGTACTACTCGAAGGAGCTGTCCCGACAGCAACAAAGTTTTTCATACTTGGCAAGTCACGCAATTTCAATACGTGCAAATTACACAACTCAACTTGACCACAATCATCATCTTTTACAATCCCCTTCATTGCCATGCAACGGACAACTTCAATCTCTTTTAGCTGTGGAAGTTCTCTTAGTAATGAAAGGGGAAACAGATGTTCCATCTTGTCACAGCTATCAACAAGTAGGACTTTTAATGCACTGAAGGACTTGGAGGAGATATCGTTGTGGCATAACTTTTCCAAATTGATCAGATTCCCTAGAAATAAAAACTCCAAGGTCGTAAAAGTGGGAAGGGAAGACCGTTTGAGGATGTAATGGATGGAAGGACTTTCCTGAACATGTAAACGCTTTAATTGTGGAAAACCTTCTAGGGATAACTGGCAAATGCTTTGCTCGGTTCCGTTCAACCCATTTATCCACAAATCGTCAATTCTGTCTAAAGTAGTTCGTATGCATCCTTTTTGAAGAACATTACTTGCTGGATTCAACTTGAGCTCCAATGTCCTTGATCCCTCGTACTTGCTTAACCGGCGCCAGTAATTGTAGTCATTATTATGACCTATTTTGAGTTTGTACTTGGTCAATTTCTCGATATTTAGATCCCCTGGGAGCACACTCTGGTCGGGAATAGAAACATGCAAAGTGCAAAGATTCTTCATGTGATTCAACTCAATCAGACTGGCATTAGTTCGTGGAGTTTGATCCACGGCATTCCATCCATCAAAGCTATTCTCCATGTACAACTCCTCCAATTTGATCAAGCTTCCAAGCACACCTGGTTCAATTATCCGGAGTTCTGAACAATAGTTCAAGTCCAACAACCTCAGCTCTACCAGTTGCCCAATTTCTTTTGGCAATCGCCGAATTTTGGAGTTCACAAAGCTGAGAATTTGTAACTGTTTTAGCTTGCCAAGAATGGCCACATCCTCTAGCGAACAACTACGAAGACTCAGAGTATGTAAGTTCTCCAAGAACTGAAATGGCGTTGGCGAACGAGTGAGACGTATGCTAGTAAGATTTAAGACCGCAAGTTTTTCCATAGAGTTGAAAGTTGAATCAGGAACCTCAAGAGATTCATTGTTGTTGAAAAGCAAAAAGATGCGCAATTCAGGGCAATCGGGGCAATCTAATTCTTCAGGAAGCTCCTTCATGTCAATATAGGGAAAGCATATCGCCATACAACTTTTGAGCCTCTCCTTCTGCAATTGTATCGCCAACATATTTTCATCCTTCAACAAGAGAAGAGGGCTATCTCTTAAAACAAACTGGGCAACAAAGTCACGAACCAAGTCATGTATCTTGAAACCATCTGCAACTCCATTGTCCAACAGAAGGGAGGAGGCTTGAAGAGTGCGGATGAGTGTGCTCAACCCATCTCTTGCTTCTGTCATGCTGCTATCTTTTGGAAATATTCCCAAACCGTAGCCATACCTCACCAAGTTTTCAACAGAGGGATCCGAGACGCCATAAGCAACACAGAGTTGTAACAAACTTTTCGCCTCCTCGCTTTCTAAGTGATCATAACTTAATTGCAACATCTCATTTATCACTGCACTTATTCCTTTGTTTGTGCACCGCCCAATTTGATTTAAAGCATCCCTCCATTCAGGCGGAGGAGCGTCTTTGAGACGTTTCGCCATTGCGTCAATTAGGAAAGGCAAACCTGCACATTTGTGGAGTGCTTTATCCACCAAGGGTTTGAACACGTCATCGTGAACTTTTTCTCCCACCATCCTCTCAAACAATCCTCTTGCCTCTTCCTCCTTCAGCTCAGCAAGGCGGAAGTCCCTGTCACAGCCCATTTCCCTTCGCAAAACATCTTGGTCTCTCGACGTTAACAACAACTTGCATCCCATGACTTTGTTGTCATGTCCGCAAGGAATGCCGACTGATTTCAAGTCGAGCCCCTTCCACAGGTTGTCCAGCATTATGAGGACCTTCTTTTTGCTCCTCTCCTCTTCATCCAACCTCCTGTGTAGAAGTTCCGCTCGCCCGCCGATGGACTCTTTGTCCTTGATCTCACTAAGGCCCAACGCGTCGGCAATCTCTCCTTGAATCATCCTGATGTCTGGATTTTCCGACACGACGGCCTTAGCGACCCAATCAAACGACTTCTCTTTGCTTATAATCCTTTTGACTTCCACCAAAAGGGTGGACTTGCCGACCCCACCCATCCCGTAAACCCCGACTACGCTATTGCTATTATCGGCAAGAGCGTCCATGATGTCCTGTATGATTTGAGCTCTGGATTCGAAGATGCCATCATCCCTAAGCTTAATCGACATTGAGGCAGAAAAAATGGAAGCCATCGCGGGGGTCGACTGGACGACTTCTTTGCCTTCTCTCTTGGCCAGATTCTGAGCAGTGACATTTCCTGGAGCAGGATCGCTGAAGGAGATATCGTTCAATTCCTTGAATCCGCTGCATTCATGAGCGAGTTGCTTAATGACCTTGATCTTGCCCTCGGACTTCCTGCTGAACTGATAGCGACATTTGGGGTCGGGAAGAGTCCCATAGCAGCAAGTCTTGGTCGCCTTTTCGAAGACGTCCAACAGCTCTCCCGCCTCCTCCAATGCCTTGTCAGCACTTGCCTCCCACGTCGTGAAGACAACGTGGAAGTTCCGAACATTGTTTCTGGCCTGTTCCACAAGAACTTTGACCCTCCGATCCTCGTTCTCCAGATTCCGGACTTCCTCCCGAAGACCGTCGGCGAAGCTCTTGGAGGAGATCACGTATCCGAACCCACGCTCGATGGGAACAAGTAAATATCTCTTGAAGACATCCCACGCAATAGCAACGACAGAATCTGCCGACATTTTTCTTTGATTTTTTTTTCCCGAAAAAGAAGGAGCGAGAAAAGAGAGAGAAAAAGAAGGAGAACGATGAAAAGGAGGAGCAGATACTGAAGAAGAGGAGGAGGAGGAGGAGGAGGAGGAAGAAGAATGGTTGAGCCCAGGAGAAGAAAGAGCGAAACAGACGAGAGACGAACAAGGCTACGAGATTTGAGTGCACAAAATAAGGACGAAGTCGGAGGGGAGCGACGAATAGCACAATCAATGGAGAACGAAAGAGATGACTATCGGCTCTTAAAGTAAACAACAACGATTCGACTTAAACCATCGCCCTCGGAATATCTAGAATATAATATAATAAAAGGTCATGGGTAAAGAGATAAGGACTGGCCACACCCACGTGACATGGAGCTCCAACACTTACCACCACACTGTACTGTTTTGACAAAGAGAACACGTGACATGTAACTTTGAACGGTCTGCCATTAACTCAATTTTTAATGTGGACCACAATACCATAGAAAATATTAGCACAAGTGGACCCTTGGAACTCCCAGAGTACTCGATAAAAAACATGAAGAGGCATCTTTATTCTTTCTCATAATATTAACATTTTTCTTCGATATCAGCATGTGCTCGCTTGCGTGATTTTGACTTTGATTTTGAGATGTATATAACACCTACAAGGACTGATTACAAGAAAGCATTCGGTAATAGAAGTTTTGATTGGTGCCTGTAGCGTTACCACAACTTTAGACAAGCCAAGGTCCAGATGATTTCAAATATATACGTACAACTCGTGATAAATTGGGATTAATTTTTTTAAAAAAAATCCTCAATTCTATCCCAAAATTTTGTCTAAAAAAATCCCAACTCACTCTTCTCCCAAATTTGCTCTCGTGTCCAAAAATCTCTATTGATTTCTTCAAAATTATCAACATCAGAAGATTAATATTGTTCTATATGAAAGTGAGGGAGTTGATGAATACGCGGATTCTAATAATGAACTTCTAATTTGCCCACGTCTGTCACTGGCCAAAAATAAAAAATACAAAAAGACCGTTGTACGCGTCGTCCACTGCTTGAGATGGATGGCTCATTAAAAATATACAAGTATGGAAATGGATGATTTTTTGGCATTTTACTGTTTCTTGATCAGTCACCATCACTGATGTCCAGGTCTGCACGTCTTTCTTCCACTTCCCATGGAGAGAAAGAGAGAGTAATTGAGGGTGGTGGGACCTGAGATGGGCTTGAATGCGACAAGTCCCTCCTCCAGATATGATGGCTTTTTGCATTTTACTGTTCCTTCACTTGACCAGTCAACGTCACCAGTGTCCGTCTCCACGTCCTTTCGTTCGCCGCTTCTGGACAAACATCTAAGTATACGTAAATGGATGACAGCTGACCGGGTGCCCTCACTTGTCTGGCCTCTTTCCTCTTACCGGCGAGAAACATTGCTTTCCCACTTCACCCCCTCCTCGGGTGTCGCCAATTATTAAGTTAAAACGGACAACTCTCTTACTGAGGCCCAAATGAACAAGCTTTCCCTTCACTTCAATTAACCCTTGTTGCGGGAGGATATGCGACATCCCATTAAAAGTTTAAGAGATCGGTGATCTCGATGAATAGCAATTTTTTATTATGCTTTCCTTATTGACACAATAGATTTGGGGTAACTTAGACCCTTGTATCTAATTAATGTTAACCATTAGTTGAAAATATGTATTGACTTTTCATGTATTATCTTTTGCAGATTTGTTGACAAAAACCCCTTTAGGTGTCCCTTTAAGTGAAAAACAAAAACTCAGTTCGCAAAATAAAATTGAAGTTGTTTAATTTTTATGCCAACCATAATTATTAGATTATAATGTGGAAATAATTATCATAAAATTTCCATATGATGATATGGTTGGAATTTCGTTAATGTCTCTGTTCTTGCTCTTTAAATTACTTATGGATATGAGTTTAATGTAAATTTTTCCTATTACTCTCAAACAGCAACATCGATCGACAATTTTCTTTGATTTTTCTTCTGAGAAAGAAAGAAGGAGAAAATGATAGGAACCCAAAAAACAAAGAGACAGAGAGACAATGATGAAAAAGAAGAGCAGATGCTGAAGAAAAGGAAGGAGGAGAAAGAATGGTTGTGCCTAGAAGGAGAAAGAGCGAAACAGAGCAAGAACAATCATGAAAGACGAAGAAGGTTAAAAGATTTGAGTGCCAAAAAGAAAGAAGGGAAGGCAGTGTCAAAATACAGCAACTTTTTGTTGGAAGGTATTAACAATCAAACTTTCATGATTCCTCTTCATATTTTGTTACTAAAGATTTAAGTATAATCATCTTGGCTTATCATTAATTTATTGATTTATTTTCACATTTGTAAGCAGAATCTCTTGGGTTTGATGTCCCGCTTTTGTCTATTTAGCTTTTTCAAAAAGCATCTTTATTAAAGGTGGACTAGAGAGGGAGGGGGGACGTCCCCCTATCTAATGTCTAGTAAAATTATTGCATCTTCACGTGCATAGCTTTTTTTCAATGATAGAGCTCTATCAAACAAAATAGTACACATAGAACCCATTTTTGAAATCATGGTTCAATCATGGGATTGTGGTGATAATGCATCGCTGCCTTCTCCGAAATAGTAACTTCAGTAATGATGTCATGGAAAACAAAAGTATAGACTAAGAGTTTTGAATTCTATCGTCAAGTCATCTGCCATGCAATACTTATCATTAATATAGACTCAAATTTTTAAGTACTTATCATTTGTAAAAGATATGATTTAATTAAGCACTAGTTAAAAGATTGAAATGCGAGAAAAAATATGGCTTATAAGCGACACCACCTAACTCTTGTGATTACAGTTTGAACTTGACAAAGAATAAGGTAAATATAATTTAGTCCTTATCTTTTTGACAAGATGTGATGGATCTTCAGCTTCATCGTGCATGATATGTCTAAATGCCTAAGAGTTGTAATTCGATTATTTCCCCGGATATATCCCTTGAAGAATGCAAAGAGAATTGTCTGCCCGCAAGCATATTTGAAGAAGCAATGTAGGAATAGGAAAGAACATCATATAAGCACATAGAATAAGAAAAATAAGAAAAGATAGAAAAGATGAGCTATCTCGATTGTAACAATTGTAAAGATAAGAAAAATAGAAAAGATCAGCTTGACCTTGACAAATTTATCAAAAACTAATTTTTTAACTACAGAAAACCTCAAACTGATGTACATATACAAATTTTACTCTCTATTAGTTTCTGTTAAATTTTACCATCAAATTTCTGAGTTTGATGACACATGACAGTTGACAAATATACCAGTTTGGGGTTTTATCCTCCGTTTGTCACAGGTGTACCAATTTTTTATTTTTCGTGGTATTAATCTAATTTAACAGAAGGTAAATTTATCACAAATGTACAAATTTAGGATTTTTGGTGGTCAAAAAATTAGTTTAGGGTAAAATTGTCACAAATGTACCAGTTTAGAGTTTTTGAAAGTCAAAAAAATTGTTTAAGATAAATTTGTCACATATGTACCAATTTAAGGTTTTTCGTGGTATTAACCCTAAAAAATAATTGTATTTTGCCTTCTGTACAATTTCTTAAAAAAAAAAAGAAAGTTTCTAGTTAAATGGTATGGGTTTGCTTCTTTTGGTGATTGATTTGCATATATTTGATTGGGATGGGAACACAATGGCATGTTCTTCAATAGAGCCAATCACATTTTTGCTATATCTTAGTGATAGCGAGGTGCCGATACACACAAATATAATATATAGATATAAAGGAAAAATTATCAAAAAAGTCATAAACCTATTGATTTATGCCAATTCAGTTTTAAACTTTTCAATTTGGCTAATTTAATTACAAACATTTTGAAAATTTGTTAATGTAATCCGTCCAACCAATGATCAGAAAATCGCTGACATGAACACCAACCATTTGACGTGACACGGCCGTTGTTGATGTGATGTCTGCAGACAATTTTTATAATTTTTTTTGAGATTTTTTTAATTTTTTTTTCATTCTTTCTCTGGTCATCAGACCTTGGCGATGGCCGACGACCAACCAAAGGTAATGACCAGCGAGGGTTGCCCTTGCGGGCCTCAAGCGAGTTCACACTCGTTGTGATCTGTATAATTTGTTTTTGTAAAGAATAAGTGTATTTCGCAATCTGCAAAGTCGATAGTCTCTAGTTAAATGGTATAGTTTTGCTTCTATTAATGATTGATTTGCATGTCATTGATGTGGATGGGAACCCCATTTCATTGTTTTAAATAGAGCCAATCACATATTTCCTATATCTTAGTGATACTGTGCTGCGCATGCACACAAACATAATATAAGTGATATAAAGGTAGGCGGATATTAGATTACTCGTTTTATTTGTTATAGATTAGGGAAAGTAGAAAGAGACAAGGACAAAATTATTTCAAAGTAGCAAATGATAACGTCCCATTTCTTCTCATGCTTTGGAATGATTTAATATTTACATCTCATTGGATTTCTTCGTTAATTGAGAAGTAGAAAGAGACGAGGACAAAATTATTTCAAAGTAGCAAATGATAACATCCCATTTCTTCTCATGCTTTGGAATGATTTAATATTTACATCTCGTTGGATTTCTTCGTTAATTGAGACCAATGGCTTACTTAACATATGAGAGTTTATTTTAAGCTGGAGTTTAATTATTTCCATCCTTATCAAGTTTTTTTGAAATTTTAGCTAGAAATAAAGTTCATGTGCGAGTGCGGGGTTCCCTGAGTTATCAAAAAAAAAAAAGTTCATGTGCGATTTTCTCGTTTGTAACCTAACCTTGGTTAAGGCTTTAACTAAACACCAATCAATTTCTTGGAAAGCTGAAAACTTGGTAGGAGACAGCTCCAAGTCTCTCACTGGCCAAAGAAAAATAAAGAAAGACCTTGTCGGTCACCTCAATCAAGACATCAAGGTGGACTTGTAAGCAATTGAGTAATAGAATGGACGACCAGTATTGCATAGATACATAAAAATATATACACATGTATATGTTATATATGATTTTTGGCATTTTATTGTTCCTTTTCTTGAACAGTCACCGTCACCAATGTTTAAGTCTCCATCCTTTCCGAACGGCCTTAATGGTTCAGTCTAGCAAAAGAGATCTAAAGTGAAGGTGGGCATTATTGTGTAACAAGGCGGCCTCAATGGTAGCCTTTACGGTTAGTTTGGAGTAAGAGACCAGAGATAAAGATATTAAGTTTCTGTTGTGTACTTCTAACACTTCCTTCAACAATTACCTATTGATAGGAGTTTAATGTAATTTTTCCTATTTTTCTCAACGGTGGCATCGATCTAACATTTTTTTTTTCAAGAAAGAAAGAACGAGAAAATGACTGGGTAAAACCCCCGAAAAAGAGGGAGGGACGGAGAGAGAGAGAGAATGATGAAAAAGAGCAGAAGATACTAAAAAAACAGATGAGGAAGAGCACTAGTGGCGAGGAGAAGAAAAAGCGAAACAGACCATGAACGATGAGAGACGAAGAAGGCGAAGAGATTTGAGTGCAAAAAAGGATAAAGGAAAGAGAGTGTTGAAGAGCAAGCAATGGAGAAAGAGACATTAACTTTTTGCTGGAATATTTGATTAACAACGACTGAGATGGAGTACTAACGATTCAATGATTTAGAACCTCAACAAAGACCCAAACCACAAGGAAGAAAGAGGAGATGGGTATCGACTATGGAGCTCGGTAATCTAATTTTAGTTAAGGTCTTAACTAAACCCCAGTCAATTTCTAGGGAAGCAAAAAGGTTGTTGCAAACGGCTCCAGTCCTCAGAGTCATTACTAGCCAAAAGTACAAAATAAAAAAAGACCGCCGTCGGTCACCTCAATCAAGACAACAGTGGTGGTCTAATAAAATAGAAATGGAACCCGTCACCATCACGAATGTCAAAGTCTCCATCTTTTGCTGCAATGCTAATGGACAAACGTTGGTTAGGGATCCATCCTTTCCTCCATGGCTTTAGACAAAGATAAGTTCGGATCCATCCTTTCCTCCACGTCTCCAGGACAAACATTGATTAGGTACTGGTCCTGCACCCGTTCCTTGTGCTGGTCCATGAAATCGTGTTAATATAGAAGTAACATCGTAATTAGGCTAATTTTTAGATTATAATGCCAATTATGATTGTTAGGTTAGACGTGACTTTAATTATAACTGTTAGATTAGAGCTTTTAAGGAAATTAAACTTTTGTTATTCTTTATTAACATTATAAACTAATTTACTTTCTTGAATACTACTACTCTTTACATGACAAATGCTTTGTTCTGTTTGGAATCTTTTACTTTTCACATTTATTTTTCAAATATTTTAGTTATAAAAAATGGATTTTTAAAATTTTAAAAAATATACAATTATTGACAAGTAGAGTTATATGGTTATTCTAAATTTATGAAACCTATTTTTTCCCATTTTTAATTTTGTTGAGGGAAAGCAGAATGCAGCAAAATGTTTTTAATTCAAGTGTAAGCAAATAGATCTAGAAGTCGACAAAAGTGATGATGGAATGTGGCGTGGAATCTTTTCAGAATTGCTCTTGCATGATCCTATTTCGTGACAACCATTTTGGGACAACAATAAAATCTAATGCCGAGTGCCCCATGAATCTCGTTAAAAGTGGATATCCAACAAACTACAAAGGCCTTTCGGGAAAAGTATCGCAAAAATTAAAAAGTGTAATTAAGTCAGCAAAAATGTCACTTTTGTTGATTGCACTTTTTTGAAAGTTTTAGGACTCAATTGTAATTTTATGACAAGTTTTATGACTCAATTGTACTTTTGTAACAAGTTTTAGAACTTTCAGTATATTTGTCCCTAAAACCTAATGTTCTCATGGCATCTAGAAAAAAGCGAGACCCTTTTGTGATTGGTCAGTTTATCCACAAGAATTTTTTTAGATATACATTTTAAAAGAGATTTCTATCATCGAGTGGCCTAACCATAAGGTCAGATCTCTTAACATTGAAAAATATTGCAAGCAATCTACACCGTTCATTATTTAACCTGTTTATAAGATTGCACATTACTCCTAATAAAATGCGACTTGCACTTAGTAAATGCATCTATTTTAGGGTAAATGATTTTCATATATGGAAAAATATTTCATATGTAGTAAAAACACTCAATAATAGCAAAAACATGTTGTTTTCAGTAATATTGTCCTTTTCATCGGTGTAATATTAGCAAAATCAACCAATTGAACCACACAAAGATTAACCAAGAGAAAAGCCAAAAATCAATGGCCAAAGAAGTCAATAAACATTGGCTGAGGTTTAGTACTAGAGAACCAATGATTTAGTATTGAAGCGCCGAATCATGCCCTACGTAATGGTTGGATGGCAAAACTAGGAAGGAAAGTAACTTGGAAACTTGGATTCATTCCCTACCAAAGGGACAAGTATTATCAAAATCCAAAGTGTTGATTGTGCTTTTCTGAATATGATAATAATACATAATATTGGCCTCGGATCTACTTTGTATATTGAACTACCTAAAATTCTATCTGTTTATTAGTTTAACATTAAAAAATTGGAGATCAAAATTGTTAGATTGGAAAGGTCAATTTACCTCTAAATCTGGTAAGCATAATGACCGTTCGAACAAATTAAAATAAATTAAAGTCATGAGGGACACCCTCCTTGTAATCAGATTAACTAGAGCCTTTACTTAGTTGATAAGGAATTAGTGCATATAAGTATTATCTTATGTGACTAATCTATCTAGTCAGTAGTCCACAATATTAGCTTAGGTGGAGTCTTAGTGGCCACTTTTTAATATATATATATACACATACAAATCCATATATTTGTAAATGTTGCTTTCTCTTTACTCAACATAAAGTTGCTTTTCAGATAGTTGAGGAGTTGGATTCAACCATGAGCGTCCATCTTTCTTCCGTCGAGCAACAGCTATCATTTTGCAATAACTCCAGAGATGTAGTGTGATCCAAAAAAAAAAATGCTCAGAGTGAAACTCTCACCCAAGGATCTCCCAAATTTTCTAGGATTACAAACACAAAATAACCGATTAGCCAAAAAAAAAACTTTTAATGTCTCAAAACCATTGTCTATAACCATTTGAATACAGAGAATTACTGTTAATTCACTGACATATGAACTCGTATGAAAAAAAAATCATATCAAATCAACTTGTTGAAATGACCTCTTCGACGTAATAATGAAAATTCGAACATGAAGAATCAAAAAACTGGAAATTCAGTCATATGATATTTCGGAAAAAATTATGGCTAAAGCTCGATGAAAGCATAAGTGTAATTTGATATTCTGGAACATGCTTATGCTCCAATCTTCTAAACAAATCAGCTTTTTTTTTGTGATTCATAGATTGAAGACGTTTTTTAGGTAAATTCTAACATAAAGAAAAATTTGAAATCAGAAAAGTAGGTCACAAGATTGAAGTCAGAACCTCTTATCAAGTGTCTCTTGTAAATAAGAAAATATACAAGACAATAGACGAGAGAGAAAATGGAAAATGCATATTTTTTTCTGAAATAAAACGGGGGTCTATTAATAATTGAGTTTACTTAAAAGGATGTCATTTTAAGCTAAATTGGGAGCGTGGACAGCCCCGCCCAATTTGTGTGTATATGAGTTTTAGCAAAAAGAAAAATTGTGTATATGCATATACACACCAAATCATCACGACGACTTTAGAAGATCTTGCCAACTAGTTTTCAAAGGTTCTGGCGGAATGGAAGGCCCACCAGAGGTTTTAGCCTTGCGACTTTTACCTTTCGGTGCAATGAAGCGATTGTCAGTGGAAGATTGGAGATGCATGTCGATATCATCATTGATTATGCGTAAGATGTCAAAAGTATTTACTGTTAAATTTTGTAACATTCCAAGAAAAAAGACGTCATGACTTCCTCTTTAAAAAAAGAGTAAAAAAGACAAATTGATGGAGCCACTAGAGAAATGGATTGTTCGAGGTACAAATCCTAAGTGCTTTTTTTTTTTTGGTAACCTAGGAAACCCCCGCACGACCGACAGTCGGGGAGTAAACCCTGGGGGCGACACGTGCTAGCCACCACATACGTGTCACCGGTTAAGTCAACCTGCGGCGCCCAGGATTCGAACACTCAACCTTTTGCGAGAGGAAGAGTGCGCGCTCCAGCAGCGCCACCCAGGCGGGCGGTTACAAATCCTAAGTGTTAATACGACAAAAAATTCTAAATTGATATATTTATGATAAATTTATTTAAAATTATTTTTTTGATCACCAAAAATCTCACACTGATACACCTGTGATAATTTTATCCCAAACTTATTTTTTAACCATCAAAAGTCCCAAACTAGTACACCTATAACAAATTTACCCTTTGTTAGTTTTCATTAAATTTTACTGTCAAATTGCTAAGTTTAATGACAAGTGATAGTTGACAGGTGTATCGGTTTCGGGTTTTACCTCTCTGTTTGTCATAAGTTTACCAATTTGTAATTTTTTGTGATATTAATTCAATTTAATGGACACTAATGAATAGTAAATTTATCACAAATATATCAGTTTGGTATTTTTAGTGGTCAAAAAATTAGTTCGGGGTATAATTGTCACAAGTGTACTAATTTAGGGTTTTTTGTGGTCACAAAATTAGTTTGGGGTAAAATTGTTACAAATGTACTAGTTTGAAGTTTTTAGTGGTCGAAAAAATAGTTCGGGGTAAATTTGTTGAAGGTGTACAAGTTTGGAGTTTTTTGTGGTAAAAAAAATAGTTCGGGATAAAATTGTTATAGATGTACCAGTTTAAGGTTTTTCATGATATTAACCCAAACGTTAATAGTCCAAGTTGAACATTATCAAAAAACTTGTCATAGGATGAGATGGTTGGATTTTTCTAATGTCATTCTATTCTTGATCTTTTTAACCACAACTTAGACCTTTATATCAATAATTACTTCTTGAGATGAGTTTAATGCGATTTTTCCCATTTTTCTCATTAATAGCGTTGATCTGACCTTTTCTTTGATTTTTTTTTTGAGAAAGAAAGAGCAAAAAAAACAACTTGAGAAAACCCGAGAGAGAGAGAGAGAGAGAGAGAGAGAGAGAGAGAGAGAGAGAGAGAGTTGTGAAGGGCAAAACAAAGCGAGAATGATGAGTGACAAAGAAGGCCAAGAGATTTGACTGCAAAAAAGGATTACTAAACCCGCTCTTTGTGTGGGTCATGATATCATATTAAAAAATACAGAAGTAACATTATAATCAAGCTAATTGAATGGGAAAAAGATTAAGTTTTATTTTTGAAATGGTGTACAAATTCAAATAGCTCTAAAACGTAAAATGGTCGTGTTATTGATTTATAAATTGAATAGCAATTTTTGATAATATTCTACTTATTGACATATCTGACTTGAGCCAACTTGGACCCTTCTACCCAATTAATGTTGAGCATTAGTTGAAAATAAGTTTTGACATTTCATGTATTGTCTTTCAAATTCTCACAGATTTGTCGAAAGTAAGTCCTTGATAATCATCCCTTTAAGTGAAAAAAAAAAAACACAATTCATAAGGAAAAATTGAAGTTGTTTAATTTTTTTTGCCAACCATAATTGTTACATTATAATGTCATGTTACTCCTAAATCCTTATATCTATTATGACTACTTGAGAAAATTATACCTAATATCTAACAAAAAAAAAGGTTATGACTTATTAAAGTCATGTGGGATGTTCTCTTTAAATTAAGTTCATAAGGACCTTTGGCATAATAACTACCTAGTTTATGAGGAATAAGTGTACATAAAAAAGTTACCATATTTAGTTAGCATTCCCCTAAAGTAAGAATTTTTTTTGTAATTTAGGGCATGGACGTGTAGACACATCTATCTAAAAGCCCATGAAATATTGATTCTACACCTTGCGTAAAGTAAATCATTGGGAGCTTTCTTATCTGCTGCGGAATCTTCTCTATTTGTTTGCCATCCATAGTTCTAGTTGGGACAATGACTCTTGTTTGATGCGGAGTTATTGTGTGGAAATATATGTATATGTAGAGGTTGTTTAGTTCGGTCACCATTAGCTTTCACCAATTGTTTATACCGTGGATTTTTTCTTCTTTTGTAGGTCCCCATAATGTGCAATCTCCGGATTAACTTTTCGTTCTAGCTGTCGTACTGTGACTTGTTGAATGTTGGATTTCTAGTGCTTGGGCAGTGTCGATTTTCAATTGAAAGATGAAATATCCTTTTGATGTTCGTACTCCACTTTCATACTTATGTAAGTAGAGTTCGCCAAAATCTCTTGAAACCTTATCAATAGAAGTCACATTTACTCTCTAATTTTAATCAGGAATTGTACAACCATTGGAAAAAAATTGTGGGTAGTCAAATCAGGCTTTGCAAATTTTAGCGATGGAGACATCCACCCAGGGATAGCTAGTGGACCAAATGCCATACATCGATGAACCTGCCTTGTGCCTTTTGGCAATACTTTACCAAAAGAAAAGCAAACTTTATTTTCCAATAGAAAAAGTTGATGTCGACGTCCATTCTCACTTACTTTTGCTCTGGACTCTCGTAGTCTCCACGGTAAAGAATTTAGAAAAACTTGTCTGAGTTGGTAATGGGATTGAGACTTTATGTGGGGGAATTTTTAAATTAGGTACATGGCCATTCTAAATGAATATCCTAATCTTGAATTAGATAACATTTTTCAATGCAGATGCTAAAGCGGTCATGTCGTGTCCAATACTTTAAGAAAAGCAAAATAGTGAGTATAAAGGTGCTTCAAAGCACTAAAATCAACTCATGATCCACCAAAGTCCAATCTAATTGATGGATCTCTTGACTTTTTTTGAGGTGATGCCAAATAATTGTTATAGTCCCCACTGCTTTCACTTTCATTATTAGTTACCCTTTGCCTCTCTTGCTTTCTGGAAATGTACTCGTATCAGCTTTTTCCTTTTCTGAGATCCGCATGTAAGATTGCCTGAGTGTCTATCCTCCCTGCTTGGCACGGCAAATACTTGCACGGACTCAACAGACAAATCATGGCCTTTGATCCTATAATACTCATCAAATTTAGAGACTTACTTGCCCTCGATCTAAATTCTAAGGTCTAGTCGAGATTTTCTTGGAATTAGCGCAAGCAAGAATATTCTTATGTAAGTAATCAATCTAGCTAGCAGTGAATGATATTAGCTCAGATGAAGCCCAGGCGGCCACATTATGTAGCAAATCTAATTCTTGAAACAAGGACAAGTCATTTCTAGCTATTTAGAATGTTGTGCATCAATCATAGAAACATGCTGTTATTATACAATTATGTAGATATATATATATTCTCCAATTGATTTTGTAAGTGAAGTTAGTGCATCATTTTGTGTCAGAAAGTATAATTTCTCAAAAAGAAATTTTACAC
Source organism: Syzygium jambos (assembly GCA_031216235.1). Lineage (NCBI taxonomy): Eukaryota > Viridiplantae > Streptophyta > Magnoliopsida > Myrtales > Myrtaceae > Syzygium > Syzygium jambos. The sequence goes on along the minus strand of CM062226.1, from coordinate 5,546,340 downwards.
CCAACAAACAATGATAAGCATAACCAAATTCAGAGCATAGGGGATGTGTGAAGCGTAGCTCCTCACGCAGGGCAAGTCTCCCTTTTGGATCAATTGCTTCTTTGGGCCTTGCACCGTCAAATAATGCCCAGAAAATAGGTTGTTTTAGGAACGAGCTCACCTTAGCTTATGTTGAGGGCTAGACCCTATGTACCGATTTGGTGCTTGGGCTCGGACAGAGGCATGAAACTGGGCGTGAGTTGAAGCCTAATAGAAAGGGCGAACATCTTTTTCTACAGTAGATTTTTGTTTTCATATGGAATTTAGATATTTAGTGCTATAACTCGAGCGTCTCCAATAAGTAACTGCATTTATACAAATAATGGACAGACTCACCGGGCCAACGGATTCGTGCTCATTAAACTTTATTATAGTCATGGATGCTCGCCCATGCTTTCTCAAGCCCACTCCCCTTTTACTCAATGCTACATGTGCATTACATTGTCAAGCCAATCTTCATTACTTATCTTGCTATACCCTATGGTTGATAACTGACTAATTCTAAGGATTTCCTCTAATAGTTTTTTTTTTTTTGCCTTACTCTTTTCTTCTACGTACACGTGTGTGCGGTGCTTACGAGAATTAAACTCCGGATTTAGTACTCTCTGACCCTACCTACCAATCCCTTTACCAATAGGGCCGCATGCCTGTTGGCTTCTTCTAATAGTTGAAATGGATGATTCTAAAAGTATAGGTTTCTTCGTATGATAAAGATTGGCTTTCTTGCATTATTTACAAAAATGTTTCTTCTCCCCTCACCATAGTTTACCTTTGCCCGCCCATCCATTGTGCCCTTTGTGGTCGGGCCAAAAGGTCCTTCTCCAACCCATCCATGATGAAATACATGCTAAGTTTTCTACATAGAAGTGATCAGGGCCAAGATGGGCAGACTAGGTCCAAGAAGAGAATTGCTTGCCTAGATCCATCTACTCACCCATCTCAAAAAAATTATATATCTTTAGTTAATGTGCAAGTTCAAGCTATACGTTAGGCTTGACATTTGGGATTTTTAGTGTTAATGATCGGGTTTGTTATTAGCTAAGCCCCTAAAAGAAGTTTTTTAAAAGTTGACTATCTTTATTTTTTGGGTCGCACTTATCCATCATTCACAACTCCCTCGCTCAATCCGTATGGAATTTGAAGTGTCATATGCATAAACGAGTTTTTCCAAATTCACAAGGAACTTTCTCTATACCGGAAGTGATTTTGTATCTATACGTAATTTGTAGTTTTTCCTATCTTTTTAATAAATTTTCCAAGTTTAAGGTAACACTAAATCTCTAAGAAATTCGGCGACTTTTACGCAAGCTAATTACTTTTTTTTTTTTATTATGATCATCCCTAGATATGAGTATGGAACTCTATCTAAGCCGCAGCTCAATGTAATTCAGACAATTTGTGTATGATTCACAAGAATCGTGTTTAATGCCATTAATCCCTAAGTTCTTTTTCCCTGGCTAGTGATTCATTTCATCAATTAAGGAGGTTGAGCCCTCTTATGAAGCTACTTTTAGGTCATTGCTGGCTTTATACGACTCTACTTTAGTTCTGCGAAAGTGCGAAGTAGATGTTCAATTTTAACTAGAGTCCGTGTATTAACCACCAGAAAGCATTGAATATTATGGTGAATACAGACTTCCTTTCACTCTCTCTTTTTACTTACATGAATGTAAATTTCCCATCATACTTCGAAATATAGAGAGCGGTTCGATGACGGAAATCTACTTGTGCTTAAAGCAATCAGCTTCCTCCGTCTCATGACTCATGACTCATCCCCACATGGCGACTATTAACACCATTGCCGAAAGTGTATTACACATTCAGGATCATTCCATTCGTTAGATCAAAACTACATGCTTTTATCCGATTTTCCAATTTGGAAGCAGGTATTAGCCATGCAATTCTGAAGTTCTGTTCTCACCAAAAGTGAGCTAAAGCGATGCTTCCTCTGTTGTCCCCTATTGCGTAGGATTTTTCACCTACGTCTGGTTAGTGGTTTTGTTGATGTACACTCTGAACACATGTTGTCCCTTCTAATAGGGCTCGAATGTGCACAAGCCTCCTGCCTTCAGAGAAGTTCCTCTCCTAAATGCGGCCCAACCAATCGATGATTTTCCATAGTGTTCATGGCTGATGAGCTTCACCGGCCATGATTTGTCTTGAAAGAAGAGAGCCAGGGTCTGTAGGCTTTTCTTGATGTGCGTCTTTGGGAATGGATGGGAAATTCTCTGCTCAAATGCACGTTTCATGATTTTGTCATCAGAAAGAAGAAAACAACCAATGATTTCGGACGAAGACAGCACGAGGATCCTTTTCAAAGTATGTCAAGGAGAAAAACAGAAGTTATTGACACGATGCACAGTTAACCTAGAGCTAACATAGTGACATAATCTAGTGACTCCATGTGATTTAAATCCAAGAGTTGTCATTGTCGTGAGGATCTTACCACATTGCTTTTCTTCTATTCACCTCACCGCAATCTGGTAGGGAATTGCCGGCCGGTTCGAGAGCTCTGCACAAGCCTGGCTCTTTCGTGTAAAAATATTTTACTTTAATATTTTCGGCCCTTAATTTGAATATTATAATTAGTCAAGAAAAATACAGGGTAGTCAAAACTTACACGATGAAGATCACAACCATAATGTGAGTTATGAGATTTCTCAACAAGATCCTCGCCCTCGAGTTTTGCACGTGAGAATCCTCAACAGCTTCAATGGACACAAGGGCTCCCATTAACCGAATTTGGTGTCAACATGGGTGGGCCTTAGTCTCTAAACGAGCCACTACACTGCCAAAGTCGAGATTAACTCCACTCCCGTGCTCAATGTTGAAAACTCGGTTTGAGCTCGATGAAGTACTACATTTCATGTTGGATCTTGACTCGAATTAAAAGCTGTGAAAATGTGTGTGTGGGGCTAGGGTTGTCTATTTCTAATTCTACAACAATTAATTTTTTTGAATTAGGCACACAAACTTGCTGAGCTAAGTATTGGCGACCTCAAGCTTCAATTTGATAAGATACTCTATGTCACGACCCTCCCTTGCAGGGAAGCAGCTTTAGCAGTATGGCGAATGGGAATGGGCTATCTCTCTACTCAAGGTGCTTGCTCTCATTCGGGGTCTACCATGCGTGACGTTGGGAAAATTTGATTCAATTAGACGATGAAGTTTTTATCTATTTTGAGTTACTACTAACCTGTAGGGGTCAGCTAGGAGTTGAGTGAAATGTGGGACGATGTTTCACTTCCTACAAACCAGAAATCTAAGTTTGGGGACCTGGTTACGCTGATGTCTAATTAGCACCCTTTCGATACCTAAACTTATTTTGTTTCGAAAACATGAATCATTCGATAATTGCAGTGCCTCTCACTGTCAAGAGAAAGGATGACGATGACTCTCAACAAATAAGGAAAGCTTTTTTTATCTTTTCCTCATGTTGCTTGGACTCTTTACATTGTTTGAATTAATGAAATCTGATGAGCATTCATTCCATGAACTACATGACACCCAGCAGCAAAATTAACAAAAATGGCTGCACATACAGAACACTAATTCCTTCTTGCAAGTCAATCTACTTTATCAGCAAATGCCACAAAGTAGCCAACTAAGGAATACTCTGTTCTAAATATCTATGATGAAATATCGTTCGAGTTAATCGAGGGCAAAGATCGAGTTCATACAAACCACTCCTTCAAACACAGGATTCTGATATTAAAAAAAAAACACAAACCGAGTCTGATAAAATTAATTTGAGAAATTGTCGACAACAAGCAATGTTTACGAAACATGTTGAGAAATGAATCAACAAGATCGTATCACATCGCCAGGTACAGAAATTACAATGATGACTCTTCTACTGAAAGCGGTCAATAATAAATGTGTCACAATGAAAATAATTTGAAGTTTTTTTAGTGGCGTTTTTTTAAAAGGATGGTGAGTTAGTTGGATGAATCTTCCTATATACGAATTTGATCTTTTGGGCAAGTCTTCCCTTGACCGACTGTATGGGGGCTATCCACCTTCTCGTCTTTTTTGTTTTTTTTCACCGCTTCACCTTTTTGGCTCCCGTTTTCCCCTGCAATCCCACGCAAAATCCGAACCTCCACCGCTTCGGTTTTGCGCCGCATTCTCTCGTTGTTCTCTCTTCAAGCTCGCCGCCAGTCGTCACGCTCCCGCCTATCCTCTCCTACGATGACTCGATTGGCCTCGGCTGCGTCAGTCGATGAAGTGACGCCGGACCTGACCGGTGGGAGTCGCCGAGATTGAACCCGAAAAATCTCATCCTTCGAATGGGCAGATCGTATCCAGATGATGATGATCCATCCGACCTCAGCTTGGCATTCAGATGAAGCTCTTGTCCTCACCAGCCCACATCCCCCTTTGCGCGCAGCGTGGACGGGGCGAAACGAAGGACGCAAGCAGCGGCGGCAATGGAATCCAAAAGACGGCGATGAAGTGGAAGAGAACAGAACAAGGCAAGAATCGGCCAACATATTTGGAATGAATCGAAAATTAACTCCAAAGTTCAATCGGATATGAATCCACCTGATGATGGTTCAGCAGCGATAACGGCGTGAGCTCGAGATGGCCCGGCGACAGATAAATCTGGTCCAGACATGTGCAAAGGACAGGAGAGCGGTGACTTGAATCAGAGAGGAATTAGTGACTGGGGGGATAGCGTCTCTGTGCCTCGAATATGGAATCCGATGGTGTGGTTCCTGGTGGGATGATCTGACTCGGTGGAGATGAACCGGGGGAATCCAGTGCGGGAGAGAAAAAGGTGCAAAAAAAATCTGGTCGGAGAAAATCTGGAGAGAGAGACCGATATGCCTTCGATTCCAGCTATAGAAAGAGCTCGACGACAGTGATGGTGGAGACGGGCCAGTTTGAGAGAGAAAAAACAAATGGAGGAAGAGTCGGCGAAGAGAATGATACTTGGTCGAAGAAGAAATGGAGAGAGACGGCTCCGGTTGAACGAAGGGGATTGATCGATCTGGAGGGAAGACGAAGCTCGGCACTATGGAACCGAGAGAGAGAGAGACACCCCTGAGAATGACGTCCAGCTGATTCAGATGGAGATGAAGAAGAGAAGACCAGAGGAGAGAGAGAGAGAGAGAGAGAAATGGTGAGGTGGAGGTGAGCGGTGGCCGAGTTGGTGGAGGACCGGCGTGAGGGAGCTCGGCAACAAGTATGAGCAGCTACGGCGGCGATGGAGAGAGAGGAGGAGGAGGAGGAGGAGGAGGAGGAGGAGCTCCTCGAGCTTCAGCAGGGAGCAGCCGCCATTATGCAATGGAATCTGTAGGGACGTCGTTCTAACAAATTATATCTTGATGGGCCCGGTTTGGGGGTTCAAAAAGTCAAAATAGGCTTCATCATAAAGGTCAACTTGGGCTCTTGGTGTTGACCGGCCCCCGCGCCTCCGTCGAGCGAAATTTTCATTGTTGGGCCCAAAGGTCTCTAAACTTTAACGTAGAATAAATGTAGGATGACCAAACGACAGCGTCTTTGATTAAGGGTTGAATTTCGACGAAGAATTCGACCATCGATCGTGATGGAGTGCATTAATATTTCCTAATTTATCGATGCGAAATCCATGATCCTCTAAATCTAAGACGCGTCTAGTATCTAAATGTGAAATGGATGTAGTTGGGAAAATGGACACCGAGTCATGCAAATTTAAATTTTTTTATGAGGTGTCAAATTTTGTTGTTGACAGAGAGTCTAATCTCTGAATATGAAATTTGATAGTGAAATTCAAGTGTCAACATGGCCCGGCTTAGGGGTCTAATCGAGCCGTTATAATGCCTAACTTGAGATCCATTCAACTCCATACCCGATGTTCAAAACTCAATTACTCAACCTTGACCAAGTATAAATTTCATGTTGGAGCTTGACTCGAATAAAAAGTCGAGATGTTACGTATACATGAGTGTGGCTAAGGATGTCTATTTCTTATCTTATAACAATTATATTTTTTGAGTTAGGTTCTAGAGCTTGTTGAATCGAGTATTGACGAGCTCGAGCTTTAGTTTGACAAGATACTCGAGTAATTTGAGTAGGAGCTTGACTAGATATCAATCCAGCCGATCTCAAATAATTATCAACCTAAGCTCGAACAACATGTGAATAGTTTGACTTAGTTTCACTCTTAGTAGGCCTCCATATATGCTCGTTGCGAGAGGAAAAAGGTTATATATTGGCTGTATGTAATAATTTGCCCAACTTGATTAGCATGACAAGGGATCATACTAGCCGGCTATTTTACATAAATTCTCATTTGAATGCAAGGATACGAGAGTGTATGGTTTACAATGACGTCGACCAATTTGTGCATTTTAAGAAAGAGATTCCTTTGTCGGTAACATTTCATCATTACTTAAAAAGTGAAAAATCATCAATAACTACCACTCTTCACCTCTCTTCGCTTTCTAAATGTAATTAGTTAATTGTCAAACAAAAGCAATAAAAAGGTAATGGCATCTTTTTACCGAGGGACTATCTATCATTTTTAAATTTTTAATAGATGTCACTAACCGAATCTAACGGAAACGGCACTCGCAGCATGCGTTGGGTCTAGTCATCTCTACGGGAGTTGTTTAGAATTAAGACTTTGAGAGTTTGGTCTTATGTTTATGAATGTACAAGTTTAGGTCATTGAATCTATTTTGAAGTGATAATTTATCATTAAGTTCTTGTTTCTGCCGTTTCATGTTATTGACCTTAAGTTGACGTGGCTTAGTGACTGCTTGGGAACTTTGGAAAAATCGCAAATGATAACTTTAATATTATCATGTATGCTGTCGACACCTGAATTCTTGTCGACAATCCAAGCGTCCATCCGTGTGAAAGTACAAAAACAAAGAATAGAAGAAAAAACAGCAACAGAAAAGAGCGAAAAAGAATAGATAAATAAATATATAATAAACTAATTAGAAAAACGATGGCTGTTTAAAAGGGGGCTTTTTCTGGTTCGTGGCCCAATTCACATAGCTCATCACAAGATAAAAATTTTGTTTTAAGTCCGTCAAAGCGTATCAAGCCCGTCGTTGGCTCCGGCCCATTTTATCCACCAATTTATTAGGCCGTAGAAGCCGCAGCCCCTCTCCTCTACCCCCAACCCTATTTGCTAAAAGCCACAGCCCTTTCCCAGCTGAAGACCCGCTTGAAATCTTTGGAATCCCGTCGTTTCCGACGCTATATTCATCGTTGTACGCCGTCAACCGGAAATCACGTTGGGTTCAATTTTCCAATACGAGGAATTCAAATAGAAATCTCAAATTGAAAGACCTATGGGAAATTACAAAAATATTTCCACGGGGTTGCGGTCGCGAGAAATAAATGTGGCATTTTCCTTTCATACATGACATCAAACGATGTTCTTTCGAGTGAGACTGGAACGTGGACAACAGGCGTACACAATTTGCGAAAGTGAATTTCGAGTCGTGAATACCACATATGAGCAATCCATAGACGGAAAATGCCTTCCCTAACAGTAATAGGGAAATGAACACATATGAGCAACAATAATAAGAGACGAATGAATTGAGATCAAGTCGGATTTAAAAATGATATTTAACAAGCGAAACCTCAACACAAACTAATAACATGGGAATTGGTAAGCATAACATTAGAAGACACAGCAATGCGGTTATCTCATCCAATCGTGTATCAATAAAAGCAATCCAACTCCTAGAATGACAGGGAATAGTACCTCAAATCGGCCTCCACGCCGAGGACATCTAGGAGGGATTGGGCGACGGGAGCCCAATCGTGGCTCGACGGTGGTCGATAGAGTAGATGGAGTTGCTTCCGTGAGAGAAATTGGTGTATCCTCCCAGTTATTGATGGAGTCGAGAAAAAAAAAGAGAGGAAAAAATTACCAAAAACCCGAAACTATATTCACCGTTACGCTTTTACCCTAAACTTGTAACATATGTAACACATGTTACGAGTTTTGGGTTTTCTGATGTCAAAAGATAAATGTTTGTTATAGTGAACATAATTTTAGATTTTAAAAAGCCGACTTAATTTATCACAATGAATATAATTCGAAATTTTTGGTTTTTTTTAATAAAATAATAATAATTTGTGAGTTGTTGGATGAATCTTCCTCTCAACAAAAAACCATCTTCTGTGCAAGACTTCCTTTTCACCCGTTCTGCTCGTGGGCTCTCTCTCCCTCTCTCTTTTATTTTTTGCGTCTTTTTTATTTTTATTTTGACACTTTACTTCCTTCTCATCCAACAACAAGCACCGCTTCAAGCTCCACCGCCTTCGCTTTGCACCTTTTTTTTATTCTCGTCGTTTTCTCTTCAAGCTCCTCGCCGCCGCCGCCGCCTGTCTTCACGCTCCGGCCTACCGTCTCGGGCGATGACGACTCTCGATTTGGCCTCGGATTCCGTCATCGCCGGTTGATGAGGCGGCGCCGGACCGGTGGGAGTGGTCACCGGTCAATGATCGGATGAAGCTCTTGCGAACACGAGCCCACATTCCCCACCCCCCCACTTTGCGCGCGGCTTAGACGGGGCGAAACGATGGACGCAAAGCTGACGGCGGCGATGGAATCCGAAAGGCGGCGAACAAGCCGGAAATCGACCGGAAGGTTCAATCGCATACGAAACGACCTGATGGTACGGCGGCGGCGGTAGCGGCGTGAGAGAGAGAGAGAGAGAGGAGGAAAAAAAGAAGAAAATGGAGGAAGACTTGGTGGAAAATGAGGATGGGCGGAGAGAAATGGAGAGAGATGGCTCGACTCCGATGGAATGAAAGGGGGGATTGATCCCTCTAGCTGACGATGATTCACTGCAACCTCCGATGGGAAGCACCGGCCAGCCATTCGTCCAGATCGAGCTCTCTGCCGATTGTTGCTTCCAGCGCCCACCGAAGCACGTAAACCGTCGGTTCCGGTTCGAAGATGTCGCTCGCCTCGCCGCTGTGGCGAGATGAAGGGGCTTCAACTTCAATCGGCGCTGCTCCGCACTCCCCGTCGCGACCAGTCGCGGATCACCTTCCCGTCGCATCGGCTATCTTTCCAGGGATCGTCATTCATTGTTCAGCCACCACGACAATCGAACTTGACCACCGGAGTTTCCAGGTCGTTGAATGTGCTGTGTCCTCTGAGCAGAAGGCGTTCGGTGAATTGCGCATGAGAGAAATAGAGGGTGAGACGATTCCGAAGCAACAAACAGAGAGGAAGATACGGCCTAGAGAAATATTTCCACAGACGGCCGGTTCCTCGTGACAATCAGGCGATGACGGAATTTCTCAATCAACAGTCACACTTACCCAGTCGTTTCATCTCCGATTGAACTCTAGAAATATTTTAGATTCATCCCAAATTTGTCTGTTGATTTCTGTTTCGGCTTTTGTTTTCTCCCATTCTCTCGCTGTATTCCGAATTCCCATTGCCGTCGGTTGCACTACGGAGCAGGAATCGAGTTCGCCAGGAAGGTGTTCGATGGAATGACGAAGCTGGACTCTGTTCTGAAGAATACCTTATCAAGAGAGAGAGAGAGAATCAGCGATCTTTATCTGGCGGCGAGAGCAAAGTTCAAGTTCGAGAGCGCAAGATGTCAATTCTCAGACAAAAACCGGAGGTTCGGATGCTGTGTAGTGTTGGGAGAGGTTGCGGAAGGGTTGTGCTGCAGCGACGCGGTTACAGAGTTATGCTACTGCGGTGAAAGAGATGACTATGAGAGAGGCTCTGAATACAGCGCTTGATGAGGAAATGCCTGCAGATCCTAGAGTCAATCTAATGGGTGGTGAGGAGGTCGGAGAATACCAAGGAGCCTTTCAAGGTGTCTTAAAGGTTCTTTTGCAGAAGTATGGACGTGAGAAGGTTGTTGATGCTCCTAACACACAGGCTGGCTTCACTGGAGTTGAAATCGAGCCTGCAAGGTGTCTTTAGTTTCAAACGGAGCTGCAGCAGGAGTTGGTGCCCGACACTCCCAAGCCCTGCGAGGACGTTGCCATCCCACATGGAGGAAGCTTTATCGGATCCGGTCTCGTTAAATCAATCATCACCCTCGGGATCTATCGGACGCGAGAATCGTCCATGGCCTATGAAATGAGAGTTGCTCATGAACTGTGTAGCATCTCTGGTATGTTCCTCCAACCAAAGTTCTTCCTCATCCTCTTGCTTTTCAGATTTGTCGTCACTAATTTCCAATGCAGCGGGTTAGTTGCTTTATTTGAATGCGTTGTTGTCAGGGAGTGGATAGTTGGCATGGTCACAAATTGCATTGGTGTTTACTCAATTCTCCTTTTCAGTTGCTCTCATTACGGTATCAACATAAGCACAGAAAGATGAGGTGTACATATAACGTAGGCGCAGGATGGGACCATTGTTATTACTCTGATTAACTCAGCTTGTACTGTTTGGTATTAGCCTCAGAAAGCTTCATGTCTCCGTCCTTTTCCTGCCTTCTTTTGTTCAAAGGGGTAAGCAATCATTCGCAAATTCTGGACATGCTCGTCTTGATATGAAGTAGTAATTGCTTTTGCTATTCAATGACACTCTTCGCCCTCATAAACTTTGATTGTTGACCTATTGTTGCGTAGTTTAACCGCTATTCTCTAAATTGTTGTTCCATTTGGTAACGAGGGTAATTGGTCCATGATTCGGTCTTGTTGAATTCGATCTGTTAATCATGTGCTCTGCTGTTCTAGCGGTTGAATGAATTTTTATTTGGATTTGCTTTGCTTCATGGTTATTGGTATCAACCTTATGCGTTGTTTCATTCTGTAATAGTGCAGTGTAGGAAAATGGTGAACTCCTGAAGCTTATTCCTAGGTAACATCGTTGATTATGGGCCATTTGCTGCATTTTCTTCTCTTGTATACATGTATTTAGTGACAGCAGATTAGAGCATGAAGACTCTGGAAATACAAATCATGGAGATCTGAGGAAGTATCTTTGTGGATTTTTTTTTGGTAAAGCATCTTTGTGGATATTTCATCACTACATGGGGGAAAAAGCACATAGTTATGTAAAGATACCCGAGTCATGAGTAGTTGATAAGCCATCGGAGATATTATTTGTAATTGGTGTCTAACAAGAAGCTGTGACTGATGTCTTTCTCTTGCGAATTCCCGCCAATCGGCAGAGAAGGACAGATACGACGTCCCTCTGGCCCATCCATGGCTCCTAATGAGCTTCACTGCCCATGGATCTGTCCGAATATTGAAGAAATGATATTTGTTTGTTTTCCTGAATATGTTGCTTGGCGAATCCAACTAGGGCACCTTGGACATGTACATGTTTTGAACAGCTAATACTTGAAAATTCTTAAATTGAACACGAGATATAGCAGCGATGATTTAAGCTCCAGATCTTAGTGGGCTATTAGTAAGACATTGCGGGATCACCGGTTTGAAAAAGGGCTGCTTGAATCAATATTACTGGCCAATTCAGGAGATGTGAGAGGCCTAAAAAATGTAGGATCATGAAAATCCTGGTTAGAATGGCCCCTCTCCGCATGTAGAATGTTCGATCCCACCTGTAGTGAAACACGAGAACCAAACTAGACGGTGGTGTGAACACCTCTTTAATTGACTGGCTATGAAAAGATTTCTTATAGATTGGAAATTACTGTTATCATGAAAATTAAAACTCAGTTAATTTGATGGAATAAGTGCTAAATGCTCTTCATATCAGAAGAAACTAATAAACTACAAGTTGCACCGACATCCAAAAATACTTGCATAAATCTTCAAGAATTTGAAAAGAGATGAAGAAAAGAATGTGATGTAAGTAGAAATTGACCTGGTAAATCCACTGGTTGCTCAAGGGAAGTCTAATTGACATTATGACATCTCAGTTTGAGATAATGGAGGATCTGCTGGTATGCTTCCGTCTGTCTTTTCTTTTGAATCAGAAGTTCTTGATTTGACTCCTTTGATGATGACATCCTATTACATGTGATCAATTGACTTTATAAATGCCTTCATCTTATTCTTCCAGATACTATATTCGTTACCATCAAAATATGGTGGTCTGTTGTTGCTTTGCCCTTCAATGAGATCTGGGGCACTCAAGCTAGCCATTTAGATCGTTAGCTCAGAAGTAATACACTTCAATAAACGAGAAACCTGCTCTGATACTAATTGATGTATCTAGCAGGAATCACCTAGAGGGGGTGAATAGGTGATCTAAAATAATTTTTATAAATTTAAGCGGAAATAATTAACCACAGTTGAGTCTGAATAAAATTCAGATTCAAAACAGTTTATATAGACAGTGCTCTAGATATGCCGTATGTAAAGTAAGAGATAAGGGATAGAAAAACTGCACACAAGTTTATAGTGGTTCGGCTTATAGCAAGCCTACGTCCACTCTTCCACGTTGACAGCCTATTGGCTGGATTTCACTATGTAATCAATAGGAATTACAGATTTTGAGTGATAGCACTCTTGTGTATGATAGAACTCTCTATCTCACACAGTCACTCTTATAAAGTGTCCCTCAAGATCTTAATGTTTAGCTCAAGAAAGACAAGAGAAAGGATTGGAGTATGCTCAGACTTTAGACATATTGATTCTCGATTTCGTTCTTCCTTTTGCTTCTTGTAGGTCTCCTTTTATACTCCTCTACTATCAAGCTAGCCGTTGGACAGTCTTCAGAGGATCATCTTTCAATCTTCATCTTGAACATATTTGTATAAAATGGATTGAGCAGTCGTTGGTTGACAAAATCTAAATCCTGCTGATTCTGATCGCCCATACAATCAGAATCCTGGTTTTCATAAGTAGAGCTTATCCGTTGCAATGCATACTTGTCATAATATTTGATTGTCAATCAATTAGATTGAGATTGAGTCAATCAAAATTTTCATTTTGTGAAATCCATGCTAGATCACTAACTGTTGTGATTCCTTCTAAATAAGTTTTGCTTCCGTGTCTGAAAAACTTCAGCGCCTGAGAAATTTCAGCGTCTGCGTCCGAAGAATTTCTAATTCAGAACCTGAGTCAGTATACATTTTCAGTAAAATCTAAATGACTTTTATTGTAAAGTCTAAATATCTTATATTTGAGTCTGAACTTTTAGTTCTGAAAACTTGTAAAGTCTGATATTTCCTTTTGAACTTCTAGAATATATTAACCTGGAATGGAATACATGTCAGATTCACAAGATAAATATAAAGAGTTTTGTCAGCTTCAAAATTTATTCTGAGTTTTCCTCAACAATATCTACTCGTTTTTAAGGGATGGACTATTGAACAAGAATATCCTGTGAAAGCTATCACCGACAAATGTAGAACAAGCCTCTTGTACAAGTATAAGGTTTCTAGTCCTTCCGTTGATAGACAAGTTTGCTTTACCAATGAAGGTTTTTGTCCATAAGCCAAGAAACTTTTTGAGAGAAATTCTTGTTGATAATAACTTGTATGCCAAATCAATACATCTGTCTCATGATATGTTCATTTTTCGCAGAGAAGATGTCAGTTATCTCATGATTCCGGCAAACACCATTCCGGATAAGCAAGAAATCTCCTCCCTTTTGAATATTTTCATCCCAAAACTCCAACTTTGACTTCCTAAACAAATTCGTGTAACTAAGTTAAGTTCATTGCCCCCACCATCAAGGAGACAAGGCAACCATATCCCATTTGCAACCACAGACTGAATTCAAGCTTTTCAATGCACAAGTTAACTTAATCCACCTAAAATTACCTTCCCCATGTTTGTCTAGTGTTACATTAAGAATAAGAAGATTCAAACTCGCGCCTCTGCTTGAAACTCCTAGTCCTCAGAGTTCAAATGCTAAGGGAGCCACGAGTGCACATTCAATGTATGATGAATTTCTTACATTTCGGGGTTGAACTAAGATGCGCTCTTCTGTCATCTCCTCAAATCAGCAACATCATTATCATCACTGCCCTCGTTTTTAGCTATCTTCATCCCTTAACAGTAGAATAACCAACTTACAGGATTGATTTGCGAAATGATGCGACTGACTGTTTAATTAGATTCATTTATCAAATGCCTACTCTTGAATCAATATATCAATTAGTATCGAAATCACAACATCACTCTTTAGCTTCCAATATAGATATGCAGTCCAAGAATGTCGACCCATGAATATTCTCAGAATAAGAAAAGTGAAGAACTCTGGATGCGTAATCTCTCCCCATTAAAATTAACCAACACCTAATTCCATCAAAACCCCACCACATATAATCGAAGGGAAAGGGAAAAAGACGAGTAAAAAAACATCTTGACGTTTTCAGGCACAAGAAGAAATTCATATTCTAGTCATTAGTCGTTGCTAGCTGCAGAGAGACGAGCTCCTTCTCGGGGATGGTCTTGATCGTACAATCCGACATCGGGTACGACACACAGAGGAGGGCGTAGCCACGCTCCACAACGTCGTTGCTGAGCATGCCCTCACTCTGGTCGACGGAGCCACTGATGAGCCGGGCCAGGCAGGTCTTGCACACGCCGAGCTTGCAGTCGTGGGGGACGGGCAGGCCCGAGTCGATGGCCTTGGAGAGGATGGTCTCATCCGGCTCAACCTCCAGCTCCATGGCCTAGCCCTCGTGCTCGACCACCACCTCGTGGGGGACGGGCAGGCCCGAGTGAGATCGAGAAGAAGCAATAGTGATCGATGCAAGAAGAAACACTGAGAAATGGAAAACCTAACGGATCTTCTTCATCTTCTTGATTCTGTTTTTAATTTCTCGGATGTTAACATTTATTCTTGATTTTTTGACAATTCCCTCTTTTACTTTATGGAGAGGAAAATTCATTTATCGTGATTTTTTTTAATTATGTTGATGACATGCCGATAATCGGGAATGAAATTGGGTAAAATTTTCAATTATAGACATAGTGAAATTGAGAAAAACATTTATTTAGGAATTTAAGTAGCGAGAAATAAAAGCGGAACTTTCCTTTAATGGTAGGAAATATATGTTAGAAATTATAAAGGATGAGAGAATGGCACCACGCAAGCCTAATAATTTTTCCAATTAAGCTCAAAATTTGAAATTATCAACGACTTTTTTTTTTCTGGATGCGTTTCAAGCCAATTTATGGAAAAGCCGAAAGTATCGTTAGATAGCGATTCGAAATTAAAGGGTATTTTGCGACAATAAAATTGCAGCAAAAATCCCGTTTTCAGTAGACGTACCAAATATTTTGTAGCTTCAACATTGAAATTTGACGTGTTTCGAATCTATATAATAAGCAAGGCAAGAATGCGATGAGGTTAGTGTAAGGTTAGAACTAACAGCTAAACAACCGAACCAGAGATAGCAAGAAGAGACCTAGGGTGGAATCCTGGTCACGGCCCTAGGTCTGGAGGAAGGGCCGAATCATCATCACCCTTTACGTAACACCCCGGCAATTCTGAGGAGTTCTCGGTGTTGGTTCGATGGAGTACAAATTTCACTTTCAACCATTTCACTTTCATCCTTGCGTTTCTCGATGATATATGACTACAAATTGTGTTCTCAAAACACCCTGTTGAGAATTTCAAACTTCTAAATCGTCGTTGAGGATTTTAATATAGTTTTACACCCTGCTGACACTAGCTTGACAGGTCATGATAAGACGCAATCATATTGTTCAAAATGGGGAAATTCCTAAGGAACACCAGTGTGGAGGCAGCGTCAATCAAGTATACAGCATGTAAACGAGGACACCCCACTGCCATCTTTCAAGAAGCCAGTACAAGCAGGAGCTTCCAAGGCCGATGCTTCCCAAGCACTGCCGTCTTATCTCCAGCTATAACTGGAACCTCAATCCTACACCCAGGAAGAAAGTGGAAATTGTGGTTTTAATATTTGCCGCTCATAAGTGCAAATTCTCTAGGAAATGTGACAAATTGTAATGGAGCTCAGGATTTCATGCAGGAGTTAAATGAGAACCTAAGAGAATTCAAAAAGATAACAGAGACTTGGGGAGTTCCACTAGGTAAACTTGCCTAAGATATCACATTTCACCAAGACGTAAGACCCACTAATTACATAAATCAGCTTTTAACCAATCAAAGAAAGGAAAACTGACCAGTGCAACAATAGATCATGAGATAATCTGAACCTAGTCCTATAGCTAATAAAAAAAAATCTAAATCTGCATAACAAAAGTACCATACTTAAAAGCAATACTACTCGACTTTTCTGAGATGGGTGCAGGAGCTGCGCAGGGCTTGAATCTCACATAAGAAAACCAAGTGCTGAGGAGATCACAGACAGTAAAATCTTTGAAGAGGGTTGCATATACAAGATACAACCAACACGGTTTCTCAGAACACAATTGGTTCAATCTAGAGAGAGCAATAATTGTCTAAAGTAGCAATTAAGTATATACTATCAAGTCGTAGACACTAAATCCATTACCATCTCAAAAATTTCTCATGTAGGTCTGGATAATTCATGCGACTGTTGCCGTATTCCAACACAGAATGAAAAGACGAAAATATATAGGATGGTAGAAGAGGTTGCAAAACTTGACTCCATTCATGAACCGCGACTAAAGGATTTGCCAGCTGACAAGAATTAACAGTGTGTGGCTTAGTGGCAAAGGCTCCTGGGACTTTGAATCTATCAAATGAGCTGTGTATTTGCCGCAATTCAAAGGCAATTGCATCAACTGACAAGAAATTGGAGCAATCATACTGGTATTTGTGGGTTCGGTAAAGCCCCGAGCCCACGAAGTACCTCTAAACTTTATAACCAGGTAAGTGGCCTGCCAAAACCGAGCGAGAGGCTCAAACATAGAATTTTTGGCACCTGGAAAAGAAGTCAACCATATCGAATGTTGACACGCGGAAAAGTTCAAAGGTGACACAAAAGAAAGGACACCACCCTCTTAAAGGGGATTTTAGCAGAGTAAGAAAATGGGCAACAGCCAACCATGCGGCAAATCTCAGAAAGACAGAAAAGGCTCTCTTTTATAATGAGATTTCACATCTGAAAGAAATTATAGTTAAACTACGACATACTTTTCTGGCAAATCATACTAAAAAGGAGATTCAGTTGAACAGCTAGAGAGCACTTAAGTCAATGCATAACCTCATCCTGCGAGTGGCAGAAGTAAGAAGCCTCCAACTTGTCCTCTGCCGCTTGATTGTTTCTGGGAAGCATTCCTCAATGGAGCATTAATTGCAATCACCGTAGAAACTTTTGAATGGATTACAAACAAATATTTCTTATGCACAAGCTAATGTAACTTCACCACTGACATTGTATTTATCAATCAACTATACTAAAAATTAAATCCCATTTCACAGCTCATTCTATGTACATTCATAAAACACAAAGAATGATCAACCTTTTAATGGAAATTAAAGGTGACATGCTATGTGGTCTAAATGTCCAATCATCGGCACTCCATATTTCTGAAGATTGAACTGTAACATAACCAGACCAAAATCAGAACGCACGCTCACCAAAATTCCTTCTGATAATAGGATGTAGAGTTGCAAGAAAAGTCAAAAGACTCACACATACACACACATTCCAGATTACTTAAGCTTGAATCATGACATACCAGACCAAAATCAGAACATAGACTCTCACCAAAATGCCTTCCTAAAACAGAATGTCGAAAAGGGATATCGGAAAAGACAGTTCAAATGGAAGAATCTGTAACAATTTTTATCTACCATGAAAGATATGCATGAATAACCATTCAACCTCACTTAAGGATGGTAAGTTAGTTTGGAGGAAAAATATATGTGTCATCAGACCAACAAAATGTTCAAAGCAAATACTGATGCAGAAAGAAACAGGACAATACATTGGAAGCTGTAAAATTGAAAGAAAGAGGAATCCAAAACTGCCAAATCAATTGCCATCTCTGAAGGGAAAGAAGTGAGGTTACATCCTACCCAACAAAACAAAAAGGAAAAAAGAAATGGAGCAAGAACTGTACTCACAGGTGCAAAAAGCAAAGGGTTGCAAAAAAAACTGCACATGCAGGATGCTGGGAAGAAACTTGCCTACTCTCTGGGACAAAATTTGCTCAACTTAACACATCTTTTAATTTTTTCCACATTTTCTCACCAAATCCAATGCTAAGTCCAATGATACATATACAATATTATGTAGAAAGAAAGCTACCAACAGATCAAACTACAATGATTAATTCAAAAGGTAGGATGTAAAAGAATAAAACAAATAGAAAATAACTAATTCACAACTGGACATTCAAAATTCTATTCCATCCATTTGAATTCTATATTCTAGATGCAGGCCCCAACAGTAGATTTCCTGCATTACAGTGCATGAATTAATAAAGGGTCTTAGACATCTAACCGGCAATATACTTCAGAAGTAGCAAGCTTTGCTAATAAATTAAACTCTTTGTCCCCACAATTCTATGCTCGATGTTAAGAAAGAAAGATTAGAATGGATACGTAATAACAATGAGCAAATTCTTAGATCCCGGAATGTTAGTTCGGAACTATAGTCACCTTACATGGTCTGAAATACCATACTGCTGTAGCACCGCTGCTGCAGCATTTCCTAGTTGCTATTAGCAAGCTTCCCCACATAGTTTCAATGCACTGCATTTTTTAAGAAATGTTGCCAAACACAAATGTTCCAACATATCATAATAAAACTACACTAAAGTCACAACTATACCCAACAAACTCTTACTCTGTGTTTGGGAGTGCTTTGGAAGCTTTGCTTTTGAAAAGCTATAAGAACTCAAGTAAAGCATTTGGCAGGCCTTTAAAATAAGTAGAAAGTGAAACTGACTCCTTCACAAGCCTGCTCCTAAAGATGCAGCTCACAGGTGCCTTTTAAAACTCCTGTTCCAAACAGAGCATGGTAGCTCTTTCTAAATGTCAATATAGATATATTTAGATAACTTTCAGGCCTGCATGGTGACACATATTGGATAAGCTTCAACAACTCAAGCTACTTATGATGGTCATTGACTGGGATTTAAACTATAATAGCTACAAAACTTGAATTGCTAGGCATTTACCATCATGTGAGAGAAGTTGAGATTTATCTTTATATCTAGAGAAGAGATCCAAGATATATACATATATATATTTATACAAAGGAAAAGGGGATTGATTCCCGAATATTACCAATTCGAAGTGATTTTAGTCGCAAATCTATCATAATAGGAACAACAAGGGAGAATCATGGGAGGCCAAAATAATATAATACATCAAGAATGACCAAAGTCCATCCTTATTTATCCAATTATGCTACCACTGTGCTGGTTGTGGAGACTTATCAAATATGGCTGTGCTGTATGTACTGCACCAACCAAGTGCGTTATAAATGCTATGGGGAACCTACAAGTAATTGGCATATTTCGACAAGCATTGATATGGAACCAGAAGCCCCACAGAAGCATCCAAACATACTTTCTTACTTCGACTACCAAAAGTTTGATAGACATGAATCACACAACATAGCCGCGAACCATGCAAATTGTCAAAGCAGAAATCTGGATATATTAGCCTGTCTCCAAGAACTTAGAAACATACAATTAGGGCGAACAAACAGTCAACTTCTCCACAGACCATATTAACCTAGTTACAAAGAAACTACAATGAATAAGTCAATATTCCGATAAACTACATAGTGGCTATGAGATATTTCTGGCTACTCAACGATACTACTGCTGTAAGCTTACAGATATCATCAGATGTCATTATAACACGAGTAGCATATACCACTATAACTACCATGTTGGTCATTCCATAAGAAGATGCCAAAAGCAAAAGGCTCACACCTCTAACTACTTCATTCAAGCTCACCGACACTTCAATTATCTCCTAAAACACTTGATTGGTTTGATGACAAAATGAAACTGTGTTACATTGTCACGTTAATGTCCGTGAATTTCAGATGAGATAACAAGATCATGAATTTCACAGAAAAGCTAGAAGACTAACTTTGATTTTCTCTGCATGATATTTACAACCTCATTGACCTACAATGCTCCAACCAGCAGGTATTCAATGAATTTATCATCTAACGTCTCTTTGCCAGTGAACTGTAATGCATCTTCAGCAGATCCTCAAGAGATACCAAAGACCATGCTTCCTCGTTTTGGGCAAATACCTTCTGATTAATAGAGTCCACAATGATGCTCACATTACCAAAACCATATATCTGAAGGCCATTGTGCATCCGACCGGGCTTAGGTTTGAATAGCAACTCATGCTGCTGTGCATAGGCCTCAATGACTTCTTTTAGCTTCATCTCAGGCATGCCCCCAGCAGCATCCATCTGAGAGGTGCCACCAGCACCAACAGCAGCTTGTTGTCGAGCATAAGCTGCTACTTTCTGCTGTGCCTCAAATTGCCTCTGCTCAAGGACCCTATGATAACTCAAGTTTTCTTGAGCCTCAAATTGCCTCTGCTCAATGACCCTATGATAACTTAAGTTTTCTCTAACACCAGGTTGGACAACCTCCATGCCTTCAGCTGCATTGTCCATCATGTCTAGACCAATTCTAAGCTGATATCTGATACTCTCGTTTGCTAGCAGCTCTTGTGGAAAAAGATCCCGCCAACCTCGATACCAGTTCATAACTTCACTGAAGTCTGGGTTAGAACATAACCAGTGATACAACACCTGTAGCCACTTAACGAAAAAGAACTTCTCCATCAAGTCCACCATGAGATGGATCGGGATAGCAGAAGCCCAAGACATGACCCAATAGAACTGATCCAGCTTCTGATCAGCCGGATTTATCTGGAACTCCTGGAGGACAAGCTGCAACTTTGGAACAATAAATCGGCGCATAAAATCTTCCCAACTGGCCAAATCAAACACGGTCTTCCAAGGTGACAAAATGGTGTATGCAGAGCCATCACTTGGATGCCAGGCATGAAGTACGTTACTCAGTTTTGACCGTATGATCTGATAGTGGCCCTCTAACTTTTGCCCCAACAAGGGTAACCAGGGATGCACCCAGACATGGATGGGAACAGTTTCACGACGGGGGTCCCACGAGTCCACAGCACTCAACAATTTTGGCATCACTACCATGTTCAGTATGGACTGCAGAACAGAAGAAGGCAACAATTTTTCCCATGTCTCGAGGAAACGAAGCATTGGTTCTGGATCCCTTGCCTCCCAAGTGTTAATGCCAGATATTCTCACAGCAGGCAAGACAACTTCCGAAACCAACTGGGTATAAGGGGATCCCAAATCCCATATATCAAGACATTCCTGTCCTTGCAATAGAGATTTCCACCGTGAAACAACTTCCAACCCATGTGAGGGATTCCGAAGAGGATCCCATCCCTGAAATACTCTGATAAACAGAGGGAGTGCAAATGAGCAAGCAATGCAGGATAAGTTACAAAGTTTATAATCATCAGGAAACCTTCTTTGCATGTCACCGAAAGACTTAGCTAGCAAGTCTAATGTCAATGTCCCCATTGACTTTTCCTCCTCAATCCGGCCTAGCGTATTCATTATTTCCTTCATATTATTCAGTTGTTTCTTCTGGAGTTCTGCCTCGGCTTGCAACTTCTCTTTTTCCTCTTGCAAGCTCAGAGCTGTTTCCTTCTCATTCCTCAGATCCCTATCGATCTTCTGAATGTCCAACTCAGCCAGGTCCACAATCAACCTTATATTGTGCTGGAGCTCAGGCATTGGAACATCACTCTCCCTCGACTTCTCTTCCGCATTCAGATTCTCCAAGTTTGCTAATACCCTAACCTGAGGTCCACGCATGTCAAGTACCTTTTGCACAACTTCAACACCCTGTTCCTGCTTCTTTGCCAACAGCTCTTCTGCTGTAACATATTTCACTTTGTTTTTCAGTGTCGCCTTCTTCGCTTGCTTAGACCAAAGCCTCTCCTTACCGGGCACATCAGGTAATGTCTTCTTTTCCTCTGGCTCCAACGAGGCAACAGGTGCCTTTGCAGGAGTTTCTTTGTAGTCGTTGAAACCCATACCCATATTCTTAGGACGCAACTTTGCTTCAATGGGTGTCACAATCCCCTGCCGGTTCTTCCCAAGACCGCCCCCTTTGTAACCCATTTTCTCGAGCAACTTCATTCCAATTCCCTTGGTGTACTTCTCAAAGCCGCCCACATTCCCCGAATCATAAGAATCACTCTTAGCACCCCCTCCTTGATGCGCTTTCTTCTCCAATTTGGATTGCTCTCTCCTCCTCTCCGCTCCCTCCTTGATCTTCCGCCCAAATGCGGTCGGCAAGAAACTCTCCTCCCCCTCGCCGTTCTCATCGAAACCATCCTCTCGCTTCTTAAACCCCAAACCCACACCAGCGCCAACCCCCAAGCCCGGCCTATCCTCATCAACGGAAGCAGACTCGTCATCCTCATTCTTCGAATTCCCATCAATCTCTCTGCTCGGCATGACCGTGCCGGTGGACACGAAATTCACGGGTCTCGACAGATCGGCCTTACCTAGGAGGTCCTTGTTCTTCCTCCGCTTCCTCTTGGAAGACTCGTCGTAGTCCGAATCGGAGTCCCCCGACGCGAAGACGCCGTAGAGCACGTCGTCCTTGGTCTGCGCCCGCTTCTCCCTCCGCCGCCGGTAGTAGAACTCACCGTCGATCCACTGCCCGTCGTCGTAATCGTTGTCCATCCCGAACCTGTCCATCTCCTGGTCCTCCTCCATCTTCCACAATCCCGGTTAAACCGAACCGAAGCAAGGACCCTTAGGGTCTGGGGGGGCTTCGGAGACGGGGAGAGAGAGAGGGTGGAGGCGCTGATTGCCGGATGCCGAGGCGACCGGCGGCGCGGATACGGCGGCGGTCGGAGGCGGAGATGGGCGGTGCAGCTCGGGTCGAGGGTGGAGAGAGAGAGATCGAGAAGAAGCAAAAGTGACCGATGAAAGAAGAAACGCTGAGAAATGGAAAAGCTAACGGATCTTCTTCTTCTTCTTCCGTTTTCAATTTCTCGGATGTTAACAACAATTCTTGACTTTTTTTTTTTATAATTCCCCCCCCCCTTTTTTTAAGGAGAGAAAATTCATTTATCATAATTTTTTTTTAAATTTAGGTTGATGAGATGTCGATAATCAAGAGTGAAATTGGGTAGATTTTTCATTTATAGACATAGGGAGATTGAAAGAAACATTTCTTAGAAATTTAAGGGCGCGATGATAAAATTTCTCTTCCTAGCCCTATTTTTGGCTAAAAATATCTATTTTTATCTTCCGGATAAGTTTCTGAGTAAAAAGTAGCATTTGATAACGCCACAAAATTTCTATTCCCAGAATAAAAATTCGTTTGATAGACTATTCTTAAATTTTTGCTCTTGATGGCAGAGGGCGAGCAAGTGTCGGATGGCAGCGGCAATCAGCGGGCGGTGGTGGATGGCCAACAGCAGCCGGTGGACAACCGGTGGCAGGCGACGGCGGACGACTGGTGGGCAGCAACAGACGGCAAGGGCGAGTAATAAAAGAGAGTTGTTATTTATATTTTTATTTCATGAATAAAAAAGTAGAAAATTTTAACTTTTCATTTAGGTTCCAAACCTATTTTTAGGTTAAAATTTTGTCTCGAAAATAAAAAAATAAAATTATTTTACCGAACGGATTTATATTTCAAATTTACTTTCGGTAACAAAAATAAAAAAAAACAGGAAAATAGAATGATGTCATTCGCGCCCTCAGTGCCAATTTATGACGATCTTCAACTCTTGTTTGCTTACAAGCTGCTGATAATGGTACCATAGGGTCTCCATATTGTCCCTTAACCCCTGCGGAAATCAAGTCATTCGATCGATCCCCGAATCAGGAGACAAGAAGGGATCAACACCTTTCGCACTCGCGAAAGCCCCAGCAGTCAGCAGACCCAGCACGTCGAGCTAAGCCCACTATTTCTGTCGCTCTACTCGGCGAGAAACAAACGAGGGAGATTAGCCTGCACATGAGGTGTTCGATGAATTGCTCCTTGAAGATCTTTCAGCTCGGGCGCCACAACTAATGGGTTTTTACGTAGAGCTCCTTGTGATCATCTTATTTTTACGGTTTCGATGATTTGTCGAGGCGGGTCTAACTCTACGATCCCGCGACATCTCCGAGGCACACGCAATGGCATTTACTTTCTTGAGAAGAGGCGTTGCAGTAACATCAGGGGTCAACTCTCGTTTTCTGCCGAGGTTGGTCGGTGTTTGGTCGAGTGCCTCAGAAGTTGCTGATAAGGGAATCGAAAAGGGTCGTCTGAGTTGGTTGATAATGGGCCTAAAACAGCTGCTCGCGGTTCGAACAGAGTGCAGCTTTCTCCATTGTTTGCTGATAGCAGGCCTTCATTAGATGGTTGTGCCATTGAGGTTGTCGATGACGACCAGTGGCGGGTCTCGGCTCGGTTGGTGCAGGCACGGCAGGGTTCGAGGAGGTCGTCGGGAACAGAAAATTTGACCGAAACGACAGATGAGTATGAGGATCACTCTTCATCTGTTGAGGAAGAGGCCGACTTCGACGAGATTGATAACACGCGGATAAGAGGCAATCTCTTTTACAAAATTGACCAGGCATCCACGGAGTTCGAAGAGTACAGTTTTGACTTCCATAGGAAGAAATCCCCAAAGCGGCGAGAAGATCCAAAGGAAAGCGAGAAGAAGGAAGACCGAGGTTTAGTCACCAGAGATGAAAAACTTCCCAAAGCTGCAAAGAAAAAGAATATGCCTTTTCTGCTGGATGAAGCCGACGTCGATTGCACTTCAAGCAAAGAGAGGCTGAGGACTCCGACATTTAATCAACTCACAGGTCCTTACCATGAACCGTTTTGCCTGGATATTTACATATCGAAGGCCTCTGTTCGTGCATGTATAGTTCACAGGGCGACGGGCAAAGTCGTCACTGTGGCACATTCTATTTCGAAAGACATGAAGTTCAATCTGGCTTTGACCAGAAATACAACTGCTTGCGCTGCAGTTGGCGAAATTCTGGCTCAGCGAGCATTGGCTGATGACATTCATGATGTAATTTACATGCCGAGGATAGGGGAGAAATTGGAGGGAAAGCTTATGATTGTGCTTCAGGTTGTTATTGATTATGGGGTTAACGTGAAGGTGAAACTAAAGCAACGGAAAACAAAGAAAGCCAACCATCAAGCCACAATTTAAAGGCACAGTCATCAGCTCTCTAATTGCGTGCACATTAGAATGGAATTCTGCTGTGCTGGTGGCGACTGTTTATGGGTAGATGCAACTTCTGCTTATATGATCTAGAGAATGTTGCATGACATTGTAAGGCATCACTATTCTCCTGGAGATGAGTTTTTGCAGAGAGAGGCGAGAGTAATATCTGCTCATTTTTTAGGGATGGACTATTGAACAAGAATATCCTGTGAAAGCTGTCACAGACAGATGTAGAACAAACCTCTTGTACAAGTATAAGGTTTCTAGTCCTTCCGTTTATAGACAAGTTTGTTTTACCAATGAAGGTTTATGTCCATAAGCCAAGAAACTTTTTGAGAGAAATTCTTGTCGATAATAACTTGTATGCCAAATCAATACATCTATCTCATGACATGTTCATTTTTTGCAGAGAAGATGTCAGTTATCTCATGATTCCTGCAAACACCATTCCGGATAAGCAAGAAATCTCCTCCCTTTTGAATATTTTCATCCCAAAACTCCAACTTTGACTTCCTAAACAAATTCATGTGACTCAGTTAAGTTCATTCCCTCCAACACCAAGGAGGCAAGGCAACCATATCCCATTTGCAACCAGAGACTGAATTCAAGCTTTTCAATGCACAGGTTAACTTAATCCACCTAAAATTACCTTCCCCATGTTTGTCTAGTGTTACATTAACAATAAGAAGATTCAAACTCGAGTCTCTGCTTGAAACTCCTAGTCCTCAGAGTTCAAATGCTAAGGGAGCCACGAGTGCACATTCAATGTATGATGAATTTCTTACATTCCGGGGTTGAAGTAAGATGCGCTCCTGTCATCTCCTCAAATCAGCAACATCATTATCATCACTGCCCTCGTTTTTAGCTATCTTCATCCCTTAACAGTAGAATAACCAACTTACAGGATTGATTTGCGGAATGATGCGACTGACTGTTTAATTAGATTCATTTATCAAATGCCTACTCTTGAATCAATATATCAATTAGTATCGAAATCACAACATCACTCTTTAGCCACCAATACAGCTATGCAGTCCAAGAATGTCGACCCATGAATATTCTCAGAACAAGAAAAGTACAGAACTCTGGATTCGTAATCTCTCCCCATTAAAATTAACCAACACCTAATTCCATCAAAATCCCACCACATATAATCGAAGGGAAAGGGAAAAAGACAAAAGAGAAAAAAAACATTTTGACGTTTTAAGGCACAAGAAGAAATTCATATTCTAGTCATTAGTAGTTGCTAGCTGCAGAGAGAAGAGCTCCTCCTCGGGGATGGTCTTGATCGTACGATCCGACGTCGGGTACGACACACAGAGGAGGGCGTAGCCACGCTCCACGACGTCGTCGATGAGCATGCCCTCGCTCTGGTCGACGGAGCCACTGATGAGCCGGGCCAGGCAGGTCTTGCACACGCCGAGCTTGCAGTCGTGGGGGACGGGCAGGCCCGAGTCGATGGCCTTGGACAGGATGGTCCCACCCGGCTCAACCTCCAGCTCCGTGGCCTGGCCCTCGTGCTCTCGACCACCACCTCGGCCCGAGTGAGATCGAGAAGAAGCAATAGTGACCGATGCAAGAAGAAACACTGAGAAATGGAAAACCTAACGGATCTTCTTCATCTTCTTGATTCTGTTTTTAATTTCTCCGATGTTAACATTTATTCTTGATTTTTTGACAATTCCCTATTTTACTTTATGGAGAGGAAAATTCATTTATCGTGATTTTTTTTTTAATTATGTTGATGACATGTCAATAATCAGGAATGAAATTGGGTAAAATTTTCAATTATAGACATAGTGAAATTGAGAAAAACATTTATTTAGGAATTTAAGTAGCGAGAAATAAAAGCGGAACTTTCCTTTAATAGTAGGAAATATATGTTAGAAATTATAAAGGACGAGAGAATGGCACCACGCGAGCCTAATAATTTTTCCAATTAAGCTCAAAATTTGAAATTATCGACGACTTTTTTTTTCTGGGTGCGTTTCAAGCCAATTTATGGAAAAGCCGAAAGTATCGTTAGATAGCGATTCGAAATTAAAGGGTATGTTGCGACAAAAAAATTGCAGCAAAAATCCCGTTTTCAGTAGACGTACCAAATATTTTGTAGTTTCAACATTGAAATTTGACGTGTTTCGAATCTATATAATAAGCAAGGCAAGAATGCCATGAGGTTACTGTAAGGTTAGAACTACAAGCTAAACAACCGAACCAGAGATAGCAAGAAGAGACCAAGGGTGGAATCCTGGTCACGGCCCAAGGTCTGGAGGAAGGGCCGAATCATCATCACCCTTTACGTAACACCGGCAATTCTGAGGAGTTCTCGGTGTTGCTTCGATGGAGTATGTTTGCGACCAAGAGTCGTCTGAGGCGTACCGCAGTCGACCGAAGTCCTACAGATGGTAGGGGTACGTCCGCACGACCGGGGAGTCGAACCCCGCAGTGTCCATCAAAGGCCCAACAACATGGAAATGCTGGCCGGAGTTGGGAGAGCGTGCTGGATCCTCCTATGGATGGAGAGGCCGATTTTCCCTAGGATCAAGATGGGGCAAAGAAGTCAATAGGTCAGGTCCATTCGGGTGGTTCGGTCCGGGCTTTCGGGCCTCGTTATTTTTATTTTCTTAATCTTTTATTTGTTTTTGCGCACCCCGTGTCGTAGTTTGAAACTTTGAGCAGCAGCAGTATAGTGTTATTCAGATTATATGGCTCTATTGCTGCACTCCGTTAATTATATTAGACTCGAGTTTATGATATCACATGTAAAAGTAGATTCGGGACTAGTACTCGAGGCACCAACGTGTGTGCAAAGCAGGAGTGTAGTGGGCTATTTATCATAGTGCAAATTTATTTCCTAAAATTAGAGGATTCCAATTTTTAATTGAGAGAGAGATTTCATAAAATAAAAAAAAGATATGAGTTTAGGGTTTGCAAAGACGGCAACAAATTAGTGGGAAAATTATCCAAAAAATTCTAAACCTATTATACGTTTATCAATTCAGTCTTAAACCCAATGACCAAAAGTGGGAGTTACTTAGATAAATGTGATAAATGACCGAAAGTGGGAGTTACTTAGCCTAAAAACAAAGAATACATGATGGGTTGCGCAATGAAGACGAACCCCTTTTTATGGCCTAACTCAATTGTGTGTTTTCTTCGTAGCAAACCGAAGAAAACCAAAAAGGGATAGCAAAGAACTATAGGATGGCGATGCCTACATCACTTCGAATCACGCTTGTGTGCGTGGGGCTTCTATGGGGTCTGATTATCAGAAGAAGTGATTCGGACACAACGCTTAATGTACAAGATATGTAATGGCGAGCAGTACACAAAAAATTATGCATAAGCTTTCGGATCAAGTCCTGTCCGATCTAAGGTCTAACACTGCCACACACATATCGGATTACTGCAATAGTGCTTCTTACGGCGACGTCATGCGCTTCAGCCATGTAGTGTGCGTCGTTGGGCTAGTGCAGTTGGATTGTGCTACTTGCATGGACTTTGCTTTTGGTCGAATTAAATAGTTGTGCAGACTTCGCGTCAGAACACAGCTTCACCTTTTTGATTGTAGAATAAGATATGAGCAATATGAATTCACTGAATGATTAATCAATTCTTTTAAATTCGGAGCCATGATGTGTTGAATAAATGAGAGCAAATAAGAATCTTAAGTATCGTATAGGGAAGGATTTTAAAGTTATATTGTGCTGACACTCGTCCACCTCTTGGTTAGGTTTGTTTTGGTATGGCAATGAGCAAATTTTCTTATTTCACGTTCTTTATTTCTTTTCTTTCCTTTTCCTTTTCCTTTTCCTTGTCTTTTCTTTAGTGAAAATATTTATTTGTCACCAAATTGTTTGAATATAATAGTTTATGGGACAATGGGGTTTGTTACCTTGAATTGCTAGACAAACTTCACTAATTAGAGAAAATGTCATGTCTTATATTTCCATTAATTTTCATATTTTTATTTACTATGCATATTTTTATGCGTGCAGCTAATTTGTTTCTTCAAAAATTTTCTACTTTATTCCATTGTTTAATATTATTATACATCTAGAGAAGTCTCACAGAGTGATTAGGGATCACTTGGCAACAAAGAGAGGATGGAAAAAGAAAAAGAAGTTTTACATTCTTGGTTTGATTAAACACAATTCGCTTACATGATTTAACAATACATTCTTTTATTGAAGTGATAACGCTTCTGAATATCAATGTAGAAGTGGAAATTTATGAAAAAAATAAGACGAGTTGATCAATTACACTTAAATTCAGTGAATATTCATAGAAATTTCTATTAAAACAATAAGCGCCGCGAAGCGCGATTTTTTCACTAGTGTCAAATAAATATGGGCGAAGTGACATTGTTGGCTCCGCTTTTTTTTTTTTGTATATATATAGGGAAAAAGCCACCAAAAACCCCAAACTCTACCCCCTGTGACATATTTACCCTGAACTTTTTTTTGTGACACCAAAATCCCCAAACTTTCTTATTTGTGACACATTTACCCCAATGTACATTATCCATGGGCATTTTCGTCTTTTCCACTTTTTCTTTTTTTTTTTAATTTTTTTTTCAAATCCGGCGAGGGGGGCCTTGCCGGCGTCGGGCGGCCCTCGCCGGATCTGGCGAGGGCGAGGCTCGCCTGGGCAAGCGAGGGAGGCGAGGGCGAGGCTCACCCAATGCCGGCGAGGCTCGCCCTTGCCTGGATCTGGCGAGGGCGAGCCTCGCCCGACGCCGGCGAGGCTCGCCCGACGCCGGCGAGGCTCGCCCTCGCATGCCCAGGTGAGGGCAAGCCTCGCCCGACGCCGGCGAGGCTCGTGGCGAGGGCGAGCCTCACCAGATCTGAAAAAAAAATAAAAAAAAAAAGAAAAAGTGAAAAAGACGAAAATGTCCATGGATAATGTACATTGGGGTAAATGTGTCACAAATAAGAAAGTTTGGGGTTTTTGGTGTCACAAAAAAAAGTTCAGGGTAAATGTGTCACAAGGGGTAAAGTTTGGGATTTTTGGTGGCTTTTTCCCATATATATATTTGTGAAGTTATGAATTTTCTATAAAAGAAAGGACCACGATTTACTTCATATGGAATTTCACTAAATCAAAAGCAAAGGTACAATGTTCACTCAGAAGGAGACTTTAGATGCGAATCATATGGAATTTCACTAAATCAAAAGCAAAGGTACAATGTTCACTCAGAAGGAGACTTTAGATGCGGACCGGTACTAGATGAACCGGTCCAAGCGGTCAAACCGGTTGTAGTTTTGGATCTTCAATGGGAAAAATCTGCTTTTGGAGAAATTATTCGCATAAATTGTATCTGAACGATCAGATTTTATTCATTGTTCTACACATGCTACACTCATGTAATATGCTCTGACTTTCGTAGTGCAAGCTATTTATATAAATATATAGAAGTGGGTAATGTAACATCCTGAATTTTGACCTGTTATCGGGACCAATAAAGTGTATATTCATTCTCGTGTAATTTTAGTGAGTCTCGCCTGAACCTGATCAGTCTCGGGACACTAACCATATGAGAAAGGCTAAATAGGAACATGTACGTGGACCTAGAACCCGATCGCGACTGAATGCTGATCTCGAAGAACGTTGAGGAAATATTTTGAGCCAATATAGGCCGATCTTAGGAAAATGACTGGTTGATTTTGTCAGTAACGTACGATCGGATCGCGAGTGATTTCGCACAACCGAAAGTACACCTGACGAATAAAACCTGATTGTAATCCAAACGATCGCGACCCTGGTGCTAGTGATAATTCCTCTCATTCTCTCGAAATCTAGACCATCACGATTCGGACCATCTTAGGTCGATACGCGTAACACCTAAACAGCCGCTCGTTAGTGAGAGATCCTAAAACTGCAAAACGAGCATATTGAGATTACAATATTGGACCCGAGTTTCGATATCAAAATTTCAAGGGTAATTACGACTATTTTGCAAGACGGACGTCAATTTGGAATGGCCATTTGTGTTTGGGATTAAAACAGTTGAAAACTGAAGTTTTGGCAGAAAGTGAGAAAAAGACCATTTTGCCCCTGGGATCGCCGAGGCCGAATTCGGAGGCCGTTTGAGGTTATTTTTCGCGGCCAACGTCATTTTGGGGTATCCAAGTGTGTTTGGAATGATTCTGGACAAAAAGTGGATTTTCGACAAAAATTGAAAAATAATATTATTTTATTCCCGGAAACTTCACAGACGATTTTCGAGGGCCTAGAAAGTGAATTTCGCGATTCCGACTCTGGATTAGGTATCACATGAATATTTAGGACCGGTATGTGCGAAAATCGGAATTTCGGTTCGGGACGGAAAAATGACGGAATTGCCCTTAGGCCATTTTTGATTTATTTCGAATTTTGATTTAATTTTGGAGCTTAACCAAGGTTGGTTAAGGTTAACTAGGGTTGGTTAACCATGGTTAGGGGCAAATGACAATTCTACCCTTGCATTATTGGATTGGATTGAATTAGAGCCCTTGGATCAAGGGCATTTTGGTCAATTAGGCTAGGATTTTGACAAGTGTCATCCACCCACTCTCTCTCTTGACCATCTTTGACCCACTCTCTCTCCTCAGCCCTCACTCCCGTCAGCTCACTCTCTCTCCTCCCTCCCGATCGTGTCTCTCTCTCCCTCGGTGGTTCTCGCCGGAGTGCACGCCGCCCACTGTTCACGCCGGAATTGAGGTCCTCGCCGGAGCTGCTGGTCACCGGCCACCGTGTGCCACCCCTAGGCCTCACCCCCATCCCAGTCGCAACCCAAACCCCCTCTCCCGCCGCCCGTGACCGCCCGTTACAGCCGCTCCAGCCGAAGACGTGCAAGGACGCCGTCGCCGGCGCCGGGCGTGTTCCGCCTGGCCGCGCCGCCGTGCGCCACCCCAGCCGACCAGCTTCGCCTCCCCATCTCACTCTCCTCCGTCCTCAGCCCCACTCAGCCGGCCCTCCCCTGTTTTGGCCGAGACTTGGCCGTGGGCTTCGCCGGACCGCCGTGAGCCGCCGGCTTGCTTTGGGACGCCGCCGTCGATTGAACCGCTTGCCGGTGATCGGCCGCTCGTCCCCGTCGTCTCGCGTCGTCATTAGGCGAGTAAAATTACTAATCGTTGAATTAGTCTAAATTGTGCTAGATTAGGGGCTTAATTATGGTAATTAAGGCCTAATTGAGTGTGTTTTATGCAAGGGTTGATTAGTGGACTTAATTAGGGTTAATTATAGTGGTTTAGTGGTAATTTAGAAAGGATTTGTGGGCTGAATTGATGTGGGCTTCTTGGGCTCCGAATTTGCATTAATTGGCCCAATGAGAAATTAAATGGGCCCAATTTGGAGAATTATAAATGGCCTTGATTTTTGGAATTAAATTAGAATTGTTTGAAGCCCATTTGAGAATTGATTGGGCCTTGATTGTGAATTGAATTGAAATTGTTGAAGCCCAATTAGAAAGTTGAATGGGCCTTGATGTGGATTGAATTGAAATTTTTGAAGTCCATTGGGATTTAATTGGGCCTTTGATTGTGAATGTCCACATTCGTTTTGATATGATTTATGAGTGTAATTGTGACCGACGGGTCAGGCCTACGGGTCGATTTATAATTGTGACCGACGGGTCAGGCCTACGGGTCGAGTGTAATTGTGACCGACGGGTCAGGCCTACGGGTCGATTTATAATTGTGACCGACGGGTCAGGCCTACGGGTCGAATATAATTGTGGGCCTTCGGGTCGAATGATTTATGACCATTGGGTCATGGCCTTCGGGTCGAGTTAAACTGTGATGACCATTGGGTCATGGCCTTCGGGTCGATTTAACTGCTTATGAGTTATATTGATATCAAAAGCCTAACTTGCAGGGCTGGAGTATTGGAATTGGGCTGTGAGCCTATGTGAAATTATAATGGTTGATTTACTGGTTCAGTGTTTCATGTGTTTTATTTATTTCTGGAGGTGCACGTTAGCCTAGTTTAGGATTAGAGATTTTACTTGCTGAGTTTATCTCACGGTTGTGGTAAAACCGATTTTCAGACCCCCGTCCATAGGATGCCGAGGAGGGCCCCTCTTTTTGGATATCCACATAGGATTCAACGAGGTGTTAGTGTTCATCCTTGTGGAGATGGATCAGCGTACGTTAGATATCAATCGGTTGTATTGATAGATGTGGGAGAAGATTACAACGAGACTCAGGAGTACGTAGCCTGGTGTCATAGGGGAGCTAATGGTGTCACGGGACCTCCGATGAGGACTTTTGATGTTCCAGTAGATGTTAATGGCGTCATGATTCCCCAAATGGTGAGTGGAGAAGTCTCTGATCCTCCCGCCTCCCTTAGTGTAAGCAGCGTGGGCGATACGGTGGATGGACCGATACCGATGGACGAAGTGCAAGGTGGTGAGCAGGTAATAGCTGACGATATGATCGAGGAGGAAGACGAAGAACTGAATCTGGAAGGAGTGGGAGAGAACGGTGAGCCAGCTGGAGAAGTGGCAGAAGTGGGGTCAGACGAGGAAGTTCTGTCAGAGGAGGACTCGTCTGAGGAGTCAGCAGCGCCATCCAATCCTGGCGAGGAGCCGTAGGGCAGATCCCAAGAGTAGGAGATTAGATTAACCCCTCTTTTTGATGTAACTCTCCCTGGGTAGTTAGCTGACACCCTAGGCCACCGATCCTTTTTGTTTAGTGGCCTTTTGTTGTATTCCTTTTTGGGTTGTAAATAACTAGTTTGTTTAAGTTTTAAAAAGGTATATATGTTAATATAATCTTTAGTATCTTTGTACTTATTGCTATTCATGGTCATGTTTGCTTGTCCGGGTGTGTATATATATACGACGTTTCTGCATGTGCTTCGTTTTTCTCTGATTGGGTTTTTGGGTCGTTGACGAAATCTTGGGAGCGTCACATTTTATTTCGACCTACGCGGATGATCATGCTTCGTGGGGTACGGGGCGTGACATCCCCGTTTGAATTGGTATCAGAGCGAGGACAGCTCTGTTTGATCTAGTTGAGCCTTGGAGTGATAAGGAGAAATGACTATGGGTAGCTATAGGGTGACTTAGTGTGCTAAGTGTACCTCCAGAATGTTTGTGTTTGACTGTTGTGGTGATTGATTGAACCAGTATTGTGCAGGTACGGCAGGACCCAAGGTAAGTTTGTAAGTCCTTGAGTGAAATTCATGTGCTGTCGTGTTAGCCGCATGTTGAGTGCTTAATTGCTTTTGTGTTTATACCTGCCTAGGGCTTAGACCGGTTAGTTGGTTTAGGTCTCTAATTCCCGGATGGAATTATAGCAGGTAGTTAAGCACTCAGAGTTCTAGATGAGCAGTGAAAGAGGAAGAGTGAGAGGAGCCCCAAGGACGGGCGCAGGCAGAGAAGTTCGTGGTAGAGGTCGTGGTAGAGCCAGAGCGATAGAGAACATAGTTGCGGGTGCTAGAGAGGAAGGGAATCCTAGAGTTGGTGTCGGGGCTGCAGTGGACCCCAGAGCTGATGTTAGACAGGCGGAAGATCCGCGCATGGAAGGAGTTCTCCGAGCGTTAGACCGAATTGGTAATGTGATGGATAGGCAGGCGCAGGAAAGAGAGAATGCGACTGCTCAGGCTGCTGAGGCCGCAGCCGTTGCTGCCGTCCATGAGAACCAAGCCCAAGCTCAGCCAGTGCAAGCTCAACCAATGGTGGCACCGAGACCAATGCACCAGTTGATGGAGCATTTTCTTAAGCTGAAACCGCCCAAGTTCACGGGCAGAAGTGACCCCGAAGCCGCCCCGCGTTGGGTGGAAGAGCTAGAGAAAGCATTTGATCTGCTAGAGTGTACAGAGAGGGAGAAGATCTCCTTAGCATCGTATCAACTGCAGGATAATGCCCACGATTGGTGGAAGGCGGTCAAGGATAGAGTGTTTCCAGAGTTTATGGAACCGACCTGGGCAATTTTCGTTGAGCATTTCTATGGGCAGTTTTTCTCTGAGAGTGCCCAGGAGAAGAAAATGGCAGAATTCATGAGGCTTCGTCAGGGATCGATGACAGTGGTACAGTACGAGGCAGAGTTTATCAGACTATCCAAATTTGCCCCGAGAATGATTGAGAATCCCTTGGACAAGGCTCGAAGGTTCCGGGATGGACTGAAACCGGAACTTCGTACTCAGATGCTTTTGTTGAATATCCGAGATTATAGAGAGTTATATGAGCGAGCCCAGACTATGGAACGGGATCAGATTGAAAGGGCATCAGCATCGGGTTCAAGGTTTATTCCTAATCGGGACAATCGTCGCTTTGTAAGGAGACCAATGGCTAGTAATAGACGGTTTGTTCCGCCCCCGAGAAGGATTATTGGAAAGTCCTGTCAGACGCCACATAGAATGGGAGCTTGTTTTCGCTGTGGGAGTATGGGGCATCAGATTAAGAATTGCCCCCAACAACGACTTTTGGGAACCCCAGGTCAACCACAGCAGCCGCTTAGAATTGGGAATCAGGCCGGAAATCCTCCACCGGCTATTCAGGGCAGACCGCCCGCGCAAGGACGAGTATACGCGTTAGCGCGAAAAGATGCTGAGGATGCGCCGGGCGTGGTCACAGGTACCGTTTCTCTTTGCAATCATTCGGCATATGCGTTATTTGATCCCGGGGCAACCCATTCGTTTATTTCTGAGCAGTTTGTTAGATTGGTTGGTCTGGAGCCTGTTTTACTTGAGATTATGTTGTGTGTGACGACCCCACTGCATGATAGGGTGTTAGTATCATTGGGGTGCTTGGACTGTAAAATTGTGATTGGAAATGTTGAGGAAAGGATTGATTTAGCTGTGTTAGCCATGTATGACTTTGATGTGATCATTGGTATGGATTGGCTGACTAAACAGAAAGCCGTTATGGATTGCGGCAGCAGGACGATCCAATTTAATCCGATTGGTCGTCCTAAGTTTGAATTTCAGGAAAACCGAGGAGGAACCTCGATCCCTTGGATTTCCTCAGTGGAAGCAACAGAAATGCTTGAGGAAGGTTGTGAGGGGTACTTGGTTAACGTTAAGGATCCGACATTGGTGGAGCCTAAGTTGGAAGAAATCTCTGTAGTATGTAATTTCCCCGAGGTTTTTCCTCAAGAATTACCGGGTTTACCGCCAGAGCGGGAAGTGGAATTTGTAATAGAGTTGGCCCCAGGAACGGAACCAATTTCTAAGGCCACGTATCGGATGTCTTTGTCGGAACTGAAAGAGCTGAAAGTTCAGATGCAAGAGTTACTAGACAAGGGATTTATCCGTCCTAGTGCGTCTCCATGGGGAGCGCCAGTTTTGTTTGTGAAGAAAAAGGACGGGACGTTGAGGCTATGTATAGATTATCGGCAGTTGAATCAGGTCACGGTAAAGAATAAGTATCCATTGCCAAGGATCGACGACTTGTTCGATCAGTTGCAAGGGGCGTCAGTATTCTCCAAGATTGATCTACGGACAGGGTATCATCAGTTGAGAATTCGGAAAAAGGATATACCCAAGACTGCATTCAGGACGAGGTACGGGCATTATGAGTTTACAGTCATGCCCTTTGGTTTAACGAATGCCCCTGCAGCTTTCATGGATCTGATGAACAGAGTTTTTAAGAAATTTCTGGATCAATTTGTCATCGTGTTCATTGACGATATTCTGGTGTATTCGAAGAGTTCAGAAGAACATGAAGTGCATTTGACGGAAGTTCTACGGACGTTGAGAGAACATGCGCTTTATGCGAAGTTCAGCAAATGTGAATTTTGGCTTAGCAAGGTAGCCTTTCTTGGACATATCGTGTCGGGAGAAGGAATATCAGTGGATCCGACTAAAATTGAAGCAGTGCTTAAGTGGCCCAGGCCGACGTCAGTAACAGAGATCAGAAGTTTCTTAGGACTGGCTGGCTATTATCGACGTTTTGTGGAAGGATTCTCGTTGATAGCCACGCCCTTGACGCGATTACTGAAAAAGGAAACTAAGTTTGAATGGGACGATAAGTGCGAACGAAGTTTTCAGGAACTTAAGCATAGATTGACGACAGCTCCAGTTTTGACTATTCCCTCTGGACCTGGTGGATTTGAGGTTTATAGCGATGCTTCGTTCAAAGGACTGGGTTGTGTATTAATGCAACATGGAAAAGTAGTTGCGTATGCGTCGCGTCAATTGAGACCTCATGAAGCGAATTATCCGACGCATGACTTAGAGTTGGCTGCCATCGTCTTTGCACTCAAAATTTGGAGACACTACTTGTGTGGGGAAAAGTTTCAGATTTATACGGATCATCAAAGCCTCAAATACCTGTTCTCGCAGAAAGAGTTGAATATGAGACAGCGTAGATGGATGGAGCTTCTTAAAGATTATGATTGCGACATCCTGTATCATCCTGGAAAAGCAAATAGAGTGGCAGATGCACTGAGTCGCAAGTCTAGCATGGCACACTTGATGATTAAGGAATGGACGTTATTGGAAAGGCTCCGAGACTCGGAATTTAAATTGGAATTAAGCCATGTGTCGAATCTGCTGGCTACTTTGAGGATCGAGCCGGAGATTCAAGCAAGATTAAGGCTCTACAACCCATTGATCAGGAAATTCAGAAAATTGTGGGAATGGATGCCTCGGCAAGGAAGCCAGACTTCCAGGTATCAGAAGATGGAGTCCTGAAGTATAGAGGACGATGGTGTGTACCGGATGATATTGAGCTTAAGGAAGAAATATTAAGAGAAGCTCATCGCAGCAATTACAGTATCCACCCTGGCAGTACGAAAATGTATCAGAATCTGCGGCAACATTATTGGTGGAATGGATTGAAAACGGATGTGGCCAGACATGTGGCTAAGTGTTTGACGTGCCAACAAGTAAAGGCACAACATTATAAACCTGGAGGATTGCTGCGACCATTGGAAATCCCCGAGTGGAAATGGGAACATATCACCATGGACTTTGTAACGGGACTACCAAGGAGTCAGAGAGGGCACGATTCCATTTGGGTGATAGTGGATAGATTGACTAAGTCAGCGCATTTTCTGGCAGTGCGCAAAGATTTTGAGTTAGAAAGGTATGCAGAGCTGTATGTAAGACAGATTGTGAGACTGCACGGAGTGCCAGTGACGATTACTTCCGATCGTGATCCGAGGTTTACAGCGAACTTCTGGAAAAGTCTGCAGACAGCTTTGGGGACAAAGGTGCAGTTTAGTACAGCTTATCATCCGCAGACTGATGGGCAATCAGAAAGAACAATCCAGACTCTTGAGGATATGTTGAGGGCTTGTGTAGTGGATTTTCAAGGTAAATGGGAAGAACAGCTGCATCTGGTTGAGTTTGCATATAATAACAGTTACCAGCAGAGTATTCAGATGGCCCCGTTTGAGGCCTTGTATGGCAGAGCGTGTAGGACTCCCGTGTGCTGGGATGAAGTGGGAGAACGGAGCATTACAGGCCCAGAGTTGGTACAGCAAACAGTGGAAGCAGTTGAGATCATTCGAGAGAGGTTAAAAACAGCACAGAGTCGACAGAAAAGTTATGCCGATCGGAGACGACGACATCTGGAATTTCAAGTTGGGGACCATGTATTTTTAAAGGTGTCGCCTATGAAGGGATTATCCCGATTTGGCAAGAAAGGAAAGTTGAGTCCGAGATTTGTTGGGCCGTTTGAGATTTTGGAAAAGATTGGTGACATGGCGTACAGGCTGGCCCTACCACCGAATTTGTCCCAGATACACAATGTCTTCCACGTGTCGATGTTGAGAAAGTATGAACCGGATCCGACACACGTTCTAAGATACGAAGAAATAGATGTGGACGACAGGGTGTCGTACGTGGAGAGACCAGTCAGAATCGAAGATAGAAAGGATCGAGTACTTCGGAACAAGACAATCCCGATGGTGAAAGTAGTTTGGGAGCACCACGGGACAGAGGGCGCTACTTGGGAAAGCGAGGAAACTATGCGACGCCAACACCCCCAGTTGTTTGAAGAACAGGGTTGAAGTGCAAATTTCGAGGACGAAATTTTTGTAAGGGGAGAAGAGTTGTAACATCCTGAATTTTGACCTGTTATCGGGACCAATAAAGTGTATATTCATTCTCGTGTAATTTTAGTGAGTCTCGCCTGAACCTGATCAGTCTCGGGACACTAACCATATGAGAAAGGCTAAATAGGAACATGTACGTGGACCTAGAACCCGATCGCGACTGAATGCTGATCTCGAAGAACGTTGAGGAAATATTTTGAGCCAATATAGGCCGATCTTAGGAAAATGACTGGTTGATTTTGTCAGTAACGTACGATCGGATCGCGAGTGATTTCGCACAACCGAAAGTACACCTGACGAATAAAACCTGATTGTAATCCAAACGATCGCGACCCTGGTGCTAGTGATAATTCCTCTCATTCTCTCGAAATCTAGACCATCACGATTCGGACCATCTTAGGTCGATACGCGTAACACCTAAACAGCCGCTCGTTAGTGAGAGATCCTAAAACTGCAAAACGAGCATATTGAGATTACAATATTGGACCCGAGTTTCGATATCAAAATTTCAAGGGTAAT
The DNA here is from genome assembly GCA_031216235.1 of Syzygium jambos. NCBI lineage: Eukaryota > Viridiplantae > Streptophyta > Magnoliopsida > Myrtales > Myrtaceae > Syzygium > Syzygium jambos. The sequence continues at coordinate 5,506,752 of CM062226.1, read as the reverse complement.
TACGACTATTTTGCAAGACGGACGTCAATTTGGAATGGCCATTCGTGTTTGGGATTAAAACAGTTGAAAACTGAAGTTTTGGCAGAAAGTGAGAAAAAGACCATTTTGCCCCTGGGATCGCCGAGGCCGAATTCGGAGGCCGTTTGAGGTTATTTTTCGCGGCCAACGTCATTTTGGGGTATCCAAGTGTGTTTGGAATGATTCTGGACAAAAAGTGGATTTTCGACAAAAATTGAAAAATAATATTATTTTATTCCCGGAAACTTCACAGACGATTTTCGAGGGCCTAGAAAGTGAATTTCGCGATTCCGACTCTGGGTTAGGTATCACATGAATATTTAGGACCGGTATGTGCGAAAATCGGAATTTCGGTTCGGGACGGAAAAATGACGGAATTGCCCCTAGGCCATTTTTGATTTATTTCGAATTTTGATTTAATTTTGGAGCTTAACCAAGGTTGGTTAAGGTTAACTAGGGTTGGTTAACCATGGTTAGGGGCAAATGACAATTCTACCCTTGCATTATTGGATTGGATTGAATTAGAGCCCTTGGATCAAGGGCATTTTGGTCAATTAGGCTAGGATTTTGACAAGTGTCATCCACCCACTCTCTCTCTTGACCATCTTTGACCCACTCTCTCTCCTCAGCCCTCACTCCCGTCAGCTCACTCTCTCTCCTCCCTCCCGATCGTGTCTCTCTCTCCCTCGGTGGTTCTCGCCGGAGTGCACGCCGCCCACTGTTCACGCCGGAATTGAGGTCCTCGCCGGAGCTGCTGGTCACCGGCCACCGTGTGCCACCCCTAGGCCTCACCCCTATCCCAGTCGCAACCCAAACCCCCTCTCCCGCCGCCCGTGACCGCCCGTTACGGCCGCTCCAGCCGAAGACGTGCAAGGACGCCGTCGCCGGCGCCGGGCGTGTTCCGCCTGGCCGCGCCGCCGTGCGCCACCCCAGCCGACCAGCTTCGCCTCCCCATCTCACTCTCCTCCGTCCTCAGCCCCACTCAGCCGGCCCTCCCCTGTTTTGGCCGAGACTTGGCCGTGGGCTTCGCCGGACCGCCGTGAGCCGCCGGCTTGCTTTGGGACGCCGCCGTCGATTGAACCGCTTGCCGGTGATCGGCCGCTCGTCCCCGTCGTCTCGCGTCGTCATTAGGCGAGTAAAATTACTAATCGTTGAATTAGTCTAAATTGTGCTAGATTAGGGGCTTAATTATGGTAATTAAGGCCTAATTGAGTGTGTTTTATGCAAGGGTTGATTAATGGACTTAATTAGGGTTAATTATAGTGGTTTAGTGGTAATTTAGAAAGGATTTGTGGGCTGAATTGATGTGGGCTTCTTGGGCTCCGAATTTGCATTAATTGGCCCAATGAGAAATTAAATGGGCCCAATTTGGAGAATTATAAATGGCCTTGATTTTTGGAATTAAATTAGAATTGTTTGAAGCCCATTTGAGAATTGATTGGGCCTTGATTGTGAATTGAATTGAAATTGTTGAAGCCCAATTAGAAAGTTGAATGGGCCTTGATGTGGATTGAATTGAAATTTTTGAAGCCCATTGGGATTTAATTGGGCCTTTGATTGTGAATGTCCACATTCGTTTTGATATGATTTATGAGTGTAATTGTGACCGACGGGTCAGGCCTACGGGTCGATTTATAATTGTGACCGACGGGTCAGGCCTACGGGTCGAGTGTAATTGTGACCGACGGGTCAGGCCTACGGGTCGATTTATAATTGTGACCGACGGGTCAGGCCTACGGGTCGAATATAATTGTGGGCCTTCGGGTCGAATGATTTATGACCATTGGGTCATGGCCTTCGGGTCGAGTTAAACTGTGATGACCATTGGGTCATGGCCTTCGGGTCGATTTAACTGCTTATGAGTTATATTGATATCAAAAGCCTAACTTGCAGGGCTGGAGTATTGGAATTGGGCTGTGAGCCTATGTGAAATTATAATGGTTGATTTACTGGTTCAGTGTTTCATGTGTTTTATTTATTTCTGGAGGTGCACGTTAGCCTAGTTTAGGATTAGAGATTTTACTTGCTGAGTTTATCTCACGGTTGTGGTAAAACCGATTTTCAGACCCCCGTCCATAGGATGCCGAGGAGGGCCCCTCTTTTTGGATATCCACATAGGATTCAACGAGGTGTTAGTGTTCATCCTTGTGGAGATGGATCAGCGTACGTTAGATATCAATCGGTTGTATTGATAGATGTGGGAGAAGATTACAACGAGACTCAGGAGTACGTAGCCTGGTGTCATAGGGGAGCTAATGGTGTCACGGGACCTCCGATGAGGACTTTTGATGTTCCAGTAGATGTTAATGGCGTCATGATTCCCCAAATGGTGAGTGGAGAAGTCTCTGATCCTCCCGCCTCCCTTAGTGTAAGCAGCGTGGGCGATACGGTGGATGGACCGATACCGATGGACGAAGTACAAGGTGGTGAGCAGGTAATAGCTGACGATATGATCGAGGAGGAAGACGAAGAACTGAATCTGGAAGGAGTGGGAGAGAACGGTGAGCCAGCTGGAGAAGTGGCAGAAGTGGGGTCAGACGAGGAAGTTCTGTCAGAGGAGGACTCGTCTGAGGAGTCAGCAGCGCCATCCAATCCTGGCGAGGAGCCGTAGGGCAGATCCCAAGAGTAGGAGATTAGATTAACCCCTCTTTTTGATGTAACTCTCCCTGGGTAGTTAGCTGACACCCTAGGCCACCGATCCTTTTTGTTTAGTGGCCTTTTGTTGTATTCCTTTTTGGGTTGTAAATAACTAGTTTGTTTAAGTTTTAAAAAGGTATATATGTTAATATAATCTTTAGTATCTTTGTACTTATTGCTATTCATGGTCATGTTTGCTTGTCCGGGTGTATATATATATATGACGTTTCTGCATGTGCTTCGTTTTTCTCTGATTGGGTTTTTGGGTCGTTGACGAAATCTTGGGAGCGTCACATTTTATTTCGACCTACGCGGATGATCATGCTTCGTGGGGTACGGGGCGTGACAGGTAAAACTCGTGCGAGGTTGAGACAAGCGACAAACACGCTCATGGGAGAGCTTTACCAAGCAGTTTGCCTCCTATGGTCACTGTAGCAAATCTCTAAACCTAGCAAATCTTTGATTCCGCATCTCTAATTCTTATGCATATTTTCGTAATAAATCTCTTTTTCATGTACAGAAGATAATACAATTATGTGACAAGAATATTATTAATATAGTTGTGACATCGATGAAATGCAAACTCCACACGATTGCTTGCATGTCCAAATTAATGGCATCGTCTTTCATGTCGGTTAGCGTCTTTTGAATTTGACACAGAATTCTGAATGCTCTTCGCATGAGAAGAAACTAATAAAACTTCAATTTGCATAGCCCACATGTGACAAGACTACTCATAAAATCTTAGAGAACTCAAAAAGAGACGATGAAAAGAATCCGCGGTAAGTTCCCTGGAGCTTGTAATACCATGGGTTGCGCCTTGAAATTCAGAGTTGGTGTATGGCTTAAGGGAAGTGTATTCAACTTTACTACACTTCACAGATCTAGAGGTCTTCTAAAGGTCAGATTGAGCCATCGGAAAACTAATTTGAGAGTTTGTTTCCGGAAACGGAAGTTATAGAATCGACATTGGCAATCGGCTTCCTCTGACTTATGACTCCTGCCCACATAGTGATTATTAAGTCTAGGATCAAGAAAAGGTATCTTACACATTCAGGACCATTGCATTCATTAGAACAAAACTCATGCTTTTATCCATTTTGCCAAATCGGAAGCAGAATTCACCCTAGCAATTCTGTAAATTCTGTTCTCACCAAAAGTGAGCTAAAGCGAAGCTTCCTCTACTGTATCGTATTGCGTAGTCTATTGTTCACCCAAGTCTTATCAATGGTTCCGAAGATGGATACTCTGACAGTCCACGATCCCAACCCAACCCTTTCCGATGATACACATGCCTTCCACCTTCAGAGAAGTTTCTCATGAATGCAGTCCGAGAGGCAAATTACTTTTCATAATGTTCGTGGCTGATGAGCTTCAATGGCCATGATTTGTCTCAAAATATGAGAGCCATGGTTTGCGGGCTTTTCTTAACGTGCGTCTTTGGGAATGAACCGGAAACTCTCTGCTCAAATAGGCATTTCACGATTTTGTCACCAGAAAGAAGAAAACAACCAATGATTTCTGAGGAAGACAGTACGAGGATCATTTTCAAAGCATGTGGATTATAACAGAAACTATTGACGCGATGCACGATTAACCTAGAGCTAACATAGTCTAGCGACTCTACATGATTTAAATCCAAGAGTTGTCATTGTCAAGAGGATCGTACCACATTGCTTTTCTTCAGAAGTATTCACCTCACCACAATTTCGGAGAAAGGATACTCGGGTTAATATTTGCTAGCCGGTTCAAAAGTGCTGCACAAGCCTGGCTCTTTCAGCTTACCTGCAGCAGTCGAAAAAGATCATGAAGAAAGCTTTTGCTTTCTAAGCATATTCTATTCTTGTATGTGAAACTCGTACTGCTCACATAGCAACCCTAAATCAATAGATCTGAGTATTACTAATGGTCTAGATTCTTGAGGCCTATATGCACACCAATACGATTATCAGCACAATCAAATCATATGACCCGTTCGACTTGTTTCCGTTCGCTTTACATTTACGAGATCCCAGACACATACATATGCACACACGGGAGGACTAGAAACAAAGAAACACTACGAGAATGAATTAGCTCTAACACAGTTTCTCTTCGCCTAACAACGTGGAGAGTTCCTGTAAGGAATTCAAATCAAACACAAGAACAACACAATCAAGGGGAGAATTAGTTAATGTATTAAGATTCACACCTAGAAAATCTAATGATGAGCAATTCAAACTTCTGTTCCTCCCCAAACTCTATGCTGATGAATGTGCATAGGAACCGCCATGAACTTCACAAACTTGATCAAATTCCCTTGCCATACAAAGCCGAGGACACTTGGCTGAATGCAATTCATCCCTCAAGACCTAAAGCTCAACCGAAACATCACGGCAATCGCCAGCATCTTCCACTTTCAGCAAGACAATTCCACAATCGCTTAGGCTTAGTTCCTCACATCGGCATTGATTGGCGGATACTCTGTGTTGGACATGCTTTTATCAAATATGATTACATGGAAAATGAGTCCCCTTTAGATTTAAAGACAAAAAATTGGCCCTCACAGATAAAGTAATGCTCTGCAAATTCATTCCAACCCTTTGATAGCCAAACCATCTCATCACATTTTTCCAATTCCACATGCCAAATAATTGCACCATTCTCTCATAAGCATCCTTTCGAGAGATTCTCACCATATTTTCTCGTGAACCTCTTTGGTATTCCCTGTAGGAAAAATAAAACCCATAATCTTAATAAGCCTATGAAACTTGATTTCAAATTCAAAGTGAAGAACAAAATACAAGAATGCATAAACCAAAATGGACATCTTGAAGCACATCCTTTTCGGTTCATTTAGATTTGGAATGTGGCATTAATGAGTGCATCTGGATTATTATCAACCTCATAAACCCAATCGGCATAGAAGTACACTTCCTTGATTCATCAAGACTACATAAAGGAGTTATTAGTTGGAATACTGAATTCCTTTTGGACCAGCCAAAGTGACACTTCTAGAGTTCATCTTGATCATTGTAAATCAATTCCTAGCCAGCATTGGTGAATATGTAGACTCTGAACACACAATCATCCTTATCAATCAGTTTCCACATGCATATGACTTTCTCTTGCAAATGTGGGCCAACCAGCAGAAAAGAACACCCCCCCTCAAACCAAACCAAAACAATTGAATACCTAAGGGTAGCAATTTGCTTGATTTTGAATATGTTGTGTGATGAATTGAACAGAAGCAGATTGCCCATACACATTGTTGAAAAACCAATATATGGTGATATCAAATCACACACAGCGTGAGTTGAAGGCAGTAGTTGCTAGTTTCAGGAGTTTTAATAGACAGCGAACCATATAATGGAAGTCATCAATCCAAAGTCAAATGTCAAAATCTATTCTCCTTGAGTGCAAAAGGGTACACATTCAGAAGAAGCCTTCCGTTTCTTTTATATATATATATATATATATATATATATATATTTAACATATGAATTTCAGCCACACAGACCATAATCACAGGGGAAAAAGAAAAACATTAACAACTGGAACATGGATGGAATTGAAAATTTAAAGTTAAGCGGTTCGATTCTTTCAATTGCAACTCTAATAAGGTTTTGTCAAACTATTGGTTCAATTTGACAAAGTAAAGTCATCTTTTTTTTTCTTCAAATCTGATCAATATAACAAAATACAACAGTATCTTTTATTTGACAACAAAATTATTAGTTATTAGATCTACAATGAAATTTCAGAATCATAACAAGCCAACCCCTTATTTTTTAGGTCTTTCTCTTTAGTTATGGAGGCAGCAACATTCTTTGCAATTTGCTTGTTCATATCAACATAGTCTCCTTGTGCGATTTACATATATATTCTACTTCTACGACATTTAATAACATTGTCAAATTTCTCCATGTAAGAGGACTTAGATTCTAATTCATAAGATGCCTCAGCAATTGCTTTTCCAACACATCTAACCACAAAAAAGAAGATTATTGTTATCTTTTCGAACCTCCGACCACCAGCTTATGTCCCCATAATTGTCCTTTCATTCTTTTCCCTGCTTCAATTACTCCATTGTTAAGATATATACCTGGTTTTAAACATATACCCATGAACACTTCAAGGATAATAACATGTCATGCGGTTTACTACACAATGAAGTAAACTTGGAATTACGCTAGAGTATAAGCAAAGATATAAACAACATTCATATATTTGATTTTCCGACATGCCAGTCTGAGTAAACAAGCTTGGGATCTTACCAAGCCATACTTAACGTAAGATGGACTCATCACCAACTTGAAAAAGGGATGCTCCGTTTGAAATTTGTTGGCTGATTTAAGAGCAGCGAGAGGCCATGGGTGCGTGGGACCATAAAAGACCAGCTCAAGGTGCCTCAATCTGCTAACTGTTTGGTCCTCCCTGTACTCGAAAAATGACAACTTTAGTGGCGGTTCATGTAAACTTCATTAATTCGACTTGCTATGAAAAAATTCAACATAGATTGGAAGTTAATATTATCCCCACAATCATTAAGTAATCAACCAAGATTAAAAACAAGGGCTTCTTAAAAACTATTCTAGAATTTGAAAAGAACAAGGGAAAGAGAGTTGTGGAAGCAGAAACAAGACATGTTAAACCACAAGTCACCCCTCCAAATTCTCATGAGGATGAGCAGTCCGGAGTTTATCGAGAACAAGGCGTAAAAGTGACACCTCATATTTCGACAAGGCATGGATTTTCTCTGAATTTTCAAGTTCCATGATTTATTCCCTCTTTCAATAATAATAGAAATTTAACCCTCGATGTTTGTTGAGAGACATCCATCCCTAAAGCAACCTTATCAGATATTTTTACATGAAACGGAGCCCTAATCACAACTTCTTAGCATTCATGAATATGTTTCAAACTACTAGATGAAGCCGCAAGTACTCTGCCAATGCACGTTTTCAAACACGGACAAAACTCGAATGCGGAACGAATTTAAAAGGCAGAGCCCCTAGCTGAAGAAGACGACGATCCAGGAAGGTTCACGAAAATCTGGAGAAACTCACCCGCAATAAGACACGAAAATCGGGAGAAATGATGCGTGAAGAAGCGTGAACTCACGATTTTGTCGGATACGGATACGGATACGGATGCGGGAGAGAGACAGAGAGATAGCAAGATCTTCTCTGATGAAGTGGGGAGGACTGTGGAGGCTCGGCGGTGCCATCTCCGGCGTCGTACTTTCGTCTTCTCTCCAGTGCTGGTGGCGGCGACGGCGGCGGCGGCGACCAGAAACCGTGATGATCTTTAGGGAATGGTGGCCTGGAGTGCACACTATTCAACTTCTCGCGAGAGAAAAATCCCTCTTTCTCTTCATTTGCACCGCCTGCCCTGCCCTTCCCTTTATCAGTGGTTAGGCAAGTTTTTTAAAAAAAAAGGAAGAAGAAAAGTTTTAGGGGCCGAGCAATTTGAGAAGCAAAAGGCCAGCGGAAAAAGCAAAATACGCCAGAAAAAAAAGACATTAATGGGATCTTACCAATTTCATGTGCATATTTGTTCATGCCGATAACTTTTGTATGATTGTATTGAGATTATCGCCCTTCCAATTCCGTTGCCACTCGTATCTAAACAGACTCCCATATTTTAGTTGTGGTGTGCTTAGCATACCCTTGGAAAAGATCTTCATTTGCGGGCACTCTTCCACTACAATACTCCACAAGGTTGGAAATATGAAGATGCAACTTGTGGTGGAGGAGAAGCATTCTAGGCTTGGTAGATTTTGGAGTCTCAACCATTTTAGGTTCCTAAGAGAAATCACTTTTCCTTCTCCGTTTTCATCGTTTGCCACTACTTCTTTCATTTTTTCATATCCTATTATAGTCATCCGAGCGAGATGCACCAAATTTGTGATCACTGAAGCTGTTACCAGATGTACCAATCCAGAGGAATTCTTCACCATTAACTCCGTCAAATTCTGGAAGGATGTTGTGGTTGGGAATATTGTTGTCAGACAAGGACAATCCCAAATCTTGAATGTTTTGATACTCTGAAGAATTTTTGCCATTAAATAGTCTTCTCTCCATACACGTTTTAGATTATGCAGCTTGCTTAACTTAAGTTCTCTTAGATGTTCAAACACCTGATGTTTTCCCTCGTCAACAAGCCCTTCGTTGGGGAATATATGTTCAAAGGAGCTACAAAAGACCTCAAGGCTTTGTAAATTCTGAAATTTCTCTAGGAATATGAGAGGAAAGACGGCCTTTTCATCATGAAAGCATGCCAATGTTAATGCTTTTGGCTTGCCAAAGATGTCATTGGGAAGTTTTCCATCCTGTATCATCTGAACATCTTTATTGACTAATAAAAGTCTCTCTAAGTTGGGAAAGTCCTGTCAAATTGCCAATACAACCATAGAAGTAAATTCAGCAAAGATTGGGTCATAAATCATGTGTTAATAAAAGGTAAACCTAATTCAAATGATTCGCATGGAAGGTGGCCGTCTTTACATTTCATCAAATCTAAAGATCCTTGCATACAAGTCTCAAGTAGAGGTTGGTATGGTTATGTTGGTAGAGTGAATCTAAATTCAAGAGCCCTCCAACTCATCAAATTTATCTTTTATTAGAAATATCGCATCTTGTCAACAAAAATTTGTCATCTTTGGAGCTTTATGTAATGGGACGCACTCATAATGTTTCTAAAACATATAAGGTCCATAAACTGAAAAATGTGCTCAAGATATAAGACATGTCTTATGTTGTCTTCAAACTCATAGGTAAGGGGTTTTAGGTTTTCTATAGTATTATAATATGACGACTATGCAGTGGACAGGGGAATTAACAAAAACAATAGAAAATAGGGCATTAAGGTACTAATGTTATTTTTGTTTTGAAAAAATTGTTTGAATTGATTTTTTAGAGTTTGTAGAAGATGAATTAGAGAAGAAACACGTGTCAACAATGGGGAGGACCTCATGTCAAATTCTCATTGATTTCCCTAAGGAGCACCATTAGATTTGATTAGGAATATATTGTGTTGTCAACAAAAATTTGTAAATATGTTTGTAATTCTAGGTAATGGAATATCTTATGGGTGTCCGCAAATGAAAAGTATACTTAAGATATTAATAATATCTTATTGTTGTCGACAAACTAATAAGCAAGGGAGATCAAATTTTCTATAGCATTATAACGTGACATGATTATGCAGTGGATATAAGATTAGTGAGCGATTTAAAGAACAAAGTAGAAACTGAGGGAGAGCAACTATAAACATACCCTCTCAAATGAAGACTCTACTTCTTGGTATGAAAGGTCCTGTTGATCATCTCTTTGAGCCCAATTGGTCATGGATGCTGCAAAGGACAACGTGTTTAGTTTGTCACAGTGAGTCACTCGCAATTCCTCCATGGATGGCCAATTCAAAGTGGGCAAATTAGGGCAAAAGCTCTTGAGCTGTGACATATCATGTAACACTAGAGATGTTAGTTTTGGGAAAAGAACTTGAGCAATATTGGAGTGTGGAGTGCCATCTCCACTAGCGACCATTTCCTCGATCCCACAACACTCCACTCGAAGTTTCTTAAGTTGGGTAAGACTTGTAGCCACCCAATGCGGAAACAAATTTTCAAGGCTCTTACAATTTTGAACCTCCACTTCCCCTAAAAAGTCAAAAGTGAGAGTTTCTTGAGGACCGTCGGTCCATATTTTGCTTAAATTGTCCATGTGGGAGAGAACCATCGACTTAAGTTGAGGAAATTGTACCTGCCATATTGAAAAAAATGACACAATGAATGTGATTACATTGAGTTATGACCTCAAAGAAGGAATTTTCAAAACTTTCCTCGCTCTCACAAATCATGAGAATGCAAGAGCTTCTTAGTGATATAAACAGGGAGGGGCTAATTGATGCTTTCATTTCATTCAGTTGATTGATGAATAAGGCCAAGTATATTGCATTGCAACAAGCATGAAATGATAAATGCATTTATAATCAATACTACATTGTGCATTAGCTTTTGAGTGGCTTGATTGACATTTAATATTAGCAACGCCTTATCAGTTATCCCTTTAATTCTCCGAAAGTTGCCATGATGACTTCTCGGATTCCCGAACTTTCATGTCTGCCGATCACAAATAGAAGAAGGCCATTTTACTTGAGTGCTTAGGTGAATATTAAGAAATAGAAAGGTGCTTGCACTTATCGTTATCAAAGTTTAGAGCACTCCTAGATGAACATCCAATTTGTCAGATTTGTTTGCAGTGGTCATTTTTAAAGTTGCTTGAACTGACTTTTGATAATTCAACATTAGATAAGGTGAGAATCTATTAGATTTAATTGCTTGAAGGTGAACATGCATCACAAATGAAGAAAAAGCAAGGGCAAGGTGATGACGAGCCACAAATAACGTGTGCAAAGAATTTAAGCAGCGTATATATTGATGAAGGAATGAATGAAACCGAAGCATGGCTCCACATTATTTCCTCTATTTACTATGAGTACCGCTACTTATTCAACACTAATACTAATTGCGAACATTACTTACAAATCTTCTAATCAGTCAAGTTCACTAATGAGAAGCGTCTTGCAAATTTGATGGCAAACAAGAGTAAAAAGAAAACTAACTTCAATTGTTTACAAGATTTTACAAGTTTTTTCTTCATTATGTACTGAATTTTTGTATTGAAAGAAAATAAATTCGTAACAGGCATGGACAACGCAATGACTTCAATAAATAACGTATGTTAAGGTCTCCGGAAAAGGAAATTAATAACTTGCTTGTAAAAATATTTATTCATTTTTGGGGTGGAAAAGTGAAAATAGAATCTTACGGTGGGCCAGTGATCCAACTGCTGGCAAAAAGTGGGTGTGTAATAGGTAACCAATTTGCATGGAGGCAAAACCAAAAGAAGAAAAAAAAATACGAAAGTGGATGACCATATTATGTTTGTTTGGAGAAAACCAACTGTGCTTTTTTTACCGTGTTATGGCCTCGACGAAATGTCCATTGAGAAGCAAGTATTGATATTATTCATTTGGTTACAATAATATTAACGCAATTACGATTTGTCATAACCGAAAAAACAAAATGACTTTCCACACTTCCCTAAATCTATTAATGTTCTTAATTGAGGATTTTGATGAGGTTTTAAAATTAGCTAACCATGTGGGAGATATCTATTATTACATGACGACTCATATTTGACACAAAAACAAAATTAGCGCTATCACAACTTGTCACGACCAAAAAATTAGATGACTATTTTCATACCTTCCCAAATTCATTAGTATTCTTGATTGAGATTATGATGACTTTTTGAAATATCCTCAAAATGTGGGGATACCTATTAATCATAGGATTTTAAAATTGTATTTGTTTGTATTTTATAAAAAAAATTATCATACAATATATTTAACGAGTGTCTCCATTAACATTCCTTATTAACAACTTAGGTTAATATCATGCATTTCAGGTGCTTGAGGGGTCGTCATTTATTGCGTTTAGTATTTGTGAGACGGAATGGTAGTGTTGAACCGCCCACTGAATGTCTACTAAATATTATCCAGCTGTCATTTTCTCTCTTTTATTTTTTCCTTTTTACTTTTCCAGAAAAAGTAATCTACCTTTTCTCTTCCCAAACATAGATTGTCCGCATTATCACACTAATTATCACAAAATACAATAATCCAGAATTACTAATTATTGTAAAACACAGTTTCGTAATTTGATAGGCTGTTCGAGTATAGTGATTCAAGTATGATTTACGAACGTAAAAGACCAACCGCTTCATGCATATCGACCTTTTTTATTTTTATTTATTTTATTTATCAAGACCCGGTCAAGCATGGGTGAATATTAAGAAATAAAAAGTTGATTGCATTGATCATTATCGAAGTCTAGAGCACTCCAATTAAAAAGAGCCACTCTCTCTAATTCCTCCAATTGCATCGCTTGGGAAGATGATTATGGTACAATGAGCTGAAATAGCTAAGCAATTTGTGAAACTAGGATTTTACAGTTATGAAGCTTTCTTTTCCCCCTTTCTTCTTCATGTTCCATAGAACGACGCGAGTTTGCTTCTGCGCAAGAAAATATGAAGTGGCAATACGGACATCTTTTTTTGCCATTTTTAGATGCAATTCTATGTTCAGTGCTTTATAGTTCAAATTGTAAAACGTAAATGTTTTTTTGTGGTTATTGTGATAGCTTTTTAAGAACCTCGTTAATTAATTCTAGAGTATGGCACACGATATGATTTTATGAGCCGACACAAGACTAACACTTCTAAAAAGATATGGAGATGTATGATTAATAGTTATATTTGCTGAGGATCGGAGAATTGTTGATCTATGTACTAAAGATTTAAAGATTATGTACATAAATCCGTAGAAAGCACGGGAATACTGCTAGTTATTAGACATTTACTTATAATTAGATGATTTTGAATCCGTAGATATGTAGCAATGTCTGAATTGTTTTGCATTAAAAATTTACGGATGTGATCATGGACTCCTGTGGGGAGGTAAATATTCTATACATCTTTGTTCAGGTATGAAAAGACTAAATTGGAGCAAAGCACCGATGACTGATATTACGAACGTTTATATCTAGCATTTTTGTCCAATTCTACGAGAGTATGTTACATACGAAATGCCAAAAATGCATTAGCTTGAAAAAACTGACCTGTGGAGTGAAAAGCGAAGGAGTGTGGTGGTCAATCTCCATCAAAGATTGCCAAGTCAAACTTCTCATCATGGGGCAGTGGGAAATGGTCAGACCTCGCAATCTGGGACATTCCAGCGTATGATTCTTTCCCAAGAGGAAACTAGTCAAATTGGGCAAGCATTCCAGCGTCAAGCATTCCAAATTTGGGAATGTAATCTTCCCCACGGCGCTTCCCTGCCCTTCTCCGTCTGTGATCACTCCTTCCATCTGACCACACTCCTTTATTTCAATTTCCCGTAGATGGGCAAGGCACCGAGCCATCGATGGAGTGAAAGCATGTCCCAAGTTGCTGCAATTATAAAGAATGAGAACACCTAGAGAATCGAAGCGCAATGATTCTTGAAGATCTTTGTTCCATAGTCGCCTCAACTTTGGTAGATTGACCAAGTTCAATTCATCTAGCCGAGGCAGCACCCGAGCGCTTTCCACAGCCTCTAGCCCTTCTAGATCGAATATTTCTTCTAGTGACTCGCAATCGCACACTTGCAAAAAGCTCAAATTGTGTAAAACAAGCATCAATTTGGATGAAATTGCTTTAATAAATGATGGACATTTATCCACCGTCAATGATTCTAATTGCCAAGATGACTTGATGGGATTAAGTTCGCTATGCCATTTTCCAATTAGATCGGGCAGCTCAGAGAGCAGCATTTTCTTTACTCCAGCAAATGTACCCTGTCAAAAAATTGCATCATTAAACGTAAACTTCTGGTTAGCAAAAATCGATTATTCTATTCATGGTCAAAACCATTCAATTGCACAGAATTTGGTCAGTGATGCATACCATTTCTTCAAACATATTTTGGATGGTGATGTTGAGGTCTTCCTTCCAAAACCACGCTGCTGCTGCATCTCTAGATACTCGTACTCTCTTTAGCTTTGGCACCTCTATTGGTCCTATAGAGAAGAAATTCATGTGGAAACATCTGGTCACAATGACATCTTTCAGGAGAGGGAACATCAAAGTGTATCCATTCTCACACTTTACGCGAGAGAAGCACGTCAAACTTTCCAAATATGTTAAGGATAAATCAGTTAACATCGGGAATGCTAGAGTTCCTGATGTTTCCATTCCCAACCCTTCTTCCTCCGTAATGATTGCCTCCATCTTCTTGCAATACCCTACCGTTATTTGCTTTAGTTGTGCAAGAGATTCAACCATGGATGGGGAAAACATAAACCCGAGGTTATCCAAGCCAGTGATTTGTAATGTCTCCAATCTCGATAAAGCAACCTGTGAAATTCGCTCACAGAATTGGTAACTCTGTTAAATCTCGAATCCATGAACTTCCAAGATGTAAATATAGATGAGTGTGAAGGGGAGAGGGGGATTATTAAGTTGCACAAAAGGAAAAAAAAGGAAGTAAAAAAAATCTCCATATTAAATACCGTTTCTAGTTTCCAAGAGTATTTCATAGAATTACATAAAGTTATCTAATGTAATCACTAAAAAAAAAGATAAGGAATCTTTCTCTAGTCTTTTCTTGGGCAAATAACTTTGAATTAGCAGAGCTTATTTTGATTAGTGAACCAGTTTTATTCAATCCAAAGATTTTCTCCTTCAAAAATGGGTTCAGAAATGGGTTAGCGAGCGGTGCATTACTTCTCTCTCTCTCTCTGCATATAATAAAGCAAACTCAACAATACTTTCAACCTTAACTTTTGGCCCCAAAAGTTCAAATAATATGATGCAAGGCCACTGTCTAACGAGAACTACGGCTAAAGTTAAAAGCCCCAAAGACGAGGGCGATTAAGAAAAAGCTCAAAGCATGGGAAGAAGATAAGTCATACTTAGACTCACTGGCATGTGGGATCCACTACTTAAATTTCCATGGCTCTTTATTGGCAGGGGAAACTAACAAACATATTGCAAAAGTCTTGGGCCCCACCATCAACTTCAATGATAATCGCGCCATTATAAAAGGGCAATCTTGTCTAGTCTCAACTGCATCTTGGCATGATGCTTCTAACTGTGGGTTGAGATTTTGCTAAGGGCTCCGAGCATTCGCCTGAAAATTGTTTCATTTTAACCTTTCATAGAATTGGTGATTCTGTTAAATTACGAATTCATGAACTTTCAAGATGCAAATATTGATGAGTGCCAAGATGCAAATTATGAATTCACGGAATTGGTGTTTTTGTCTTAAGTTGCATTAAAGGAAATAAAAAGAATAAAATAGGAAAAGTTAGTAAAAAAAATCTCCATACTTATGTCAATGACTCTAGGACGAGAAGGCTATTGGTATTACTAGAGACAAAATAAAAAGTAGGAATTCTGACTTGATTCTGTTGATAATGGGCAAAATGGTAATTTGGATATGCTCAAATAGCAATTTTATAATCACCACATTCGTCTCTCATTAATCCCAAACGTAAATAAAATCTCTTCCTCTCTTCAATTTAGTTCATTTCCTAAATAATCAAATCACACTTTGTGCTTTTTTTGCCAGCCCAAGAATCAAATAGCTAGTAAATTGATGAAGAAAAGTGCAGCTAAGAGAAAGAAAATGATGGAGAGATTGAGATTAAAGAGAGGCGACCCAATCAACCATCAAATGGCCCACTACAGAAGGAGGTGTGATTTTATCTACTGCCGAGGGCCTCAAATCAATATTATATCACTCTAAAGCAATTAAAAAGTTGGGCTAAGAGAAAGTACTTAAAAAGGGAATTGCCTGGGTCAAATGAACAATTCTTATTTACATCATTCCACACTTGAAAGAATTGAATATACTTAAATTAATGAAATTTTCTTTTTAAGATTCGTTAATTTTTTGTGAGAGTGCCGGATGATCCAATTGTTCAATTAAAAACCATAAATCATACATTTACTCAAGCCAAATTGTCGAAGATAGTCCTCAATATCTCATTAAATAGCCTATCAATTCATGTAAAAACTAAAAAGGGTCATTTCCGAAAGCCCTGACTCTAGAGATCTAGCTCAATGTGGCAATGGAGAGGGCTCGGATTGCTTTTGCTGGTGCAATTAAGAGAGAGCAAAGCTTCCTTCGATCAGGAAAAAAGAGTGAGATCTTGTAAGTGCAAATTAAGTCAGCTGTGCGTCTTAAAAGGCCCTTCATCTCCAGCCTCTTGAACCTTACTGCTCACTTTCCTCTCAATTGTTTTTTTCATTCTCTTTCAATCTACATGCGTGCAATGTCTTGAGCCGTACATGTGAGGTTGCTGAGAGTTTTAAGTTTCTTGTGAAAATCGGAAAGCTTTTAGAAATCCTGTTCCGCAGTTGTATACCCGTTCATGCTTCATGCAGGTACCATAAGAGATGTTCAACCATCTTTTATGGAAACTACTTCCAAAGAAATTAAAAGTAAAAAATTGCAAGTCATGCATGTAGGCAACTCTGAACACTTATTTTCTTTTAAGATATTTTATCCAAAGTATACTTCCTAAGTGATTTATTTAGTTTTTATTTTGGCTATGTTTAATATTTTGACACAATGTTAATTGCGTACCTCTCGATTGAAGAGTACAGTGGGGCGTGATTTGATGCGGTCTCGACTCTGAGCTTCTTGGTAACCTATCATCGATTTTTCATTGGATGAAAAAAATGTCACCATTTGTATTGCAGGGATGAATCTATCTACAATAAGAACTTAATTGATGAAAACAAAAAATAAATCTTACACTTTCCACGAGAGAAGCACGTCAAACTTTCCAAATATGTTAAGGCTAAATCAGTTAACATCGGGAATGCCAGAGTTCCTGCTGTTTCCATTCCCAACCCTTCTTCCTCCGTAATGATTGCCTCCATCTTGTTGCAATACCCTACTCTTATTTTTTTTAGTTGTGCGAGAGATTCAACCATGGATGGGGAAAACATAAACCCCAGGTTATCCAAGCCAGTGATTTCTAATGTCTCCAATCTCGGAAATGCAACCTGCGGAATTCGCTCACGGAATTGGTGACTTGGTTAAATCTCGAATCCACGAACTTTCAAGATGTAAATATAGATGAGTGCGAAGGGGAGAGGGGGATTATTAAGTTGCACAAAAGGAAAAAAAAAAGGAGTTAAAAAATCTCCATACTAATACCGTTTCTAATTCCCTACAGTATTTTTTTTATAGAATAACATAAAATTATCTAAAGTAATCACTAAAACAAAGATAAGGAATCTATCTCCGGTCTTTTCTTGGGCAAATAACTTTGAATTGTAAAGCTTAATCTAATTAGTGAGACAACCAGTCTGAAGATTTTCTCCTTCAGAAATGGGTTAGCACATGGTGCATTAATTATCTCTCTCTATATATAATAAAGCAAACCCAAGAATAGTTTCAACCTTAACTTTTTGGGCCCAAAAGTTCAAATAATATGCAAGGCCTCTGTCTAAAGAGAACCGCGGCAAAAGTTAAAAAATGCCCCAAAGGCTGGGAAGAGGAACATACGTGCTCAGACTCACTACCTCGTGGGACCCACAACTTATGGTCCACGATCCCTTGACTGACAGGGGGAAACTAAGATATTGCATGCATCTTGGGCCCCACCATGAACTTTAGTGACAACCGCGTCATTATAGAAGGGCAATTTTGTCAGGTCAACGAAATAGCTGCGGCAATCTTTGCTGGACAAAATAGCCATGCGCTTTCCATGATTGGCCAATTTTGGTTCATGCTTTGTGCAGGTACCATAAGAGATGTTCAATCATCTTTGTGCAAACTATTTCAAGAGAAATTAAAAGTAAGAAATTGCAACTCATGCATGTCGGCAACTCTGAACACTAATGCTTGTACACCGCTCACTTTCTTTTAAACTTTTTAAAACAAAGTATACTCTCTAAGCAATTTGGTTAGTTTTTTTTCTTTATTTTGGCTATGCTTTATCTCCGTTATATTTAATAATTTGACATTTGACGTACCTCTCGATGGAAGAGTATAGTGGATCGTGATTGGATGCGATCCCGACTCCGAGCTTCTCGTGAACCTGTCATCAGTTTGTCATTGGATAAAAAGAATGTCACCATTTGTATTGCAGGGATGATTTCTATCTACACGAAGATCTTCACCAATGAAAACAAAAAATCAATCTTACACTTTCCGTGAGAGAAGCACGTCAGACTTTTCAACCATTCTAAGCATAAATTGGTTAACATCGTGAATGCCAAAGTTTCTGATATTTCCATTCCAAACCCTTCTTCCTCCGTGATGATCGCCTCCATATCATTGCAATCTCGTACTATTAGATCTCTCAATTGTGTGAGAGTTTTAATCATGGATGGGAAAAATATAAACCCCAAGTTGTCACAGCGATCCACCTCTAACTTCTTTAAATCATGGAAACTCACTATTCCACAAGGATTCTTGTTCCATATGCGCCTCAGGTCGCGCAATCCCCGTAAAGAGATGGTGGCTAGCTCAGAGAGAGTCTCAACATTTGCACTACCGCTTGGTCCATCAAGGTCAAAAATTACTTGTACCGAAACACAATCTTTGATAGTTAAAGTTTGTAACTTGTGTAGTTTTAACAACGACGTGGAACTGATAACTTTCGAGAGAGATTCGCACTGCACCAATTCGAGAGATCGGAGGTTGCTTGACTCCAATGGAGATTCATCGCTCCATATCTCCTTTAGATTGGGAAGTCTTTCCATTCTCAAGAACTCCAAGGATGGGATTGAAACCTGACGGACAGACCCATCAACAATATAATTTACAATTACAAAGGACGTGCAAGAAATATAATTTACAACGAGCTTCACTTTTTTGTGTTTCGCTCATAAGACTATTTTCTTCCCCGACAAGCCAACCATAGACTACTACTTTGGTTGGCTGCCACCACTTTATAAAGTCGGAGGAGATTTATTAGAGTTTTAAGAAACATTTCATTACAAACCCATGGATCTTTACATATCTAGGTTTTACACAAAAAATAATAATAATAAAAAGTACTGAGGCAAGAGTAATTCTTTAATGAAGATTTAGAATCCTAGAAAGTTAAAAGCCCCAAACACCACGGTGAAAAAAAAAAAAAAGCAAAGCCACAAAGGATCTTTGCAAAATTTCCCTATCTAGTTCCATTATATTTGAAAGCAAGCTCTCTCCATGGAAGCTCAAAGCACAGGCTGAAGAAAAGTCGTACTCAGGCACACAACCTTGTGGGATCCACAACTTATATTTCCACCACTCCTTATTGACGGGGAAACTAACGTATTGCACATAAAAGAGTAATATTGTCTAGTCAAATTAAACGCTCTACTTGCAGCAGTTTTCCCCCATATAAAATATAGCTGGGAGCTTTCCATAACTGGGCAATTGTTTATCCTTAGTTTACTCGTTCTCTTTCATGTTAGTAAATTACTATCAATGACCAATTTAACAAGTGGGAATTTTTTGTTTTAAATCCAATGGCTGATGTTGGATACGAGACTGGTCCCGTAAAAGTGCAGATAGGGCCATAAAATTGATCTACAATGGCGTAACATCATTTTCATTGATAATAACAAATAAAAAAGCATTTTTCACCTGTAATAGCTCCCCTTTTTGAACTCGAATGATTTGTCATCTTCTTTAAACTTGGTGTAAAGATTATACCAAAAGGATCTCCTATTAAATGTTATCACTGCTACGTTTCCACCTACTAGTCTTGAATTGGATATACTATAAATAATCGCCCTTAATTTCAATTGAATGCCATTAATTTTTGTTGTGGTGATCTAATTTTATCAACTTTGTATTCGAAAGTTTTTCAATTACATAGTGCCTGAGACACTTCTCTAAGTCGGATTTTGAGGTGACAAAGGTTTATTTTACAAAATGATTAATTATTCATATTATGAATGTTACCATCAATTGTGTCTTGATTGCCATTTCATACTCTCGAGTCTTGACTGCATCTTAGCATGATCCTTCTAACTATGGGTTGAGATTTTGCTATGCTTTGTCTATTTAATACTATCATTATATTTAAAATTTTGATGTGATGTTAGTCATGTACCTCTCGATTGAAGAGTGCAGCAGAGTGTGATTCGACACAGTCCTGACTCCAAGCTTCTCGTGAACCTGTCATCGGTTTTTCATTGGTTGAAAAGAATGTCACCATTTGTATTGCAATGATCAATCTATCTACAAGATCTTCAATGATGAAAATAAAATAAAAAAATCAATCTTACGCTTTCCGCGAGAGAAGCACATCAAACTTTCCAAACTTTGTAAGTTTAAGTTGGTTAACATTGGAAATGCCAGAGTTTCTAATGTTTCCAATCCCAACCCTTCTTCCTTCATAATGATCGCCTCCATCTTCTTGACATATAATACCGTTAGATCTCTCAGTTGTATGAGAGATTTAACCATGGATGGGAAAAACATAAACTCAAGGTTGGCACAGCCAACCACCTTTAACTTCTTTAAATTATGGAAACTCACTATTCCACAAGGATTCTTGTTCCATATGCACCTTAAGCTCCCCAATTCTTTTAATTCCAAGGTGGTTAACTCACACAGAGTCTCAACATCTCCATTGGTGCTTGGTTTGTCAAAGTCAAAAATTTCTTGCACCGAATTGCAACCTCTTATATATATAGTTTGCAACTTGTGTAGTTTTACCAACGACTTGGAGTCGATAACCTTCAAGAGAGATTTGCAGCTCACCACTCTGAGAGATTGGAGATTGCTCGGCTCCAATGGAGATTCATCGCTCCATATTTCTTTCAGATGGGGAAGTCCTTCCATTGCCAAGGACTCCAAGGATGGGATTGAAACCTGACGAACAAACCCATCAACAATGACATTTACAATTACAAAGGACAGTCTGGAAAATTTACGCGATATTGCAGGTATTATAAATGGTTGCTGAAGGAAATGTACAAGCAAGATAATTTACAACCTTTAGGATAATTTTTGCATGTAGGAAAATCTATGATAAACAAAAGCTAATTTATGACCCCAAAAGACAACTAATGAACTTTACCTTTTATTTACGATATGACAAGGGATGTTATTATGATTAGATTTTGCTTGCATTTTACTAGCAATATCAGGAATAGCAATCATCAAGAATTAGAACTCAATCCAGTTACTAATGACAATCAATTTATGCATGAAATATCTATCTAATTGTCAAATTATATCGATTAGATGGAGATATAGACAGCTTTATGTCCCATTAGTCTCGGCGAGATCGGGCCTTCTATATACCATCTGGTTACGAGCCCAACTAAAAAATTAAACCTTGGGCAAACTATGGTATATGAATAAGACTTATGGTTTCTCATGGCCATAGGGAGTTGATAGCTGGACATGACATCGTTCCTCATCCATTTAGCTCAAGAGGCTTCCTGATAAAATCCTACAAAACGGGCATTTCTTGGTCTTTTCCTTCTTAGATGTCTTCAATTTCTCTGAATTTATTAGGCAAAATGGGACTAATTTCCCTGCAAAATAACAGGAAATTGGACACGTTGGCAGTTGGGATATCGCAATAACTGAGGAGTCGCTAGTCATAGTCACCAGTTGAGATCCCAACTTTCCTTGAGAAAAAATAAACAGCTTGAGATTAGTTTCCCTGTTATTAGTAAATTACCTTGGATATTCCTTTAAAATCCATAAGCTTATGTAACCTATCGTAATTAATCGTCCTTGTTGCCGTAATTTCTTAAGGACGACTATAAATCCACATCTTACATGTCTAAAACCATAACACTTTAGGCGAAGAGACCCAATTGTACCTGATTACAATGGAAAGCTCTCTTTTTTTTTTTTTTGTAAAGAGTAACTAGTTTTTCCCAAAAGTTCATGGCTATAACTCTAGAAAGTCCTCCATCCACAAAATCACTCAAAATCTCTCATTTACCTCTCCATCACCCGTCCCTTCCACCTATACAAGAAGTTTTACTTTTCCGTGTTTTGTTCATTGGACTATTCTCATCCCTGACAAGCTAACCTCATATTGCTACTTTCTGCCGCCACACCACTTTACAATGTTGGAAGAGATTCACTATAATCTCATAAATCTTTGCAGATCTAGGTTTTATGCAAAATAATAATAATAATAATAATAATAATAATAAATTACTAACGCAAGAGTAATTCTTTATTGAAGATTTAGAACCCTAGATAGTTAAAAGCCCCAAAGCCTCTTTGCAAACAATCCCAATCTAGTTCCTCCATTGTTATTGAAAGCGAGCTCTCTCCATGGAACCTCAAAGCATGGGAAGAAGATACGTCATACTCAGACACACTAGCATGTGGGACCCACAACTTAAATTTCCACGACTCTTCATTGATGGGGAAACTATCGTACAGCATGAGTCTTGGGCCCCACCATCGCGCCACTGTAGAGGAGCAATCTTGTCTAGTCAACTAAAAGGCCGTACTAGAATAAAATAGCTGCGCTTTTCTTAATTGCACAATTGTTTATCATTAGTTCACTTCACTTCTCTTTAATGTTAGTAAACCACTATCAATAACCAATTTAACAGGATATTGTGGATTTGTGTTTGTGATGCTAAAGTACATACAAAGATATCTATACATACTATAAAGGAGTTAGATGACTCAACTAAAAATGGCTCACCTGCGAAAAATGTTTTATTTTTTAACAAGAGTTTCATAAGAAGATTGGCCTTGCATTTCATGTAAAAACTGAAAGGGGCAATTTCCGAAGCTCTGGACCCTAGAGATCTTGCTTAATAAGGTAAGGTCATATAACCAATCCTAATTAATCGTCCTTGTTGTCGTAATTTCCTTAAGGGCGAATCTAAATTCACAGCGCACATGTACAAAACCATAGCATTTTAGGTGGAAAGAACCAATTGACCCTGATTAAAATGCAAAGCTTTATTTTCTGTTTCTGTTTTTTTTTTGGGGGGGGGGGGGGGTAAAGTAGTCTTTTCCAAAAGTTGATTGCTATAACTCTGGAAAAAATCCTTCATCTGCAAAGCTTTATTTTCTGTTTCTTTTTTTTTGGGGGGGTAAAGAGTAAGTAGTCTTTTACAAAAGTTGATTACTATAACTCCAGAAAAAATCCTTCACCTGCAAAGTTGCTCGCAATCTCCATCTACCTCGCCGTCACCCATTGCTGCCATTGATACAACAAGTTTTTTAATTTTTTTGTGTTTCGTTCAATGGGCTATTGTCATCCTGACAAGATTACGATCACAAAAAAAAAAAAAACAGCAAAGCCGCAAAGGCTCTTTGAAAGCGAGCTCTCTCCATGAAGCTCAAAGCATGGGAAGAACAGTCATACTCAGACATTATAAGTCTAGTCAACGAAATGGCCGCAGCAAATTTTTGCCCGACAAAATTGTGGTGCGTTTTCCTTAACTGGGCAATTGTTTGTCCCTGGTTTACTAAATTCTCTCACCTTTTAGTAAATAACTATTAGTAACCAATTTAACAGGATATCAAACACAAGTTTGTGTTTGTGATGCCAAAAGTACGTCCAAATGAATCTATCTACGCTATATGCGTGCATGAACATGCACAAAATTCTGTACTCTTATAATTCAGGGCCCTTTACTATAACATTGTGTGGATAATAACAAAGTTTGATGCACAAAAGTTATGCATCAATTAGATTAGCATAGTTGCTTTAATTTAAAAGCCCAGTCCTCCTTCCCATTCTTCGTATTGATTTTAAGAGAGTCACCTATACTATAACATTGTGTGGATAATAACAAAGTTTGATTACTAAATTCAACGGAATCCATTGCGAAAGATGAGAAATTACTTTACTTATGGAAATTTTTTAATGCCAAAATTCCGTTCAATTTTGCTTTATCAAACCCTATTAATATACTTGCAACATAAAAGTTGAAAATAACTCAGAACCTATCACAAACTAAATTTACATGGATTTCATATAATTAGTTGGATATCTACCCAATTAAGAGAAACGGAAGATTGCTTTATCTAATTTCAGAGAAGGCATGACCAGATGAGGCAAGTAGGAAGAAAATAAACTGAAAATAACAAATTGAATAAACATCATAATTTGTGTTACATCTAATTAGCAAAGAAAGGAAAAGTAAATAAATAGTTACCTGTTGCCCATTGAAGAATGCGATTTGAGTGCTAACTTGGTCGTCTAATGTACTACACGAAGGAGCCGACCCTGTGTTGAAAAAGTTCTTGATATTTGGCAAGTCCTCCAATTTCAATACACGCAAATTACGCAACTCCACTTTGCCACAATCATCAGCTTCTACAATGCTGCAAATTAACTTGCAACCGACAACTTCGATCTCTTCTAGCTCTGGAAGTCCGCTCACCACCGAAAGAGGAAACAATACTTCCATCTTGTCACAACTTTTGACTCGTACTGCTTTTAATGTACTGAAGGACTTGGAGGAGATATGGTCATGGCATATCTTCTCCAAGTTGATGAGATTCTGGAGAAATAACGACTCCAACGCCTTAAAATATGTACGGGATGGCGATTGGAGGATGTAATGGACGGAGGGACTATCCTGGACCTGTAAATGCTTTAATTCTGGAAAACCTTTTTGGGATAACACGCAAATACTTTGTTCCCTTCCGTTCAGCTTCTCCAAAAACAGATCGTCAGTTTTGCCTAAGATACTTTGTACGCATCCTTTCCGAAGAATATCGCTTTTTGGATCCAACTTGAGATCCAATGTACTCGATCCTTTGCACTTGCTCCAGCGGCATGCAGTACCTATTCGGATTTCATACTTGATTAATTTCTCGAAGTTTAGACCCTCTGGGAGCACACTTGGATTAGGAATGGACACATGCAGAGTGCGGAGATTCCTCATGTAATTCAACTCAATCAGACTGGCATTAGTTGGTGGAGTTTGCTCCACGGTATTCCATTGATTAAAGCTATTCTTCATGTACAACTCCTCCAACTTGATCAAGCTTCGAAGTACACCCGGTTCAATTATCTTAAGTTGTAGACAATTGCTCAAGTCTAACAACCTCAACTCTACCAGTTGCCCGATTTCTTTCGGCAATCGCTGAATTTTGGAGTTCACAAAGCTAAGGATTTGTAGGCTTTTTAGCTCCCTAAGAATGGCTACATCATCTAATGAACAACCATCAAGACACAGAGTCTTTAAGTTCTCCAAGAATTGAAATGGAGAAGAAGGGGAGCAAGTAAGACGTATCCCAGTAAGATTTAAAACCATGAGTTTCCTCGTAGAGTGAAATAATGAATCTGGGACCTTAAGAGGTTCATTGTTTGTGAACAACAAAAAGATCTGCAATTCAGGGCAATCTAATACTTGGGGAAGCTCCTTCATGTCAATGTATGGAAAGCATACTGCCCTACAACTTTCGAGCTTGCGCTTCGGCAACCCTGTTATCGACTTATCTTTATCATCCAACACGAGAAGAGGGTGATCTCTTGAAGCGACCGAGGCAACAAACTCACGAACCAAGTCATGTATCTTGAAACCATAATCGTCTCCATCCTCTAACAAAAGGGTGGAGGCTTGAAGAGTACGAATACCTGATCTCAAACTCTCTCTAGCTTCTTCTATGCTGTCATCTTCTGGAAATAGCCCCCAACCCACACCGTACCTCACCAAGTTTTCCAGAGAGGGTTTAGACGTGCCATAAGCAACACAGAGTGCTAACAATGACTTCTGCGCATCTTTTAAATGGTCATAACTCAATTGCAACCTGTTATTTATTACCTCACCGATTCCTTCGTTTTTAGACAACTTGATTTGTTTCAAAACATTCTTCCATTTAGATAAATCAGTGTATTTAAGAACTGCTGCCATATGGACAATTAGAAAAGGCAAACCTGAACATTTGTGGAGTGCTTCATCGGCCAAGGGATTGACCTCGTTATCATGAACTTTGTCTCCCACCAGCCTCTCAAACAAACTTTTTGCCTCATTCTCCTCCAGCCTATCAAGGCGGAAGTCCTTGTCGCAGCCCATTTCCTTTTGCAAGACATTTTGATCTCTCGACGTCAATAACAACTTGCATCCTCTGACTTTGTTAGCCTGTCCGCAAGGAATGCCAACTAATTTCAAGTCGAGCGCCCCCCACAGGTTGTCCAGTATTATGAGGACCTTCTTTTTCTTCCTCTCCTCATCATTTTCCTGTTTCATCCCCCCCTCATATTCCAACCTCCTGTGAAGAAGTTCCGCTCGCCCGCTGAGGGACTCTTTGTTCTTTATGTCACTAAGGCCCAACGCGTCTGCAATCTCTCCTTGAATCCTCTTGATGTCTGGATTTTGCGACACGTCGGCCTTAGCGACCCAATCAAATGACTTCTCTTCGCTTATTTTCCTTTTGACTTCCTCCAAAAGGGTGGACTTGCCGATCCCACCCATCCCATAAACCCCGACCACACTATTGCTTTTATTGGCAAGAGCGTCCATGATGTTCCGTATCATCAAAGCTCTGGATTCGAAGACGCCATCGTCCGTCGAGGCAGAAGAAGCAGAGGCCGTCGGGGAGGTCGGCTGGACGACATCTTTGTCTTCTCTCGTGTCCGGATTCGTAGTAGTGACAATTCCCGGAGCAGGATCGCTGAAGGAGATGTCGTCCAATTCCTTGAATCCGCTGCATTTTTTAGCCAGTTCCTGAATGACCTCGATCTTGCCCTCGGCCTTCGTGCTGAACTGATAGCGACAATAGGGGTCGGGAAGAGTCCCGTAGCAGCAAGTCTTGCTCTCCTTGTCGAAGGCGTCCAACAGCTCTCGCGCCTCCTTCAAAGCATCGTCAGAATTTTTCTCCCACGTCGTGAAGACATCGTGGAACTTCCGAACATTGTGTCTGGCCCGTTCCGCAAGAACGTTGACCCTCCGAACCTCGTTCTCCAGATTCCGGACTTGCTCCCGAAGACGGTCGGCGAAGCTCTTGGAGGACATCGCGTATACCACTGGACGCTTGATCAAAATAACTGCACCCTTCAAGAGTTCCAATACAGTAGGAAGGCCCCACTCAATCGGCATTTCTTTTTGATTTTCTTTTTCCGAGAAACAAAGAGCGAGAAAACAGAGAGACAGAAAGAGAGAGAATGATGAAAAAGAGCAGCAGATACTGAAGAGGAGGAGGAGGAGGAGGAGGAGGAATGGGTGTGCCGAGGAGAAGGAAGAGCGTAACAGAGCGTGAGACGAGCAAGGCGAAGAGAATTATGCACAAAAAAAGGATGAAGGAAGTGGAGCGTCGGATAGCAATGAATGGAGAAAGAAAAGAGAGGATTTTCAGCTCTTGAAAGTAGTAAGCAAATGATTCTGACTTACAAACCATCGTCCTCGGACTGTCATTTATAGAGAGAGTCACCACCCTTACGGTAATAGCTAAATATCATAAAATATCATAAACTGATATACATATTATTAAATTTATTTTAAATTAATTTTTATCACCAAAAATACTAATTTAATATATTTGTGATAAATTTATCTTATATTAATTTCTATTAAATTAGATTAATATCACAAAAAATCACAAATTAAAATACTTATGACAAACGACGAGCCAACTGTCACGTGTCATCCAACTCGGTAATTTGATTATAAAATTTAAATAAAAATAATCGATAGTAAATTTATCATAAATGTATCAGTTTAAAATTTTTTATGATTAAAAAATTAATTTAAAATAAATTTATCATATATATATTATTTTAAGATTTTTTTTATGATTTTAATCTTATAATAAAAAGTAATAAATAAAGAGAATGAATGGACAAGGACTGGCCACACCCATGTGACATTGTCACTTATCGTGATTTCTTTTGGATTTAAATTTTCAAAATTGGTGACAATCAACAGATCATTTGCACAGTGCTGTTTGACGAAGAGAGCATGTGAGAGAACTTTACACAGTCTGCTGTCAACTCAATCTTTAACGCGGACCACGGACTAAGGCAGAAAAGCACAAGTGAACCCTTGGAACTCCCCGATTACTTCAGGAAACACATGGAAAGGCATCTTTATTCTTTCTCATAATATTAACATTTTCATCCATATTCACACGGGCTTGCTTGCGTGAATTTTGAATTTGAATTTGAAATGTATATGGCATCCACGATGACCGATTGTAATACCTAGTTGATTAGACAAGAAAGCATTCGGCAATAGAAGTTTTTATTTGGTGCCAATAATGGTACCATAACTTGGTTCAAGCTAAGGTTCAGATTAGTGCCAATGCTGGCCTTTAGATGAGGTCCAATTCTGATTCAGCATTAACCGATCTCGCTCTGCACAAGTTCTCCTGAATTCTTATCAAAATAATTGCCCTCTTCAAGAGATCACATACAGTAGAAAGGCCCCACTCAATCGACATTTCTCTTTGGTTTTTTTTTTTCCGAGAAACAAAGAGCGAGAAAACAAAGAGAGAGAGAGAGAATGATGAAAAAGAGTAGCAGATACTGAAGAAGAAGAGGAAGAACGGGCATGCCAAAAAGAAGAAAGAGCCAAACAGAGCGAGAGACGGACAAGGCGAAGAGATTTGACAGCGAAAAAAGGATGGAGGAAAGGGTAGCTTCGAATAGCAATGAATGGAGGAACAAAGCGATGATTATAGGCTCTTAGAAGTAGTAAGCAAATGATTCTGACTTATAAACCATCCATCACCCTCGAAATATTGACTTTACACGGTAAGTCCGCACCGATATAATAAAAGGTAAAGAATAAAGAGAATGAATGGAGAAGGAGTGGGGTGCACCCGTGTTCGCACTATGCTGTTTGACCAAGAGAACACGTGACATTATAATTTACCCAGTCCGCCATCAACTCAATTTTTTAACGTGGACCATAATACCAACGCAGAAAGCACAAGCGGACTCTTGGAACTTCCAGACTACTTAAGAAAATACATGAAAAAGGCATCTTTATTCTTTCTCGTAATATATCACATTTTCATCGATATCTGCAATTGCTCGCTTGTGTGATTTTGAATTTGATTTTGAAATGTATACGACAACTACAACGACTTATTGCAATACGTGGTTAATTAGACAAGAAAGCATTCAGCAATAGAAGTTCTGATTGGTGCCAATAGTGTTACCATAACTTTGGACAAACTAAGGTCCAGGTAATTGTAGATATATTTGTACTACTTGTGGTAAATTGGGGTAATTCCCAAAAAAGCTCCAATTTTAGATTCAGTCCAAATTCTGTTTCAATTTTGTTTGTCCAAAAAAAATCACAACTTTCACTTTAATCCTAAATCTACCCCTATGTCCAAAATCCCCAATTGATTTCTTCAATATTATCAACATCATAAGAATGATATTGTTCTATACGAAAGTGAGAGTTATGATGAAGACGCAAGTTCTGATAATGAACTTCTAATTGATCCTAACATTCATAATTTTGAAGAAATTAGTGGCGATTTTTGGATGATTTGGCAGACTATAGTGAAAATTGAGAGTTGTTTTTAGATGAAAAAAAAGTTCATATAAAATTAAGACTGAATTTAAAATTTGGGGGTTTTTTTAGGAAATTAGACATGGTGAATTGGGACTTTTCATACTACTAAATGTCATGTATCAAAACACTTGAATAAGAAAAAATATGATTTAGTATGGATGGTTCTACGGATGTTTCTCTGGATATTGTTGGTGTGCAAATTCTACGAGCCTAACATTTGCCCCTTTAGAGCACGCCCACTACCAAAAAAATGAGTCCTTGTCGGGACTTTTTAGGAACATCCTCCGTGATTGTGTTGATTGTGTTTTTAGTGACAGGGAAGACGAGTGGATTACCAACTCTTTCCAACTAAAATGCAATACAGTAATATTCTCTACCTAGGAAAATTCTTTTCTAAATTATGGTAAGATCTTTTACTAGGCAAGTTACTCAATTGGACTAAGCGAATCAAACAATTTGATTATTTTGAACTCCCGTGAGAACCATAATGTTCAAAATTTGTGGTTGGCCTAAGTAAATTAAAGGTTATTTGCTATTGAGCACCGTCATTATATTTAAGTAGTAGACCGGTCGAGTCATTTAAATAATTTAATCTAACCAGTTCTTGGGGCGTTGAGGACGGCTTAGGCTTCTAGATTGTGTGGGTGGCAGAACAGCATGCACTTAGTTTTTGGGATTTGAACGAGCAACTCCAATTCCTGAGCTCTTCCCAACGCCCCAGCTAATTTCGCAAATTATGGAGTTAAATAAGCATAATTTGTAATATCAGGAGTAAGTGTATTTAGCATTCGGTGTCATTATTTAAGAAATGACAACGTTAACATAAAATTATCACATTATTAATATTAAAAAATTGCAAGATAGAGATGATAAGTAATATAATGTTATAAGTATAGTATCATATGATAGATATTAATAATATTGGCCTCAGATCTATTTTGAATATTAAGCTGGCTAAAATTCTCTCTTTGTTTATTAGTTTCACATGATAAACTTGCCCATCAAAATTGTTAGGTTGGATATGTCGATTTACCCCTAAATTCTTGTATGCATTATGAGCTTTTGAAAATATTCCGACCAACAAAAAACAATTAAAGTAATGAGGGGACACTCTTCTTGTAACTAGATTTTTTTTTTCACAATCCTTGTAACTAGATTGAGTAGAGCCTTTATCTAGTTAATAAGGAATTAGCGCATATAAGAATATCATCTTATATGAGTAATCTATCTAGTTAGTATTGAATAACATTAGCTTAGGTGGAGCCTAGTCGGCCACATTTTTTTAATATATATAATCCATATTCTGGAAAATGTGGATTTATTTTTACTCAACACAAATTTGTTTTTTAGAGAGTCACGACAACTTGATCTTTCTAACTAGTTTTCAAAGGTTCCGGTGGAACGGAAGGCCCACTAGAGGGAAATTTTCATTTATAGTCCGGTAAGTTTTACCTAGCTGTCGAATGAAGCAATTCTGAGCCGAAGATTAGAGATGCCTATCAATATCATCATTGATTATGCGTCAGAGGCCAACTGTACTCACTGTTAAATTTTGTAGCAATCCAAGAAAAACCTATCATGACTTTCACTCAAAAGACAAGTTCATGGAGCCAAAACAGGGGAAAATTCCAATTAGGGACCCCAAGTGGGGTCCTTTTCTCAAAAGAGGACCCAAAGTGAAAATTGTGTCAAATAAGGGCCTGAAGTGCCCAATCAGTCTCAAATAGGGGCCCGAAGTACTCAATTTGTCTCAGGTAAGGGCCCGGGTTCGCTGGCCGGTCAAATCTCGCCGGCCGGCGAGCACAGTACTGTTCCGGTTGCCGGAACAGTACATCGTCCCTGTTTTTTTTTTCTTTTTTTTTCTCTTCCCTCCGCCGGCCATAGCTGGGGCCGGCGGAGGCTGCCCTCGCCGGCGTCGAGTGGGCGAGGGCGACCCTCGCCGGCGGAGGGCTCAGGCTCGAGCTCGCCGGACCTCTGGGCGAGCTCGAGCTCGCCGGCCATGGCGAGCTCCGCCCAGATCTGGGCGAGCTCGAGCTCGCCGGCCATGGCGAGCTCGAGCTCATGCCGGCCCTCGCCATGGCTGTGCGGGCCGGCGAGGGCGGAGCTCGCCCAGATGGCCAGCGAGCTCGAGCTCTCACCGGTCTCAGCGAGCTCGAGCTCGCCGGCCATGGCGAGCTCCGCCCAGATCTAGGCGAGCTCGAGCTCGCCGGCCATGGCGAGCTCCGCCTAGATCTGGGCGAGCTCAAGGAGGCCGGCCTCGCCCGGATCGCGTAGTCGAGGGCCTTGGAGGGGCCGTCGCCGGAGGCGATGGTATTGCGCGCGAGCTTGAGGAGGAAGGGCCCGAGATCTGGGTTGTCGAGGGCCGCATCGGGCGGGGCGGGGCTGGCAGCGGAGCCCGGGGACTCCGGCGGGGGCTTCCGTGGGGAGAACTTGGAGCGGGAAGGGGAGGGGGAGGGTGCCATGGCCGGCGAGAGCTCGAGCTCGCCGGCCATCTGGGCGAGCTCCGCCCTCGCCGACCCGCACAGCCATGGCGAGGGCCAGCATGAGCTCGAGCTCGCCATGGCCGGCGAGCTCGAGCTCGCCCAGATCTGGGCCGAGCTCACCATGGCCGGCGAGCTCGAGCTCGTCGGCCATCTGGGCGAGCTCCGCCCTCGCCGGCCCGCACAGCCATGGCGAGGGCCGGCATGAGCTCGAGCTCGCCATGGCCGGCGAGCTCGAGCTCGCCCAGATCTGGGCGGAGCTCGCCATGGCCGGCGAGCTCGAGCTCGCCCAGATGTCCGGCGAGCTCGAGCCCGAGCCCTCCGCCGGCGAGGGTCGCCCTCGCCCACCCGACGCCGGCGAGGGCAGCCTCCGCCGGCCCCAGCTATGGCCGGCGGAGGGAAGAGAAAAAAAAAAAAAAAAAACAGGGACGAATGTACTGTTCCGGCAACCGGAACAGTACTATGCTCGCCGGCCGGCGAGATTTGACCGGCCGGCGAACCCAGGCCCTTACATGAGACAAATTGAGTACTTCGGGCCCCTATTTGAGACTGATTGGGCACTTCAGGCCCTTATTTGACACAATTTCCACTTTGGGTCCTCTTTTGAGAAAAGGACCCCACTTGGGGTCCCTAATTGGAATTTTCCCCCAAAACAGAGACGGATTGTTCAACGTGTATGCACTCGTAGTCCAAGTAAAATAATTGTCATAAAATTACCATATGATGACATGGTTGGAATTTTGATAATGTTACTCTGTTCTTGCTCTTTTAAAAATTAACGAGTTTAATGTAATTTTTACTACTTTTCTTAACGGCAGCATCAATCAATAATTTTCTTTGATTTTCTTTTGTGAAAGAAAGGGCAAGAAAACGATAGGAGATATCCCCCTAAACAAAAACAAAAAAATAGAGAGACGATTTGCTATTAGAGCTTAGGTTTTGATATTTGAGTGTAAATTTTATGGAACGTTGTGAGGTTGTGTGTTAGTTTACGTCGAATTAATCTTTTATTAGGTATTAGGATGTATGTCTCATTTGGGGTTAAGGCGCGTGCCGTGATACTTAAGGGTGTGAAAGACCTTGTGAATGCTATGAATACTACTATGGGTTCGAAGGATCGTAATGTGATGATTGAGTAAAAGCTTTGGTGTGTCAAAGGTGACAAAGGACAGTGTTACCGTGGCAAGAAGAGAAGTCGTGGGATTGACACGTATAGCAATGGCCACGAATGAAAAGCTCGAAGAGGAGTACACGGCTCGATTGGTGGGTTCAAGAATTCTTTCAATAGTATGGCCTCGACAAGCAACTGAGTTTTAACAAACAGTTATTGGGAGGGCAGACAAAGCATTATGATGATGTCAAAGCACCTTCACAGAGTGTTGGATCTCTTGATCTGGGAACAAATTACAGCTTCGATAAGAAACGAATGGCGAGCGAGAAACATGGTGGTAGCTTATACAAGAGCGGTAGCCAATATTACCACGGTATGTGTTCTGCTAGCTCTTGCTACCCATAAGTCTAGGAAGTTTTGGTTGATGGACGTGCAGAATGCTTTCCTACATGGAGTGAGAGACTACTTAGGAGCTCAAA
The DNA here is from genome assembly GCA_031216235.1 of Syzygium jambos. Taxonomy (NCBI): domain Eukaryota; kingdom Viridiplantae; phylum Streptophyta; class Magnoliopsida; order Myrtales; family Myrtaceae; genus Syzygium; species Syzygium jambos. The sequence continues at coordinate 5,473,010 of CM062226.1, read as the reverse complement.
GAGGAGGCAAGGCATAAATATTCTCATTTATTTGAAAGTCAAAAGGATAAATTCAAATTTTGAAAACGGAATTTCTTTTAAGGAGGGTAGATTATAATAGCGTTGGTCAAATAGTCAAAAAGCAAAAAAAAAGAAAAACAGAAAGGGTAAGTTCACCATTTGCCACCGCAAATGGTCCTTTTATCCTTTTCCACTATTAATGTACTAGTCCTAATCCATCCTTTCATCTTTTCCTCCACCGTTAGTGGACAAACACTGATTAGGTACTAATCCTAAACCTGCTCCCTACGCGGGTCAATGAAATCATATTTAAAATATAGAACTAACATTATAATTAAGCAAATTGTTATATTAGACTGTCAATTGTAATTTTTACTTTAGACATAACTTCAATTAGAATTTGTTAGATCAAAACTTCTAAGTGAATTAAACTTTTGCCATTATTTATAAACAAATTTAAACCAGTTTACTTTTTTGAATAGTGCTACTCTTTATACGACAAAATTAATATGGGAAATGGTTCCGAGTCACCACTAACATTGTTTCGTGGTCTCTCATTTCGATTGGAGTTTTTCCCTTTTCAAAAATACACGATTATTGACAAGTAAAGTTATGTAGGTTTTCATAATTTATAAACCTAATTTCTATTTCACTTTTAACTTTTTTGAAGGACGGGAGCGCCAAAAAACAGCAACATTTTGCTGGACAAAATTATAATAAACGGCTGAGTTTTAATACTAGTGATCCAACCATTTAGAAATTTAAGAATGACTTGAACATCAAGGAAAAAGGAGGAGATGGGTATGGATAGAGCTGCACTTGGAATTTTGAATGGGGTAAGCAGACTGCCCCATGGCGTCAATGGCCAGAAATAAAAATACAAAAAGACCGCTGTACACCATTATTTTTTTTTTGCATTTTACTTTTTTTTTGCTCGGTCACCGTCACTAATGTCAAAGTCTCCTCGTCCTTTCTTCCTCTGCTCATGGACAACCACCTAAAATATACGAAAGATTGCTTTAATTAAGGGTACGTTATGGGAGCTGAGATATGGCCTTTAATGCGACAAATCCTCTCTCCCCCTCCACTGGAAATGCCCATGGATGGCTTTTCCGCATCTTACTGTTCCTTTACTTGACCAGTCACCAGCACCAATATCTATCTCCACGTCCTTTCGTCCACCGCTACTGGACAAACATCTAAGTATACTTAAATGCATGACAACTGACCGGGTGCCTCTTTCCTTTTACTGTCGAGAAACATTGCTTTCCCATTTTCACCTCTGCTGAGGTTGTGATCGTTTAAGCAAAGAGTCGCCGCTTATTAAGCTAAAACTGACGACTCTCTTGATGAGGCCCAAATGAACAAGCTTTCCCTTCACTTCAATTAACCTTTGTTGCATGAGGATATGTGATGTCTCATTAAGAGTTCAGGAGATAGGTGATCTCGATGATTTGCCAATGGAGAGATTATATATTGAATAGCAATTTTCAATAATGTTCTCTTTATTGACAAATTAGACCCAGGCTAACTTAGACCCTTATATCTAATTAATATTAACCATTAGTTCAAAATAAGCCTGGACTTTTCAATTATTATCTTTTATAGATTTGTTGACAGAAAGCCCCTCAAGACATCTCTTTAAGTGAAAAAAAGAAACTCAGTTCACAAAATAAAATTGTTGTTTGATTTTTATGCCAACCATAATTATTAAATTAGAATGTGAAATTGCTTCTGGATTCGTATTATGACTATTTGAAAATGCTATGACTTATTTCTAACAAAAAAAAAGTGTTATGACTAATTAAAGTCACGAGGATGTTCTCTTTGTAATTAAGTTGATAAGAATATTTTGCATAATAACTACCTAGTTTATGATGAATGAGTGCATATAATAAAATTATCATGTAAAGTTAGCATCATCCTAAATAAACTTACAAGATTAATAAAAATAAAAAATGATGAGGAATTAGAAGCCGTTATGATATTTTAAATAACGGTGAAGTTAGGCTTATCTCGAGGGCCCACCAAGACTTCTCTGAATTTAGAATAGTCCGAGGAATCCATTATTTTTTTTCATAGAAGGCGAAGGGAGAGTCACAAAGGTGAGTCGGGTTTGAGTAAATCGTGAACCCAAATAACACCTATATATTTTTGGGTTTTGACATTCTAAACCCATTTGTAATTCATTAACTGAATATAACTAACTCATATAATGATTCACTCATCAAATATGGGTCCATTTTGATAGGTATACTGAAATGCATGATTAGTTTCTTTTAGCGATTGCATTTTTGTACAACCATATGTCGTCATAATATCTCCAAAGCACTCTCTTTGAATGATATTAGGTGAAAAGAGTTCCCTTTGTATGTGAAAACTATGAGTAAACAAGGCCAATGGAATAATGCTCCATAATTTCCTGCCACCCTTTCCTTAGCGAAACCATGTCATTGTTTTGCTTTTGTAGTTCTATAATCCAGGTTGAACCGAACGGAACTTTGAGAAGCACCAAGCTCGAGAGATCATTTCCATAGCTTCTCAAGAAACTTTTTGGAATTAATTATTTATTATAAAAAATTGAAGCTACAAGTTCATGACAATAACTCATTATAGTCAAACCGAAATGCATAAAGAAGAGGAAGAAAACCGGGAAGTCTCAAATTCGGCAACATGGATGCAAGATCAACTTCCACAAGCAGTGTGCTTCAATATGGGTGCGCATTGAATTCTAGTGATGATTGCTTCATTTCACAGGTGTAAAGCTAGAGAATCCAAACTATAGTTTACAGCTTTACACACAAATTAGTGCAATATTGATATGGCACGGCTTATTATTTTTGGCGTGAGGAATGGGACAGTAGGGTTTGGCAGGACAAAATGGTCAATTTTTTTTTATTTGATGGCTGAGATCGTGCACATAACTTTGAGCACATTACTTTGTTATGTCAATTTTTGTCAATTAGTTACGTCAATTTTTGTCAGTTAAATCTGTCTCCGTGCAACTTGCCTTTAGGCCGGTTTTCATCCGGTAGACATACGGTCCAATTTACTCTTTCGAGCTCCACACAGTGTTATCACTCTTTCGAGGCCTCTTCTCCAGAACTTGCATATAGTAATTTTCTTTGACAATTGCCCTTTTTGCAAGATAAAAAGTAGATTTCATGTTTGTTGACAATTTCAATCTCTCTCTCTCTCTCTCTCTCTCTCTCTCTCTCTCTCTCTCTCTCTACGAGGGAATTGCTGCTTTTCTCGTGAAGATGGACTCACTGATATGTGAGTACAACATGGCCCTTGGGTGTCAGACTCTAGTCGGTGGCTCGCGACTTGAAGTCTTCTTCACCCTTTTCCACTGCAGTGAATTTCAATGGCGAGACAGTATTATGACTTTTCTCTGAACACCAAGCGTTCACCAAGGGTTTTAACTCCAGATTTATTTATTTATTTTTTTTGATAATCCAGGGAACCCCTGCACGGCCGACAGCCGGAGAATAAATCCTGAGAGCGACACGTGCTAGCCACCACACACGTGCCACCGGTTAAGTCACCCTGCGGCGCCCGGGATTCGAACACTCAACCTTTTGCGAGAGGAAGAGTGCGCGCTCCAGCAGCGCCACCCAGGCGGGTGGTAAACTCCAGATTTATTGAAATGAAGGGGCTCAAAGAATGTCTGTGATTTGCTAGGATTAATATCACAAAAAACCTTAAATTAAAAATACTATAACAAAATTAGTTTAAATTATTTTTTTATTATAAAAAAATTACAAATCGATACATCTCTGGCAAATTTACCATTTGTTAAATTTACTGACGTGGATGACATATGGTGACATGATATTCCACATGAAAACTCATAAGATTAATATTACGAAAAATCATAAATTAATTTATTACAGATATATTAATTTAAAATTTTTTATAATATTTATTCTATGAATTTTCACCTGAACTTGCTACGTCACCATTTCACATCACTGGCCAAAAGAGAAAAATATGAAAAGACCGCTGGACGCGACAAGTCACCTCCAACAAGATAAGAACAATAGACTTTTAAACAATCCGGTGACAAAAATAGATGACTCATACATATATATATATATATATATATATATATATGTATGTATGTATGTATGATAATCATCCATTTCATATATTATATATGGAAATGGATGATTATCTTTTTGCATTTTACTGTTCCTTGATCAGCTACCGTCACCATTGTCCAAGTCTCCACGTCCTTTTTTCCACTGCTCATGGACAACTATCTAAGTATACGCAAGATTGCCTTAATTGAGGGTAGCTGAGGGAGAGGGAGGACAATTGCCAAAACTGACGACTCTCTTGCTGAGGCCCAAATGAACGAGCTTTCCCTTCACTTCAATTAACCCTTTAGCTGCGTGAGGATATGCGATGTCTCATTAAGAGTTAAAAGAGATGGGTGATCTCGATGAATAGCAGTATTTGATATTGTTCTCCATATTGACACATTAGATTTGGGCTAACCATTAGTTGAAAATAAGCCTTGACTTTTCGTGTATTATCTTTCGCAAATTTGTCAACAGAAAGCCCCCTCTCTACATCCCTTTAAGTGAAAAACCAGAAAAACTCAATTCATGAAATAAATTGAAGTTGTTAAATTTTTATGCCAACCATAATTATTATATTAGAATGTGAAATAATTATCATAAAATTGCCATACGATGATATGGCTGGAATTTTGTTAATGTCTCTGTGTTCTTGCTCTTTTTTTTTCTTTTGGTCAAACTCTATTCTTGCCTTTAAAAAATTACTTATTGTTATGAGTTTAATGTAATTTTTCCTTTTATTCTCAAATGGCAACATCGATACGATAATTTTCTGACTTTTCTTCTCGGAAAGAAAGAGTGAGTCTCACACCAATAATTGGACTCAATAATAGAGGGCTTATGAGGCATTGTGCAAAATGCCTTACCCATACACCTAGTGTGGCATTTGTGTCCATCTACTCGAGAGTTCTCAGAGCTTCTTCCACCATTTTCTCTTTTCATATTTCTTGATGAGCTATTCCATTTCCCACTCTTTAATAGTCTGTCCTCACCTCATGGGTCCGCTAGAATCATACTATTAATCTTTTGAATATGCTTAATGCGCTTGGATGGGCACACCTTTTGAGGATTCTCGGACAAACACATCTTCTTCGGCGGAGACTGATGGAAACTTGATGGTACATCAACGGAGCTCGTGAGGACATGTGTTGGCATTGGCCCACAAAGTAGAAGTAGTTTGCAGACTATGCACATCATGCACGAATCGATAAGGCAACATGTGAAAAAAAGTAGTTCTAGACACTTCATCACCAAAATGTGTGCACCTCAAATGATACTCAGTAATATATTGTGAGTTGAGAAGCATATCTTAGCAAAGATTGATAAAAAAAAAGCGGTTTTCGTTCATTGCATTTTCCAAAAAAAAATAGAGGATGGCTCGAACTAGTTCTGGACCAGGATTTGATAATTAATAAGGGAATTAGGCATAGTAGTAATTGAATTTTTTGCAAAAATTGTCGGTAGGTCTTTGTGCTCTTTTTTTGCCGATTGCATCCTTGCATTGTGTGTGTGTGTGTATATATATATATACATATATATATAAATATATATACATATGTATATATATTTATTCTTTCAAATCCTTTTTGTCAAACATGCAGACGGAGTTGATGATTATGTGGACTATATACATGGCATGGGATGTAGATAGTCTACTGCAAAATGCGCGCGCGTCATTTGTCGACCGCACCATCGGGACAATAGGAGAAGAAAGAGTGAAACGGAGCAAGAACGAAGAGAGACGAAGGCAGCGAAGAGATTTGAGTGGAAAAAAGAATGAAGGAAGGGTGGCATCAAAACACAGCAACTTTTTGCTGGAAAAAGTCGATAACGCCTTCAGTGGGTGCTTGTCGCAAGAGGCGTGCTTGGACCTAACAATAAAAATTTCATGATTCCTCTGCATATTTTGCTGCCAAAGATCTCATTATAATCATCTTGGTTATCATTAATCTATTGATTTATTTCCACATTGTAGCCAAAATCTTTTGTGTTTGATGTTCCACTTTTGTCTATTTAACCTTTTCAAAAAGCATCTTCTGGGGCCTGAGCAACGTGCAAACCTATTTTCCAATGACAGAGCTCTATCAGAAAAGAGTACATATGGACCCCACTTTTGCATGCATGTTTCAATCATGGGATTGCAGTAATGGTACATGGCTGCCTTCTTGAAAATAATAACTCAAACAATGATGCCATAGAAAACGAAAGTATAGACTAGGAGTACTGAATGCTGTCATCAAATCATTCGCCATGTATTATTGTCTATCGTTAATAAGAACCCATACTTTCTAATACTTGTCATTTGTAATAGATGTGATTTAACTAAATACCAATTAAAAGATGGCGATGTGAGAAAAAACATGGCTTATAAAACTATAAGCGACACTACTAAATTCTTGTGATTACAATTTGGACTTGGAAGAGAACAAGGTAAATGCAATTTAGTCCTCATCTTTTTGACAAGATGGGATGGATCTTCAGCTTCACCATGCATAATCTGTCTGAATGCCTAAGAGTTGCTATTTGATTATTTCCCTCAATAGGTCCCTTGAAGAATGCAAAGAGAATTGTCTGCCTTTGCATGCGTATTTGAACAAGCAATGTATGAATATGAAAGGCCATAATATAAGCACAAAGAATGAGAAAAATGAGAAAAGATAGAAAAGATGAGCTATTTTGGCTTAAGCAATTGTAAAAAAAAGAAAAATAGAAAAGATCAGCTTGACCTTGACGAATGAGTGAAGGATGTTCCTTGTCGCCATCGGAGCCAGATTTTGAAGAAACAAAATGATTTTATAATTGCATGAATGAAGTCCTCATGAGCCCAAATGATCTCATTTATTTTCACTTGAGATCCAGATGATAAATGTTGAAACCCAAATATCTTCCAAACATCACTCTATCTAATTACTTTGATAGCATGGAGTTTTTAACATGTGGAAATAGAGTTTCACGATGAAGGGAGGACATCAAATTAGAAGTTCAAAATTGACAAGAGCCAATTATCAATTTACTTGAGAAATTAAGAAATCTATGAGGTTAAGATTGTGTCATGATCAATATGGAAACATACCCAAGAATCTTCTATTTTCATCGAAGTTCGAGGTACTGGTGTTTTAGTATTGCTGGGAAAATTGCACAATTGCTACTAAACATATTATACATAATGAAATCCAGTTTGTAACATTTCAATTGAATCAATTTAATTTCAACTCTTTGAGGAATAGTATAATCAAGTCCTCTTGGCCAAGTTTTGCCTCACTTATTTGACATGTTAGTCTAATCCTGACCGATTATGCTATATGTAAGGGCGATGGTGTGATATGAACTAAAATTACATGAAATGACGTTGCATGATCTTAGATAAATGTGATCCTCGTTTGGTTGAGCAGCTAAAGCCCCAAATTATCAATGGACGAGGCAGTAATAGCTCCAGCCATGTCTAAGTGTGGACTCAAGAGGGAGTACGGACATCCTAATATCTAATGTCTAGTCAAATTATTGCATCTCCTGGACTTGATCCACGTGCATAGCTTTTTTCCAATAACCGACAAAAGAATACATGTGAACCCCTTTTTTGCCTGAATGGTTCAATCATGGGATGGGAGCCATAATGCATGGTTGCATTCTTGAAAATTAATTACTTTAATAAGGATATCACAGAAAATGAAAATATAGACTAAGAGCTTCGAATGCTATTTTTAGCCCAAAAAAAAGAGCTTCGAATGCTATCATCATATCATTCCCTTGCTTAAGGAACAAAAATTATCAAGATTCCATTATGACCAACTTGGCTTATCATTTATCTATTGATTTATTTCCACATTGTGGCCAAAATCTATTGTGTTTGATGCTTCTTATGCTAAGCTTTTTTGCATAATCAAGGCTTTCGTCTTTTTTATCTTTTTCAAAAGCGTCTTTATTAAAGGTGGACTGGAGAGCGAGATAGATGGGAACTCCCAACTATTTAACGTCTATTCAAATTATTGCATCTTTAATTGTGGGATTCTGGCAATAATGCATAGCTGCTTTCTTGAAAAAAATAACTTTACTAAAGATGTAATAGAAAATGAAAGTATAGACTAAGAGTTCTGAGTGTTGTTGTCATATCATTCCCCTACTTAAGGAACAAAAATTATCAAGATCCCGTTATGACCAACTTAGCTTATCATTTGTCTAATGAATTATTTCCACGTAGTGGCCAAAATCTCCAGTGTTTCATTCTTTATCATATGCTAGGCCTTATTCGAATAATCAAGGCTTTTGTCTTTTTTTAGCTTTTTCCAAAAGCATCTTTATTAAAGGCCGACGTGAGAGGGAGATGGGACATCCCACTGTATAATGTTTAGTCAAATTATTGCGTCTTCCGGTCCTAGTTTTTTCACTCTCTTACTATTAACCCTTTTAAGAGTGGACGACCTCACGCAAGCACGAGTATCGTGCATAGCTTTTTTACCAACAACACAGCTCTATCAGACAAAAGATTACATGTGGATCCAACTTTTGCATGCTTGGTTCCATCATGGGATTGTAGTGATAATGCAATGGTGCTTACTTGGAGATAATAACTTTAATAAAGATGTCATAGAAAATGAAAAGTATAGACTTAGAGTTGTGAATGCTATCATCAAATCATTCGCTATGTAATGCTTATCGTTAATAGGAATTCATATTTTCAAGTATCTGCCATTTTAAAAAGATGTAATTTAATTAAATGGTTAATATCACGAAAAATCCCAAACTAGTATAAATTTACTATAAACTAATTGTTTGATAACAAAAAAATTACAAACTGGTATACTTGTAATAACTTTTCCCTTCGTTAGTTTCCCTGAGTTTGATGACACGTGGCTGTTGATGGGTATACTAGTTTGGGGTTTTACCTTTTGTTTGTCATGGGTGTATCAGTTTGTGATTTTTTATGATATTAATCTTATTAAACGGAAACTAACGGAATATAAATTTATCACAAAATTATCAATTTGAGGTTTTTGATGGTAAAAAAATTAGTTTCAGATAAATTTATCATAAGTACATCATTTTGATGTTTTTAGTGATCAAAAAATTAATTTGAGATAAATTTATCGTAAATATACTAATTTAAAGTTTTTCATAATAATAACCCTCAATTAAACACCAGTTAAAAAATCGTGACGTGAGCAAAAAATATAGCTTATAAAACTGCAATTGACCCCCAAACTCTCGTGATTGCCATTCGGACTCGGCAGAGAGCAAGTAAATGTAACAGAATTTCACCTTTCGGTGCAATGAAGCTATTGCCAGTGGACGATTGGAAATGCATGTCAATATCATCATTGATTATGCATCAATGGCCAAAAATATTTGCTGTTAAATTTTGTAGCATTCCAAGGAAAACCCATCATGACTTCCCATTTAAAAAAGGAGTCAAAAGACAAATTGATGAAGTCACTAGACAAATTTTGTAGCACTCATAGTCCTAGTAGAACATTATAAAAAATTGCCATATGATGATACGGTTAGAATTTTTCTAATGTCTCTGTTTTCTTGCTTTTTTAACCATAATTTAGACCCTTATATCAACAATTACTTATTGAGATGAGTTTAATGTGATTGTTCATTTCTTCTCAACGGCAATACGGATTTGACAATTTAATTTGATTTTTCTTTCAAGAAAGAAAGAGCAAAAAAACTACCAGAGAACACCAAAAAAAAAAATAGAGAGACAAAGAGAGAATGACGAAAGAGCGAAATAAAGTGATGAGAGACGAAGAAGGCGAAGAGATTTGAGTGCAAAAAAGGATTAGGTATTAGTCCTAAACCCGCTCCTTGTGTGAGTCATGAAATCATATAAAAAACATAGAAGTAACATTACAGCATTATAATAAGCTAATTGAATGGAAAAAAAAATTGAAGTTTTATTTTTGAAATGGTATATAGATCGAAATAGCTTTATATCGTAATATGACCGTGTTATTTATTTTTATATTGCATAGCGATTTTTGATAATATTCTACTTATAGACATATTTGACTTGTGCCGACTGAGACCCTTCCACCCAATTAATGTTAATCATTAATTGAAAATTAGTAGAATTTTCATGTATTGTCTTTCAAATTTTCACAAATTTGTTAACAAAAAGCCCCTCATAACCATCCCTTTATGTGAAAGAAAAAAAACCTTAGATCATAAGGAAAAGTTGAAGTTGTTTAAGTGTTTTTGCCAGCCACAATTGTTAGATTATAATGTCAAGTTACTCCTAAATCCGTATATCTGTTATGACTATTTGAAAAGGTTTATGGCTAATTTCTAACAAAAAAAAAAGGTTATGACTAATTAAAGTCATGAGCGATGTTCTCTTTGAAATTAAGCTGACAGGGACCTCTTGCTAGGGGTGTCAAAAAAGCCCGAGCTGACCCGACCCGGCCTGACCCGGCCCGACCCAACCCGAAATTTTAGGGTATTTTAGGGTCAGGTCTTATTTTCTCTGGGTATGGGTTTTAGAAGTGGATATTTATTAGACTCGAGCCGGGCCGGGCCGGGTTGGGCCGGGTCAGGGTTTTTTATGAGGAACTACCTTGTTTATGAGGAATAAGTGCATATAAAAAATTGACCATATAAAGTTACCATTCTCCTAAAGTAAGTATTGTTTATGGTAATCTAGAGGGAAGGGTGTCCATACACGTCTACTTAAAAGCCCATGAATTATTGATTCTAACTATGTACTTCTCACATAAAGAAATATCGTTGTGAGCTTTCTTCTCTATTTGTTCGCCATGCGTAGTTCTAGCCTGGATAATGACTCTTGTTTGACGCAGGGTTACTCTTTGGAATATGTATATGTACAGGTTGTTCTGTCACCATTCGCTTTCGCTAATCATTTCTACAGCGCTTTTTTCTTCTTTTGTAGGTCACAATGGTGATGTAGTCTCCAAATTGGCTTTCCGTTTGGCCAGGGTATTGTGACTTGTTGAGTGTCAGATTTCTAGTGCTTGGACATTGTCGATTTTCAATTGACAGATGAAATGTCCTCTTGATCTTTGTACTCTGCTTTTGTACTTGTATAAGTAGAATCACCACAATCTCGAAGCCTTATCGATAGAAGTCACTTTTACACTAAAATTTTTAATCAGGAATTGTATCACCATAAAAAAAAATTTGTGGGTAGCCAAATATTTTCAGACTATTCACCATCTAAGCCATGCCTATGTGAGTCATTTTAGCGAGGCTTTGCAAATTTTAGCGACCGAGACGTCCACAGTGGGATAGCAAATGGACCTAATGCCATACATTGATTAACCTGCCTTATGCCTTTGGCAATATTTTACCAAAACACAAGCAAACTTTATTTTCCGCTAGAAAAAGTTGATGTCGACGGCCATTCTCACTTACTTTTGCTCTGAGTTGATAATGGGATTAAGACTTTATGTGGGGGAATCTTTAAATTAGGTACATGATCATTCTACATGAATATCCTAATCTTGAAATAGATAAGCGGATGCTAAAGCAGTCATGTCGTGTCCAATACTTTAAGAAAAAGCAAAAAAGTGAGTATAAAAGTGCTTCAAAGCACTAAAATCAACTCATAATCCACCAAAGCCCAATCTAATTGATGGATCTCTTGACTTTTTTTTAGGTGATGCCAAATAGTTGTTATAGTTCCCACTGCTTTCACTTTCTTTATTAGTTATCCTTTGCCTCTCTTGCTTTTTGGAAATGCACTTGTGTCACTTTTTCCTTTTCTAGGATCCCCATGTAAGATTGTCGGAGTGTCTATCCTCCTTGCTTGGAGTGGCAAATAATTGCACGGACTCGTCGGATAAATCACGACCATTGATCCTATAATACTCATCAAATTTAGTGATTTACTTGCCCTTGATCTAAATTCTAAGGTCTAGTCGAGATTTTCTTGGAATTAGTGCAAGCAAAGATATTCTTATATGAGTAATCAATCTAGCCAGTAGTGCATGATATTAGCTGAGATGGAGCTTAGGTGGCCACATTATGTAGCAAATCTAATTCTTGAAACAAGGACAAATCATTTCTAGCTATTTAGAGTGTTGTTATCAATCTTAGAAATATGCTGTCATAATATAATTATATAGATATTACATTCGCCAATTGATTCTGCACGTGAAATTGGTGCATCATTTTGTGTGAGAAAGTATAATTTCTCGAAAAGAAATTTTACACTCAATAAACAATGATTATGCATAATCAAATTCAGAGCACAGCGGATGTGTGAAGCGTAGCTCCTCAAGCAGGGCAAGTCTCCCTTTTGGATCAATTGATCCTTTGGGCTTTACGTCGTCAAATAATGCCCACAAATTAAGGATGTTTTAGGAACGAGGTCTGAAACTGGGCCTTGGGTAGAAAATAGGCCTCGTATATTCTTGTGCTCCTTGGGGCACTCCGATAGACTCAGCTTGGATCAGACGAGTTTAAAGCCTTAATAGAAAGGGCCTGATATCTTTCTTCTACAATAGATTTCTGTTAGTGTATGGAGTTTTAGGTGTTCAGTGCTATAATGGAAGGAGCCTCGAAATTTTCTCACATTGACAATGCGGATACTTTTCTAATATATAACTCGAGCCTCTCCATGCAGTAATTGAACTCATACAAATGATGGACAGACCCACCAGGTCAACGGATGCGTGTTCGCTAAACTTGATTATAGGCATGGATACTCACTCATGTTCTCTCAAGCCTTCGCTGTGGATTTGAGGGCATAAATTTGCCTTCCTCTATACACGAAGGGATCAGATTAACCCTCCTTTTGGATTCAAGGGAAGAAATTTTCGCATATTGATACCGTTTATAATCATTAATCTCATGAATTCATCATTCTTTGCTGATAATTTTGATTGTAAAGAAGAAGGATTTAAGACGAATAAGATTATAAAGCATCGAAACTCTTCAAAATTGAGATAACGAAAGGTCAATAATCATCATCCAGCATTTTTCTCTTTGATGACAGTCCAAAAGTTTTCCTAAGTCAAATTCCACGAGTCTTTCATTTTTCAAGAAAAAGAAAAGTATGGAGAATACGTTACCGAGATTTTTAACTCATGTAGATAAGCATAATGATGACCAGGCCCACCATCGGATTCCCGCGTCCCTTTCGTCATCGTGCAAGGGCAGGATCGTCTCGTCAATAGAAAGGCTATGGTGATGCCTGCAGCATTTTCTGCTGCGGAAATAGCCACGACCTTATTTATATGCTCTTACTCATATAATAACGTAGGGTTGAAAGCACAAAATAAGACGGGTTGTATGATGCATTTGTTTAGTGAAAAATGAGTGATTTAAAAAATATTTTTTAAAAAATGATCGCTTATATTATTTATAAAAATTAGTCAACAGAAAATATTTTCATTATCGATAACAATTTATACTTGCCTATTTTCATGGGCGATAAATTTTTTTTCATTTATTTATTTTTTAAATGATATAAGCGATTATTTTTCGAAAAGTATTTTTCGAATTATTTATTTTTCGCGAAACAAATGCTCGACATTCGGCTTCCTATGAGGAGAGAGCTGGGATATGCTCTTTGCTCTTTCATGAGATGGGACTTGAGCCGAGAAAATCCAGTAACGACATGTCCCAGTATAACTGGCCCTATCGAAGTTAGAGTAAGCAATGAGTTTTAGTGGGCTAGATAGATAGATGTTAAAAGAAGAAGGTTGCTATCTGGAGGGTCTTTGAGACGCGCAGGAGCCGACTTGCAGCATCCAGATGAGTCCTTTGAGGTTGACGCATGTAGTGACCCAAACTAATCCTCGATCCACAACATTCATCTCACCAGCAATAGATCCTCCTATTGTTCATTTGCGGGGCTGGCACATAGGTCATCCAAGTTTGAGCCTTTCCTCGTATTTTCTTTGTTCAGATTCTAGCATTTATTTGTCAAGTAAGTGTAAATGCAACATCTGTGCCTCAGCTAAACAATCTGGTCTGTCTTTCTCAAGAAGTCAAGTCTCATCATCTGCTTGTTTTGATATCACTCATGTGAACATTTGGGGACCATTTTGCAAGCCTTTTGCAACCAACGGTGCACGTTTTTTTTAATTACAACCGATGACTTTTCTCGTAGCACTTTGATATATTTGTACAGTTCGAGTCTTAAGCTTTCATTGGAGCTCATGCATCGACACACTCCAACAAAATGGGACTGCTGAGTGAAAACTTCGCCTTTTACTCAATGTTGCACGTGCATTGCGTTTTCAAGCCAATCTTCCATTACTTATCTTGCTGTCTGAAAGCTAATTTTCCCTAGGATTGATAATTGACTAATTTTAAGGATTTCCTCTAATAGTTTTTTTTTCCTCACTCCTCTCTTCTACGTACATGTGTGTACGGTGTTCACGCGGATTAAACTCTGGACCTGGTACTCTCCAGCCCCAACCACCCTAATCCATTTACCATTAAGGCCGCATGCCTGTTGGCTTCCTCTAATAGTTGAAATGGATGATTATAAAAGTATAGGTTCCTTCACACAATAAAGATCGGCTTTCTTGCATTATTTAGAAAAGTGTTTATTCTCCACTCACCATAGTTTACCCTTGCCTGCCCGCCCATTGTGCCCTTTGTGGTCCGGCCAAAAAGTCCTTATCCAGCCCGCCCATGATAAAATACATATTAAGTTTTCTACGTAGAAGTGATCAAGGCCAAGGTGGGCAGGCTAGGTCCAAGAAGAGAATTGCTTACCTAGATCCGTCTACTCACCTAGCTCAAAAAAATTATATATCTCTAGTTAATGTGCAAGTTCAAGCTATACATTAGGCTTGACATTTGGGATTTTTAGTATTAATAACCGGGTTTGTTATTAGCTAAGCCCCTAAAAGAAGTTTTTTAAAAGTTTACGATTTTTTTGGGGTCACATTTATCTATCATTCAATACTCCTTCTTTCAATTCATATGGAATTTGAAGTGTCACATGCATAAACGAGTTTTTCAAATTCGCCAGGAACTTTCTGCCTATTGGAAGTGATTTTGTATCTATACGTAATTTTTAGTTTTTCCTATCTGTTTAATAAAATTTCCAAGTTTAAGGTAACACTAAATCTCTAAGAGATTCAGTAACTTTTACAAAAGTTAGTTACTTTTTTTTTTTATCACCATCCCTAGATATGAGTATGGAACTCTCTATCTATGCCACAGGTCAATATAATTCAGACAATTTGTGTATGATTCACAATTATTCGGTTTAATGCCACTGATCCCAAAGTTCTTTTTTCCCTGGATAGTGATTCATTGATTAATTAAGAAGGTTGAGCCCTCTTATGAAGCTACTTTCAGGTCATTGCTGGCTTTACGCGACTCTTCTTTAGTTCTGCTAAGTAGATGTCCAATTTTAACTAGAGTCTGTGTATTAACCACCAGAAAGCATTGAATATTATGACGAGTACAGACTTCCTTTCACTCTCTCTTTTTCCTTACTTGAATGTAAATTTCCCATCATACTTCATAATGTAGAGAGCGGTTCAATGACGGAAATCTACTTGTACTTAAAGCAATCAGCTTCCTCCGTCTCATAACTCATGACTCATCCCCACATGGTGACTATTAATGCTATTGACGAAGGTGTCTTACACATTCAGGATCATTCCATTCATTAGAACAAAACTACATGCTTTTATCCGATTTGCCAAGTAGGTTTTAGCCAAGCAATTATGAAATTCTATTCTCACCAAAAGCGAGCTAAAGCGATGCTTCCTCTGCTGTCCCCTATTGCATAGGATTTTTCACTTATGTCTGGTCAGTGGTTTTGTATATGTATACTCTGAACACAATGTTGTCCCTTCTAATAGAGCCGAAACGTGCACAAGCCTCCCGCCTTCAGAGAAGTTTCTCTCGTGAATGCGGCCCAACCAATGGATAACTTTCCATAACTTTCATGCTGATGAGCTTCACTGGCCAAGATTTGTCTTGAAAGACGAGAGCCAGGGTCTGTAGGTTTTTCTTGATGTGCATCTTTGGGATTGGATCGGGAATTCTCTGCTCAAGTGCACGTTTCGCAATTTTGTCATCCGAAAGAAAAAACAACCAATGATTTTTGACGAAGACAGTACGAGGATCCTTTTCAAAGCATGTCAAAGATAAAAACAGAAATTATTGACACACTGCACAGTTAACCAAGAGCCAACATAGTCTAGCCACTGTGTGATTTAAATCCAAGAGTTATCATTGTCATGAGGATCTTACCACATTGCTTTTCTTCATATATATTCACCTCACTGCAATCTGGTTGGGTTTAAATTTTGCTGGCCAGTATGAGAGCTCTGCCCAAGCCCAGCTCTTTTAGTTTACCTACAGCAGTCGCAAACAGAACATGAAGAAAGCTTTCACTTTCTAAGCATATACTATTTTTATTATGCGAATTTCATATCAACTGAAACAACAATCCGAAATCAATGGATCTGGGTCTTTCTAATGGTCTAGCTTTCGAGGCCTATATGCGTACCAATATCATTTTCAGCACAGGCAAATCCGATATGACCCACTTGGCTTGTTTCCATTGGCTTGACATTTATGAGATCCCCCAACACATACATATGCAAACACGTGAAAGCTAGAGACAGATAAACCCTACGAGGATGAATTAGCTCTAGCACTCCCACTCTTTGCCTAATCACGTGGAGAGTCCCTGTACGAAATTGGAATCAAACACAATAACACAGTCAAGGGGAGAATTAGCTAGTAGATTAAGATTCATTCCTCGAAAATCTCGTGACAAGCAGTTTGAACTTCCGTCTCTCCCCAAGCTCCATGCGGACGAATATGCATAGGAACCGCCATGAACTTCGCACATCCGATCAGATTCCATTGCCTTACAAAGCCGAGGACACTTGGGTGAATGCAATTCATCCCCCAAGACTTTAAGCTTGACCGAAACATCACAGCAATTGCAGGCATCTTCCTCTTATGGCTAGACGAATCCACAAGAATGCATAAAGCAACAAGGACATCCTGAAGCACATCCTATTTGGTTCATTTAGATTTGGAATGTGGCATTTGTGAGTGTGAATCTGGATTATTAAGAGCCTCTCAAACCCAATCTGAATAGAAGTACACTTCATTGATTCATCAAGACTAAATAAATGAGATATTATTAGGTACACTGAATTCAAATTGGACCAGCGGCCAAAGGGACACTTCCAGAGTTCATCTTGATTAATGTAAAACAAGTGCTTACCATCACTATGTAGACTCCGAACACATCATCCCCATCAATGAGTGTAAACACACAAACATTTCATACGCCCAGACGAGTTTCTCTTGCAAATGCGGGCCAACCAGCAGAAAGGAACACCCCCTGATCGCATCCATAGCTCCTAAGCTTCACTGTCCACAACTTGTCTAAGTACCCGACAGTCGCAATTTGCTTGTTTTCTTGAATATGTTGCTTGATGAATTGAACAGGAGCAATCTACCAGTGTACAAGGGTGAAAAACCAACATATGGTGAAAAAAGACCAAAACATAAGCATACACTAATGAGAGAATTTAATCACACAGCGTGAGGCAGTAGTTGAAGCTTATCAGGAGTTATAATTGATAACAAACCATATAATGAAAGTCATCAATGTTTACCTGCAATAGGAAGTCAAATGTCAAAATCTATGCACCTAGAGTGCAATAGAGTACATAAACAGAAGAAGCCTTCCGTGTCCTCTATATATCTAAAACACATGAATTTCAGCCACGCAAACCACGAGTGCAGGGGCAAATGCAAAGACACTGACGACTTGAACATGGATGGCATAGACAATTTTAACTTAAGCTGTTCAATTCTTGGAAGGACAGCTCAGATAATGTATTATCAAACTATTCGTGCAACTTGCAAAAATAAAGTAGTCCTTTTTCCTCTATATCTGATCAATATGACAAAATACAACGGCATCTCCAATTTGACATTACAAAATAGGAGACGATTGTTATCTTTTTGGACCGCCCACCACCAGCTTTTTTTTTCCCAATACCTCTACTTCCACACTTTTTCCAGCTTCAATTATCCCATTGTTAAGATATATACCTGGTTTTAAACATATATCCATAAACATTTCCAAGGAAAATAACGTCACGTGATTTCCTACACAAGTGAAGTCACCTTGGAAAAACATGGAGTATAAATAAAGATATAAACAGCCTTCATATATTGATTTTCAGACATGCCAATTTGAGTTAATAAGCTTGGATCTTATCAAGCTATCCTAAACAATAAGTGTTGGATTAGCATAGCAAATTGCTCATAAATCCATATATTTAATATGCCTATTCGAAAATGTAATGACTAATTTCTAACCGAAAAAAATAATGACTAGTTAGGTCAAGAGGGATGTTCTCTTTGTAATCAAGTTGATAAGGACCTTTAGCATAATAACTACCTCGTTTATGAGGAAGAAGTGCAGATAACAAATTGTCATATTATATTAGCATTCTCCCCAAGTAAGTATCTTTTTATTTTTATATATAGGGGCACGGGTGTGGAGACCCATCAACCTAGCAACCCATTAAATATCCTACAAATTGAATAGGTTAAGCTCAAGCCTTTGGCCGTATAGGTGGTTATAACCTAGCAGTATTTGGGTTTACTTCCCGGCTGTCGGCCGTGCAGGGGTTCCCTGGGTTATCAAAAAAAAAAATCTTTAATTCTTGAATTTAAAATCCCCCAACAGCCCAATCAACTACGCCAATCTTATGGTCGAGGAAGCATGATTAGTTATAGTAAAGAGTAAGTGCATTTTGCAATTTGTATCGTTTCTTAAGAAAATGACATTGTCAACATGGAGTGATCCTAATACCAATATTCAATAATTGCAAGATAGAGAGGTTAAGTAAGTATAACTTTTTTTTATTGTAAAGAACAAGTGTATTTATAGGGGGTGTGAAATGAGAAAGAGAGGTAAAATGGGTTAGAGTTAGGACACCATACCTCCACCGTGAGACTTATGTAATCATAAGGGGGGTATTAAGCTTGCTCATCTAGTAGGGCAAGTCTCACTTTTGGACCAATTGCTCCTTTAAATTGCATGGTCAATTAATGCCCCCAAATGGGCATGTTTTAGGAACAACCTCACCCTACCTAATGTTGAGGGCTAGACTGTATGGATCGATTTGGTGCTCGGGCTCGGACCGAGGTATGAAACCAGGCCTTGGGCAGAAAATCGGCTTGGTATATCCTTGTCAACCTCTGGCCCTCCGATATAGACTGCAATCCGATATTGTCCGGGCTGCATCAGACAAGTTGAAGCCCAGTAGAAAGGACGAATATATATATTTTTTTCCATAATAGATTTTTGTGTTTGTATGGAGTTTAGATAGTCAGCACTACAACAAAATGAGCATTGAAGATTTTTCGCATTGACGATGTTGATACTTCTTCAATATATAACTCGAGCCTCTCCATATAGCGTCTTAACTTATACATATAATTATAATGGACGGACCCATGAGGCCACTAGATTCATGTTCACTAGACTTAGTTATAGGCATGGGTGCTCAATATGTCCTCCCAAGCCCGCTCAACAGGTGTGAGATCAAATGAAGAGACTTAGGAAATGATTCACGTGAGAAAGCCTACCTAGTCCAACCATGCATACTTCATAATGGACGGATTTGGTTAATAAACTTAAGTGCGTGAGATCACGTAAATAAGTAAGTAAACAATGATCACTCCACTATGCACATGTTAAATCACCACCTATGCAACCTGACAACGAATAACAAAATCTCATTGGATTTGATGGAGATGATAAGCAGAAAAAAATGAATCTCGCTAGATTTGAGGGCGCAAATAAACCTTCCTCTGTACACGAAGGAATCAGATTAGCCCTCCTTTTGATTCAAGAAAAGACATTTTTCAGGCAAAATACCCTTTATAATAGTAAATCTCGTGAAACCATGAATTTGTGCAGAAATAAGGAAAGATCAATAATCATCATCCAACAATTTTTTCTGTGATAATAGTCTAACAGCTTTTCTAAGTTGAAGTCCACAAGTCCTTGTGCAAATCTTTCAAGTCTACCTCCTCCATTTTCATATAGTTAAGCTTCCTCCACGGAAGGTTAAAATCAATAAAAATAAAAGTACGGCGATTCTGACCTCATGTAGATAAATAATGATGATGGTGCCACCATCCATCAGAACCCCCTCACCCTTTTTATGTTTCTGAGGACTGCAGGCGTCAGCGTCCTTGTGCAAGGGGCAGGATCAGCGGATCACTATGCCTGATGCATTTTCTGCTGCTAAAATAGCCATTACATAATTTAAGAAAAAGTGTCAAATGTGGTCATTAAAAAATAAAAGAGTTTAGAGTGAAATTCGTTCTAATTAAGAGTATGAAATGGCCGATTTAGTATCAAATAAGGATTTGAGCTCGCCGGCCAACAGGCCAAATTCACCTTGGTCAACATTTTCTGGCTATTTAAATTGAGGCAAATTTATCCAAAATTTGTAATTGGGTAAAAAAATAAAGAAAATTTCCAAATGAATTGGGATTAAGTTTTCCTTTTCAATTTCACGTTTTCCGGTCCCTTCCGTTGCACTTCTTAGAAACTCCTCCATTGCTTCCTCTCCTTCCTCTCAAGCCAAGCCATCACCACCGCCGCCACCGATGGGAAGTCCGATCTCCTATGTACCTGAGGATTGAGAGCCACCACGGCAACGGCACCGCAGTTCCTATGGCGGGCCGTTCCTCCATTTTTCACCGCACGGCTCCTCCCATCTCCTTTTCCTGTAATTTTTTTTAGCTGCTTCTGAGGCAAAATCGAGGTCTTGGATTTGACGTTTGTCCATTCACTTTCGATGGATGCTAGAGTCAATCCATTGTATTGAAATCCGAGTATCGGATAACTCCTCCAATAAGATGAGTTGAATGAGAATTGTTATGTAGCTCATTCCAGTAGCTTTACACGCAAACCATAGTGGTTTTGATGAATTACTTTCGGCTTGTGCTTGTGGTGTTTCTGATCTTTTGTCATTGTCTTGGTCGGGGCTTCTAGCTACATATTTTCATCGATGAATCCTTTTTCAGTATGTAATTTCTGTATCTTTAGAAACGGATCGGATGCAACCACTTTTGAAGCTAGCTCTAGAACCAATCATGTGACACTTTTGCCTTTCAAATTTCTGGTTAAGCGCTTTCTAGTTTGACTTGGCGATCATTGAGTTGTCTTTCACACCGACTGGTTTTAACATATCTCCACAAAGTGCTAAGTTTCACTACAACTATAGAAAAAAATAATGATCAAAGGACTCCACTTAAACAAGCTTTCACTACTCACTTTTCTCTCGACCCTATGCCGCATTTTTGGCCCATTCTTTGTGGAAGTAAGTAATCTGACCGTTAATGTTTAACTAGTTTCATACGTTAGTTAACCATTTAACGGAGCATCTGTTGTTTTAGTGGATTTGGATTGAACATCTCTGTTTGTGGCTTTTCAGGTGTAGGATGGAAATAGAGTCCGATTGCTTTAGTAATATATATCCTTTAAATTTGATATCTTGTCTTTTCTTGTTCAAATGGAGTAGTATGGCAGTTTCACTTTTCTCGGATTTGCTTCTCCTTAACGGTGTCCACAGTTTTGGCGTATGGTGGGAATGGAGTTACCATTTGCATGATTGCCATGCTAGGCATTACAAACAGGATCAAACTGAAAACTTGGAGGGTATGTTTTGGTTCTACATGAATCACGTCAACCAAAGGGTTGTTTCATATAATGACGTTTACTTATATCTTGATGTGAGTTCGACTGCTGATGTAGTCAGATCAGAATCATGACAAAAAGGGAGGTTCACACAGTGCACTAAACTTTGTAAGTGTTATGCGTTGGGCTTCTAACTCCTGTGCATGCATGGGTTCTTTACCCTCCTAACATTGCATTGTGGAAGTTATTAATGTGTTTTGACCAGTTTGATCATAATCAAATCACAGAGGCATGTTCTGCTCTGCTAAGCTAATCATTCGGTTTTGATGTCCATACGAGGCATGTTTGGAAAAGCAGTTTTCTATGTGCTTTCAATCCCTGGAGCAAAGTCTCCGACAAAAAAAAATAAAAATCCTCGGAGCAAAGTCTCTCATTTCTAGACATAACTTTCCTGCTGAACACTACATATTATGGAGGCTTGGTTACGTATCATTCATGGCTTTTTCAGATGTTCTATAGGTTTGCAGTCTGGTGAGCTTCTTAGCCGTCTTGGTTTTACCTCATTGAATATTACAGCATTTTCTCTTCCTTTTGCTTTGCAGACACTATAGCGATACTGGCCTTGAAGTGCCCCCGTGGTTCCTTCTTTAATGAGGACGTCTCTTTTATATGCAGTTTTTGATTGCTTCACGAGGAAGTATTGAGTGTACTAACAATGTAGGTATGACGCGGATTAGACAAAATATCACCATCAAGAGTGACCACCCCAAGGGCTATCATTTTCGTCATGCTCACAGGTCGGTTCTTGCTCAGTTTCAAATACTCTTAGTTGAGAAACTGATATAACTTGGAAGAAAACTCAAGCAAAGAACGGGGTGGGAGTGCGGAGGGAGAAGGATACTTCAGGTGGGAGCTAATCGAAGTAAGTAAGCGTGTCACTTTTGTTTATGCAAAGAAAAAGGCACCAATACTAGCAGCCACCCGCGCCCGCAAGAACCAAAGAAAGAGAGAATGAAGTACTAGCATATATAGTCCGCATGTTGCAACGAAATTAACATTTACCAAAATCATAGGTATGAATGGTAGGTACCCATCATCAAAGCACCTAATTTGATACGATGCAAGAAGTGAAGCGACACTAAAAATTGAAGAAATACCGTTCAGCAAGTCCAAAAAGAATTAATGAAGCGTGCAACACTGCGGTTCTATCAACAGAGTAGAAGACAGCGTTTTGATCTAGCCAAATAGGAAGAGAAAACAAAAAGAGTCCCTCCACGGCAGTTCATGTAACATAAAGAGACATCAATTAGTGTTGGGGAGAGCCGGGCAACAATTTGCCAAAGATTAAACTCAATTCACAATCAATATCTCCGAAAGCAAACCGATTGAAATTAATTTAATTCCAGCAGCAACCAACAATATTCTAAAAATACAGTCTCCCAATTATAAGGAGACAAATGTAACAAACAACATCAAGATTTAATGTGAAAACCTAGTATGAGAAAAACCACGGACAGCCCAAAAAATTTCACTAATCACCAAGAATAGCAAAATACATAAAGTTCTTCTCCAATCACACACTAAAAGCACAACATCAACAATATAACAGCATTTCTATCACCACGTAGATGGATTTATATAAATAGAGGAACAAAATTCTAATCACGATTGGAGAATTCGAAGAAAATTCTCAAATCGATCAACTCATAACATTTGGTCTCTTGACCAACATACTGAAATTTAAGCCAATTCGGTCGATGTTTGGCATTTGGATGGGGACCACAAAGCGGCGCCCCTTTTCTTCTCTTCTCCCGTGCAAACTTTCTCCTCCTTTGTGAGAAAGTATTAGGTGGTCGCTAACCACCGTGTCATAGGCTGACGTCACATACTTTTTCGATGAAATCTAATCATAAAATGACATGTGGCAACGACATGGACAAATATAAAAATATTAAAAATATGTCCAGATTTGTTTCTCTCTCTTCCTCTCCTTCTCCATTCACGGCGAGCTCTCCTTCATCCACAACCGCGCGTTCACACATCTCGCCGGCAGCCGTGTATTCTTTTATTTATTTATGCCTTTCGAGCATCCAGTCTCCGGCGGCCATGGACCGCCGGCGAACTACCTCTATTGTTTTTCTTTTAGCTTTTTAAGGCCATGGACCACAAAGGCTCGCGGCCATGGAAAGCGCCGTCACCGGCCATGGACGAGCCAGTCTCGCAAGCGACGCCGACGCTCGTCCATGGGTGTCGTTCGGCTAGATCTGGAGCAGCGCGCAGATACAGATCTGGAAATTTAGGCGCTCACGGCCAAGCCATCTAGATATGAAGTCTTGGCCGTGAACCCAGGCTGGTTTTCTCTCCACAGAGATCTGGAAATCGCCGACGCTCATCTGTTGATGCCGACAACGGAGCCTTTGCCGCGAGCGGAGGCTGCTTTGCTCTTCGCGGACGAAGGCTGCTTCATGGAGTGTGAAGCTTTACTGCAACCGCTGCCCTTACAACGGAAGGTAAATCGCTTCAAATCCATCAGCCCACAAGAGGTTACGAACAAATTGAAGACCAGCAAAACAGTATCATGCTTTTCAACGAGGACGACGAGGAGTTCGAGCGCCAGCGGTGGGGGATTGAGCGCGCCGTTGTGGATAGAGGAGAGCTCGCCATGAACGGAGGAGGAGAGGAAGAGAGAAAAATATCTAGACAAATTTTTAATTTGGATTAATACTACGAAAAACTCTAAATTGATACCTATGCGATAAATTTATCCCAAACTAATACCTTAAGCTAGTACACCCGTGACAAATTTATTTCAGTTTTTTTTTTGGGTTAATACCACGAAAAACCCTAAACTGGTACACTTGTGACAGATTTACCCCAAACTATTTTTTTGACCATAAAAAACCCAAAACTGGTACATTTGTGACAATTTTACCCCGAACTATTTTTTTGACCACAAAAAATCTCAAACTGGTACACCTGTGACAATTTTACCCTGAACTATTTTTTTGACCACCAAAAACCCCAAACTGGTACACTTGTGACAATTTTACCCCGAACTAATTTTTTTAATATTATTTTTTTATTTTTCAAATTTTTTTAGTTTTTCTTTTCTTTTCTTTTTCCTTTCCTTTTCTTTTTTTTTTCCTTCATCTTCATTGGACCAACAATGGATTGTTATATTGTAATTGATACCATAATAATGTGACACGTAACATAAATGCTACATTTTGACCCAAAAAAAAAACATAAACGCTAAATGAAAGACTTTCTTTTATATGCATGAATTTTCATGCCAACCACTTTTTTCTACATTTAAATGTCTCACAAAAAAGGCATTATATTGTTGTCGTGTCTTTCTTATTTTTGGGTGCAAGTGGATAGGCAAACTGATGGGGTCCAACGTAGGCATGTTACCTAAGCTTGGAGTACAGCTAATCAACAATTTCTATACTTCCTGCTTGCCAATTTAATTTAACAGATTAATTTACAAAATTAGTATATTTTATATATAAGATGAGAGATATTATATGTGCATGGCGATTCATAAATCAATATGATCACTTGAAATATATAATAAATGAAACGAGAGACATTTAAATGTAGAAAAAAGTGGTTGGCATGAAAATTCATGCATATAAAAGAAAGTCTTTCATTTAGCATTTATGTTTTTTTTTGGGGTCAAAATGTAGCATTTATGTTACGTGTCACGTTTTTGTGGTATCAATTACAATATAACAATCCATTGTTGGTCCAATGAAGATGAAGGAAAAAAAAAGGAAAGGAAAAAGAGAAGAAAAGAAAAACTAAAAAAATTCGAAAAAAAATAATATTAAAAAATTAGTTCGGGGTAAAATTGTCACAGGTGTACCAGTTTGGGATTTTTGGTGGTCAAAAAAATAGTTTGGGGTAAAATTGTCACAGATGTACCAGTTTGGGGTTTTTTATGGTCAAAAAAATAGTTTGGGGTAAATCTGTCACAAGTGTACCAGTTTAGGGTTTTTCGTGGTATTAACCCTTTTTTTTTTCAGTTGAGTTTTAATGTCAAATTATTTTGTTAAATGACACGCGACAATTGATTGATGTACTATTTTTATGTTTTACTCTTTGTTTGTCATATGTGTACCGGTTTGCAATTTTTTATGGGATTAATTCAATTTAACAGAAATCAACGGAGGGTAAATTTGTCATAAATATATTAATTTGAAATTTTTAGTGGTAAAAATATGAATTTAAGATAAATTTGTCATAGATATAATAATTTGATGTTTTTTGTGATTATAAAATTAATTTTATTACGAATATATTATATTGAGATTTTTCGTGATAGTAATTATTTTAATTTTTTTATATATGTTCACGACATTATCACATGTTAATTTATGATTGGGTTTCGCCCCAAAAAAATCATTCCACGCTAGCATATAATATGGTACATATAAGCACCGAGTACTTCTCATGTGTTTTCTGAATTTTACTGTTCCTTTGCTTGATCAGTCGCTATCAACGGTGTCTATCTCCACGTCCTTTCGTCCACTGCTACAGCACAAACATCTAGGTCGTAGGTATGAGAACGGTCGGGGGAGCTGAGACCGCGTTTAACACGACAACTTCCTCTTCCACCGTCCTCATAAATGTGTGAAACTGGCCTGGGGCCCTCCCTTGTCTGGCCTCTTCCCTTCTACCGTCGACGAACATTGCTTTCCCTCTTCACCCCTCCCGAGGCAATGATCAATTAAGTAAAGAGTCGCTACTTACTATGCCAAAACTGACAATCTCTCTCGACGAGGCCCAAATGAATTGCATGCTTAGTTTAAATTAATGATTGCGTTGTTGTTTTGTACGTCGTCATAATATCTCTGAACAGCTCTCGTTGATTAATATTTGGCGAAACGAGCAGTTCCCTTCGTATTAGAAAACTATGAGGTGAACATGATCAATGGAGTAATGCTCTCCGAATCCCCGACACCCTTTCCACAAACGAGAAGATGTTATTGTATCGCTTTTCTAATTCTATAGTCCAAGTTGAACTGGCTGAAGCCGTGAGAAGCGCCGAGTTCGAGATATCCTTTCCACAATCTCTCAATAAATATTTTGAGATTAATTATTTATTAGACAATAACCCATCGTGATCAAACCGAAGTGCAAAAAGAAAAGGAAGACAACTAAGAAGTTAAGAAGTTTCAAATTCTGCAACATGGATGCAAGATCAGTTTCCATAAGCAGTGTGCTACGCATTGAATTTTAGTGATGGTTGCTTCATTTCATAAGTATAAAGCTAGGGAATCCAAACTATGGTTTACACAATGATTAGTGCAATGGTGATATAGCACAACTGACTACTTTTGGCGTTAGATATGGGACAATGGGTTTTGGCAGGACTGAATCATCATGCCAAATCCAACGGTCAGACATCTATTTATCTTGATCGCACAATCGAGATGCTTTGTCATCCAATGGTTGAGATTAATTTTCTTTCATTCGACGGCTGAGATCGTGCAAGGAACTTTGAGCCTGAAGAAGCAGGGCACTGCAGAAAAATGTGTATTCGTGCTACTACATTTCTATTTAGAATTGTAAATAATGGTTGAAAAGATGTTTCGAAAACCTGATCCATCATGCACGGTAAACTTTATCACGATTGATCCAGGACAATCGATTACAAATCTTGCGAAGCTGTAACAAAAGACAACGCAAAAATAGTCTCCCATAGTTTAAATGATAAGGTAATGTTTTATTAATTCTATTTCATGTCACTAAGATTACACATAGGTTACATTTAACTATAACATAGTGTATATGTCATTGAGGATTTTATGCTAGTCCATCACTGTATGTTAAGATTAGATGCATATAGCCATCGCATTAAAATAAATCTTTTTTTTGGTACGGGCATTAAAATAAATCTTGCTCAAGTTTTAAACCAAAAAAAAATCCAAGGATAGTTAATTGGTATCACATAATTCCATTTAAAAATCATGTCTAGACCATGCACACATTACATAATCGTTTAGTTTCTAGTTAACATTTTGGAGAAGCCTTGTTGCATTGGATGATAATGAAGCTATGCTTTTGATTTGCTTTGTGCATCAAGGTTCTTTCTTTTCCAAGCAATTTATTTACCGCTTTGATTATTAAGTGTTACATTATTGTTTGCGTACTCGTATGATCACCCATTATATGTTAGTGGTTTAGGATTAAGATTGACAAAAATTACTTGAAAAACATTTTGAAATAAAGAGAAAAGGCACCAAAATGGCATTAAATTAATCTAGCGTAATCATGTCCTCATATCCATAAATCTCTAGTTCTCAAAAGTAAAATGTATTTCACATTTTACTTGGGTTTCTAATTGACTCATACTATATTAGTGGCGGCTCTAAAATAAATTAAATTTCATGCGTAAAATGATTTAATTGAAACCCCAAGTTGCAATTGGTATAAGTTTGGAAGAGTCTGTGTTAGGCGACGACACTATCTCTTCAATGAGTAATTGTTCGTGTCCGCCTAGTAATCCATTTGCTTTCTCTTGTTGGTTCACTTTGAGAAGGTCGCTTACTAGTGCACATATCTCTAAATATTAATATGAATTGAGCTAAGGATATATTGTGAATAAAGAAAGTGAGTCAAAACTTGGCCCTGCCATAATATTCTAGAGATAATTCGATCATGACGGACTCATCTTCCGTCCTTTAACGAGATTGCCTCGATCCAGTATGGCTTTATTTTCCAGCTTTGACCGAGTCAATTGGTGTAGTCAAATTTTGGACGCCAACCATATATAGAACCTACATGAATTTCATATGCTTTGATAAATTTAGAAATTTATCACTTACAAGATTAAGCTTTGAATGAAAAATATTGCACCTTCGACACAACTTTTTCTTTTGAGTATTTTGAAGATAGTTTTAAACAATTACGATCAATAAAAAAAAAATTTACGGAGAATTAAGCAAATGTAGGTTCTTAAGTCGAAGTGGTTTGTTGTTTTTTGGCGTCAAATTCCCACCGTTAATATAAATTTCGAGATGAACAAAATCACTTTTTTGATTATAAAAAATATAAAAATTTTCTGCTTTCAAAACAATAGACAATGTCAATTTTTGTTTTTGGAATAATTAATTTTATCCGTGACTATTCAAACGGTGTTGTCACACGAAAAACTATATATTTACTATATAAAACCAAAAGGCAATTTATGGAAACATAACCATTCGCCCTCTTAGGTGATCAAACTCATTCATTTGACTCGGTTATTTTCTTCCGTTGTTTGACAAAATAATTTAAGGCGTGTTTGGATATTTGCTTAAGCGATCAAAATCTTGTTGCACATGCATTTTTAGTTTTTTAGTACTCGAAACGCTTGAGACTTTCGAAACATATACACGAAAATAATTATTTGATTTTTTTGTTAATTTTTAGATTTGGATAATATGTTTGAATTTTGGTGACTACTCAAAAATAGTTAATTATATTAACTAATTATGCTACTCGCAGCATATTCATTTTTTGAGTAAAGAGAAGAACATTATTATGGTTTATGTGTGACAAATTAATGTATCCTATTACCTCTTTCCTCTGTCTAGAGAAGAACATTATTATAGTTTATGTGTGATAAATTAATGTATCCACCTTACCAAAAAAAAAATAAAAATTAATGTATCCTTTTACCTCTTTCCTCTGTCCCCATCATTGGGGAGAGAGTAAAGAGAGAGAGATGGAGTGAGTTTAAATATCGAATCACATCAATTAGGGTCCAAGATAACTGATCTCCTATTTTCGTTGTTGCTTGTTGGCATTTCTGGAATTAGAGGATTAAACGATTATTTGAGAAGGATTTTTTTCTTTCTAGAGAATCCTTATGCTTGATTCTAGATTATGTTAAGGACATTTAATTGGCTCGTCTATCAGAACATAGATTATCTCCTCAGAGGGAGAAAAAAGAGAAGCTTGTGGGTTGGACTGCCCCTCCAACTGATTGGGTTAAACTCAATATAGACGAGGCTTCTAAAGGCAACCCAGGTCCCGCTTCAGTAGGTGGGTTTCCGCATAATGAATGAGGCAACTGGCTCACTAGATTTGCTCAAACTGTGGTAGTGTGTTCTTCGCTCAAAACAAAATTGTGGGGTATCCTTTTGGGTCTTAAAATGGCAATTTCTTTGGACATCCCCAAACTTGTCATGAAGGTGGACTCGTAAGCCACTATTTCACTACTCCATAAATCAACTCCCGCTCTGAACTTTGGTGACACGCTCATTTCTCATATTCAGAATCTTTTAATGTATTTCTAGCATGTCAAAATTCTACACAATTTTGGGGAAGGAAACTCATGTGCTGATTGGTTAGCAAATTATGTCATTCACTCTTATGATGTGAATAACACCTTAATTTTACATAGGCCACTGAGAAGTTTGATTCCTTTATTAATAGAAGATTAGGTCGGATCTAGTTTTGTTAGGCAAGTTCTGATGTAACTTTTGGGCTTCGCCCCTTTCAATACCAATATATATATATATATATATATATATATATATATCAAATCAAATTGCAAGATATGAATTGAGAATCGATCGATTCTATTACCTATGATGCGCAACTTTGTAGTGGTCCTCTTAACTATCTCCTTCTAACACTGGGAAGCAAACCAGGGGATGTTCAGGGTCCAAAAGCTTTGATTCTTCAGTCATGGAATGATTTTCAATGGGTTCCATTTGGCTCTAATTCTATGATGAAACTATTCTTCCAATAGAAGCATTAGTAGTGGGCTTTGCTATATAGACCAATGTTATGATATTGGGACTTGAACTTTGACCTAATGTGCAATGTTATTTTTGAACTTTTAATTTTTTCAATGTGATTCATAAACTTTTGGTACATGTTCAATTAAATCCTTAGACTATATAAAAATATTCAATATTGTTCCTGAATTTAAATTAATTTAACGACAATATTGAATATTTTCATATAGTCCGAGGATTAGATTTAACATATTCCAAAAGTTCGTGAACTATATTGTACAGATTAAAAGTTCAAGGACGGCATTACACATTAGACCAAAGTTCATAGACCACATTAAACAAATTAAAAACTGGATGATCACATTGCGCATTAGGCCTAAATTCAAGGACCCTTTATGTCATTTTTTACTGAGGAAATCACGCATCAATAAATCTCAATCAAACAACTCAAATTACATATTTGGATCTTCCTATTTGAGTGAGATTATCAAGTCGTCCTCTATTTGAATTGCACAATCTATGAATAGGGCTCCCTGCCACTATAGTGTTCCAGAACCAAGTAGTTTCAATTGCCTGTCCAAAGTTGAGCCCTAGATTTTTTGCAGCACATTAAAAGGTCACTTTGACCATCTCAGATGAGTTTTGTTTGTCCTGCAACAAGCTAACGCATCCCTTGACGGAATAATGATTTTTCCATTCTTACTTTGATCAATACATGGTGTTGATGTTACAGTTACGCAAATCGAACGTCACATCGATAACGGGCGCATGCACTCGGAGGGGAGATCCTGCTATGCCATTAGATGAAGCATGTATTGAGTCGAGTATTATCTTTTCAGAACAACGCTACTGTGGGTGGAAAGTTGGTTTATAACATTTGTTCATTAAAAAAATGATGTTATAAGGAGCAAATGAGTCATGTTTAAGCAAACACCAGCAAACTCCATCACATCATCATTATTATTATTACCATTAGTACCATAGCAGCAGCTTAAGTCGACACTAAGAGCACACAAATTACTCTTGCAAGCGTATGCTCAGTCACCGTTTCACCCGGCGACGACGGGCACACTCCGTAAAGCAACGGTCTCAATGGTGAGGCCGGGGCCAAACCCTAACAGCACCCCAAACTCCATCCCCTCCCCCGTCGTGGCCTTCCCTTCCTGGATCGATTTTTTCCTAATCTCGTCCAGAATAAAGACAACACACGCGCCGAGCGTGTTCCCATACTCTTGCAGCACGTGCCTCGCAGCTCTTAGTCTCTCTTTCCCCAGTCCAAATCCCGCTTCTATGCAGTCAAGAATCCTCCTACCCCCGGGATGCGGGGCCCAGAAGATGGAGTTCCAATCCGTGACATTAATGGAGCGGAAAGCTTCGGCCAAATTCTCTTCCAGGTCGGCGGAGATCAGTTCCGGCACCTTCTCCGATATCCTCATGGTGAGACCGGCCTCACGATGATGGCCTTCAATCTCCTTGTCGGAGTCCGGTACCACCGACTGCGAGGCTGAGATGATTTGGAAGATCGGCTGTTCCGTGGTCGTGGGCAGGGGAGCAGCACCGACGATCATAGCCGCCGCGCCATCGCCGAAGAGCGCATTACTCACTAGGTACACCGGATTGTCCTCGGAGGGAGCTTGAAAAGAGATGATGGTCGTCTCGGCGCAAATGACGAGCAGCCGAGCCCCGCGGTTGTTCTCTGCAATGTCCTTGGCAATTCGGAGCACGGTTCCCCCGGCGTGGCAGCCAAGATTGTAGAGCATGATCCGGTTGACCGAACGTCGGAGGCCGAGCATTTTGAGGAGTCGGAGGTCCACGCCCGGCATGTCCACGCCAGACATGGAACAGAAGACGAGGTGGGTGATCATCGATTTTGGTTGACCCCATTCTTCGATGGCCTTTGTGGCGGCTTCCATGCCGAGCCTCGGGAGCACGTCGATCGTCAAATCTTGACGTGGGTTTAGTGATGCGGCACCGAAGGAGCATAAAGCTGGGTGTTGCTTGAGAGTTTCTTCGTTCAAGTGAAAATGTCGTTTCTTTATCGCAGATTTCTCACCTGCAAGTAACCATCGTCAGAAAATCAATCGACTTTGACACAATCATTAGTAATAAAACATTTGCAGCAGCATTGTCGAAAACATATGCTCCGATTCATACATTTCCTAATAAGTAACATTTAACAATTGTGGCACTCCGATACTGATGCACATAAGGGGACCCGTTATGCAACTAGACGAACCTGCGGGCTTGAAGTCAACGATGTCGGATTAAGCTCAAATTTGGTGGGCTGAAGCGAAACGGCGTGCTGATCAATACTCACTGCCTTTGGCCGTGATTAACGATGGATTTTCGCGATTCGAGATTGTTTAGATGGATTTTTCTATTTTTTTAGTATTTTTTTTATTGATTAATTTAATAATGGCAGTTTCGTAATTTTACGTTTTGATGATTACGTTTCCTAATAGGGTTAGGTTTGGGTCTTTATAAGCTTGTTTTAGGGTTTCTTTTGAGCAGACTTGAATATTGTTGATTTGATAATCATATTTGGAGAACGAATTTGTTCTTCTTTCGAATTTTCTTGTTCAGTCAAATTTTCTATCGCGTTTCGGCATCAATTGGTATCAGAGCACAGGTTGCTTGAATCAATGGCTGAACAGAATCGCGGTCGTGGACGGCGGGCTCGTGGTGGCCGGGGGCGTGGAGGCGTTCCTAAAGCAGACGACCAACCGCGTCTAAGAGATCTGCGAGACGTAGAAATTGAAGAACAGAGAAGACGAATCCAGGATTTGGAGCGACAACTTGCGGAGGCGAGGTTGGACGTTCAATCCGAAGAAGTAGCGGAATCTGAGAATTCATCCGATGATGAAGAAGAAGACGTAAACCCTTTTGGGGTTCTGAACCAGGGGCGGAATCGAGGAGTACGACCTGGAAATCAGCGTTCTTTTCAAAATTTCAGAATGAAGATCGAGATTCCCGAGTTTAATGGTAAGGCTCATCCTGATGAGTTTATTGATTGGTTGCATACGGTAGAACGGATTTTTGATCTTAAAGATTTAACTGAGGGGCAAAAAGTGAAGTTAGTGGCTATTAGGCTGCGAAAACATGCTTCAATTTGGTGGGAACACGTGAAAAAGCAACGGGCTAGAGAGGGGAAGCCGAAAGTGGATCGCTGGGAAAAGATGAAAAAGTTATTGCAGAAAAAATTTTTGCCTACCCATTATAGGCAAGAGGCGTTTATTGAGTATCATAACGTCAAGCAGGGTGACAAAACAGTTGAAGAATTTACTGAAGAATTTGATCGTCTGCGGATGCGTTGTGATGTGGCGGAGGAAGACGAGCAGACAATTGCACGATATCTGGCAGGGCTGCGGTATGAGATCTCTGATGTTATCCAATTACAGCAATATTGGACGTATGAGGATGTATGCAGACTAGCCCTAAAGGTGGAGGGGCAGTTTAAAAGAAAGAGCAGTAAGTCCAAGTGGTCTAACAGCGGTTCTAAGTGGACGAGCAACAGTTCCAAGTGGTCAGATAAAGAGCCCCGGGGGAAAGCAGGGAGTTCTTCAGCTCCGGCAGCAGTTAAGGGCGCTGGTACAAAATCTGCAACAAAAGGAGAGCAGGGTAGTGCAGAATCTAGCAGGGGAGGAGCTGCAGGCAAGCGATGTTTTAAGTGTCAAGGATTCGGACATTTTGCTGCTGATTGTCCGAACCGACAGTTTGTGACACTTGTAGATAATCCAACTTTTGATGAAGAACCAACTTATGATGAATCTGATGGCGAGCAAGCAGACGCGGATCCAGATCCGGAGGACATTATTTATGCCGATTCTGGTGAGTCTTTAGTTGTGCGTCGGATTTTAAATATTGCTGAGGTAGATGATGAATCGTGGCTCAGGCATAATATCTTTCACACTAAGTGCACTAGTGGGGGAAAGGTGTGTAGTATGATAATTGACGGGGGGAGTTGCGAGAATGTAATATCTACCATTATGGTAGAAAAGTTGGGGTTAAAAACTGTCGAACATCCTCAACCATATAAGCTGTCATGGCTTAAGAAGGGGAATGAGGTAAAAGTGAGTAGGAGATGTTTAGTGCAGTTCTCGATTGGGAAGAAATATGTTGATGAAGTGTGGGGTGACGTAGTTCCAATGGATGCTTGTCATATCCTGTTAGGAAGACCTTGGCAGTTTGATATGAAAACACAGCATGACGGATTCAAGAATACATATACATTCAAGAAGGATGGCCGGACCATTACTCTGGGTCCTTCAGATTTGAGAAAAGAAGGGAAAAGTAATCTGCTTTCCAAATCGGAATTCCAGGAGGAGGCGGTGGATGCCCCAGAGCTTTTTACTGTCGTAGTCGTGGAGCAGAATCTTGATATTCCAGAAATTTCAACTCAAGTTCTGCCTATACTTGAGGAATTTGCTGATGTCGTGCTAGAGGAATTACCACCTGGATTACCACCCATGAGGGACATACAGCATTGTATAGATCTCGTTCCAGGAGCTGCTATTCCTAATAAGGCAGCTTACAGAATGAATCCTAAGGAGCATGAGGAGATGCAGAGGCAAGTGCAGGAACTATTAGAAAAAGGTACAATTAGAGAGAGCATGAGCCCTTGTGCGGTGCCAGCTTTATTGGTTCCTAAGAAAGACGGGTCGTGGAGAATGTGCGTGGATAGCAGAGCTGTCAACAAGATCACAATCAGGTATCGCTTTCCTATTCCGAGATTTGATGATTTAATTGATCAACTGCATGGAGCGACTATCTTTTCGAAGATAGACTTGAGGAGTGGATATCATCAGATTAGGGTACGTCCTGGAGATGAATGGAAGACCGCTTTTAAAACTCGAGATGGTTTGTATGAGTGGATGGTAATGCCTTTCGGGTTATCTAACGCATCGAGTACCTTTATGAGACTGATGAATCAGGTGTTTCGTCCATTTATTGGCCAGTTTGTCGTCGTATATTTCGATGATATATTGGTTTATAGTGCATCGACTGATCAACACTTGCAGCATTTGAGAAAAGTGTTCGAGGCATTGAGGGAGCAGAAATTATATGCTAATACTAAGAAGTGTCACTTCTTGACTGATCGTGTGACCTTCTTGGGATATATAGTAACTAAGGAGGGCATTCATATGGACCCAGCTAAGGTTGACGCTATTACAAGTTGGGAGATTCCGAAAAATATTCACGAGGTACGTAGCTTTCATGGGCTTGCGTCTTTTTATCGAAGATTTATTCGGGATTTCAGTACTATTATTGCACCTCTGACGGATTGTCTGAAAGGAAGTAAGTTTATGTGGACTAAGGAGGCAGAAGCTGCCTTCCAATTATTAAAGAAGAAGGTGACTGAAGCACCTGTTCTCGTGCTTCCTGATTTTAATGAGATTTTTGAGGTGCATTGTGATGCCTCAGGTGTTGGTATTGGGGGTGTCCTAAGCCAAAGATGTAAACCTGTGGCATTCTTTAGTGAGAAGTTGAACGAGGCGAAAAGGAAATATTCAACTTATGATAAAGAATTTTATGCTATAGTGAGGAGTTTGGAGTATTGGAGGCATTATCTTATCTCGAAAGAATTTATTTTATTTTCTGATCATGAAGCCTTGAAATACATCAATGGACAGCACAAATTGAATGCAAGGCATGCAAAGTGGGTAGAGTTCCTTCAAGTTTTCAATTTTTCCATCAAGCATAAGGCAGGGGTGCTAAATAGTGTGGCAGATGCGTTGAGCAGAAAACACTCTTTGCTGTCTACGATGCAGGTAAAGGTTCTAGGCTTTGATACTTTTAAAGAATTATATGTTGATGATCCTTATTTTGGAGATATCTGGAGGAAGAGCAAAACGGAACCTTTTCAGCAATTCCAGATTGTGAAAGGTTACTTATTTAAAGGAAACAGATTGTGCATTCCTCAATGTTCTTTGAGGGAATCTATTATTATTGAGGGACATGCAGGTGGTTTAGCTGGGCACTTTGGCGTGGATAAGACGAAGGCCTTACTGAATGAACATTTTTATTGGCCTCGGATGGAGCGTGACGTGACACGTTTTATAGAGAGGTGCAGGGTTTGTCATGTGGCAAAGACCAAGAGTACTAATGCAGGATTGTATATGCCTCTACCTGTTCCACTTGCACCGTGGGAGGATATCAGTCTTGACTTTGTCTTGGGTTTGCCAAGAACGCAGCGGAGTAAAGATTCAATAATGGTGGTTGTCGATAGATTCTCGAAGATGGCCCACTTTATCCCGTGTAGCAAGTCCTATGATGCTTCACAGGTTGCTCGATTATTTCTGCAGGAGGTTGTTAAGCTGCATGGAATTCCTAAGTCCATTACCTCAGATCGTGATGTGAAATTTGTGAGTCACTTCTGGCGCACTCTTTGGAGGTATATGGGTACGAGTTTGAAGTTTAGTTCATCTCATCATCCTCAGACTGATGGTCAAACCGAAGTTGTCAATCGAAGCTTAGGGAATTTGCTGCGGAGTTTGATTGGAGATAATCCGCGACAATGAGACTTGGCGTTGCCTCAGGCAGAATTTGCATATAACAGATCAGAGAACCGAACTACAGGCAAGACTCCTTTTGAAGTGGTTTATGGGCGTAATCCAATTACTCCATTAGATCTCACGCCGATACCAGTTCTCAAGCAATTTAGTTCGAAAGCTGAAGAACATGCAAAACATATCAAAGAGTTACATTCTCAGGTCCATAATCAGATCAACAGGCAGAACATGAAGTATAAGCAGCGCGTGGATATACGCAGGAAAAGAGTCGTCTTCAAGGAAGGTGATCTAGTTTGGATTCACCTCAGGAAGGAACGATTTCCAATGAGGAGGTTTGGCAAGCTTCAACCTAGAGCTGATGGACCCTTCAGAGTTTTGGAGCGAATTAGTGACAATGCTTACAAGATCGAATTGCCGGGTAAGTATAATGTATCCGGAACTTTTAATGTAGCGGATTTGTCACCTTACTACCCTGAAGAGGAAGAAAGTCCTGAGGAGATTGATGACAACAATGAAGGCGAAGCAGATTCGAGGACGAATCTTTCTCTAGCAGGGGAGGATGATGCACATAAGGGGACCCGTTATGCAACTAGACGAACCTGCGGGCTTGAAGTCAACGATGTCGGATTAAGCTCAAATTTGGTGGGCTGAAGCGAAACGGCGTGCTGATCAATACTCACTGCCTTCGGCCGTGATTAACGATGGATTTTCGCGATTCGAGATTGTTTAGATGGATTTTTCTATTTTTTTAGTATTTTTTTTATTGATTAATTTAATAATGGCAGTTTCGTAATTTTACGTTTTGATGATTACGTTTCCTAATAGGGTTAGGTTTGGGTCTTTATAAGCTTGTTTTAGGGTTTCTTTTGAGCAGACTTGAATATTGTTGATTTGATAATCATATTTGGAGAACGAATTTGTTCTTCTTTCGAATTTTCTTGTTCAGTCAAATTTTCTATCGCGTTTCGGCATCAGATACCGCTCAAATTTCTCCCGCCTAACTCCCTATCTCCTAGTTTTCACGTTGACGCGATTACATTCACATCTAGTCTAGCCAGTGGAAGAGACTGA
Source organism: Syzygium jambos (assembly GCA_031216235.1). Classification (NCBI taxonomy): domain Eukaryota; kingdom Viridiplantae; phylum Streptophyta; class Magnoliopsida; order Myrtales; family Myrtaceae; genus Syzygium; species Syzygium jambos. The sequence goes on along the minus strand of CM062226.1, from coordinate 5,434,981 downwards.
CTTACACATGATGGAGACCGTTAAGAAACATGATATGATGTATATATTACAAATTTATGATATACCTAATTAGACGAGAGAGTATAAATCGATTAAAAGGGGCATATGAGGAATCGTACTTGAGTCCTTTAGCTCCGATAAAGTAAAACATCCACATTTGAGCCACCCAACTGGATTTTGGCCAGCGTTTTGCATAATTTGTGTAGTTATTATATATTTTATGGTCCTGTTGCTTATATAACAAGGTGGGCGTGCCTTTGATTGAAAAAAGAAAAAAAAACGGAGAGCGAATGCTCTTTTCTAGAAGTTGAAGTCGCATAGAAAGATACACAATAAATTCTGTTTGCAACATGGCACATAATATTCATACCATGCTAGGACTTTATTTAGTCTTTCAATTTCATCCTTAAAACTGTGATATATAGGTTTCTCTCTCTAACAACCTTTGCTTGAGCATGGTAAGGGTCTTCAAATACTCTTCTACATAAATTTCAATGACTCTTATCTAGGAATAGTAATTTTGGACACAACCCCTCGACAAAAAACACACTGCACGTTTTAATGTGTTCGTATAAACTTAATGATGACGAGTAATAAATATGTCAAGTATGAAGTGATCCTTTTGCCCGTTTATAAGGCTTTTGGACTCGTTGACCTTAATGATTTAAAATATTCCTTCTGTTAAGACAACATGTTTAAATACATTGAGAAATACTTACAACATGTAATCTCAAGTAAGCATTTTAATATATAAGAATTAGATTCTTAAATATATTCTGATGTGCAGCCCATTTATTAAATGTGTTACGTTTGTATCGTAATGATGTCACCTAATCAATAAACACGTTGTGTCGGGATTAAAGCTAAATTTGACATGGAGAAATTTTGGAGAGAGGGCAAAGTGGAACAAATATATAAAGTATAAGGAAAAAGTTGAACTAAAATAACGATAAGCTATAAACTAAACAGAATATTCTGTCCTTATGGACAAGTTCCGTGAATGATTTTAACTAACGGGAGGATCACATTGAACCACTTTTTAAAAGTTCAGTAAAGATATTCAAAAGGAAAAAAAAAATCACGGGTGACATTGATTGATGAGTAAAAGTTCAAGAACAATTAGTGCCGTTATACAATGTCCCGTTGAGAAATTATTGCAAAAATATCTACAACAATAATGATCCATATACTAATCTATTAATGGTGACGGACAATAGCAAAAGAAAATCTGGGACATGCAAAATTGCTTACATTGTGTCGCGACCGAACTCCCGAGCCCTTTTTTTTTTGACGACATGCAAAAAGCAGGGGGGCTCGCCTGGTACGTCCTAAGTCTAGGTTTAGGACTTAACTCGGGCTCTCCCAAGCCCATACCATATCGCGACTTAAGGTTTAAATATTTAACATGCAAATGGTTTATACCAAGGAGTCGCCACTAATTGATTTGAGGTGGGTCGATTAGAAACCCAAATAAGGTGATGGGAGAATCACCCTATTCCTACGAACCAGAGATTAACTGAATTCGGGGACTTGGTTACATTAGTTGGATAACTAATGCCCTTTCGGTACCATTCTACCCTGTTCATTTTTTGAAAACATTTGTCAAGCAGTTTGGATTGATTTTAGGACCTTTCTCCTAACATGTGAGGTGATCAAGCGAGTGCATAATCAGAAAATGATTAGCAGTCATGCAGCCTATTGTTCTAGCCCTAACTAAGCCAGATGACATTCAAAACACAGCAGTTCATGCAATTATACTAAAAACATGCATAATAACAACGCGACGGTAATAATAAAACATGCAATATACTACCACGCGATCTCAGGCTTATTGAATTTAAATAAAACAATGACATGCATAATTATAAAAGATTAAAACACTAAGATAAGTCAAACATAATTTTTTTTTTTTTTTTCGGAAATTTTTTTTTCGGAAAAGAAAAAAATAAATAAAAAAATAAAAAAATAAAGTAAAAAAACTTTTTTTTGAAATTTTTTTGAAATTTTTTTTTAAAAAAAATTTAAATTTTTAATTATTTTTTTAAATAAAATAAAATAATATTATAATATTATAATAAAACCCGGTCGGGTCGGGTTGGATCCGGGTCGCCCAGAACCGACCCGGTCAACGGACCCGACCCGAGAGTTGACCGGGTCGGATCGGATGATCCGAATCGGGTCGGATCCGACCCGGGAGTAGACTCGGGTCGGATCGGGTGATCCGGGTCGGATCAGAACCGACCCGAGTCAACGGATCCGACCCGGGAGTTAACCCGGGTCGGATCGGCTGATTCGGGTTGGGTCTGACCCGAATTTCACAGACCCGGGGGGAACAGTCGCCGGCGAGGCCAAAATTGGCCATCCGCCGGCTGACCCAGGCCGGCGCCACCCCCAAATCGTCCCCCAAGGACCGCCTTCAAGCTATACCACTCACCTGAGCCGCCGTAGGACCACCGTTCACTGGCCGGCGACGAAACAAAAACGGGCTTGACTGAGGCATTTCGTCGAACATGTGGGGGGCGCGACAAAAACCGGGGAATTTTGACCTCCTCCGGCGATCCGGTCGATCCCAACGGCTTGGGTTCACCTCCGACGGCGACTAGGGATTGGGACCGATGACGGTATGGGCCGGGAATCGCGCGACGCGGCCGGCGCGAGTCCCGGCCACACCGGACACCGAAACAGGGGAAAACAGAGGCGGGGACTCGGCCGGGAGAGCTCACCGGTCGACGGTGCGTCTGGGTGGCTTCTCAGCTGCTCTGTGGGCGACGGCGACGCTACTGGTTCTCGGCCACACTCCGGCGTGACCTCGGTACGCTCTAATCTCACTCTTTCTCTCTCTTTTCTCTCTCTGTCTCTCTCTACCCTGTTTCTCTCTCTGATGGCCGACCCGAGGGGTGTTCTGGGCGTTGCCGGTCGGCTTGCTGGAGACGGCGAGACCGGCTGGGACCTGCCAGACCCTCCCGGACTCCTCTCTCTTCTCTGTTTCTCTCTCCTTCTCTCCCTATCTCCCTCGGTCTCTCTCTCTCTGAATTTTTTGGAAAAATGGCCGACCGGGGGCCTCTCTCTCTCTTCCGGTTTATAGATGGCGACGACGACGACCCTCCTGCTCCCTTGCGTTTGCAATGACGCCGGCCTGCACCGGCCTACTCTGGTCCGCGACTTTCGCGGCCATTAGGCCGGTGCCGAGCAGAGTAGGGCGTCAGACGCAGAAGAAGAATAGCGGAAGAAGGAGCTGGGGAGGCCGGGTTTTCGGGAAGGACGGGACTGGCAATTAATGCCAGTCCCGTCGGCGTGGTCGCTTGGCCTTCCTCTGGGCTGCTGACGATGATGACGAGGGGCGGCGCCGCCGTGCGTCGGCGTGACGACGCGCACAGGGGCGAACAGGGCAGGACAGCGACGGTCGCGGGGGGAAGAAGGAAGAGGAAGAGAAGGCTGGGCCGGGCTGGGCCCAGACGCGCGAGGGGGAGAGGAGAAAAGGAGAAGCGGGCTGGGCCGGCAGGGGAAAAAGAAAAGGAAAAGAGAAGAGGAAGGCTGGGCCGCGCGGAGGGGAAAGCTGGGCCGCGCGGGGGGGAAAAGCTGGAACGGGCCGGGTCGGTCTGGCCCCGACCCGGCCCGAATCGATTTTTTTTGTTTTCTTTTTTTAATTAATTAATTAATAACTCTCTTTTTTTTTGAAACTTTATTTTATTTTTATTATTTATTTATTCATTTATTTTTACAAAACTCTACTAGGCTCTATTAATGCGAAATGTGCCTAATTTCTATATGCAATGCATTTAAATTGAAATATTTTTTTGTTTAGGAATTAAAGAAAATTAATTCCTAAATTTTGTGCAATTAATTTTGGGCAAATTAAAAATAGGTGTCAACAGCTGCCCCTCTTTGAAGGTGAGCTCGCAGAGTTTGAGCTCGCAGAGGTTACGTTCAAAGATAAAATGACACCTAAATTTGGCCCATGCATGCTTAATGAATGCTATTTTTGGCGAGATTGGAGTCTCATTTTTATGATGTGATAAGATGATGCATGCTAAAGCAAATAAAAACATACCTGGGGCTACTTACCTTGCCGAAGGGTAGAGTAATTCCAGATAGTTGATATTGTGTGTCGAGGACCCGAACCTTTCTTCGGTCGGCTTGACGGAGGGGAATGGTTTGTCTAGGACCCGAACCTTTCTTCGGTCGCCTGGACTGGGGATTGTTTGTCTAGGACCCGAACCTTTCTTCGGTCGCCTTGACTGACTGGATTTTGTTTGTCAAAGTACCTGGGTGTTCTCGCCCAAGGGTTTGACGGTTTGCCTGCTGGGCTCTTGGCAGCAGGTCTTGGAAAGCTCAAACGATGAGCACCTCGGGGTCCTCGCCCAAGGATTTGATGGTTTGCCTGCTGGGCTTCTGGCAGCAGGTCTTGGAAACTCAAACGATGAGCACCTCAGGGTCCTCGCCCAATGATTTGATTGTTTGCCTGCTGGACTTCTGGCAGCAGGTCTTGGAAACTCAAACGATGAGCACCTCAAACGATGAACAACTCAGGGTCCTCGCCCAAGGATTTGATGTGAACAGAGGGAGTCAGTTCCGTGCTCAAAAGGGTGAACAGAGGGGTCAGTCCAATGTTCAAAGGGTACCATAACAATTGTAGGTACATGGATTTTTTTTGAACCAGGCATGAGTAGAATATACTTACCTGGATACGTTCCTGCCTCTTAAGGGCATGTCTCCTGTCGGGCAAGTTTTTCTTTGTGCAAACATATATGCATTCATTGGAGAAATAGACAACTGAGGCTATTCCTGAATATTGTACGAAATATCTTGATCGCGAGTCAAGATGCATTTCATTTTCAAAGCAATACCTGGTTTACCTTCTGGGTAGTTTGAAAAGAAATCTGATGATTTTGAGATCAGGTAAGGGTAGAATGTACTTACCTGGGCACATTCCCGAAGGTTTGATGTATCATCTGTTGAATAACCAACCTTTTCCGGGGCATCTCCCTTGGGATGATAATGAGGGCTTCTCCGGCGCCCAAATTTTTGTATTCTATCACTGGGGATTAGAACTCTGAACTGTCAAAGATGATTAGCACAAACATGCATGCATTCATCAAGGATAGACAAGCTGAGCTAATCCAGAGTATGCATTTGTAAGTTCATGCATGATGATTTTACCATGTTTGTATCACCAAACATCCACCGTGGGTCAATCAAGACAATTTTTTCACAAGGTGGAATTTCTTGAGATGATGAACGAGGGACTTTCAGTCAGAAAGAACTTTCCACTCGCTCTCATTGAAAAGGGTTGTTTGTCCCGTCCATTAATGCGGGAATATCAAAAACACTCAATCTGACCGCTATCACATCAACAGGGGTCTGAGTTTTCTCGCAAGCGATACGACGTTGTCAATCTGAGAGGTCTTCTTCAGGGTCGTAATGCAGGCTTGGTCAATGGCTTAACAAAGGAGACTGTCCGAGTCGAGGCCATGAAAGAAAATATTCTGCAATTATCTCCGGGTTTACAAGTCAAGAACCTTGCAAAAGAGATAGAAAATAGTCTTGCTCGCACTTCCTCGAGCGTTGTTTATAAACATTTGAAATCCCGTGTTAATTCACATGCCCCAGTCAGAAGAGACTTCATAAGGGATGTAACATGGGCTTGGTTTACGGGTTGAGGAACGAAATGATCGTTAGGCTCAAAAATGTGTGTGAGGGTAAGAATTGGTGATCATCTAGCATTGTCACCGGTCTTCTTATCCGCCGTCAGGATCCTTTTGGAAGACTCTCTGGGTAATCCTGTGTTTTAGCTTCTTTGACAACTTTTTCTTGAGGAGGCTTTGCGTCAAGCATTTTCCTGGATACCATTCTATCTCTGTCCCAAATGCTTTCTCAAGAATAGGTTCGTCTTTCTTTATCATGTGGCAGATCTTTATCAAGACAGAGTTCTTAAAGTAAGAATTTATATCAAAGAACTCAAGTTTAAACCCTTTGGGGTCGTCTATTCTACACCACTTAATGTCTTTGAGATATTTGAGAGCGTTTTCATCACGCCCACAGATCTCCATTCATGGGCATTGGCCTTGCTTTTACCAGGCACACTGCTTTTTCATGTCCCTGTTTTCAGCATTTTTTTTTGCTGTTCTCTTGGTGTTGTCAGGACTAGCCTAAACAAAGTTGAATAGAACAATGTGTTTAGGCTCTTGGAGTCTTCACCTTCATTCGGTACTTGAGACCGTGATGCTCAAAATGTGGTGAATTTTGCCTTGCCCCAGTGCGGGGGATGATCACCAATTGGGTTCGTACGAAATGAAATTACAGGCTCAATTGGGCTAGCAAAGGATATAAGTGTATGGGATAGAAGAAGAACTGCTCTTCGTCATCCTAGGGCACTTAAATTATCATGAGAGTTCATCTGCAATAAAAACACTCAAAGATTAATGCAAGTGAGAGCAAGAAAATTTCTATTCATCTTTTTCACCTTGTGTGAGCTGTTGCAGCTGATGATCATAGAAAATTTTAGATATTACAAACTCCTCATCCTTCTTGTCTTGCTTAGTGAAAACATCACTGTTATCAATAAGATATTTGACACTTTGGACAACCATTAGTCTGTTGCTTCTCTCTTGACAAAGCCCTCTTAGCCTCGACTGTCCGGTTGTCGATGGTGTGCTGATCTTGGAGGACTCTGTTGAGGACCGCGGGTTCCGTGAAAACAACGAGGTCGAAGCCAGGGGGCGATGACTGGAAGGAAAGGATGTTTTTCTTGTTTCCTCTGAGTTTGAATCCATCCTATGAGGCTGGTTTACCTCAAGCTGCCCCAATGTGGGGTGGTTCTTGACAAGGATAATTTGAAAAGGAACCTCCGAGTGTGTGGGCTCAAAAATGGTCAAGCAACGGATTAATGGTAGTGTATGGGGCAGAGAAATGAACTGCCTCTCATCATTTTGGCTACCGTACCTTATGTGAGAAATCCCTTCACCTTGTAGAAATGAAACCTTTTCACTCATCTTGCAAGGGTTTAGTACTTGAGAACGTGTATAGATTAAGGGTTGCCTCTCATCATCCTGACACACCTCGTTCAATATACCAGAGTAGTTCGACACCACTTGTCGAATTGTCAAAATTTCCACAGGGAATTGGTGAATTAAACAGGAAAAATTACCATGCAAAATTCTTTTCAAAAGACATGCAGTACACTTGAAGAAAGGTTAAGCATTCATTTGCTTTAACATGTTTCCTCTTTCTTTGCTTCTTTGTACTTTTATGAGAAAAATTTTTAGAAACAGAGATACTTACCTGTACTGCAATGGTGAAGTAAATCTGCAAGGCAATGGGAAAGACCGTGTTAATGAACAGTTCTTTAAAAAACAGGAATTGGGAACGATACAACGTTACCACTTCGTGATTCCTTTCATTTGAGATTATATTGACAACATCTAGAGTTCTCTCGGATGTCGATAATCCCCTTCTGACAAAAACATAAGCTTATGTTAGAAGTGAGATAATTGAGAGTAAATTGAGAACGATACAGATTACCCTTCTTCCATTTTGCCTTCAAAGCTAGCAGAGTCTTTTATGCTCTTTACTTTGTTCGGCCTTCTCTATCTCAGTCTGCTCCTCCATGCCTTTGGTCTCGAAGCTTGAATGAGATCCTCTATGATCAGGGGTGCCTTCAATTGGAAAATTCCTATTGTCGGCGCATGCTTTGCCAACGCGGTTCTGACATGATGAGGTATTTCTCGAAAATCCTCTGATTTCGGACATGCACAGGGCATGTGCAATTACTTGCATGGGGAACTTCGCAGCAAAGCTAATCTCCACTTTAAAGGTCTTTGACCGATGTGGGCATGACTGACGTCGAGACCTCCACGATTGGTGGGACTAGGATTGACTCTATCTTGTCATATGCGAAGTCCTTTCCAGCTGCTTGCACAGAATCTTTACTCAAATTTGTCCTAAATAAAAGGAAAGAATGTATCATTTCTATTCTAAAGTGGATGAACTTTAGGAACGAAATACACCCTTTTTGATGGACTGGGGGGATTGCATGCCCCATAGTCTACTCTTCCAATTGGGCACTTCTTCGTCATGCTTCATTTGAGAAGTCCCAGCATTGGTGCTCATCCAGCTTGCTAGCACGTCAGGGTCTAGCATGTTCCCCATTTCATTATCTGCAAAAGGGATGGAATGTCATTTTCCAAAATTTGTTAAGGAATAAGACATACCTTTTTCTTTCAAAAGGGGTAATCTTTTCTTGATCTGTCCCCGACTTTTGTACGAAATGATGTTTCGCTCATCATGGTGTCAAGGAATGCTCAGCACTCCCTCTGACTTTCTGGAATTGATATCTCACACTAGAAGTGATGAGATTTGCCCCACATTCCATTTTGAAGGTTGGCTGATCCTTGCTCGGACTGCCCCTATCAAATGAGTTGGTCGGGTAGCATTACCAGTGCTCTTCAGTTTGTGCCATTTCCAAATGTCCCTTTTGTAATAACAAATCAAAAAGGAATATGCTCTGAGACACGAAATGAGCGTGTTAGAAAAACAAACAAGGTTATGAGTATGCATGTTTTTCTATCACTGCTCTTTTTGTTCTTCTGAAAAATGACAAAACATTTGTTTTATTTCCAAAAGCTAAGAAATAAAGAAGCATGAGGAAGCCCGGGCCTCAAAACACTTTCCTTTACATGGCTGGATATCATCAACGGGCCGGTTTGGGATACTTCCTCAGGCCCTCAAAACAAAACATTTGTAATTCTTTTGAATAATTCAAGCGAATTACATTTGTTGGAATGGAAATTGCAGTACTGAAATTCTAAGCATAATTAAAAATTCAGAAAGCTGGGAATCTTAGAAAACAGCTGAGACTTTAGAAAGCAAGAAAAGCTCCCACGTAGGAGTATTCAAACTATTAAACATGCCTCTATTCTAAGGAAGGAAAATTGAGTCTTCAGTTTACTCAATGACGACATCTGCGCCTCCTGCTTGCTTGGATGGTGCGTTGCGGAATGAAAACATCTTTGCATCAACAACTTCTGGACCTTATTTCTCAGGACCACACAGTCATCGACGGAATGTCCCGTTTCACCCAAATGATAATCACACACCTTGGAGGGGTCGTAGTTGGGGAAATGCTCAGGATTTTCACGCTTTGGCTCTTTAGCAAGCAACATCTTTTCCAGGAGAATAGGTAGGATCTGAGACATAGGCAAAGGAAGTGGCGTGAACTGCTTTTTGTTATTTCGCCTTTGGGGCGGCTTGCGGCCTGAGGCCGGTTGCTGTCCACTGCTCATCTGAACCATTGAGGAAGGACGAACAGTTTGGGTGTATGCAACATCCGCATCTGTCAGCGGTTCTTTCTCCTTCTTCAGGCCGAGTTTCTTGCTTGTGGAAGTGGGGTTTGTGAACCACCCCTCATGTAATCCCATTTCAATTCGTTCGCCCACAGGAACAAGACGATTAAGGGATTCAGCAGTGGCACCGACCAGTCGGTGTCTGTATTCGTATGGAAGCGACTTTATGAACAACTTCACTTGTTCATGATCAGTGAGTTGTGGGGTAACCTGGGCGGCCAAGTTTCTCCATCTGGTGGCGTACTCCTTGAAGGACTCACTTTTCTTCTTCTCAGCGCGTTCCAGATCATCACGAGTAAAGGTGACATCGAGGTTGAATTGATATTGCTTGAGGAATGCATCAGCGGCATCGTCCCAGGACTTAAAAGCGTCCACATCTTTCGACATATACCATGTCAGGGCTGGTCCTGTCAAACTCGCTTGAAACGTCTGAATCATGAGGGGTTCATTATCAACGTATTGGGTCATCCGCACATGATACATGTGCAGATGATGCCTGGGGCATGAGGTACCATCATACTTCTCGAATTCCGGCATCTTGAACTTCTCTGGTACTTTGACCCGTTTATATATAGACAGGTCAAGTGGGACAGCATTTTGCGGACCCTGGAGCTGTTTCAACATCTCTTCGACTTTTGCAAGGCGTTTGTCATGCTCTGTCATTGGTGCAACTTCAGGTTCAGGCTCCCTGACAGCAAGGGGAAGCGGATCGTCTTCTAGCGGAGGCATTTTAACGTCGCTGGCGGAGGCTTTGGCTTTTTCAATGGACGGTGGTGATAACACCACCTCAACTGCTGCAGGCGTGGGCGTGAGCTTGCTCTGAATGGATTCCACTTGTTTTGTGAGATTTTGGATTGCATTGAGGACCAGCTTCATTTCGTCCTCCATGGTATTAAGACGGACGTTTTCTTCGGCCATTTTTAACTACCTGGCGAAAACGTTGAAATGAATGAGTATAATGCCTAATAAAGAATCATTTTATGATCTAGGCATAATATTATTACATATTTTCTTTATTTGCAAAGAAAAAATAAGCAAAAAGGGTTTTTATTAATATCAACATTACAGGTGGCGTCCCCGGGGTTCGAACCCCGGTCGCCTCGGACCGTGGCGCTTACATCCCGGATACCACTGGGCCGAAGGCCGCTGTGGTGTCATTGAAGCGCAAAAAATTTTATTTAAAGCATAAAAAGCTGCCCGAATTATATTAACATTGGTACAACCCAAAAATATTTTTAAGGAAGAAAATCAAAATCCCTAAACATAAATACTAGGGAAATATATAAAAAAAAGGGATTTTGACAAAAAGGGTGCCCCTCCCCTCCCGGATGCTCATTTTATAAACGATGGGAAAACTACAGTCTTCTCAGAGCTGCTTATTTTCACGGACAAGCTCCGCAATAAACGTATCCCTCGTCTCGTTGGTCCCATTGTGCCAGAAATTTTCTTAGGAGCGGGGACAAATTGGGCATCAGTTCTTCCCATCGTGTATAGAATGCAATCAACGGGTAGCCTAATAATAAAAAAATCAATTGAATTAGTAGGCTGCATAATAAAATGAGAAGGGATAGAATATATACCTTTCCTTGAACCATGGCAATCACAACGACATGCACATGAGGAGTGAGGCTCGATTTCTATCTAGACTGGCTCAACAAAATGAAATTAAAAGGGTACCTGACCGTCGCAGTCTCGCGTTGGTGTCAAGTCCTTTTAATCTCGGCCAAATCGAAAGGAACATCTTATAGTCACGCGAATAGCGGCCAAAGATATTTCTTTACGATTTTTTAGAAATGAATTCCGGGGAAAAGAAAGGCAATCTCTACATCGCGGGCTCGCGTTCGAGATCGTATCTTTCTTAACACCATCCTAAAATGTCCTATTGCGGCCCAGGTCCGGCAGCGTGGTTGTGTGTGCAATAGTGTAGTGCTAAATCATTAAAGCATGCACAAAAATTTATAAACAATCAATTTGAACTTGCAAGAACAAATAACACCTTAATGTCAGGCTCATACCTGGAATCCTTGCTGCCAACAATGATTTTGAACAGGGCAAAAATTTTGGCTTAAGTCCACTTTAGAATACAAGCAATCCCCAGCGGAGTCGCCAGTCTGTCGCGACCGAACTCCCGAGCCCTTTTTTTTTTTACGACATGCAAAAAGCAGGGGGGCTCGCCTGGTACGTCCTAAGTCTAGGTTTAGGACTTAACTCGGGCTCTTCCAAGTCCATACCATATCGCGACTTAAGGTTTAAATATTTAACATGCAAATGGTTTATACCAAGGAGTCGCCACTAATCGATTTGAGGTGGGTCGATTAGAAACCCAAATAAGGTGATGGGAGAATCACCCTATTCCTACGAACCAGAGATTAACTGAATTCGGGAACTTGGTTACATTAGTTGGATAACTAATGCCCTTTCGGTACCATTCTACCCTGTTCATTTTTTGAAAACATTTGTCAAGCAGTTTGGATTGATTTTAGGACCTTTCTCCTAACATGTGAGGTGATCAAGCGAGTGCATAATCAGAAAATGATTAGCAGTCATGCAGCCTATTGTTCTAGCCCTAACTAAGCCAGATGACATTCAAAACACAGCAGTTCATGCAATTATACTAAAAACATGCATAATAACAACGCGACGGTAATAATAAAACATGCAATATACTACCACGCGATCTCAGGCTTATTGAATTTAAATAAAACAACGACATGCATAATTATAAAAGATTAAAACACTCAGATAAGTCATACATAATTTTTTTTTTTCGGAAAAGAAAAAAAAGAAATAAAAAAAATAAAGTAAAAAAACCTTTTTTTTTGAAATTTTTAAATTTTTTTTTTTAAAAAAAAATTTAAAATTTAAATTATTTTTTTAAATAAAATAAAATAATATTATAATATTATAATAAAACCCGGTCGGGTCGGGTTGGATCCGGGTCGCCCAGAACCGACCCGGTCAACGGACCCGACCCAGGAGTTGACCGGGTCGGATCGGATGATCCGAATCGGGTCGGATCCGACCCGGGAGTAGACCCGGGTCGGATCGGGTGATCCGGGTCGGATCAGAACAGACCCGAGTCAACGGATCCGACCCGGGAGTTGACCCGGGTCGGATCGGCTGATTCGGGTCGGGTCTGACCCGAATTTCACAAACCCGGGGGGAACAGTCGCCGGCGAGGCCAAAATTGGCCATCCGCCGGCTGACCCAGGCCGGCGCCACCCCCAAATCGTCCCCCAAGGACCGCCTTCAAGCTATACCACTCACCTGAGCCGCCGTAGGACCACCGTTCACCGGCCGGCGACGAAACAAAAACGGGCTTGACTGAGGCATTTCGTCGAACATGTGGGGGGCGCGACAAAAACCGGGGAATTTTGACCTCCTCCGGCGATCCGGTTGATCCCAACGGCTTGGGTTCACCTCCGACGGCGACTAGGGATTGGGACCGATGACGGTATGGGCCGGGAATCGCGCGACGCGGCCGGCGCGAGTCCCGGCCACACCGGACACCGAAACAGGGGAAAACAGAGGCGGGGACTCGGCCGGGAGAGCTCACCGGTCGACGGTGCGTCTGGGTGGCTTCTCAGCTGCTCTGTGGGCGACGGCGACGCTACTGGTTATCGGCCACACTCCGGCGTGACCTCGGTACGCTCTAATCTCACTCTTTCTCTCTCTTTTCTCTCTCTGTCTCTCTCTACCCTGTTTCTCTCTCTGATGGCCGACCCGAGGGGTGTTCTGGGCGTTGCCGGTCGGCTTGCTGGAGACGGCGAGACCGGCTGGGACCTGCCAGACCCTCCCGGACTCCTCTCTCTTCTCTGTTTCTCTCTCCTTCTCTCCCTATCTCCCTCGGTCTCTCTCTCTCTGAATTTTTTGGAAAAATGGCCGACCGGGGGCCTCTCTCTCTCTTCCGGTTTATAGATGGCGACGACGACAACCCTCCTGCTCCCTTGCGTTTGCAATAACGCCGGCCTGCACCGGCCTACTCTGGTCCACGACTTTCGCGGCCATTAGGCCGGTGCCGAGCAGAGTAGGGCGTCAGACGCAGAAGAAGAATAGCGGAAGAAGGAGCTGGGGAGGCCGGGTTTTCGGGAAGGACGGGACTGGCAATTAATGCCACTCCCGTCGGCGTGGTCGCTTGGCCTTCCTCTGGGCTGCTGACGATGATGACGAGGGGCGGCGCCGCCGTGCGTCGGCGTGACGACGCGCACAGGGGCGAACAGGGCAGGACAGCGACGGTCGCGGGGGGAAGAAGGAAGAGGAAGAGAAGGCTGGGCCGGGCTGGGCCCAGACGCGAGAGGGGGAGAGGAGAAAAGGAGAAGCGGGCTGGGCCGGCAGGGGAAAAAGAAACGGAAAAGAGAAGAGGAAGGCTGGGCCGCGCGGAGGGGAAAGCTGGGCCGCGCGGGGGGGAAAAGCTGGAACGGGCCGGGTCGGTCTGGCCCCGACCCGGCCCGAATCGATTTTTTTTGTTTTCTTTTTTTAATTAATTAATTAATAACTCTCTTTTTTTTTGAAACTTTATTTTATTTTTATTATTTATTTATTCATTTATTTTTACAAAACTCTACTAGGCTCTATTAATGCGAAATGTGCCTAATTTCTATATGCAATGCATTTAAATTGAAATATTTTTTTGTTTAGGAATTAAAGAAAATTAATTCCTAAATTTTGTGTAATTAATTTTGGGCAAATTAAAAATAGGTGTCAACACATTGTTTCCATGCAAACTGAATAGGTACGTGAGGAAGGAATTCCCCTTACTTCTAATAATAATAATAATAATTCTTAAAGAAAAACCCATGCATGGGAGGACTAGTAGTAATCTAAACTGAAATGTTGCGCAAAAACAACATTTTGTAAAATAATTTTCAAAATTGAAAGAACAATATTAGGTAAGCAAACGAAGTGTGCTAAGTACGTGATGGAAAGAATAAAACCACGCGATTTATCACTGCAAACACCGTCTTCATGAAAGTTTATCGTTGAAATCATAGTCATGAAATGAAAGCTTCATCCACTGATGGAACAGAGCCGATCTCTCACATACCTCATCGATAAAAGGAGGGGTGCGAGAGGGGAAATAAGCTAGCTTTATTAACACAAACCGAAATGAAAGAAAGAATACAGAGTTGTTGGGGAACATGAAATACGCTATTACATATGCGCGTAAACTTTTCTTTGACATGGGTCAGGTGGTCCGTGCTTGTGACTCGAAAGAGAAAATCAGGATAATCGTCCTGATGGATGCAGTTCGGCGGGTTAGCCGTGCCGATGGCTAGGATTGCTGCGTGCGCTTTCACCCTCTGCTCGTCCCCATCGTTGGTAGCCAAAGATGCCATCACAGTCTCTCTCTCTCTCTCTGATTGAGTGAAGAATCAAAGTTTAGAGGGAAACAAGTGCTTTGTCTAACCTTCAGGTTTCATGTTATATAGAGAGTAAAGCATGTGAAACACGGGGATAGGGTAGCTTTCCATCCAGCACGGGGAGTAAGAATAGAGTGACTCAGGACAAACAATCAGGAATCCTATTCAGATATTTATTATCATTACAGTCTGAAATAGGATAGATTGATTGCTCGGTGACCGAGCGAAGATGCTTGACAGTGCGTCCCTGAAGGGAAGTGAAGAAAGGAGAGACCAGTGGTTCCAGGATCACAGGCCACCATGAAGGGACAAGTCGAAGTTGCTTTACAGAGAACTTTAGGCCGGTTTTCATCTGGGAGAGCTAGCAATTAATTTGCCTATCAAATTGACTCATAACACCACTAGTCTTGTATTCCTTGTATAATGTTTTCATTTATTAGTTTAACTATAACAAAACAAAAAAAGGCTACCAGATTTAGTTACATCAATGATATGAAATTTGTAAAAAAAAAGTGTGCAATTAAGCCATCCGTAAGTACAAACTAGTTCAAACTTTCAAGTGGTACAATCAAGTCTTAAAATTTGTTAGAAAAATTATAAATTACTTCTCATCATGTCCTCCATTTTTATTGACCAAAATACAACGTGGCCTTTTCAAAAAAAATTATGACATCTAAGATTGATAAAACACCAAAAAAATGCTGATGTGGCCCCCAAAATGGCTGAAAATATTTGGGTGGTGCCATTGCCGGTCTTACTTTGGCGTCGAGTACAAACGCGCCTTACCGGGACACGACAAGGGCTTGGTGCACCAATCAATACAAGGACCTAGGACCAGCTAACTGTTGACATCTAAATTTTGCCTAATCATTTAGGGTTTAATTGTACAAAAACTAGGGATTAATTTTTAACTCCTAAATAAAAACATTTTCATTAAATTACATGGCACATAAATATTAGACACATTTGTATTAATAGAATTTAGTGAAACATATTTTTCTTTTATTTTATTTTTATTTAGAAAATCATTATAAAAATTTAAAAAAAGAAAAAAATAAATAAAGGAAAAAGAAAAGAGAGAGAAAAGACAAAAGAGGGGTCTCCCTCTGAGCAAACTTATCGAAAAGTAGAAAAGGGGGAAAGACAGAGAAAGTTGTTTGCATATTTCCTTAAAGGAGAAGCTCACAAGAAGAGACAAAAGAGGGCATAGCTCTCTTCTTTGATCTCAGTTGATCTTTCAAAATGGATCATAAATCCAATTCTTAACCTATATATTAGTAAATGGATTATAAATGAGTTAGTTATATTTAGTAAATGGGTCATAAATGGGTATAAGTTTTATATTGATGTTAAATGGGTCGTAAATGAGTCATAAATGAGTTTACAATTGATTTAAACTCAACGCATCTCTCTCGTCCTCACTCAATCTTGCACTTATTCACTCCGTACTCTCATTTCAGCATGCGTATGAATTTTTCTATATTTAATTAAATATGAAAGTATTTTAGGTCTAATCGGGTATGGATTGGATACGAGTCGGGTCAGGTCTAGTATGGGTCAAGAAAATTGCATTGTGCATAAATTAGTCATAAACGGGTTAATGGATCAATTTGGGTCAGATCATTTATGATTCAATCCAAATCCGGCCCGAGTTACCCATTTGACATGTCTAGGTCTCGGCCAATGCACGTCTAGAACAGGGGAAGAAAGGGGAGAGGACAGAAGAAAAAAAGGATGGGAGACGGGAGGAAGAAAGGGAAGAGAACAGAGAGCAAAAAAAAAAGAGAGAATGAGAGGAGAGACGGGAAGAGAATTTCGGAGAGCGACAGAGTGACCCAGTGAAAAGGGGCCGAGAGCTAGAGTGTTCCTCCGACAACCACCGTGCCCGAGCCTTCGTCGACGAGGCTCGTCCGACGTTTTCCCTCTCCTGAGCCAAAGCCGCGGTAGGTTTTGGTTTGTTTTTTTGGGGTTTTAGGTCGATTCCCCACCGGCTCGGAGGCGTGCGAGGCGACCGGACTAAATCCGATATGTCTCAAGTTCGCCCTCTATTCGCCGTCGCCGAGCTGGGTAGGGCCACTTCCTGCGAGTGAGCTCTCGTTCTTCTTCACCCTGATCGTAGCTCAGTTTCACCCTGTCTCGGTTCAACCGAGATCGGGATTTAGTGTTCTTCGTTTATGCTCGCGTTCTACGTGAAAGAACCATTTCCGAGTTGATGTTGAGCATGGATTGTTCACTACATTTTGAGTTTGGGTCGATTTCGTGCGCGGTTTGAGTCGGGGGTTTCCTTTCCATTACTGCACACCGCATGTTTGCTGAAATGCATCAACTAGATCCGTGAACTTTTTTCTCGAGTCCGGTTTATTGGAATGTCAGGATGTACGTTGGTTTGTGATGCTTAGAGATGGGGTTGGGTTATATGATTCCCTGAACCGCACTGTCCACGACAAATGCTTTCGTTGTTCCATGTTTGTGGTTTTTCGTTCTTCCGTCTTCTGTGTTCTCTGCTGATATAGCTTCTTATGTGATGTGTTTGGCCGGGCATTGCGACGGATGATGGTAAGACTCGTTAACTCTGATGGTTGGTTTGGTAGCGCGAGATAGTGCCATTCTTGTTGAGCATAGGGCGTTGTTATTATTGTTGGAGTTCCGGCGATTTAGAACAAATGCGTAGCGTTAAAAATTTCTGGGTAGCAAGAACGTGAAGCAAAAGTTGGTGTTCTACTGTTCTGGGCTTCATGTATTGGTTTCTGGGCAATGGGAAGAAGACGTCCAGAAGGGAAGAAAAAAATAAGAAAAGAAAAAGAAACAAAAGGAAAAAGAAAAGGGGGGAAAAGAAATTGCTAACAGGAGTGTCCGATTGGTCGCAGAGCCGGGTCGGCAGTCGGATGGATCGGGTCAGGAGACCCGGTCTGAAATTCTTATTTTATTAATTAAAATATTTAAAAATATATAAAATATTAGAAATTCCAAAAAAATTAGAAAATGTTTAAAAATCCAAAAAATATTAAAAAGTCTGAAAAAACATTAAAAAAATTCAGAAAATTAAAAAAAATTAAAATTCAAAACATTCAAAGAAATTCGAAAAATCAAAAAACATTATTTGGGCTTTGGAATTGGTTTTTCTTGCTCTTTTGTGTGATTAGTGTCATATTTGATTGCACGTTACTTAATTTACACATTTTGAAATGCGCGTTTAATTTAACCTCACATGTGGTTGATTATGTATGTTAGGTTCATGTATTGATTGTTGCTTCCCTTAGCTTGGTTAGGGATGGAATTTTGAGATTCCCAATTAGTATGAACATGCTAGGCGGTGATTGAACAAGGTTAGATACTAAAAGGGCACTAGTTGGTCAATTAGTGTAATCATGTTCTCGTACCCATTAAATCTCTGGTTCGTAAACGTGAAGCATTTCTTCCATCTTTACTTGGGTATCTAATCGACCAACCAAAAAATGGTTAGTGGCGATTCCTAGATGAAATTGATTTCCATGTTAATAACTTAAATCTAAGTCGCGAATTGATATAGGCTTGGGAGAGCTTGAGCAAGATTTAACTTAGTAATCCATTAGCCAAACCATTTAGGCAGTGGGGCCGGTTCGAGGAGGTCACGACACCAACCCTACGTGTCTGACCCTTGTTGCTAGTGCGCCATCACTACATGAGGGTCGGTGGTGGCTGTCCTTAACCCTCGCCATCACCTAGATCTTTGCAAGGGCAAGCCTGGCAAGGCGCAGCGGCCCTTGCTTGAGAAGCATGGATGGCTATGGTGTTGCCCCAATCCTCTCTCTCTCTCTAATTTTTTTTATAAGTTTATGGGCTATTTTGCTAATATGTGGACCATGTGGCGTTACATTGATGCTACAATTGTTGGAATATTTAAAAAAGGTTAATACCACGAAAAATTCCAAACTGGTACACTTGTGATAATTTTATCCAAAACTAATTTTTTGATCACCAAAAATCCTAAACTGGTACACATCTGACAAATTTACCTAAAATTAATATTTTGACTACTAAAAACCTCAAACTGGTATATTTGTGACAAATTTACCTTACATTAGTTTTCGTTAAATTGGATTAATATCACAAAAAATCACAAATTGGTACACATGAACAAATGGAGGATAAAACATAAAATCAGCACATCAGACAATTATCGCGTGTTATTTAACAAAATAATTTGACAGTAAAATTTAACAGAAGCAAACTAAAGATAAATTTGTTACAGGTGTACCAGTCTGGAGATTTTGGTTGTCAAAATATTAATTTGGAATAAAATTATCACAAGCGTATCAATTTATGATTTTTTGTGATATTTACCCTATTTAAAAGTGGCTTTGTTAGGTTGTTCAGTTAGTCATAATAGACCAAACTAACTTACTTGGTTGTTCTTGTTGGATAAATTTTATGACTTGATTACACTTTCATTAAAAATTTATGAAGTTTCTATTGCTCTTGTCCTTATTTCAAATAAAACCATTCCATGTATAGACTTAAAAATCATAGTATCTTTTTCATTTATGGATGATAAAGTCGCATGGGCTCAAGAATAACATATACATTTAAACTTGAAACTTCTAAGATGGATATCATAAAATCAAAAGATTTATAGTCCTATTCACTTTATCGATTCTCATTGGTTGAACTACAGACATTAAAAAGTATGTAGTATTAAATTATGAAATAATATGGATCTTGTGAAACATTTAGTGTAACTGATATGGCTAACTAGATGACAAATCTCATGTGCTCCCAAACAAAGTTAAGTAATTTAGTGCATCCACATTATCAAATATTTTTTTGGATTAATATCATGAAAAACCTTAAATTGGTACATTTGTGACAAATTTACCTCAAAATGATTTTTGACCACGAAAAACCTCAAACTAGTATACCTGTGACAAATTTATCCCAAACTAATTTTTTTGCCACTAAAAACTTTAAACTGGTACATTTGGGATAAATTTACTTTTCGTTAAATTGGATTAACTCTACAAAAAATCACAAACTAATACGTTGTGATAAACGGAGGGTAAAACCTCAAATCGATACACTAGTCAATTAACACGTGTTATCCAACTAAAAAATTTAACGGAAATTAACGGAGGGTAAAATTGTGACAGGTATATCAGTTTAGGATTTTTGGTAGTAAAAAAATTAATTTGGAGTAAATTTGTCACAGGTGCACACGGTTTTTTGTGTTATCAATCCTACTTTTTTTTAGCATTGTATCAATTATTTAGATTTATAAGTGTAGCTATCCAAATTTACACTTAGTTAGCATAAGTTTTATGGATGAATTTTGGCGATTAAGTCTATTTGTACCGTTTGATTATGTGTATACTTGAATATTATGATTTTCCAATATAATATAACTTAATGCAATAGCTACTATAAAACTATTTTTTAAAATGCTCATAAATTATGTAGTAGCTATGATAATAAAGGAGTACATAGGAGTTCCTACACATTAGATTAGACTTTTCTATTTTTTATGAGTATTCATGACTTTTTTGACTTGATGACTAAAATACAGGGATCATTTCATGCCGACATTTGTTTAAATTTTTTTCTTTTCTCCAAGAGCCTGGTCCTTCAGGCCATTTTAAAATGGGTTGATACCATATAAAACTCCAAACTAGTAAATTTACACTAAATTAATTTTTTGACTATAAAAAATCCCAAATCGGTATATATGTGATGAATTTACCCTTCATTAGTTCCGTTAAATTTTACTGTCAAATTGTTGAGTTGGATAACATGTGGCAGTTGACGGGTGTACCAGTTTATGGTTTTACCCTTTGTTTGTCACAGATTTACCATTTTATGATTTTTTTGTGGTATAAATCCAATTTAACGAAAGGCAAATTTATCACAAGTGTATCAGTTTGGGGTTTTTGATTGTTAAAAACTTACTTTGGAGTAAATTTGTCACAAGCATACCAATTTTGAGTTTTTTTGTGGTTAAAAAATTAGTTTTGGATGAATTTGTCACATGTATATCAATTTAAAATTTTTCGTAATATTAACCCCTTTTAAATTATACTAGCCCAACCAATGGCCATTAGCCGTGCGTGTTGTGCTTAGGCCAAGCCAACCCTGTTTGCCAATCCTAGAGCAAAGCTGTAGAACACCACCTTATCAGTAAACATCCAACACAAAACATTCTTTAAAACCCACATGCCCAAATAGTGTTTCCCTCCCTTTTTAAGAACGTGTGGTATCCAAACTTTTGATTGGTTGACCTGCTTGACAGCCCTAGGGAACTTAGGGTGCGCATGACAATCATTCTGTGCTCGAGAACTATTTCTACTCAGAAATGATTCTTTTTGATTCTGTGCCCGGAAATAATTTCTGAGCATTTGAAAGTATTTGGTAACTGTCCAAAATTTCTATTCTTGAGATAAAAAAGAACAGAAATACGTTTGGTAACTACACAATTTTTTTTTATTAATAATATTTTAAATTATTTAATATATATATTTTTTTTCTTTCTACCCTTCCCTTCTTTGGCCATGGCCGGTCGCCGGCGCCGGCGACCGGCCACAGGCCAGGGCATCACGGCCCTCGCCGCCGCCTTAGTCGCTTGCCTCACCGCCGGCCTCGCCCAGATTAGGCGAGGCCGATCTCACCGTGGGTCGCGATGGCGAGGTCGGCCTCACCCAGATCGGGCGAGGCCGAGCCTCACCGTCGCGACCCACGGCGATGCCGACCTCGTTGTGGGTCGTGACGGCGAGGCTCGGCCTCGCCCGATCTGGGCGAGGCCGACCTTGCCATGATTGACGGTGAGCCGCCTCGCCCAGGCGGCGAGGGTCCAGCCCTCACCCTCACAGGCAAGGGGAACCCTCGCCTCCGCCGGCGGCCGACGAGGGCTGTGACGCCCTCGTTGGCCTTGAGCTGTGGCCGGTCGCCGGCAATCCGACGACCGGCCACAGCCTAGGGACTAACAACACAAAGAAGAAAAGAAAAAAAAAGAAAAAAAGAAAAAGAACTCATTCTCAAAATTGTGCCGAGAAGCAAGAAGCAACTTTTGTTACTTCTTGTTTCTCTTCCAAAACTGTTTCTAGGCACAAATTTTTGCAAAAATGTGCCCGGGAACAAAAAGTTTATCAAACGCATTTCTGTTTTTAAACTATTTATGGGAACAAAAGAACAGTAATTTTTACTATTTGGCACGTTACCAAACGGGCCCTTAATTAGCATTGACTTAGAAGATTCAATTAAGTTAAAAATTTACTTATCTGATACGTAAAAAAAGGGTTACTTAATTCATTTAAACAATTGATGGTAATTAGAATTCCCAATTGTATGGTTATGACCTACCAATTAAGTTCGTGATTCTATGTTTGGAAAGAAATTCCAAATATTTAGTGATTGTCAAACAACTTTTTAATTTTATTTTAACACTTAGGATTGTTACTATAAACATCACAAGTAAAACTATCATTCCAACATGAGTCCTCTCCTTTGCTTCTCTCTTTGACTATCTCCAAGTCGATCCAATCACGTAGTCATTCCATCTTTGATTCAAGTTGATAAGAAGTGAGATCTCCCTCCAAAGATTTACTCTTCAAAATTTTGTTCTTCCAAATCTTCTCTTCGAGATTCGTTATTCTCTCAAGATATCACTTTTTCTCTAGCCTCTATCAGTCAAACCTTCGCCCTCAAGTTCACCTTATGAGTCATCAACCTCAATTTAACTTCTTTGTAGTGAATGAGACTTTCGGGATCATACCATTCAAATAAATACACAATCATCTTCCAATTAAACATTAGGTATCTCTGCAATAAGTCTTTGCAGGAAGCGATACACAATCAAGGATAAAAAACAATTACTCATTCTCAAAGCAGGATTTACAATATGCTTCGAAAACCAACCCATTGAAAACCAACCTTACTGACACCTTTAGTCATCGTCACCAGAAAGAGAAGAATGATAAAATTCTTTCTTTGAAGAAAAAGCAGAGAATCCATTTGTACTTAATTTGTCGAAAAAACGAGCATAAAATAGTCAGGAAACCTCATATCTTCAAATTTCCCCACAAATTGATAATGCGATGCCCGAACGTTTCGGATGTAAGGCTTTATCGATGGAAAAAGCTCCAAATTGAAACTCTAATGGGTCAAAGCGTCGTCCCATGTTACCAATCTTCAATTTTGACTTGGTCGCATACCCTCTTCTGGCTCAGAAGTGAAGCCTTATCTCATGATTTTGCTTATGCTCTCGCACGCGCAAGAGAAGCTTTCTCTACTACTATTCCTTTTCAAAGAATGGTCGATCTTGAGTCCCAAAATGAGAATTATTACATTCAAATTGCTTCATGTGTATCGGAGTTAGAGGTGAGTTCGTAAGGAATAGGTGTTGAGGAAAATTCCCACTGATTTTGAAGTTGACAAAACTTTCTATAATAATCTGAACTATTCTTGTTTCAGGAATATATATGTGCTAAAATTCTTCAGACGTAGACAGTCGCTGAAATTATTCAGACGCAGACAGACGCAGTAATTCTTCAGAAGCTGAATTCTTCAGAAGAAGTCAAAGTCGCAGTAATTCTTCAGAAGCTGAATTCTTCAGAAGAAGTCAAAGTCGCAGTAATTCTTCAGAAGCTGATTTCTTCAGAAGAAGACGAAGACGCAGTAATTCTTCAGAAGCAAAATTCAGAACGAAGATTAACAGCTAGTGATCTGGCTTGGATTTCACAGAAGGAAAGTTTTGATTTGTTCAATCTTAATCAAATTGATTGACAATCAAATACTAAGACAAGAATGATTTACAACGGACAAATCTCTACTTATGGAAACCAAGATTCTGATTGTATGGGCGAACAGAATCAGCGGGATTCAGAATTTGTCATCTAACGGCTACTCAATCCTTAACAAATCTGTCCAAGGTGTAGATTGGAAGATGATCCTCGGCAAGTTGTCCAACGGCTAGTGTGGATGCAGAGGAGTATTTAAGGAGACCACGAGCAGCAGAAGAAGACACGATTCAAGAATCATCAAGTCCAAAGTCTGAGCATACTCCGATCTTTTTCTCTTGTCTTTCTGAGCTAAAACATTCAGATCTTGAGGGTTACTGTAAGAGTGATTGTGTGAGATAGAAAGTCCTATCATACACAAGAGTGATATCACTCAGATTCTGTAATTTCCTCTTGATTACATAGTGAAATCCAGCCAGTAGGTTGTCAGCGTGGAGAGTGGACGTAGGCTTACTATAAGCCGAACTACTATAAACTTGTGTGCAGATTCTCTTCTCCTTATCTCCTTCTTTACATTCTGCACTTTATACTGACTTGAATCTGAATCTTATTCAGACTCTTCTGTAACTTGTTTTATTTCCGCATAAATTTATAGAATTGTTTAGAATCACCTATTCACCCCCCTCTAGGTGACTCTTGCTAGCCACTTCAATAGGGAGAGTGGCAATTTAACAATTTTTTGTCGGTAATGCAAATATAGAATGTGTTTCTTATACTCTAAAATTTGACTAATTTTAGAAGAGGAGGAGCTCTTTCTTTCTGTCCTTGTTATTATTTTTAGTTTTGTGGAAAATATTTCCAAGGAATGTGTTAATCAGTGCATAATGCACTTGTTAAACAACCAATTTACGAAACTATTGAGCTTCCGAATGCACTAACTTTAGTGTTATCATGTATGTGTAATTACCACATTATAATTTATCACCGAAAAGTAAGGATAGAACGTCTTGATTGACAAAAAAGTGCTTAAGTTTTCTGTTGTATTCCAATTTGAACATTGAGAAGCTTCTTATACTGTGTGATCGAGCAATGATTCACACTACTTTTTAAATGCATAAATTTACAAGTACCACTTGGAAAGAGATATATTAGTTGGACTTGTTGCTGCTACAAGATTACCAATAATGTGGGGGCATTCACAGCGAATTGCTCTAAATCAATATTAGATGGAATTGATCACATTGCAATGGTCAATGTGAAATACATTATGAGTTAATTGCTAGAACATCTTGAAGAATTCATAAACTAAAGAGTTTCAAATGGATTAGTTGTAAACATTGAGCATCCTGTTTGTGGCAGTGCATTTTTCAACACAACATCAGTTCAAACACACAAAATTCATATATGAAAGCGTGCATTAAGAGATTGTTTTGTCATCATTCAAAATGGGGAGATTGTTGCATATGATATTTTGAAGATGATAAAATAAGCGAAGGTTACTATTGTGTTTAATGGTTGAGTAAACCATGTGAAAGATGCACAAGCTATTATGTAGATGATATCCTAACATGATCGTTTAAAGACGAGGAGTATATTGTTCTACCAATGGTGAACAAGGCATTGGGCGTAGAATTGTCTACAAGCTGGAGGTACTTGAGTAGAAAGTGTACAGGCCTAGAATAGGGAGTTCGATAAAGCTTGGAGATACCATGGATTGGTGAACAATGAGGTAGAGCCACGATTGCCAATATGATTAGAAGGACCGAAAGATAGAAGTTAGAGTGAAGTTAATATACTTTGCCGATTTCAAAAATATCTGTACAAAAAGGAACTTTGATATGGTATAAGTGAAAAGATTCAAAATAGTTACAAGAACCAACGTGAACAAGTCTAGAGGAATAAGGAGTTTATAAAGACTTGGAGGTACTACATGATATACATCACAGTCATATCCGAAGTGCTCAATGAGAAGTGGTTGGAAATAATCAGGAAGTCTGATATTACTAGAGTTTGATATCAGCAGATGCTTATAGGAGTTAAATATAGGTAGACAACCAAGAAAGCTAGATATAATCAAAACTGATGATATAAGCATAGTACTCAAACTACCCACGACAACAATCTTGTCACAAACTTCAAGTTTACTATTTTGAGATATTTTATCTCATCCCTAGACAGTTTGTGATCTGGTATGGATTTCTAAATTAGAAGATTTTGATTGACCATCAATCTAAAACATTATCTACGTGATTTGTTCAATCACACAAGATATCTTTGATTGATTGACAATCATCACGAAGGCAAGATACTTTCCATAGCGAAGCCACTCTACTTTTGAAAAACAAGATTTGTTTGTATGGACAACCAAATCTATAGGAATTCATGAATCTATTTAATTCTTGAAATCATGCATCTCTTGAGTACATAAACATTCAAACTCTATAAATTGTTCTTCATTCCAAAGAGATTCGAACAAGATTAGAAGTAGAAAATACCTATTATCTCATCACTTCATCTTTCTCTAAGTGTGCTGGTTTTGAGAATTGATTGACAGAGTCCTATTTGTATAGTACTAATTCAAACGAGTTCAAGGTATTATATGTTGAGAGGCATAGTTCGCGAAGCTACTTAGGCTGCGTATGGCAACCATTCTGTGTCCGAGAAGAGATTCTGCTCAGAAATGATTCTTTTTTATTCCGTGCTTGAGAATAATTTCTAAGCATTTGAAGGTATTTGGTAATTGTCCAAAATTTATATTCTTAGAATAGAAAAAGAACAGAAATGCGTTTGGTAACTACACAAAATTTCTTTTTATTAATAATATTTTGAATTTTTTAATATTTGTTTCTTTTTTTTTCCTTCCTTTCCTTGGCCATGGCCGATAGACGGCGTTGGTGACTCACCACAGGCCAGGGCTGGCGAGGGCGTCACGACCCTCGCCGCCGCCCTCATCGCCGACCTTGCCGATGGCGTTGGCAAGGTCAGCCTCGCCTTGGCTGGGTGAGGCTCGACCTTGCCCAGATCTGGCAAGGCTGACCTCGCTGTCGCCATGACTGGGCAAGGCCTCACCGTCACGGTTGCGAGCCGCCCTCGCCCAGGCGACGAGGGCCGCGACGCCCTCGCTGGCCTTGGCCTATGGCCGGTGGTGGCGGCCTATGGCCAGCGGCTGGCCGGAGGTAGGCGGTGGCAGGCGGGCGGCAAGCCGGGAAGAAAAAGAATAGCAAACCAAGAAAAAAGAAGGAAACCAAGAAAAATCAAAAATGAAAAAAATTGTTCAAGAATCAAGAAGCTACTTCTTTTTTTGCTTCTTGATTCTATTTCAAAACTAATTCTGGAACAATTTTTTGCAAAATTGTGCCCGGGCATAAAAAATTTAACAAACGAATTTCTGTTCCCAAACTGATTCTGGGAACAAAAAAACAGAAATTTTTATTATTTGGCAAGTTACCAAATGTGCCAAATGGGCCGTTAGTATCCTTGGTAGGAACTGATCGCTTTAAGAAGATTTGGTTAGCCATACCTTACTTCCTGTTTAATTTTGTTATAATTTTATAACAATCCTCTCCGGTCTATTTTGATTGTAACATTGGTGTATTCTTCAATTGTAAAGAAGATTCATTTATTAAGTTTACTCATTGACTTAATCATTATTGAAGTTATCACCTTCTCCGTGTTATTAATTTTCTAGTTACAACAAACAATGTTACGTATCTTCCTCCAATACATATGTTTTTTTGTTCCAAAAATCTTAAGGCAATTAGCCGTTCTTATTATTTGCTGAGTTTATCAGAAAATCGAGATGGTCATGGGCTGGGTTAGCCCAACATGGGCGGCCCAACCATAAAACCCATAAGATGCTAATATTGATTTGCTTGAAATTTGTAGGCATATCCAATTAAGAGAAATTCCATAATTAAAGACATTGACTTTAAGGAATTATTTGCCACACAATAATACTAATAGTTACCGGCAAAAATCCTTCAGGATATAAGAAAGTCTCGAATGAGAACACCAAATAGCAATTCTGGTATTTCTCCAATAACTATTAAACAGAAACAATCGGAGAATAATGGTTGTTTATTAAGAAAGTGAAGAAAAATTGAACTTAACTTTATTGAAGTAGAAATGGTGAATTGATATCATGAAACCCTTTTGTTTGTGAATAGACATAATCCTAAAGAAAGACACAACTATATGGCTGAGAAGAAACAACTATACGACGGTTAAGAAGTTATGTCTAAATATACATAACCTTCCAAAGGTTGCACAAGTACCTAATAACTGTTAGGCAGAAAAATAAAATTCGGAATTAAAAAATTTAATTATTGATTAGTGCCAAATTTGATCCATGTGCAAAGCGTGCCAAAATTGAAAATCACGCACCCACACGCGAGCAGTGTAAGGACCAGCCCACTAGCCCATTGTCTTCATTTGTATGAATAGAAGACAGCCCAAATATTCACATCTTTCCTCTATGGGATAAGAAAAAACACCACTTTATTTGTTTTACAATCAAACAATCAACAATAACTCATCCACTTTCTAACACCTGCACACATTCAGAAGATAATCGATATTATATGGTGGAACATATTATTCTTGATAGAAAGAATATCTAAACCATATACTACAAAAGCATAGACAAGGATGAGTGAATCGAGGAATTCGTAAATCTCTTGGCTAAGAGGATTCAAGAGAGAAGACCATGGAATCATCGACGACGTTGTCACCTATTTCCATCGACATTTGCGCAGATGAATAGAGACATAAGAGTGGCGGCCCAACCCATGTAAATGACCCCCTTATATAGCCAAAACTGGCTGACCCTAGACTTCAGAGAAACATTTACTAAAGACACAACTAAAGTATCAGCCTGAAAATTCTCAGATCACGTATATGAACATCAGGTTGATGTTTCGAGGAATCGTAGGCATCACCATAGGGCTCCTTACTCTGTGCACCACGGTGAGCGGCACCCCAGACACGACCATGCTGAACACAGTCTGCAATGGACAACAATATTTCCCTTTGGCTCCATACGCAGGTACAGTGAACAGCGCCCTAGACGACTTGAGTGCTAGCACGGCAACTCATGGGTACAACTACTATAGCGCGGTTCTCGATTCCACCGGTCCGTGTTGGGCGCACGGAGCATGCAACGGCGTTCTTGGGCCCCCGGACTGTACCGCGTGCATCAACTCCGCAAGACAGCAACTCTTTTATCAGTGCACTCATGCTATCGGTGGTCAAATTCAACTCCAGGATTGTAGAGTTAGGTATGAGGACTATTCCTTCACTGAATGATGCTAAGTGTGAGAGCTATTCCTTGCTAAATAAAGGAATGCTGCCTCCATGTAAGAGCTCGGGTCTAATATATAATAAGATCAAGAATATATATGATGACAAGATTGTTCTTCTCAGTGAATCGTGACCATTATACATGCGTAACTAATTGAATCAATGATGATGTTGAGGAACTTAAATATTAGAAGCATAAAAAAAAAAACTCCTAAACATCAATTACGTATCCAATGTCAGTATAGGATGTTTGATGATGACCCCTGTACTTAGTTTCCCCATGTAAGATGTGTAGATAAATCTCAGGATTTTTAAAGGGTAGAACGATTGGGATCTTATATTTTAAAAAGCGTGAAATCTTATGTTCGATTCCTAATGGACGCCACGATCACATTGGAGGTCACGTCACAAGCGTGGGATCTTAGATTCAATTATTCATTGGATATGACTCCACGAAGAGAGCGAATGGACTATTCAAGGAGAACAGACGTAGAACTTGCCAACGCTATTAGAGCTAGATTTTAGCTGTAGGATCCAAATACTTTGGGAGCATTTTTATAGCAAAAGTTAAGCCTCTTTTAGTCCTCCTCTCCTTCAATTAGTTTGGTTTGGGGCTCTTCTTCTTAGAGTTTGGCTATTCGAATCGGACGCTGGCAATTATGGCAATGAGAGTTTACGAGAGGTTAAGTATGTCCAGATTGATTCACTGAATTGGTGTATGAAGGTGTATGTATTGACAATTAAATTTTGGCAACCGTTTATTCATTAATTGTATAGTAAAATTAGAGATCGATTCTGGCCTCTAAACAAAAATATTAGATTTAAATTGCATATAGATTGTATGAGCATTTTAATTAAACCTATCTATTTGCATTGGACTGGCACCGGCGCTGCCACCCTTGACGTCCCGGCAAGGTCCTCGTAGTCGCAACAAGCTCCTCGAGCTCTTGGTCTGTTTCTTTTGCAGGTTTCCGGGTGAACAATCAACGAGTTTCCAGCCTAGCGGACTAGTCCATGTAAATCATCGATTCAAGCGACACTGCCGCACCAGACCAGTCCTTGCCATGTCGGACGACAAGACGGCCTTGGTGACGCTCCAACAATCGCCTTCAGCACCTCCACGATCCATATCCGCAGTCTCTCGGTGAATCTTCAGCGAAGCAACCAAACTTTGACGCCACTCCTGGGATTTTTTGCCGTTCTTGCAGCACTTCCAGTGAAGTCTGCTGTGACCACCTCAACCAGCGAAGCAACAGCGACGCCAAAGAGTATTTTGAGCAGTACAGCGATTGTCTTGCAGGTTCAGTCCAGCAATCCCCATCGTGACCAGTACAGTGACATTAGTCCAGTAACTCCAGACCTCTTGCTGGCCGTTACCCTTGGTCTGCTCGCTGCTGGTGCTGTCCAGAAGATTGTGTATGAGACTACACACAGCACCAAATTCTTGGTACTAGGGCTCTTGTGTTTTTGCTATGCCATTGTCGGTGCTCCCGATACAACCTTGAAGAACAAAATCTGCAACACCCATAAGTAAATGCCACGGGATTCATTCGCGAGTGCACGAGGCGGCGTTCTGAATGACTCGAGCGCTAACACGGCGAACAACGGGTATAATTACTACAGCAAAAGCCAAAAGCTACGAGGAATTGCGTTACTGCCACGGAATGTGCAACGGGGCTAGGAGCACGGACACTCTATTTTTGCTTCTCAACACGTGTCCGACACGTGTCACGTGTCCGACATGCTGCCGACACGCTCGGACACGCGGTCAACGCGTGTCGGAGATCCGACACGCGGTCAATGCGCCCGACACGCCGGTGACACGCGAGTTGGGAATCCGACACGTGATTTTCGACACGCACGGGGTTAATTTTACAAATTTCCAAAAATTTAGGGGTCAAAATGTAAATTTATAAAAAAAAAGTAAAAAAAAGTAAAAAGAAAAGCAGATAAAGGCTAAAGCTCGATTACTGCGTTCTGCTTTTGTGTGGATTGCTTTTTTTGTTTTTTTGTTTTTGTTAAATGTTAAATTTAATGGTGGTTTGTGGATTTCTTGTTTTATTTTTTCTAAGTTTTATGGATAATTGGAATTGAATGTAGTGGAATTTGTTAAATTGAAACAATGAATTATATTAACAAATGGTGGCTCCTTTTTTCTTATTATTTATTTATTGATTTGAATCAAATTAATTTATCATGTATATATAAAAATTTACTTTTTATATATAACGTGTCGCAACGTGTCGGAATTCTGTATTTTTGAGAAATAACGTGTCGCGTGTCGTGTCGTGTCGCGTGTCGCGTGTCGCGTGTCGGTGCTACTTAGCAACGGGGCACTGGTAAATGTGGATTGCGCATCATGCATGAGTTCTGCTAAGGACCGAATCAAAAAAGAATGCGGCCAAAGCATCGGAACTCAAATCCAACTTCAATTAGATGCGAAAATTACTTATTTTCAAAATAAGGGAAGCATTCCCTACTGTGAATTTTGGACCTTTGTCCAAAAGCATGTATGAATGGCATAGCTGCACCCGGACAGATTCTAGCTACCTTCTTCAACATTCATGATGTTTCGATCATAATGTATTCATACAGATCCGCAGTAGACGATCGCTCCTCAAATTTGAATTTCGAGATCAGACATGATCTACGAGCAAGACGAGCCTAAAAATGTATGCGTAAGCCTGTTCATGATTAGAAAGAATTAAAATAATTCCGATACACAGAATATTGGGCCTATCACGTATGTGGGCCTGGGCTCCCTCAAAGGACAAAATTTTTTCAAAATGAGAACTCTTCGTCTAAGGTCCCATGTGTGTGTCTGTCTCTCAAAGGACGAATATTTATGAATTATAGGAGATCCATTGGGTTGTCGATGATTATATCCGCAATATAATTAGCCAAGAGAGTTGAAACATGATAGAAGAGACGTCTCTAAAATCTTAGAACGATTCAAATCCCCAGCCTTCAAGTAACTTGGGTATTCCGACCAAAAAAAAAAGTAATTCGGGTATATCCTTCCTTCAAAGAATTCCTTCTGATAGGGAGATCTCCAAGAATTTGAACCCATCAACATATCATCATGTTATTTGATTACCTTTATTTAAGAGTGTTAAATAATAAATTATTAGTCAACTGGCTTTATTAACTGTTCAATCCCTCTTCGATCGCCCAAATATGAAACTTTATCTGTAATACGCGCACACGCGTACCTCAACAGATAATACATAGCATAAAGTAAAGACAATCCATCAATACTCTTCCAAATGCTATATAATGCTGCAAAATGGGACTACAAAATTAATGCTGCAAAATGGACAGACGAATAAATAGGGCATACCAAACACTCGAAAGAGTTGGCCTTGTCACGTAATGAATAGATTATTCATAAAGGGAAAAATAGAGCATAGACTACCAGCGTGTTAAGATAATTTTACACAAGCGGTGTCGTCTGTCCTAAAATTACTCTCTCTCTCTCTCTCTCTCTCTCTCTCTCTCTCTCTCTCTCTCTCTCTCTCTCTCTCTCTCTCTCTCTCTCTCTCTCTCTCTCTCTCTCTCTCTCTCTCTCTCCAATCAATGATGTGTGAAACCTTTGGCTTTTACACCGCCGTGTATATTATAATTATTCTTTCATAGATTAACATTTGCATCAATAACATTCCCCTTTTAGCGTATGCTGTGATTACTCTTTCATGAATTGACAATTGCTTCTCTAACATCCCCTTTTTTTATAGAGTACATCGTGTTATTGATGGAAGCTTACATATAATACAACAGGCATAAGCAGCCCAACAGGCACTGTTAATCCTACATAGACTTCACCCATGCCTACCAAGACACACATATACTCATTTTCATGGATGAGACTAAAACTTGCTTTTCAGTGTGAGCTCAGACTGAATCAACTTTGAAAAAACATCCGTGGCATCACGAGGAAGCCACAGAGACGCAACCAAGTTGTCGCTCTCCTCGCTTGGAGAAGTGACCAAGACGACGTTGTGGGGGACAGTAGTCGGTGCCACTCGGAACGGCCTCCCAAATCCGAAATCCGTGTCGTAGAAAGGGAGCCGACTCCACTTGCTGATGCAGCAAGTGTTGCCCTGACAATCGACCACGACCCTGTTCAGCTCGATGTGGTCAACGGCCGACCTTATGTAACTATCGGTGACGCATTGGAGCGCCTCGTGCACAGTCTGGACAGCGAAGGAGAAGGGTTTGCGAATCAGTTTGCTCGCTCTGCACTCTGCACAGGACCAAGCAAGAACATTCCCGAAGTAGCCGCTTGGCAACAGCGGGTTGAACTCGGGCCGACCGTTGACCGCAATGAGAAGCTTTGCTGTCTCATGAGGATCAATGCCGAGAGCTTTGGTTCTCAAAATCCACACGATTGCCGATATGACTTCAAATGACAAAGGTCGTAGGGACTATGGAGGAGCCATTGTGGGTTGTGATTGTTGACACTTTCTTCAGTTGAATGAGAGTGAGTGGTTCAAAGCAGAATGATCCGTAAACAAGGGGCTTGGTTTGGGGGTTGACTATGTGTTCGGACTGTCAATCTCTCGGAGCATACTCGCGGTGGGGGAGATCAACACGCGGAGGTCGCCTTGGGCACAATACCGATTGATCGATAAAGGGAAGAATCGATAGTGGCTTGGCTCGAGCCACGTCAGTCCAGCAAGTTAAGAAGTCCGTGAGGGCTTTACCATCGACGACAACGTGATTCATGAGAATGCCGAGGATGATCCCCTTGCACTTGAATGTTGTCACCTGGATTATAAGATAAACCGTAAGCGGGGATGTACAGAAGTAGGTCATATTCAAACGGGTCATCTAATAACAAGAAGTTACTCAGTGAACTAGTATTGCATTAAACTAAAACCGTCAGATTTGGCAAGAACCACCATCTTCGAGTGTCCATATTTAGCCTTATTCCATATGGTACAATCGGTAGTAATTTCTCCTGACGTCACTGTTTCCGGAGAAAAAAAAAAAGAGAAAACATTACCAGCATGGTCAGCAAAGGTTTTTCCACTATGGTTTGGGCTCCATCGCTGTGCTTCACCAGTTTTCGCAGCGTTGGAGGATCAATGGCGCTGATCTCGCCCAGCATTCCAATTTCGTTCTCCGACATCGCTTCGATGAATGGGACACCTTCTCCAGTGCATCTCACCGCCATCTTCCCGTCATTCCCCATGACAAGTTTGCTTGCGAATGGATAGAACTCGACCAATGGCTCGGCCAGCGACTCTCTGATCATCTCCATCAGTGCAAAACGCCTTCCCTTCCCTTCGCCTGTGAAGGCGAACACGATCTCAATCACGTAAGGGAAGGTCTGGTCGAGGTTTGAGAGAGCGTAGAGCCCGCCAAACGTTTCCCTCGCTGGAACCGCATTCGTTGATCTTCACACTGAGCTTTCGCGTAGCTCCCATGTTCGTTGGCTTCTCATTTCTTGCTTCTTCGCACAAAATCACGTATAATAGAAGTTAAATTTAATCATTTGTTGGCTTTGGTGATGCTAGGATAACATATATAGTTTATCAAATTTATATCCTTTCTAAAGATTTAGAGACATGTCTCAAAAATGGAAAATTGTTGAAATTTTCTCATTACAATGCGTCGTACTGTTGTAGAATTTGCTGGTTACATACAAAAAACTTTGACGAAGTCAGTTTCTACATATTTCAAGCTATGGAATTATTTATTCTAGCAAAAAAAAGCTATGGAATTAATTAGTCGTACATGTTAGAGTAAAATTTACCTCCATGTCATATTCCAAACTGCTAATGGAAAGTGGATTTGGGTCTGGGATACCGGTTTAAAATTTCAGTTTGACGAAAATTAGTTTAGAGTAAATATGTTCATATGTATCAATTTGAGATTTTTTAGACCAAAATTAATTTATAATAAATGTGTCATGTGAATATTACTTTCACAATTGATGGAATATTGAACGGGATTTGATCAACTTTCCGGTCAGATGCTGACTTGACAAGGACGCGGTCAATATTCTGGATGTCATTGCCATTACCTTTTTCAACAATCTTTCCATTACATTTGGAAGATAGGACGTAATTAAACATGCTCTTAGAAGGGGTTGCTATTAGTACTAAAACTTGATTGCCCGGTTGTCAAGCCATCAAGGTAGGGTGGTCGGGGCTGACCGAGCATCCACTTGGATGACAGGGAGAAGCACGACATGGCGTTTGTGGTGGCACTCGGGAGCGGGATCGTGGTGGCGATTCGACTTCAAAATGGAGATGATTGAGAATCGAGAAGTTTTCTAAGAATGTGGCGAGAAATAGAGGGAGAGTGAATGGATGAACGAACGAAGTGGAAGTGAGAAGTGTGCACTAGTTATAGGAGAGAGCATGCGACGCGAGTGGAAGAGAGAACAGTGGAAGGGAGATGTTTGTGTTAGTTGTAGCATGGGCATGTGCAACAAGTGAAAGTGTGAAGTTTGAACTAGTTGGCAAACCTAATTTTAGGTTGTATTGGCTTATCACCTATGAAGATGAAATGGCATAGGCTACATGAATTTGTCGATCTATTTTGGTAAGGAAAAGGACACAACGTATCATAATTATTCGATCGATTATTTAAGTATCATAACTTTTAAAAAACATTCGCTTTGGTAACATAACTTTCAATAGATCACCTAAGTATCGGAAAATCTAATGTGTTATTATAATTTATGACACTTGTGGTGAACGTTTTTTAAAAGTTACAATAGTCAAGTGATCGTTTGAAAAATTATGTCACTAAAGTGAACAAGTTTTAAAAATTTTGGCATTTAAGTGATCAATTGACATGTTATGACACTTAAGTTATTTTCTCACTTTGGTGTTATGTGGGACTTTTTTGGGGATCCATGTATGGCTTTTCTATGGTGGAGATTTTAAGGTAGATTAATTTAAAAAACACAAAAAAAATGTTGTACAAAATTTTACATGGTATCAGACCATGAGGTTTTGAGTTCAAATCTTTTTAAGCACTTATTTGTCTTCCTTATTATATATTTCCATGCATAGTTATAGGCTGAAGTCCAACTTATACATGCGAAGGAATGTTATAATAATTAAATATTTAATCGGACCTTTACATAATAATTTAAGCTTTTACAATAGTTAACAATAGTTTCACAAAATTTTACAATTGCTATATGTCACCACATCATCATTTCCCCAAAGGACTACTCGAATTCCAATCAAAGTGCATCTATTTAAAAAAATTAGTAGTCTTACATTGGATGATCAAGAGAAAGTTTTATGACCTTTGACAGCAAACTAAATTTCAATGATAGCCAGTAAAACCCACCCATTCTGAAACGAGCTCATAATAGTAAAACGGCAGCTAGCTAGAGAGAACAAGAGTATAAATTAGAAGTCAACTTGTATACTTGCCTGTGCTTCGCATGAGTTTATTTTCAAAAATTATTGAAAAGTCATATTTGGTCATATTTTCCCTCTAGTCTTCGTTCAACTTATATAAAGATATGACCACTTTAGAATTTTAGAAAGTGACAAAATCAAGAAATTTAACAAGTAAAAGGGAATATTACTTGAAAGCAATAATATCACTTCGTCGATAATTTAATTTTATGGATTCATTTTCCTTTTATCCAAATTTACTTTAGACTTATCAAATATCTCTTCATATTTTCCGACCCAAAAAAAATATCTCTTCATATTTTAAAGAATTGAGTTTGTCATAGGCTATTTTTATTTAACTTGACTTGAATTTTTCGGTCATCTTCTTAAGTAATCATTAAGTCTTAAGTGACATTACTCTAATGTTACATTTTGTTACGTATTGTATGGGATGGAACCGAAATAATTTTACAACCTATGTTGCATCGTATTGCAAGTGACAAAGTTAATTTTATCTGTCTATATTATATTGTTGACACGTGTAGATTTTTCTGTATATATTCCATAGCACATGTCATGCATAATCGATGCGATTTGACGCAAATAGACTTTGTTTTCTCATTTTGGTGGAGACAATTTTACTAATTGTTACTTTAGGATTTAAGTAAATAGATGTAATATTTATGACTTGGTTAATATTTTAAAAATACTTTCTAAATCTCATAAAGTCAATTTTAATGATTATTATCGCGAGATTTTCATCAAAACTTCTACTTCTCTCATTCTGTAGAATTAATTTTACCGTTTGTTACTTTAGATTTTACAAGATACACATAATATTTACACTCGTGTCAATATTTTAGAAGAATTTTCTGGTTAAAACTCTTGCAAAAATATTTTCTCATTCTCATCGAGTCAATTTTATTATTTATTACCACGGGATTTTCTCAGAACTAGTACTTTTTTCCTGATAAATCTCTTGCACATTGAGTGCAAGAGTCGGTCACTCTTGTAAAACCAATTTCGTAAAACCAGGAGGAGCAAAAGTGGAATCAGGTTTTCAAAGTCAATTTCTCTTCTAAGGCATGCTCTATATTGCAAAAGACTAAATAAAGTGAAAAGTACCCAAAAAATTAATTAATAATAGAAAGGGGAAACGAAATTCTCTTCTTTAACCTTGAAGGAAGTCAATGTCACCTCGTATTAGAAAAACCTAATTTGGTTTTTCAAATTCTTTGTAATCATTAAGTCTTGAGTGGCACTACTCTAATGAGTATCAAATTCAAGGTTTTAGAGCTCGTGT
The DNA here is from genome assembly GCA_031216235.1 of Syzygium jambos. Classification (NCBI taxonomy): domain Eukaryota; kingdom Viridiplantae; phylum Streptophyta; class Magnoliopsida; order Myrtales; family Myrtaceae; genus Syzygium; species Syzygium jambos. Next base: position 5,397,610 of record CM062226.1, on the reverse strand, counting down.
TGTTGCTATGTCGTCGTTGGTGCTCCAGATATATCCTTGAAGAACAAAATCTGCAACACTACTGATAACTACAAGTCATTTGCACGTTCCCGACCGGATTGACTTGAGCGCTAACACGGCGAACAACGGTTATAATTACCACAGTAAAGGCGAAAGCTCAAGAGAATCATGTTACGGCCTCGGAGTGCGCAACAGGACTTTGGAAGATGCGGATTGCGCATTGTACATGAGTTCGGCGAAGGAATGAATCAAAAAAGAATGCGACGAAAGCATTGGAGCTCAAATTGAACTTCAAGATTGCATGATTAAATACAAAAATTACTCTTTTTTCAAAATTATGTAAGTATTTTCTACTATGAGCTTTGGATGTTCTAAACAACCGTTGGTGGTTTGGAAGGGCGAAATTAGTTCATGGGTATGAGAAAAAGAAATATCGTGTAATACGTTGATCTACGGTAGATACAGCTCAATTAGAATATCAGGATTGGACATGGTCTATAAGCGAGATAAGCCTAAAAATATTTACATACGCTCGTTCATTATTAAAACAAAATAATAAATTTGTATTATACAAAAATTGGGCTTATGTGGGCTAGGGTTCTTTCAATGGACAAAATTTTTTTATAAAAGAAAATTACTTGCGAAAAGCCCATGCTCTTTGAGTGTTTCGCACAAAGGACAAAGATTTTTGAATTATAAGAGATCACTGGGTTGTCAAAGATTACACCAACAACATATTTGTCCAGAAGATATACAAATGTTATTGAAAAGGTTTTTTTGTCGAAATTTGTTGCAGAGGCACTTAAGTGATTTTTTTCTCCAATTCGGTACTTAAGTGATCCAGCCAAAACTTTTTGTAAATGTCGTACGAAATTTATAACACTTCTAGTGTTATTTTCATTGTTTAAATATATAGTATAACTATAAAGTTTGGAAAGTTAACAAGTGGAAGGAAATTCACTTGAAAGCAATATATTTTGGTTGATAATTGGAATTTATGGATTCATATGTCCTTATGTAAGATTTAATTTACACTTATCCACTATCTCTTCGTATTTCAAAGGATTGAATTTACCCAGGTTATTTGTATTCAATTCAACTCGAAATTTTCGGTTAATTTCTTTAGTCATCATTAAATTTTTAAGTAATCTTATTACATGTTGTATGGGACGGAACCCGAACTAATTTTACTATTTATGTTGAAATGTATTGCAAGCGATAAAGTCAATTTTCATCTCTTCATATTATTTTGTAGACACATCATTTGATTTTTCTGTATATATACCACATCACATGTCATGCATAATGGAGGCGATTTTATGTGAATGGACGTATCATTTTATTTTCATTCTTGCTGAGTATAATTTACTACTTTTTACTTTAAATGGTACTGTAATATATATAATATTGCAAAATTTTTTAAAATTTCTGTCTCATTCTCATAAGTCAATCTTGCTATTTATTGTGGCGAGACTTTTCCTCAAAACTTCCACTTTGCTCGTTCTCGTAAAGTTAATTCACTACTTGTTACCTTGGATGTTACTAAATAGATGCAATATCTATATTTGTGTCGATAATTTACAAAAATTCTGGTTAATATTTTTAAAACACATGGCGCCAACTTCGCTTTTTCTTCTTCTTCTTCTTTTTCTTTTTGTTTTTTTGTCATTTCCGCATTTGCTCCCCTTGTTACACTGTTCATCTTGTTCTCCGTGCGAGTACGAGGTCGACCTCGACACAGTAGCGGAGTTCAAGCCCAGGTTTGGCCTGGGCTCGAGCTCGATGTGTGGCGGAGCTTGACCCCCAGATCTAAGTTCGAGGTATTCGCCGCCACAAGTGGGTTTTGAGATCTGAGGTCGAACTTGAAACCGCAAGCGGAGGTGGACCCAGATGATGTCAAGCTTGAGCAGCACGGCCGAGCTTTGCCCGTATTAGATGAGAAAATATTAAGTGGTTTACCACTACCACGTTTAAGGCATTTTTTTCTTCCAACTACTGAAAACTCGACAAGTTTTCGCTTCACTGGAGTCGCCCCTCGCCGTCGCTATCGGTGGAGTGGCCGACGCCGTGCCCTTAGCGTCGAAGCAAGCCATCCCTTACACCGTCGCTCATGGTCGGCCCACGCCACTCCTTCGCCGTCGCTCGTCTAGTTCTGGATCTGGAGTCGCGCTCGTCCAAGGCTGGATCTAGAGTTGTGCCTCCATCGTTGCTCATAGATCTAGCGACCGCAGCTCATCCACAGGTCCTGCCAAGCCACCCCTTCGTCGTCGTCGCAGCTCATCCACGGGCTCTGTTTTTTTTCTTTTGCTTGCGAAAAATGAAGGGCTAAGCCTCCGAAATCAACCCGACGAAGAAGAAGACTATCCCAAAAGGTATCATAAAAAATTGCTGGGTAGTCTTCTTCTTTGTGGGTCATTACAGGACCCACCTCTCTCTTGCCTCTCCCTTTCACCTTTCATCTAACCCACCAAGCTCTCCCTTTCACCTCTCATCTCTAGAAGACTACTCTGAAAGAATCGTAAAAAAACAAATGGATAATGATGCTGTCCTTTCACTTTTCCTCCAGCCCCAAGCATCAAGCCATAAAAAATCATAAAAGAAAATTTGCTCCTTTTGTTCAATTCTTTTATAATCAAAGAAACACCAAGAGATAAAAAAAAATAAAAAATCAAGAGAGCACAGAAAGACAACGGAGGAGGCAGCGACCCAAAAGAAAGAAACCCGAAAGATATAGACCAAAAAATTGATCCTTTTGTCGTGGCCGAGTTGCTCACGGCCAGGTCACAAAGACGGCGGAGGAGGTGGCGACTGGACATGGCAGTGCTTGGCCTGGACCACGACACTGGCGACTCCGCCGGTACCGACGGCAAGCGGAGCGGAGATCGGCTGGTTGTGGATGGAGGAGCTAGAGAGAAATGTAAGGTTTTTAATTTGTAAAACTCTTCAAATCTGAATCCTACTGGTAATTCGCGTCATTCTTCCTCGAAAGAATACTTTATCATGAGGAGGAAATCTCAAAAAATATGAACCCATCAACATATCATGTTCTCAGATCCCCTTTATTTAAGAGTTTATATCAATAGATTATAAATCAACTAGATTTATTAATATGCCCAATCCCTCTTCAATTACCCTATATGGAATTTTCTCTATGATACGCTTCCACTTGTACCTCATAAATTGACATTTGTATGTATTAACATTCCCTTTTTTCAAAAGGTAAATCACTATATTATTGATGGAAGCATATCATATAATAATACAACAAGCACAAGCAGCCCAGCACCACCGTGTTGGTCGTCCTACTTAAAACTAGAGGCACAAAAACTAGAGACTTCACCATATGCCATCCGAAAACATACACATATACTCATATCCATGGATGAGACTAGAGCTTGCTCTTGAGCGTGAGCTCAGACTGAATCAACTTTGTGAAAACATCCATGGCATCATGAGGAAGCCCCAGAGACACAACCAAGTCGTCGCTTCCCCTGCTCTGGGAAGCCACCAAGATGACATTGTTGGGGACCGTAGCTGGCGCCACCTGGTACGGCCTCCCGAACCCGAAATCCATATCGTAGAAAGGGAGCCGACTCCACTTGCTGATGCAGCAAGTGTTGGCCCCGCAATCGACCTCGACCATGTTCAGCTCGACGCGGTCGATGGCCGACCTTATGTAATTCTCGGTGACAGATTCGAGCGCCTCGTGCACTTTTTGGACAGCGAACAAGAAGGGCTTGTGGGTCAGTTCGCCGGCGCTGCATTCGGCACAGGACCAAGCAATGCCATTCCCGAAGTATCCGCTCGGCAACGGGGGGTCAAACTTGGGCCGACCGTCGACTGCAGTGAGAAGCTTAGTTGTCTCGTGAGGACCGATTCTGAGAGCTTTTGTTCGCGAAATCCACGCGAGCGCTGATATGACTTCGAAGGTCGTAGGGACTATGGAAGAGCCATTGCGGGCTGTGATTGTTGACACTTTCTTGAGTTGAATGAGAGTGTGTGGCTTGAAGCAGAATGATCTGTAAACGAGGGGCTTGGTTTGGGGGTTGACTATGCCTTCGGATTGCCGATCTCTCGGAGCATACTCGTGGTGGGGGAGATCGATGCGCGGGGGTTGCCTCGGCTGCAAAACCGATCGATCGAGAAAGGGAAGAGCTGATGGTGGCTTGGCCTGAGCCAGGTCGGTCCAGCAAGCTATGAAGTCTGTGAGGGCTTTGCCGTCGACGAGGACGTGATTCATGACGATGCCAACGACGATCCCTCCGCACTTGAATGTCGTCACCTGGATCATATGATAAACTGTAGGTGGATATCTACGGTCTATGTACTAAACTAAATAAGACTATTTGGTGAAATCCACCATTTTCAATAGTCTTCATCTAATTTTGTACTTATGCTGCACTCCTGTCATGATATCTAGTGAAAAGAATAAGAAGATTACCTGTACCGTCAGCATAGGTACTTCCAATATGGTTGGGGCTCCGTCGCTGTGCTTCACGAGTTTTCGCAGTATGGCGGGATCGATGGCGCTGATATCGCCCAGCACTCCGATATCGTTCTCCGATGTCGCTTCGATGAACGGGACACCTTCTCCGGTGCATCTCACCGCCATCTTCCCATCGCTCCCCACAACCAGTCTGCCCGCGAATGGATAGAACTCAACCAACGCCTTGGCCAGCGACTCTCTGAGCGTCTCCATCAGCGCGAAACTCCTTCCCTTACCTTCACCTTTGAAGGCGAACACGATCTCAATCACGTAAGGGAAGGTCTGATCGAGGTTCGAGAGAGCGTAGAGCCCACCAAACATTTTCCTTGCCAGAGAAACATTAACCGCATTCGTGATCTTCACGTCGAGTTTTCGCATAGCTCCGATGTTTCTTGGCTTCTCATTTCCTGCTTCTTTGAACAAACTAACAGAAGTTAAATTTGAATTATTTGCAGGCTTTGGTGACACAAAGGGTAATGTACATATGGTTTATCAAATCTTTATTCTTCTTAGTTTGGACTAGAGGGAGAGATTTAGGGACATGGCTCAAAATTGGAAATATGTGTTTATATTGGTTGAATGAAAAATTACATGGTTTTGTCAATTATGTATAAATATGTATTAATTATACTATAATATATACAAATTGAGTAGGATATACGAGTCGTGCATATCCGGTCATGTACAAAATTCACAATGTACATACTACGTACCGTCCTTTCTTTGATGCTCGAATGACTCGAATGTCTCTTTGAGAATTGCAATATCCATCCTGTGGATAACATTGATGAAACATTAAGTAAATCAATAGATTAATCAACAAAAAATATTTTCATTATCAATAACAATCTATGCCAAGAGATTCATTTTGTGAAGTGATACAAGCGATCGTTTTTAGATAAATGTTTTCTAAATTGTTGATTTTTCACGAGATAAATGCATCCATAGGTTTTGCAATCAGGTCGTTGAACTCTGATTTTTATTATCGATACTAAACTTTCATTTCTTCACCATTGACAGCACTTTTGACGGGGGTCTGATCGACTTTCTAATCACATCTGACTCGACAGAGATGCAACCAATTTTCTCCAAATATTTTCTCATTCTCATAAAGTCAATCCTACTCTTATCAGACCAAAAAAAAAATTCTACTATTATAACCAGGAGATTTTTTTTCCGAAATACTACTTTTTCATGGTAAAAGCTCTTAAATTTTCATTCCGAAAAAAGAAAAAAAAACTTGAAAGCATATTTAATGTGCAGGAGGAAGAGGCACGTACCTGAACAATTTCAACAGTTGAAGCTTCGAATGTTGAGTACAGCAACTGGAGCATGTCTGTATTTATATGTGGGAGGCTTGATGAATCTTCATGGCCAAACCCTAGGTCAAACCAGCAATGTGGGTTCCATGCATTAATATATTTCAATACAAGATGCTTTAAAAAGCGAAATTGGCTTCGAAGACCCAAATCCATTTTTCATACTCTTGGTTTTATCAAATTGAAAATTCATGAATAAATTATAAATGAAATAGTTGCTAATAGGGTTTTACTAGCATAACAGCCTTTGGACCATTGAGCTACAAATTCTTGAAGGAGTGGCCCCATAAAAATTTATAATTATTTAGTATTTATTTTTTTGTAGTCCAGAATAGACTGTTATTTTCGTAGTAGATTAAACACTGTCATCCAATCATTTCTCTTGCTAATATTACTTACGGGCACGACAAGGAACTTCTTTTTTAATTCCTAATTGAATGTATAATATGTAGTTCCCGCCTTGCACGGTGCTAATTTTGCTTACTTTTTAAAGTGCTCTATATTGCAAAAGCCAAAATAAAGGGAAAAGGTACCCAAAAAGAATTAATTAATTAATAATAGAAAGGGGAACGAAATTCTCTTGTTTAACCTCGAAGCATGTGAATGACACACCTCGTATTTGAAAAACCTTAATTGGTTTTTCAGATTCTTGGTGCTCCAATGGGCCAAAGAATCTGCGTATTACCATTGTAAAGAGCTAGTGGTTTTCATTTGGTACTGTTGAAGCCAGGTTATACGCACCATGCAATCTTAGGCTCCATTGATTACAAACTACACATGTCCAACCAAGGTTTTGTCGGCGCAATTGCCTTAAAAAGAATGGCCTAATTGCAAAAAAAAGCACCAATTTTAGGTAGAGGGACAATTCTGGCTCGACTTTTTTTTGTTTTATAAAAAAACACTAACTTTAGGTCAAGGGACAATTCTGGTCCGAACTTTTTTTGGTTCCATAAAAAAACACAAACTTAAGATTGAGTGACAATTCCGACCCCAATTTTTTTTATCTCATTAAAAATCACCAACTTTCATCATGATCCCAAATCTGGCCTCCTGTTGATTTTCACCATTGTTTGAGAAAGAAGGTTACGGTGATGAGCTTGGCGAATCTCGTTCATGGCATCTGTCGACAGGCAGTGGTCAGTTTCAGATTAAGTTTGGCCAGAGGGATTCAATCTAGAGATTTTTGACTTGTCAGTGAAGTGAAGAAGATGAACAGTTTTACCGTTATTCTTCAAATTATGGCTTAAAGAATAAGATAATAAATACTGCTTTAAACCCAGTTAGCAAGCCACATTGATTTATTGCTAATGTGTAATAATCAAGTTAGATAATAAATGGTTTTAAGTCAATGGGGATCGGATTTGAGATTTAAGTTAAAGTTAGTGCTTTTTTATGAGACAAAAAAAAGTTGGGGTCAGAATTATCCCTCGATCTAAAGTTGGTGCTTTTTTACGGAACAAAAAAAGTTAGAGCCAAAATTGTCCCTTGACCTAAGTTGAGACAAAAAAAAGTTTGGGCCAGAATTATCCCTAGACCTAAAGTTGGTGCTTTTTTTTGGAATTAACCCTAAAAAGAATACCAATTTTAAAGTAGAGTTAATACCATGAAAAATCCCAAATCGAAATACCTATGACAAATTTACTCCAAACTAATTTTTTTACCACAAAAAACCCTAAATCGGTACATCTGTGATAAATTTATACCAAACTAAATTTTTGACCATCAAAATCCCCAATCCGGTACACTTGTGACAAATTTACCCTCCATTAAATTAGATTAATGTCACAAAAAATAAAAAATGGTAAACCGGTACACTTGTCAACTGTCACGTGTCATCCAATTTAGCAATTTAATAGTAAAATTTAACGAAAACTAATGGAAGGTAAATTTGTAATAGGTATACCTGTTTGAGGTTTGAGGTTGTCAAAAAATTAATATGGGGTAAATTTATTACATGTGTACTAGTTTGAGATTTTTCGTAATATTAACCCCTTAAAATATCCCAATTTTGGCCCGAACTTTTTTTGTTTTGTGAAGAGCACCAACTTTCAGTTGGTACCTAAATTTGTCCCTAAGTTTATGTCTAATAATGCCGTTAAAGATTCGACGTGTCATTCCACGTGTACTTGACGGAAACTTGACGGGGGCCAGATTTAGGTACTGACTGAAATTTTGCACTTTTATAGTAGACAACAAAAAGTTCGGGTTAGAATTATAACTCGATCTAAAGTTTATGTTTTTTATGAGAAAAAAAATTGAGCCAAAATTGGGATACAAGCTAAAATGGATGCCTTTTTATGAGACAAAAAAAAAGTTTGGATCAAAATTTGGGACCGACCTAAAATTGGTGGCTTTTAATGGAATTAAGCCATAATTGTGCATCGCTTGGTGCTTCCTAGAACAATAAGTTTACAACAAAATAAATGTTTTGCTCAAGACAATTAGGTATTTAAATCCCAAAAAATGATTTGCTCATTTTACAGAATTTAATGTGACATCCACAGCTTCGCGACTAAACTATGGCCGAATGACAATATTCAACGTATCATTCCATGTGTCCTCGGCGGAAACTAGATGAGGACTAGATTTGGGTATTCAAAATTATGTGCTTTTATATTAGACAACAAAAAGTTTAGGTCAGATTTAGAAATTGATCTAAAGTTTATGTTTTTTTATGAGACAAAAAGAAAATTACGCCAAAATTGAGACATAAGCTAAAATTGGTGCCTTTTTATGAGACAAAACAAAAGTTTTGATCAAAATTTGCGACCGACCTAAAATTGGTACTTTTTAACGGAATTAAGCCATTAATTGTTCATCATTTGCTGCTAATTAGAACGATATATATATATATATATATATATATATATATTGCTCAAGACAATTGGATACTTAAATCCCAAAAAATGATTTGTCCATTTTGCAGAATTTAATTTGACGCCCACAGCTTCATGACTAAACCTATGGCCAAAGACCTTGGCGCCGATCTCGGAACCTGATGATCAGAAACAAGACTGAAAGATTTTATGGCGCCGATCAACTATTCTAACAGCTTACGCTGTTAGATGAAGGCATGGTTTATTATTTAAATAATCCAACACTCCCCCTCAAGCTTAGTCTGGTATTTTTGTCAGTACTAAGTGTGAAAATATTTAATTGGGGAAGCAAATAGGGGCTTGGAAAATTCGAATTCAGGACCTCCAGCTCTGATACCCTGAAAAATTTTATGGAACCATCGTCAACTATTCTAAAAATTTAAACTGTTTGATAAAGGCGTAATTTATTATTTAAATATTCTAACAAATACCCTATCAACCTAACTTGGTGACCCTGATGCCTGGACCGGAAACCCTTCATTAGTTTCCAAAAACAAGTGATTTTCCACCAATTTTAAAGTCCAAGCAGGATTTGGCTAGTGACTTCATGTTTGCGTTGCTTCACACGAGGCTAGTGGATGTTTCATCTGTTTACCCTTCATCGGCATGTCGTCCAAATGATTACCAGTTTGCCTGCAAATAAGCTGCTCATTCCATCAAGAATCAGCTGCATTGTTTTTTTTTTTTACCAACAATTAAAACCCGTTTTCTTTTTTTTGGTAAGGAACAATTAAAACCCGTTTTCTCTTCATAAATCTTTCACAAAAATCGTAGAGATATATTATCAACTAAGCATGATGGTTCTTTTATTAGACTGTGATATTTGATATGCCAAATACATCATTATTGTATATTCTTTCGTATGTGATGCATAAAATCTTAAAACTTGTTTTGAAAGTAAAATTGAACTTTTTAAGAGTGTAATCAAATCTTAAATTTTATCAAATTATTGAAATCAAATCTCTCCGTTAATTCCGTTTAATTTAGCTATAGAAAAATGCTAATGTGACTTTTTTTATTACTTCCTTCATACACAAGGAACCGATGTGGCATCCACCAAGCGCCATATATGAAAAAAATTAAAAAAAGATAAATGGATAAAAAAATTAGAAAAGAAAAACGATAAGAAAAGAAAACTTTTCATCTTCTTCGTCAAGCTCACATCACCCGATTAAGATTATGTTTATTGTTCATCTCCTTCTTCGAGCTTGGCTGTGGCTGCTCAAGCTTCGTCGAATTCGCGGCCATAGCCTCTCAAGGTTCTTCGAGCTCTCGACCATGGATGCTCAAGCTTTGTTATATATTTCCATTGTCAGTTCCCACTGTTTTGGGAGACTTGTTTCTTGACAATGTGTAAGAAGTATCATTCCATGTATGCAATATCATAGATTCATTTGGGTGTAATCAAGAACCCAGTGCCCAGAATCAGAAAGATTAGCTTCTGTCATCTCACAGTAGAGGACGGATTAGGAGACATTGAATCTGATTAACTACATTACAAAAGGAAGAGCTTCAAATGCTTGCTGAATTCCTTGGGCTTCTCCAAGTTCACAGCATGCCCTGCATTCTTGATCTCCACCAGTCCAGCATTCTCCCCAATGTGCCTGACCCAATGCGAGCATTAGCGTCGGAGACGAAGGAAGTATCTTATGCATCGGTGGTGACATCATGTATTAAGGGAAAATGAAAATAGGAAAAAAGGGAAGTAGATAGTTTCAAATAAATTGAAGCTTCACCTTTATAATCTGTGACCCAGCTCCAGAGGGAATGTCCGATCTTGCTCTTCCCATACCAGCAATGTGGGCTGCTCAAAATTGGGAGGCATGCATAGGAAAACAATGTTTAGGAGTTTGATTCAGATAAATTCATGTGGAGAAGAAATAATGATTCCATAAATCTTCGCAAAGTTATAAAATGGAGTGGATTTTATCGGGAAAATTCTCTAAAAAGTCCTAAACCTATTGTACTTTTGCCAATTTAGTCCTAAACCTTTTCATTTTGCCAATTAAATCATAAACCTTTCACTTTCTGCCAATTGAGTACATCCAGCCAATTTTGACCAAAAATCGCTGATGTGGACGCCGGCCAGCCACGTGATGCTAACGTGGACATTTTAAAATAATATTTTAATAATTGATGAATTTTTTAAGATTTTTTTTCCTTTTTTTTTTGGGTTTCAGAGTTAGGGCCGGCAAGGGTGGCTAGCCAACCCTCACCAACTCTGGGCAAGGCCTCCAATGCCCTCGTCAGCCAAAGCGAGGAAGCACCTTGCCTAGGGCCATTGAGGCCCGCCAAGCCCTCGCCTAGCGCCCTCACAGGATTTGGGCGAGGGCTCTCGTGCCCTCGCTTTGGTCTGTGAGGGCGTTGCGGCCCTCGCCTCACCTAGAGTCAGCAAGGGTTGCCAGTCTAACTTCAAAACCCAAAAAAAAAATAGAAAAAAGGAAAAAAAACATGAAAAAATTCATAATTAATAAAATATTATTTTTAAATGTCCACGTCAGTGCCACGTGGCAGCAGGCATCCACATCAGCAATTTCCTGCCAAAATTGACCGACCGTCAACTGCAATGAGAAGCTTTGCTGTCTCATGAGGATCAATTTCGAGAGCTTTGGTTCTCAAAATCCACATGAGTGCCTATATGACTTCGAAGCTCGTGGGGACTATGGAGGAGCCGTTGTGGGTTGTGATTGTTGATACTTTATTGAGTTGAACGAGAGTGAGGGATTCGAAGCAGAATGATCTATAGACAAGGGGCTTGCTTTGGGGATCGACTATGCTTTCGGACCGCAGATCTCTTGGAACATACTCATGGTGGGGAAGATCGACACGCGGAGGTCACTCAGGCACAATACTGATCGATCGAGAAAGGGAAGAATCAATAATGGCTTGGCTCAAGCAACGTCGGTCCAGCAAGTTAAGAAGTCTGTGAGGTTTTTACCATCGACGACGACGTGATTCATGAGAATGCCGAGGATGATCCCCCTGCACTTGAATGTTGTCACCTGGATTATAATATACTGAAAGCGGGGATGTACAGAATTAGGTCATATTCAAACGGACCCTCTAATAACTAGAAGTCACTCAGGGAACCAGTAGTGTATTAAACTAAACAAAACTGTCAGATTTGGCGAGAACCACCATCTTCGAATGTCCACATTTAGCCTTATTCTATATGCTACAATTAGTAGTAATTTCCCCTAACGTCACTGTTTCCGGTGAAAAATAAGAGAAAAAAACATTACCTGCACGGTCAGCAATGGTTTTTCCAATATGGTTTGGGGTCCATCGCTGTGCTTCACGAGTTTTCGCAGCATTGGCAGATCGATGGCGCTGATGTTGCCCAGCATTTGGACGTTGTCCTCCGACATCGCTTCGATAACTGGACACCTTCTCCCGGGCATCTCACCGCCATCTTCCCGTCACTCCCCACGACAAGTCTGCCTGTGAATGGATAGAACCCGACCACTACCTCGGCCAGCGATTCTCTGAGCATCTCAGTCGCAGCGACCTTTGAAAAATTTATAACCTTTGGTAGTATACTAATAAATTGAATGATCAAGAGAAAGTTTTATATGACCTTTGATAGTATGCTAATAAATTTCAATGATCGCCGGTAAAACCCACGCATTCTAAAATGAGCTCTTGAAAGTCAAATGGCAGCAAGCTGGAGAGAACAAGAGTATACATTAGAAACTAACCAGTACACTTGCCCACGCGGGCTTATTTTTCCAGGATTATTAAAAAGTTGTATTTTGTTAAAAAAATTCTCAAGTCTTGTCCGATCACTGCTTAATAAAAATAATGTACTTATGGAATTTTTAGAAAGTGACTATAATCATGAAAGCTAAATAGGCAGAAGGAAATATCAATTGAAAGCAATGCATATCACTTGGTTGATAATAGTGAATGGTATTATCAAATTTTTTTCACTCTATATTATCTTCTAAACGCATTATTAGATTTTTTTCTATATATATACTACATCAAATGTCATGCATAACAAAGTCGATAATCTTACCTAGATAAACACGTTATTTTCTGATTCTCATAAACTCAATTTTACTACTTGTTATTACTTTGGATGTTACTAAACTTAAGCACTATTTGCACTTAGTACACAGAATCAAATTCTAGGTTTTAGGGTTCTGATCTTGGTGCTATGTCGTCGTTGGTTCTCCACATACAACCTTGAAGGACAAAATCTGCAACACTGGTAAGTACAAGCCGTGGGATTCATTTGCAAGAGCCCGACGCCATGTTTTGAACGACTTGAGCAGTAACACAGCGAACAATGGTTTTAATTGCTACAGCAAAGCTGAAAGCTCCGAAGAATCGTGTTACGGCCACGGAGAGTGCAATGGGACTTTGGAAAATGCGGATTGCTAAACGTGCACGAGTTTTGCTAAGCAACGAATCAAAAAAGAATGCGACGAAAGCATCAGAGCTCAAATCCAACTTCAAGATTGCAAAAATTATATACGAAAATTACTCATTTTTCAGAGTAATGGAAGTGTTTCCTACTATGAACTTTGGATGCTCTAAATAACTATTCATGATTTGGAATGGTGAAATTAGTATCAGGATTAGACATGATCGATAAGGGGGATGGGCCTAAAAATATTTACTTGGGCCCATTCATTATTAAAACAAATTAATAATTTCCTATGTACAAAAGATTGGGCCTATGTGGGCCGGGGCTCCCTCAAAGGACAAGAAATTTTGAAAAAGAAAATCACTTGCGAAAGCCCATCCTCTTTGTGTGTCTCTCACAAAGGACAAAGATTTTTGAATTACAGGTGATCGCTGGGCCGTCAATGATTACACCAACAACCTATTTAGCTAGAAGATATAAAAATGTTAATATGAATTAACATTTTATTAAAAAATTTAAGCATGACTTTTTGCTAGAATTTGTCACTAGGAGAACTTAAGTGATTGTTTTTTCCTCCTATTTGGCACTTAAGTGATCCAACAAAAAAAAATTTACACCAAAAGTAAATGCCATATGAAAGTTGTGGGTTTTTTTTCGCTATTTAAATATATAGTATTTTTATAAATTTTAGAAAGTGACAACAATCATGATATTTAACAAGTGGAAGGAAATTCACTTGAAAGCAATATATATCATTTGGTTGATAATTGAAATTTATGGATTCATATGCCCTTATGTATGACTTTACTTTACACTTATCAAGTACACTTCATATTTCAAAGAATTGAATTTATCATAGGCTATTTGTATTCAATTCGACTTGAAATTTTCGGTTAATTTATTTAGTAATCATGAAGTTATAAGTAATCTCATTACATGTTGTATTGGGATGGAACCCAAAATAATTCTATTATTTATGGTGAAATGTATTGCAAGCGATAAAGTCAATTTTCATCTCTTTATATTATTTTATAGACACATCATTAGATTTTTCTGTATATATACCACATCACATGTCATGCATAATAGAGGCCATTTTATGTGAATCAACATATCATTTTTTTCATTCTTGTGGAGTATATTTTACTACTTGTTACTTTAGATGGTACTGCAATATATATATATATATATATATATATACATACTTGTTAATATTTTAAAATTTCTTTTTCATTCTCATAAGTCAATCTTGCTATTTATTGTGGCGAGACTTTCCTCAAAACTTCTACTTTTCTCATTCTCGTAGAGTTAATTCGCTACTTGTCACTTTAGATGTTACTACATAGATGTAATATTTATAATTATGTCGATAATTTATAAAAATTTATGGTTAATATTTTTAAAACACATGGAGCCAATTTGGCCCTTTCTTCTTTTTTTGCTTTTTCTTTTTTTTTTCCATTTCCACTTGTACTCCCCTTGTTACACTGTTCATCTTGTCCTCCGTGCGAATACGAGGTCGAGCTTGACGTGCGGGCGGAGCTTGACCCTCTGATCTAAGTTCGAGGTACTCGCCACGAGCGGGGCTCGACACCTAGATCTAAGGTCAAGCTCGAAACCGCAACCGGAGGTGGGCCCAGATGACGTAAAGCTTGAGCGGCACGGCCGAGCTTGCCCAAAGTAGATGAGAAAATATTCGTTGATTTACGGCTATAGCGTTTAGGTATTTTTCTCTTCCTACTACTGAAAACTTGACAAGTTTCTGCTAATATGACATTTTTTCTTCCAACTACTGAGAACTTGACAAGTTTTCGCTTCACTGGAGTCGACCCTCGCCGTCGCTATCGGTGGAGTAGCCGGCGTCGTGCCCTTAGCGTCAAAGCAAGTCATCCCTTACGCCGTCGCTCATGGTCGGCCCAAGCCACTCCTTCGCCGTCGCTTGTCTAGTTCTGGATCTGGAGTCGTGCTCGTCCAAAGCTGGATCTAGAGTTGTGCCTCCATCGTTGCTCCTCCATGGCCACGAGCGCTAGATCTAGCGACCGCAGCTCATCCACAGATCCCAGGAAGCCATCCCTTCGTCGTCGTCGTCGTCGCAGCTCATCCACGGGCTCTGTTTTTTCTTTTGCTTGCTAAAAATGAAGGGCGAAGCCCGAGGAAGAAGACTATCGCCGAAGGAATCATAAAAAATTACGGGGTAGCCTTCTTCTTTGTGGGTCATTACAGGACCCACCTCTCTCTTGTCTCTCCCTCTCCCCTTTCATCTTACCCACCAAGCTCACCCGTTCGCCTCTCATCTCTAGAAGACTATACCCAGAAAGAATGGTAAAAAAAAGATACCCTCCCTTTCACTTTTCCTCCAACCCCAAGCATCAACCCAGAAAAAATCGTAAAAAAAATGCTCCTTATATTCAATTTTTTTCAAAATCAAAGAAACCGCAGAAGATTGACCAAAAAAAATATGCAAGAGAGAACGGGAAGACGACAGAGGAGACGGTGACCAAAAGAAAGAAACGTTGGTAAAATTCTAAACACGTCAATGAACAAATAATATAATAATAAAAAAAGTATCGTCCTATAAAGATTGATGATTAATAAATTAATTAAATATTATAAGTAGATTAATTCTAAAATTTATCTAACAGATCAAAATAGAATTGAGAATAAATAAAAATTAACAATTTTAAAAATGAAATTTTAAAAACTAAAGGCAGATAATCAACCAGATGAAATATGTTAGAGCATCCGATTTCACCATAACAACTAGATATGAATTTCAGATCATTATACATACAATAACAATATCAAGCACGTGATAACGGAATTCCCTAGTCTTTTTACTATCCTATCTCTAGGTATAGCAAACCTACTCAGTTTATCAATCCACTATATCTCTATGTGAATTTAAATAAACAAAAGTGTATTAAAATTTGTGAATATTCTTGGTTTACAATGAATCTTTGGGACCATCTTATAATCGAAAGCTATACAAATAACACGGTATATCTCTATCCACATTTAATTCATGGTTATATATTATAAGGAGCAATTGCATATTATCACTTTTCAGTTTCAAACATGCACATCAGATTATTCAAGTGGTGGACAGTCACTTAAAGGCATTGAGCATAATAATATATAACACACATAAATGAAATCACTTGCAAGACATAAAAAGCATGAAATTCATATCATCATGGTTAGGTTACATCGTAGCCCTAACAAAAGAAAATTAAAACATAATAGAAGAAGAAATGAAAATATAAATTAAACCTAACATCTTGAATCAAAGAATAAGAATTTTGTCATCGCTTTTGTCTTCTTTTCAAAATACTTAAAAAACTCCCAAAACAATAAAATTTACGATCTAAAAGAAAACTAGTTGTATGTGTCCCCCAAGCTCTCAATATTATCGTATAAATATGATAACATCTAAGACTCTTCTCATAATGCAATTGTTTCTTTTTCGCATAAAATTAGGGAATAAATCGCAAAATTCCCAATCTGATATCCATATTGTAACTCTTCTTTAGGTAGCATATTCCCTTCCTTATTTTTGCCATATTTTCCTTATTTTCTCCATGTCTCATTATTCTGCGTAAACAAAGAAAATTTGAGTAAATAAAATGAAATCTAAATACTTTCTAACAAATATTCATTATTTGTTGCTTAAAATAGGTAAAATAACTCTATTTTTACAGATTTATCAAGAAACCCATAAGATAGACCAAAAAATTGCTCCTTTTGTCCATAGCCAAGTTGCTCATGGCCGGGTCACAAAGACGATGGAGGAAGTGGCGATTAGACCCAGCAATGCCTGGCCTGGATCGCGACACTACCGACTCCGCCAATGGTGATGGCGATGAGAGCAGAGATTAGTGATGCTTGGTGGGACCACATTAGCAACGCGTGTCTTAATAAAGCGATGAAGCAATTTTCGTTAGTCAAATTGATGAAGTTAGAGGAGGAACTTGATCGCATCAATTTGATAAGTTTTAAGATTCGATTGCACTTTTTAAAAATTTTAAAACTTAATTGAACATTTGCGACAAGTTCTAGGATTTTTAGTTCACTTATCTCTAAAACAATTAACAAAATTCCTAAATACAAAAGATTAGGCAAGGGCGTCGCGGCCCTCGCCGACCATAGGCGAGGGCTAGACCTCGCGGCCTGGGCGAGGGCAACCATCACGCCATCGCCCAGGCCACAAGCCGCAATGGTGGCCCTCATCGACCTCTTCCAGCCCTCGTTGCTCGTGGCTTGGGTGAGGGTCGCCCTCGTTAGCCATGGCTGAAGACTAACCACAAGCCAAGGAAGGAGTGATAAGGTGCGCTGAAGTTAGGGTAGTTAGCTATGAAACACCCTTATACATGTGAATGATTGATTGTGTTTGAATAGGTTAAGTGCTCCTATTTATTTGTGATTACTGACCTATTCTTGTGTTGTAGAAAGTCTTGCTAGACTATTGATAGTAAAATAAGTGCTTAGGACCAGGTTGCGACCGCTGAGGAAAAAGGAAAGTCCCATCAGGACGCCACGACCTCGAAAGAGAATTCTAAGTAGGTTCCCCTCTAGTAAGTTGCAGTTCGATGTTGAGCCAAGAGAAGGCTATTGAATTTTGACATAACCCGATCCGATGAGGGCGGGGAGTGATCGTCGGGGCAGAACCTGATTAGGGAGCAGCTCTTGGCTAGGAAGTGGACGCCAGGGCAAGAAGCCTAATCAAAGTGCGGCTTCTAGCAAGAGTGATCGCCGAGGTTAAAGACCTGAACAAGGTGCGGCTCCTGGCAGGTTTCTAGGATGGCGGGTAAGAAAAGGAATAAACCGAACTAAGCACTGAATTGAAAGTAAGACGGGAACCGTTACTTAAAATGACAAGTGTGATCTTCACGATTGTTATAAATACGTAAACTATGTTTGAGGAAGATTTTATTAGAGAAGTGCAGCGGAAGTGTGGTCAAGCTTGCTGCACTCTAGTATGTTGGAACGAGGTCGGGGAAAGAAAGGTCGTTGGTCCAGAGCTAGTCCAAATTTCAACGAATGCTGTAAAGGTACTAAGGTAAATTAAATCCCAGGTACGTTTTAAATTTCAAGGACGAAATTGTTTTAGAGAGGGAGAATTGTAACATCCTCAATTTCAGTCTCTAAAAAACGGCTATGATTTAAGTTTGGTAGTTTTTCAATTGGGACCACTTTTTTACTCTTGTTTTGAAAAATCCAGTTTCGGATCCTTTGTACTCTTTCGTTTTAGTATTTTTAGGGAGACTTTTGTGATTCGAATTTCCAAACACGTCCTTCTTGAAAGTTTTTCCAAACATCTTAACAATTTACACACTTTAATTTCAGAATTTTTGGACTTGATATGAGTGGTACGATGGTCTGATTTTCGAAACATGTAAAACTACCCAGAATGGGTATTTTGTTGATGTTCACCTTTTCTTTATTTTCTATAAGATTTTCTGGGCCGATTTTAGAAAAGTTTCCTACACAAAAGTTGTTGAGAACTTCTTTTTCTATAACATATATAAATTTGGGAATTTTTCGAGATGATTTAGATTTCGGATAGAGCTTACTTTTAGAAACAAGAATTCTGTTCCAGTAAACCGTTTTTAATTTGTCTTTGAGCTACTAAAAATGGTATTTACAGAACAATTCCGATTTTGTGTTTCTCATGAAAAATATTTGTTAAGGCCTTGTTTATGACATATTTAGATTTGAGAATTTTCGGAGTCCATTTATTATGCTTTCAAGTCCGATTTCGTGAACAGTGCAAAGATATCCTGTTTTGTCAGATTTCAAAAATTTATCAATTTCTATATGAGAATGTTGGAATCTTGACTTAATGTCTTTTGGTAATATTTGAGGACATTCCTGCGTCGAACCTCGGATTGAACGAGATTATTATATGTGTTTTGTCACGGAAAACCCTCGGAAATCATGGAATTGATTATGATGCGGGTTTGCGACTTAAGTGTCGATTAATTGTTATTGTGCAACCCAATGGAGCTAAGTTATTGTAAGCCGAACAGACATTTCTGGAAAGCCAAAATAGGCTCTATGTTTGTTTAATTGGGAAGAAACTAAAAGATAAGCTTGACTAAGTCAAAACTTAGTTACCAAGCCACATTAATTAGTTGGATTTTGAGGCCCCCTCATCATGACACATTAAATAACCATGACTTTTGAGTCCCTATCATGATGACACGCCTTAATTGAGCTTAGACTTTAGGGACCCCTTTCATAATTACAAACATTAATTGGCCAAGCCAAGGGAGCCGTGAGAAAGGCCATTCAGCTAGAGAGAGAAAAAGAGAGAGAGAGAGAGAGAGAGAGGGCCAATAAGGTTATGATAAGCTTGGCCTCTTCATCATTTTAGTTCATTAATAGCATTAAATGCATGTCATGATGACTCTTGACTTAGAGCACCTCTCTTATTGGCTTAGTTTAGGGTTTTCTAGGAAGTTTCAAGGGTTTTATAAATAGCAAGAGACCCCCCCTCTTCTCTTCTCACGCTATCATCTTCTCACGCCAACACCATCCACCATCTTCTTCTCCTTTTGTTTCTTGTTTTTCTCACGTTTTGGCCCGAGAAGCTCACGACCAAAAAAGTCCCGAACCGGCCCATGTTTCTACTTGTTTTCATCTAAGAGCCCACGGTTTGGCCTTGGTAGGCCTAGTCTTGGTCAGCCAAATAAGGAGAAAGCAAGGAGGAAGCCCAAAGATTTCCCGAGCTCATTCGTCTCTAGCCCGTTCTCTAGTTTTGTTAGTTGTTGTATAAGTAAACTTCCCAATATCGGGAAAGGAAGTTGTGATACGTTGTGACACCGTTTGCTTGGACCGTTTCTCGATCGTTTGGTTGGTTGTAGTTGGTTTATTTCTCGATTTAATCATGTTTCGTGTTTAACGTTTATTTTGGAGATAGAACCGAGACTTGAATAGCAAGGTGCACATATTATAGCCATGCTTGATGTTCTCTTGTATGAACTTTGCTATTAATCTGCCATCGATGTGGGTGCGGTAAAGGTCGACTTGTGCTAACGACGATCCTCTCATCCTCGCTTGATATTAGTAGGTTTACTTACTGAGTCTCCCCGACTCATCCCCCGTAATTTCCTTTTTAGGTCCGAAGAATGGCGTCTCCCTCGACCCGGTTCAGCAACCCCGTGTAAATGAGAGCCGAAGTGCTCACCGTGATAAATGTCTCAGAAGGCCGAGCCTACCATCGGATCACGTCGTATGTGACGATCGATGAGGGCCTAACTGACTTAGTACCTCACCCGTATGTAGCATGGCATAGCTATACTGACGGAGAATGGGTTGGACCCTTATGTGGGTTCAATGGATCTTTTGGCGGTGTAGGCAGGCTGGCTCCAGGGCATGCCACGAGTGGGATGTAGATCGGCCATGCGGACAGGAAGCGAGGAGGAAATGTGGATGGAGTTAGAAGTGAGAAGAAGAAGTAGAAGGGATAGGATCACCCAAGTCGAGTTTTGCTATTCATAGTACGTGTGAAATATGTGTTGTTTGCCATGGCTCGAAGGGCTTGTTAAAATATGTTTGCATGCATTGTAAGGTTTGCTCATGATGCTATTTGTCTGAATTCTGCTGTTGTTCTGAATGTGATTGTTCCGAAATTATGCTTCTGCTTGTGCGTCAAGAAAGATAACAATAAATGGGACGTCACATGAATGACTCCGAGGTGGGGGCGTTACATTAACACCACAAAAAATCCTAAAATGGTATACATAGGACAAATTTACTTCAAATTAATATTTTGACCATCAAAAACCTCAAATTGGTACACATGTGACAAATTTATTCTCCGTTAGTTTCTATTAAATTTTATCATCAAATTGCTAAGTTGGATGATACATAACAATTGACGGGTGTGCTAGTTTAGGGTTTTACCCCTCTTTTTGCTACTGATTTACCAGTTTGTGATTTTTCGTGGTATTAATTCAATTTAACGGAGGGTAAATTTATCACAGGTGTACTAAGTTGAGATTTTTGGCAGTCAAAAAATTAGTTTGGGGTAAATTTGTTATATGTGTACCACTTTGGGATTTTTTTTTATGGTCAAAAAATTAGTTTTAGGTAAATTTGTTATAAGTATACTAGTTTAGGGTTTTTCATGGTATTAACTCCAAATTGACATTTTTTTCTATAACATTCCCTGTTCTAAGAATTAAACCACTATACTATTGATGGAAGCACATATCAAATAGGGAAATGAGTAGAGAACGGTCCATTATTTCACAAAATGAACGGTCAGTTGCTAGCCACCAGTTTTAAAGTTGGAATGTGGGATACCGGCTTGCCCCGTTTCATTTTTTTTTTGTCTCCGACTTGGTGGGATTTCCACAAGTTTAAAATGGCACATAATGAGAGTTTTTTTTTTCAGTTTTATTTAAAGAAACAAATGATACTATTCAGACAAGATGAGATCCATTTTCCTATTTTATTTAAAGAAAGAAATGATAATATTCAAACAATAAGTAACATACGAAGGATTCAATTACAACTTTTAAAATAGTGGATATTTACTCTGAACAAAGATTGAAGAAGACTATGACGGGAGAGGGAGAGAAAAGGACTTTTCGATTGCTTCATGATTATGAGATTGATATTGTAATGTTTCAATTCCTTGCATATCTTCATCTATGAGATTCGAATACATAGGGTAATTTTTCCGTCTGCTAATTTATTATTTATATTTTGATCCTATCTTTAATTCACCTGTTTTTATATAGAATTGATATCACTAGTCTTGATTTTCGGCCATTAGAGAATCCCTCTAGAGCAATTTCATTTGATTGAAAAGAATGAGGAGCCATTCAATGCACAATGAATTCGTTATTAGTTATAAAGTCAACATTTCAAGTGCTTTTCATTTTGAATTTTAATAGATCTTTCCAATGACATTAATGATTTCCTTTTAGTTAGTTTAATATTTTTCTACTTGTAATCAGCTGTATTTCGGTATTTTAATTTTTTTCTTTTTATATTCAAGAAATTTCACTTACTGGAATTGGTAAGGGTTTCCCTTTTAGATTGGTACTTCTTGCGCCTTTTTTAATCCTCTAATCTTAAATTGAGCCAAGAAAAAAAAAAGGTAACAATGGAAAGTCAAAAAAAGCTTAAACCGGACAAAGCAAGTGTGCAAGTTTCGTCCGTCAAATATTGTGGCTAGTATTGCACCGTCAGAATTTTATTCTTACGGCAACGTCATGGTGGCCGGGTCCTATCAAATAACACAACAGGCACAAGCAGCCCAACACCACCGTGTTGGTCCTACTTAAAACTAGAGGCACAAATATTAGACTCCACATATGCCATCCGAAAACACACACATGTATTCATATCCATGGATGAGACTAGAGCTCGCTCTTCAGTGTGACCTCATGAATCAACTTCGTGAAAACATCCATGGCATCACCAGGAAGGCCCAGAGACACAACCAAGTTGTCGCTCCCCCTGCTGTGGGAAGCAACCAAGATGACATTGTTGGGGACCGTCGCCGGCGCCACCTGGAACGGCCTCCCAAACCCGAAATCCATGTTGTAGAAAGGGAGCCGACTCCACTTGCTGATGCAGCACGCGTTGCCCCCGCAATCGACCAGGACCCTGTTCAGCTCAACGTGGTCGATGGCCGACCTTATATAATTCTCTGTGACGGATTGGAGTGCCTCGTGCACTTTCCGGACAGCAAACGAGAAGGGCTTGTGGGTCAGTTTGCCCGCGCTGCACTCGGCACAGGACCAAGCAATGCCGTTCCCGAAGTAGCCACTCGGCAACGGGGGGTCAAACTTGGGCCGACCGTCGACTGCAGTGAGAAGCTTCATTGTCTCGTGAGGGCCGATTCTGAGAGCTTTTGTTCGCGAAATCCACGCGAGCGCCGATATGACTTCGAAGGTCGTAGGGACTATGGAAGAGCCATTGTGGGCTGTGATTGTTGACACTTTCTTGAGTAGAATGAGAGTGTGTGGCTTGAAGCAGAATGATCTATAAACAAGGGGCTTGGTTTGGGGGTTGACTACGGCTTCGGACTGCCGATCTCTCGGAGCATACTCGTGGTGGGGGAGATCAATGCGCGGAGGTCGCCTCGGGCACAACACCGATCGATCGAGAAAGGGAAGAACTGACGGTGGCTTGGCTCGAGCCAGGTCCGTCCAGCAAGCTATGAAGTCCGTGAGGGCTTTGCCGTCGACGAGGACGTGATTCATGACAATGCCGACGACGATCCCTCCGCACTTGAATGTCGTCACCTGGACCATATGATAAACTGTAAATAGATATCTCCTGACATTACTCTTTTCAGTGAAAAGAAAAGAAGATTACCTGCACCGTCAGCATAGGTACTTCCAATATGGTTGGAGCTCCGTCGCTGTGCTTGACGAGTTTTCGCAGCGTGGCAGGATCAACGGCGCTGACATCGCCCAGCACTCCGATGTCGTCTTCTGACATCGCCTCGACGAACGGGACACCTTCTCCGGTGCATCTCACCGCCATCTTCCCATCTCTCCCCACGACAAGTCTGCCCGCGAACGGATAGAACTCAACCAATGCCTCGGCCAGCGACTCTCTGATCGTCGTGGCGAAACGCCTCCCCCTCCCTTCGCCTTTGAAGGCAAAAACGATCTCAATCACATAAGGGAAGGTCTGGTCGAGGTTCGAGAGAGCATAGAGCCCGCTGAACGTTTCCCTCGCCGGAGAAACGTTAACCGCATTCATGACCTTCATGTCGAGTTTTCGCGTAGCTCTGATGTTTCTTGGCTTCTCATTTCCTGCTTCTTTGCACAAAACAATAGAAGTTAAATTTGAATTATTTGTAGGCTTTGGTGACACAAAGGGTAATGTACATGTAGTTCATCAAATCTATGTTCTTCTTAGTTTGGACTAGAGGGAGATTTAGAGACATGGCTCAAAATTGGAAATATGTGTCTATATTGGTTGAATGGAAAATTACATGGTTTTGTCAATTATGTATAAATATATATTAATTATACTATAATATATACAGATTGAGTAGGATATACGAGCCGTGCATATTCGGTCATGTACAAAATTCATAATGTACATACTACGTACCGTCCTTTCTTTGATGCTCGAATGACTTGAATGTCCCTTTGAGAATTGCGATAGCCATCCTGTGGATAACATTGATGAAACATTAAGTGAATCAGTAGATTAATCAACAAAAAATATTTTCATTATCAATAATAATTTATGCCTAGAGATTCATTTTGTTAAGTGATACAAGCGATCATTTTTAGAAAAATATTTTCTAAATTGTTGATTTTTCACTAAATAAATGCATCCATAGGTTTTGCAATTTGGTTGTTGAACTCTGATTTTTATTATTAATACTAAACTTTCATTTCTTCACCATTGATGGCACTTTAAACGGGGTCTGATAAACTTTCTAATCACATCTGACTAGACAGAGATGCAACCAATTTTCTCCAAATATTTTCTCAATCTCAAAAAGTCAATTCTACTCTTATTAGACCAAAAAATAAAATTCTACTATTATAACCACGAAATTTTTCTCCGAACTACTACTTTTTGATGGTAAAAGCTCTTTAATTTCCGTTCCGAAAAAAGAAAAAAAAACTTGAAACCGTATTTAATGTGCAGGAGGAAAAGGCACGCACCTGAACAATTTCAACAGTTGAAGCTTCGAATGTTGAGTACAGCAACTGGAGCATGTCTGTATTTATATGCGGGAGGGTTGATCGGTCTTCATGGCCAAATCCCAGGTCAAACCGGCAATGTGGGTTCCATGCATTAATATATTTCAATACAAGATGCTTTAAAAAGTGAAATTGGCTTTGAAGACCCAAATCCATTTTTCATCCTCTTGATTTTATCAAATTAAAAATTTGTGAATAAAATTATAAATAAAATAGTTGCTGATAGGGCTTTGCTAGCATAACCATCTTTGAGCTACTGAGTCACAAATTTTTGAAGGAATGGACTCCACAATAATTTATAATTATTTGTTATTTATTTTTTTGTGGTTCAGAACATACTGTTATTCTGGCGGTAGATTAAACACTGTCATCAAATTATTTCTCTTGCTAATATTACTTACGGGCACGACAAGGAACTTCTTTTTTAATTCTTAATTGAATGTATAATATATAGTTCCCGCCTTGCACGGTGCTGATTTTGCTTACTTTTTTAAGTGCTCTATATTGCAAAAGCCAAAATAAAGGGAAAAGGTACCCAAAAAGAATTAATTAATTACTAATAGAAAGGGGAACGAAATTCTCTTGTTTAACTTCGGAGCATGTGAATGACACACCTCGTATTTGAAAAACCTTAATTGGTTTTTCAGATTCTTGGTGCTCCAATGGGCCAAAGAATCTGCGTATTACCATTGTAAAGAGCTAGTGGTTTTCATTTGGTACTGTTGAAGCCAGGTTATACGCACCATGCAATCTTAGGGTCCGTTGATTACAAACTACACATGTCTAACCAAGGTTTTGTCGGCCCAATTGCCTTAAAAAGAATACCAATTTTAAAGTAGGGTTGATACAATGAAAAATCCCAAACCAATATATCTATGACAAATTTACCCCGAACTAATTTTTTGACTACAAAAAACCTCAAACCGGTACACCTGTGATAATTTATCCCAAACTAATTTTTTGATCATAAAAATCCCAAAATCGGTACACTTATGATAAATTTACCCTCAATTAAATTGGATTAATATCACCAAAAATCAAAAATGGTAAACTGGTATACCTGTCAACTGCCACGTGTTATTCAATTTAACAATTTAATAGTAAAATTTAACGAAAACTAACGGAGGGTAAATTTGTAATAGGTATACCAATTTGGGGTTTGTGGTTGTCAAAAAATTAGTATGATGTAAATTTATCATATATGTACCGGTTTGAGATTTTTCGTGATATTAACCCCTTAAAATATCCCAATTTTGGTCTGAACGTTTTCTTGTTTTGTGGAAAGCACCAACTTTCAGTCGGTACCTAAATTTGTCCCCAAGTTTATGTCCAATAATGCCATTAAAGATTCAATGTGTCATTCCACGTGTACTCGATGGAAACTTGACAGGGCCAGATTTAGTTACCGAAGGAAATTTTGTACTTTTATAGCAGACAACAAAAAGTTTGGATCATAATTAGAGCTCGATCAAAAGTTTATGTTTTTTATGAGACAAAAAAATTGAGCCAATCTTTACCAAAAAAAAAAAAAAATTGAGCCAAAATTGGTATACAAGCTAAAATCGGTGCCTTTTTACGAGACAAAAGAAAGTTTGGATAAAAATTTGGGACTGACACAAAATTGGTGTTTTTTAATGGAATTAAGCCATTAATTGTGCATCGCTTGCTGCTGCCTAGAACAATAAGGTTACAACAAAATAAATGTTTTGCTCAAGACAAAGTATTTAAATCCCAAAAAATGATTTGCCCATTTTACAGAATTTAATCTGACGCCCACAGGTTCGCGACTAAACTATGGCCCAATGACAAGATTCAACGTATCATTCCACATGTCCTTGGCAGAAACTAGATGAGGACTAAATTTGGGCATTCAAAATTATGTGCTTTTATATTAGACAACGAAAAGTTTGGGTCAGATTTGGAACTCGATATAAAGTTTATCTTTTTTTTTTATGAGACAAAAAGAAAATACCCACCCATCGGTGGCCGCGATGGTTTGCGCTCAATTCCTTTCATAAGAGGTCTTGCGTTCAAAATTCGTAGGTGTCAATGATTTAAGTGAAGGGTCGTGGCAGTGGGATGCTGCACTAGCCCCGCCGAGGACTAGTCGGGCTTCACCGCTGGTTTGAGCGCAAGCTCGCTGGCCACGCGGACATCTCGATCATAAAAAAAAAAAAATTACGCCAAAATTCAGACATGAACTAAAATTGGTGCTTTTTATGAGACAAAACAAAAGTTTTGATCAAAATTTGGGACCGACCTAAAATTGGTACTTTTTAACGAAATTAAGCCATTAATTGTTCATAATTTGGTGCTAATTAGAACGATAAGGTTGCAAATATATATATATATATATATATATATATATTTCTCAAGACAATTAGATACTTAAATCTCAAAAAATGATTTGTCCACCCACAGCTTCGCAACTAAACCAATGGCCCAAGACCTTGGCGCCGAGCTCGGAACCTGATGGTCGGAAACAAGACTGAAAGATTTTATGAAATCACTGTTAAGTGTTCTAGAAGCTTAAGCTGTTAGATGAAGGCATGATTTATTATTTAAATATTCCAACACTCTCCTTCAAGCTTAGTCTGATATTTTTGTCAGTACTAAGTGTGGAAATATTTAATTGAGAAAGTAAATAGGGGCATGGAAGATTCGAACTTAGGACCTCCTACTCTGATACCATGAAAAATTTTATGAGACCACTGCCAACTATTCTAAAAGCTTAAACTAATAAATAAAGGCGTTGTTTATTATTTAAATATTCCAACAAAGACCCTAGCAGCCTAACTTGGTGACCCTGATTCCTGGACCCGAAACCCTTCATTAGTTTCCAAAAACAAGTGATTTTCCACAAATTTTAAAGTCCAAGCAGGATTTGGTTAGTGACTTCATGTTTGCGTTGCTTCACACGAGGTTAGTGCATGTTTCATCTGTTTACCCTTCATCCGCATGTCGTCCAAATCATTATTAGTTTGCCTGCAAATAAGCTGCTCATTCCATCAAGAATCAGCTGCGTTGTTTTTTTTTTTTACCAACAATTAAAACCCGTCTTCTCTTCATAAATCTTTCACAAAAATTTTAGAGAAATATTATCAAATAAGCATGATGGTTCTTTTATTAGACCGTGATATTTGATTCACCAAATACATCATTATTGTATATTCTTTCGTATGTGATGCATAAAATCTTAGAACTTATTTCGAAAGTAAAATTGAACTTTCTAAGAGTGTAATCGAATATTAAAATTTATCAAATTATTGAAATCAAATCTCTCCGTTAATTCCGTTTAATTTAGCTATAGAAAAATGCTAATGTGACTTTTTTTATTACTTCCTTCATACACAAGGAGCCGATGTGGCATCCACCAAGCGCCATATATGAAAAAAATTAAAAAAAGATAAATGGATAAAAAAATTAGATAAGAAAAACGATAAGAAAAGAAAACTTTTCATCTTCTTCGTCGAGCTCACATCACCAGATTAAGATTATGTTGATTGTTCATCTCCTTCTTCGAGATTGGCCATGGCTGCTCAAGCTTCGTCGAATTCGCGGCCATAGCCTCTCAAGCTTCTTCGAGCTCTCGACCATGGATGCTCAAGCATTGTTATATATTTCCATTGTCAGTTCCCACTGTTTTGGGAGACTTCTTTCTTGACAATGTGTAAGAAGTATCATTCCATGTATGCAATATCATTGATCCATTTAAGTGTAATCAAGAACCCAATGCCCAGAATCAGAAAGATTAGCTTTTGTCATCTCACATTAGTGGACGGATTAGGAGAGATTGAATCTGATTAACTACATTACAGAAGGAAGAGCTTCAAATGCTTTGATGAATTCCTTGGGCTTCTCCAAGTTCACAGCATGCCCTGCATTCTTCATCTTCACCAGTTCAGCATTCTCCCCAATGTGCCTGACCCAATGCGAGCATTAGCTTCGGACACTACAAAAAAACATGAATTTTGCCACGAAAATTTGCAACGGGAAATTTTTCGTCGATAATTTGCGACGAAGTTTGCGACGGATCTTTTTTCCCGTCGTAAATTAGCTAATTTGCAAGGGAATTTACCACGAAATAAAAATTCGTCGCAAATTTGTGACGGAAAATAAATCTGTCGCAAATTTGCAACGGAAAAAAAAATCCATCGCAAATTTGAGATGGAAAAAAAAATTTGCGACGGAAAAAAAATCCGTCCCAAATTTGCGACAGAAATCAAAATCCATCGCAAATTGCCCCGGAAATAAAATCGGACCCAAATTTGCGACGGAAAAAAAATCCGTCGCAAATTTGTGACGGAAATCAAAATCCGTCGCAAATTGCCCCGGAAATAAAATCGAACCCTAATTTGCGACGGAAAAAAAATCCGTCGCAAATTTGCGACGGAAATCAAAATCCGTCCCAAATTGCCTCAGAAATAAAATCGGACGCAAATTTGCGACGGAAAAAAAATCTGTCGCAAACTTGCGACGGAAATAAAAATCCATCGCAAATTTGCGCCGGAAATAAAAATCCGACGCACATTTGCGACGGAAAAAAAATCCATCGCAAATTTGCGATGGAAATCAAAATCCGTCGCAAATTGCCCCAGAAATAAAATTGGACGCAAATTTGCGACGGAAAAAAAAATCCGTCGCAAATTTGCGACGAATTTAGCGACGAAAAAAAATTCATCGCTAATTTGCGACGAATTTAGCGACGGAAAAAAATTCGTCGCAAATTAGCAACGAATTTACGGACGGAAAATAAATTCGTCGCAAATTAGCTACGAATTTACCGACGGAAAAAAAATTTATCGCTAATTTGCTACGAAAAACAGTACAAAAAAGGGATTTAGCCATGGATTTAGATTTAGCCACGGAAAAAAAATTTGTCACTAATTAACGACAGATTTAGCAACGAAAAAATCAAATAAATGTTAGTAATTAAGTAAAATAACAGTTAGTAATAGAAAATTAATTGGTATTAAATCGTAAAATGGGATTAGTAAGTCATGCAAAAAGAAGCATGACTCAATATAAAAATTGGTAAGTTAAAAAACCAAATGGGTAAGCAATTCAAATTAGAGTTGACAATCCAAAACTAATTGGTGACTTAATTGGGCAAAATTTAATGAGGCACACAAAAAAGTTGATAATTTCATGTAATAGAAGGTAAATTCAAAGTTGGTAGAAAATTAGAAATGTATTTTTGTTAGAGATAAGAAAAGTCGGTCATTTCAAAATAGAAAACCAAATAAACATTGGTAAGTAACTCAAATAAAAGAAAGTAACATAAAACTAGTTAGTAACTTGATCGAAAAAAGTTGGTAATCACTCTAATAAAAGTTAGTAATTTCTAAAAGAGCGAGTAAATTTAAATAGTTGGAAACCAATGCAAATAAAAGTAGCAACTTAATAAAAAGCTAGTAAATTTGAGAAAATAACAAATAAATGCTAATAACTCAAATGAGATTTGGTAATCCAAAACTAATTGATTTGATTGGAGAAAATTTATCCAAATCACGCAAAGAAAGCTAGGCTGATAGTTTTATATAATACTCGGTAAATTTAAATTATTGATAAGAAATGTAAATAAAAGTTCGTAAACAATGACGAAGCTTTGTTTGGTTAGAGATTAGAGAAGTTGGTGTAGGAAAAAAATGAAAATAAACATTGGTAAGTAACTCAATTAGGAGTTGGTAATGCAATATGGTAAACTTGATAGAGGATAAGTTGGTAATCACTCTAAGGGTACGTTTGTTTTGCGAAAAACTTAATGATAAAGGAAAGTGTTTTCCGGAAAATCATTTTCCATGAATACGTTTAGTTTTCATTCGTTTGGTGATATACTATGGAAATCGTTTTCTGATGTTTGGATTTCATTAGAAAATAATTTCAATCTCATGACTTTATTTTAGATAAAAAAAAATAAAAGAATTTTTAAATATTTTTATTTTTAAAAAATCAAATTTCTTAATTATTTTTTATTTTATTTTATTTTTTTGTAAAAAATTTGAATTTTTTAATTATTTTTTAAAAAGTCGTCGCTAAATCCGTCGCTAATTAGCATCTAAAATTTGCGACGAAATATAAAGTTCGTCGCAAATTTAATTAAAAAAAGAGCGCCCCATAGCCCCGTCATCACCCCCAATTTCTCTCTCTCTCTCACTGTTCTCCCTCTCTCTCCCTCTTTCTCGATCATATCAGATCTGCTTCTGCTTCTCCTTCTCCTTCTCCTTCTCGCTTCTGCTTCTTCCCTCTCCCCCACACCCCCAGGCCTCTCGCACTCGCTAGGGGTTTTCGGTACCTCCCCCCGTCGAGGGCGAGGAGGAATGGAAACGCTGAAGGACAGGTTCATCGAGGACTGGAGCACGGCGCGCGAGAACCTGGAGCACAACTTCCGGTGGACTCGCCGGAACCTCGCCCTCGTCGGCATCTTCGGCGTCGCCCTCCTCCTCGTCGTCTACAAGGGCATCGTCCGCGAATTCGTGCGTTACTCCTCCTCCTCTCTTGATTGATCTGGCCTTTCGGATTCGCTTGTTTGCCCTTGTTTGGATTGCCATTGAATCGATCGCTGCGCTTGCTGGGAGAGTTAGCTTAGTGGCTTAGTTGTTGTTGGCTTTGGATTGCGCCCTGGAATGAGAAGTTGGAGCTGAACACTTGACAATGGATTCAATGGGTTCTTAACTCTCTGTACCCTTTAATCAAGGCTAGCAATTCTTTGTTCATCCTGCGGTGGATGGCATTGAAATATTTATTGTACTGTAGGAAATGGACATACCAGGAAGAGAGCAATACGCACGATTGGCAGATGGAATAGAGGGTAGACAGGGGAGGCTAATAAGGCCATTTTTTGCAATGTGTTGAGTCTTAAGATACGGGTTGTTACCTATGAAAAAGTGATTGATTGATTGAGCTTGGAGTTAGTGGATCTCGTTGAAGATACGGCGGCAGTCAAAGCTTAATGGTTATAAGAATTTAGTGGCCTGTCCAAATTGAGACAATTTTTTTCCTTTTTGCTGCTTTTGCTGATGACATTAGTTTTATTGGTTTTCTCTAGTTTAAAAAATCTGAACTTTCAATCGTGGGAAACACAGTGTTGAGCACGGTTTGTAAAGGGCAGGGCTGGAGGGATGTCTCCTTGGAGAAACGAGATTAATGGGTCTGTTGATTATATTGAGTTCACTTGGTGAAGCATGTTGAAAGATTGGTAGAATGGGTTTACAGCAGATTAGACATCCAAGAATACATGCTGCACACCACAGCCTATCTGCTATTTCTTTTTATCACTGAATCAATTGGCTAAGTGCACCAGCCTTTATATCCTTAACTTGCATTGAGGCTTTACTCTGGGAAATACTATAGCCAAAGCCAAGATTAATAGGCTCACTGGAATTTGCGTCATCATGTTATCCTTGTGGAAGTTCATACTTCAGGTTCTTAACTACAGTGATGTACTGAACCTAACTGCTTTTTCTACCTTGAGAAAGAAATTGTAGTCCTTTGATCTTTTCACATTGGGTCTGGGATTATAGGAGTCAAGTTCATATAGGGCAGGTTGTTTGACCTTTGGCAAATATCTTATCTAGTGGGGAGCACAAAGAACTCTAACCACTCTATTCTGAGATGACTGTAGACTGGCTAGCTGAAACAAAATAGAGTGGATGTGATTGACATCTTGATTTTCAATCACCAAGCAATATTGGTGTATGTGTGTTGGCTGTCCCTTTATTAATGATCGATTCTTCTGGATGTTCTCTTCAAACTAGTGCCAAAACTGCATCTTGATTGTGGTTGATTTGAAAGCAAATGAGTTGGGTTACTGATATATCTATCTTGGCTGGGGTTTAACAGCATATGCAGGATGAGGATAATGGAAGGCCATACAGGAAGTTCCTCTAACTGGTTTCAAAGCGAAACGCCATAATAGTTCACTGTGGATGTACTTGAAAGACAAAATTCGGATTAAGTTTTTCTTGTGAATCTCTTTGCTGTGTCTTTTCAGTGTTTTGATGTGCGGCAGCTTAATGCTTTTTGTCGAACTCTGATTCTTCCCATTTTTGTGCTTGTTCAACACTCTCTTTCTCTCGCTGTCTCTTCCCCTATGTGTATCATGTTCCTTCAATGTTCGACTCGTATTGCTAGTAGAAGTAGATTGACCTAGCACTTTGATTGGCATTTGGCATGGAACCGATTGACCTAGAAATTAATTTTGCTTTTAATTAGATTTAAAATCGAAAAATAAAAGAAATGATTTTATTTTATTTTTTATTTTTATTTTTATTTTTTGATGACCGAGGTGTCCGCGCGGCCGGCGAGCTTACGCTCAAACCAGCGGTGAAGCCCGACTAGTCCTCGGGGGTGCTAGCGCAGCATCCCACCGCCACGACCCTCCACTTAAATCACCGACACCTACGAGTTTTGAACCCAGGACCTCTCGTGAAAGGAACTGAGCGCAAATCATCGCAGCCACCGATGGGTGGGTAGAAATGATTTTATCGTACGATCACAAATTATAAAAGTTTGTCGCAAAAAGAAAATTTCATCGCTAATTTCATCCCTAAACAATATTCGTCGCAGAGCTTGTCGCTAAAGAATTAATAAAAAATTCGTCGCTAAATAATTAATAAAAATTCGTTGCTCTTATTGACCAAAAAAAAAATTACGGACCCAAAAAAAATTGGCAAATTAGCGATGAATTTTTTTTGGCTGAAATTAGCAACGAATTTTGCCACGAATAATTAGCGATAAATAATTAGTGACGAATTTTGTGATGAATAATTTGCGACAAATTTTAGAACGAATTTTGCGACGAATAATTACCGACGAATTTTGCGACGAATAATTAGCGATGACTTTTGCGACGAAAATTCGTTGCTAAAACCTCATTTTTTTGTAGTGGAATTTGCCACGAATTTTGCAACGAATTTTGCAACAAATTTTGCGACGAAATTTGCGACGAATTTTGCGACGAAATTTGCGACAAAATTTTCGACGAATTTTGCAACGAAATTTCCGATGAATTTTGCGACGAATAAAGTTCGTGGCTAATTTGCGACGAATTTTTTTCCGTCGCAATTTTGGGACGGAAATTGAAATTTTTCGTCGCAAAATTTTGCGACGCCCTATTAGCGACGGAATTTTTTCCGTCGCTAATTTCGTCGCAAATTCGATTTGCGATGGATTTTGCCAAATTTTTCGTTGCAAAATTCGTCGCTAATCCCTTGTTTTTTTGTAGTGCATGTCATGCAAGGTTATGTGGATACAGATCACTTGGGTGATTGAGATAATAGTAAGAGTATCACTGGATATGTCTTTACAGTTGAACGTATAATGGTGAGTTGGGTATCTCAACTATAGAAAGTAGTGGCTCTATCAATGATAGAAATAGAGTACGTGGCGATCACAAAAGTCTCCAAGGAAATCAAGTGTGAGTTTGTTGGTGGATGAAGCCAAATATTATTATTAAGGGATTTTTTGTCTTTTCCATTAATTTTGTTTTTAGGTTAAAAGCTACACTTTATATCGGTTATTGATAAACGCTAGCCATCAAGCGTTGAGAAGAAAATAGAGAGAAAGGAAAATAGAGAAGAAAAAGTGAGTTTTTTCTTTATGGGTGTTCTCAATTTCTTTGTGCCCTGATCTTGAGAGAAAATCATCATTGTATTCCTACTTTCTTTGAAGTCTAGTAGATTCACAGAGTACCTTTACGCAGAAACGTAGCCCAAGTTTGGATGAACTTCGATAAAAAATTCTCTGGTGTGTTATTTCAATTATGTTATTTTATTATTATATTTTTCCAGGGGAATTGTTTGCTTGTGTTAATTTTCTAGAATTGGTGTGCAATTCCAACAAATTACACCCGTAACATATTTAGCCAGAATAGTAGAAATATGTTAGTAACTCGGGTTATTCTTCCTCGAAAGAATACTTTATCATGGGGAGGAGATCTCCAAAATACGAACCTCTCGGCATATCATGTTCTTACGCCACCTTTATTTAATAGTTAAATTTTAAGTCAACTAAATTTATTAATTTGCCCAATCCCTCTTCAATTACCTTATGTGGAATTTTCTCTATGATACGCTCCCACTTGTACCTCATAAATTGACATTTGTATCTATAACATTCCCTGTTTTACAAAGTAAATCACTATATTATTGATGGAAGCATATCATCTCATACAACAGGCACAAGCAGCCCAACACCACCGTGTGGGTCCTACTTAAAACTAGACGCACAAATACTAGACTCACATATGTCATCCGAAAACACACAAATACTAGACTTCACTTATGTCATCCGAAAACACACACATGTATTCATATCCATGGATGAGACTAAAGCTTGCTTTTCAGGGTGAGCTCAGACTGAATCAACTTTGAGAAAACATCCATGGCATCACGAGGAAGCCCCAGAGACACAACCAAGTTGTCGCTCCCCCTGCTCTGGGAAGCAACCAAGATGAGATTGTTGGGGACCGTCGCCGGCGCCACTTGGAACGGCCTGCCGAACCCGAAATCTATGTTGTTGAAAGGGAGCCGATTCCACTTGCTGATGCAGCAAGTGTTGCCCTCGTAATCAACCACGACCCTGTTCAGCTCGATGTGGTCGATGGCCGACCTTATGTAATTCTCAGTGACGGATTGGAGCGCCTCATGCAGAGTCTGGACAGCGAACGAGAAGGGCTTGTGGGTCAATTCGCCCGCGCTGCACTCAGCGCACGACCAAGCAATGCCATTTCCGAAGTAGCCACTCGGCAACGGTGGGTCGAACGTGGGCCGACCGTCGACCGCAATGAGAAGCTTTGCTGTCCCATGAGGATTAATTCCGAGAGCTTTGGTTCTCAAAATCCACACGAGTGCCGATATAACTTCGAAGCTCGTAGGGACTATGGAGGAGCCATTGTGGGTTGTGATTGTCGATACTTTCTTGAGTTGAACGAGAGTGAGGGGTTCAAAGCAGAATGATCTGTAAACAAGTGGCTTGGTTTGGGGGCTGACTATGCGCTCGGACCGCAGATCTCCTGGAACATACTCGTGGTGGGGGAGATCAACACGCGGATGTCGCCTAGGGCACAATACCGATCGATCCAGAAAGGGAAGAATCGATAGTGGCTTGGCTTGAGCCACGTCAGTCCAGCAAGTTAAGAAGTCCGAGAGGGCTTTACCATCAACGACAACGTGATTAACAACGATGCCGACGACGATCCCTCCGCACTTGAATGTTGTCACCTGGATTATAAGATAAACCGTAAGCGGGGATGTACAGAAGTAGGTCATATTCAGACGGGCCATCTAATAACAAGAAGTTACTCAGTGAACCAGTATTGCATTAAACTAAAACTGTCAGATTTGGCAAGAACCACCATCTTCGAGTGTCCATATTTAGCCTTATTCCGTATGGTACAATCGGTAGTAATTTCTCCTAACGTCACTCTTTCCGGAGAAAAGAAAAAAGAGAAAACATTACCTGCACGGTCAGTGGTTTTTCCAATATGGTTTGGGGTCCATCGCTGTGCTTCACGAGTTTTCGCAGCGTTGGCGGATCGATGGCGCTGATGTCGCCCAGCATTCCTATTTCGTCCTCCGACATCGCTTCGACGAATGGGACACCTTCTCCGGTGCATCTCACTGCCATCTTCCCGTCACTCCCCACGACAAGTCTGCCTGCGAATGGATAGAACTCGACCAATGCCTCGGGCAGCGACTCTCTGATTGTCTCCATCAGTGCGAAACGCCTTCCCTTCCCTTCGCCTTTGAAGGCGAACACGATCTCAATCGGATAAGGGAAGGTCTGGTCGAGGTTTGAGAGAGCGTAGAGCCCGCCAAACGTTTCCCTCGCTGGAGAAACATTAACTGCATTCGTGATCTTCACATTGAGTTTTCTCGTAGCTCCCATGTTCGTTGGCTTCTCATTTCTTGCGTCTTCACACAAAATCACGTATAATAGAAGTTAAATTTAATTATTTGTAGGCTTTGGTGATGCTAAGATAACATATATAGTTTATCAAATTTATATCCTTTCTAAAGATTTAGAGACATGTCTCGAAAATGGAAAATAGTTGAAATTTTCTCGTTACAATGCGTCGTACTGTTGTAGAATTTGTTGGTTACATACAAAAAACTTTGGCGAAGTCAGTTTCTACACGTTGCAAGCTATGGAATTAATTAGTCGTACGTATTAGAGCAAAATTTACCCTCCACATCATATTCCAAACTGCTAATGGAAAGTGGATTTGGGTGAGAGATACCAGTTTAAGATTTCAGTGAAACGAAAATTAGTTTGAAATAAATATATTCATATGTATCAATTTGAGATTTTTTAGACCAAAATTAATTTATAACAAATGTTTCATGTGAATATTAATTTGACATTTTTAATGGTATTGATCCATATATTTTATAGATGAGCATATTCAAATTGAATCGAACATACGAGTTATGAATATCTGGTCACATACAAAATTCACATTGTACATACTTCGTACCATCTTTGCTTTGATGCTTTAATGACTCAGGTGTCCTTTTGAGAACTTCGGAATCTGTCCTGTTGGTAACATCAACGAAACATTGAAAAATATCAATAAATTACACCGAAGTCATAAATAAGGTTATTTTATCCTACACCTTTGCGCTCTAAAGTTTGAAAAAATAACCACGCGCAATTTTTATTTTCTATTCTCAAAATTCAAGATTAAATTATATAGGTATTGCTTCGGAGAAGAAAAAAAATTGTCAAATTTACTTTCACCAAAACAGGGTAAATTTCCCAAATGGTCATGGAAAATGAAAAATTTGCAAACCATTTTCATAAAAATGATTGTTTGTGTTGCTTTGAAAAATTAGTTAATGAAAAATATTTTTATTATTAACAATAATTTATGCCTAAATATTTTTGTTAATGATGTCTAATTTATTCTATTCTATAAGTGATACAAGCGATTGTTTTTAAAAAGTTTTCTAAAATGTGAATTTTCCACAAAATAACTGAATCCATAGATTTTGCAATCACATCGCTCAACTTTGATTTTCATTACCGGAACTAAACTTTCATTTCTTCGCAATTGATGGAATACTGAACGGGATTTGACCAACTTTCCGGTCAGATGCTGACTTGACAAGGACGCATCAAATGTTCTGGATGTCCTTGCCATTACCTTTTTCAACAACCTTTCCATTTCATTAGGAAGATAGGATGTAATTAAACATACTCTTAGAAGGGGTTGCTATCAGTACTAAAAATTGATTACCGAGGGGTTGAATCATGAAGGTAGGGTGGTCGCGGCTGACCGGGCATCCACTTGGATGACATGGAGAAGCACGACATGGCGTTTGCAGCAACACTCAGGAGCGGGATCGCGGTGGCGATTCGACTTGAAAATGGAGATGATTGAGAATTGGGAAGCTTTCTAAGAATGTGGCAAGAAAGAGAGGGAGAGTGAATGGATGAATGAACGAAGTGGAAGTGAGAAGTTTGCACTAGTTATAGGAGAGAGCATGTGAAACGAGTGGAAGAGAGAAAAGTGGAAGGGAGATGTTTGTGTTAGTTGTAGCATGGGCATGTGCAACGAGTGGAAGTGAGAAGGTTGTATTAGTTGGCGAACCTAATTTTAGGTTGTATTGGCTCATCACCTGTGAAGATGCAATGGCATAGGGCTACATGAATTTGTCAATCTATTTTGGTAGGGAAAAGGACAATCGATTACTTAAGTGTTATAATTAAAAAAAAAACATTCACTTTGGTAACATAACTTTTCAGTTGATCACCCAAGTGCCGAAAAATCTGACGTGATATTATAATTTATAACACTTGTGGTGAACGTTTTTTAAAAGTTATGACACTCAAGTGATCGTTTGAAAAATTATGTCACTAAAGTGAACAGGTTTTAAAAATTTTGGCATTTAAGTGATCAATTGACAAGTTATGACATTAATGTTATTTTCTCACTTTGGTGTTATGTGGGACTTTTTCGGGGATATATGTATGGCTTTTCTATGGTGAAGATTTCAAGGTGGATTAATTTTAAAAACACAAAAAAGAAAGTTGTACAAAATTTTACATGGTATCAGACCATGAAGTTTTGGGTTCAAATCTTTTCGTGCATTTATTTATCTTCCTTAATACATATTTCCATGATTAGTTATAGGCCAAAGTCCAACTTATGCGTGAGAAGGAATGTTAGAATAATTAAATATTAAATCGGACCTTCATTTAATAATTTAAGCTTTTACAATAGTTAGCAATGGTTCCGCAAAATCTTTCAATTGATATGTGTCACCACATCATCATTTTCCCCAAAGGATTGCTCGAATTCCAATCAAAGTGCATCCATTAAAAAAAATTAGAAGTCTTACATTGGATGATCAATAGAAAGTTTTATGACCTTTGACAGTACATTAATTTTCATAATAGTAAAACGGCCGCCAGCTAGAGAGAACAAGAGTATAAATTAGAAGTCAGCTTGTATACTTGCCCATGCTTCGCATGGGTTTATTTTCAAAAATTATTGAAAAATCATATTTGTTAAAATTGTCACTCTAGTCTTCGTTCAACTTATATAAAGATATGACAATTTTAGAATTTTAGAAAGTTACACAATCATGAAATTTAATAAATAAAAGGGAATATTACTTGAAAGCAATATATATTACTTCGTTGATAATTTAATTTTATGGACTCATTTGCCTTATATCCAAATTTACATTGCACTTCTCAAATGTCTCTTCATATTTTAATGAATTGAGATTGTCATAGGCTATTTTTTTTTAATTCGACTTGAATTTTTTGGTCATCATTTTAAGTAATCATTAAGTCTTAAGTGACATTACTCTAATGTGACATTTTGTTACGTATTGTATGGGATGGAATCGAAATAATGTTACAATCGAGATAAGAACAATATGAGTGCCATAATTTTCGTATAACGCTTACTTGACTGTCATAACTTTTTTTTCTCTCACTTAAATGTTACATCGGAGTAAAATTGATCATTTGAGTACCATTTCTGGCAAATCGTCCTATGTGGATTTTTTTAATTAATTTTTTTATTTTTCATTTTCCTTTTTTTATTTTTTTTGTCCACTACCGTAAAGGCCTCACCCGCTGCCGGCCATCACACCCTCGCTTGTGGTTGGCAAGGGCCTTGCCCTCGCTAGATCTAGGCAAGACCGCCTCACCCGTGGCCTGCGGGACCGTGAAGGCCCTCACCCGCAGCCAGCAAGGCCCTATCGAGGGCCATCGTGCCATCGTCGAATCTGGGCGAGGCCGGCGGCAGATATTTTGGCAAGATAAATTATCAATGGCACTTAAGTGATTGCTTTTTCAAATTTATAGCACTTAAGTGAGTGAAAAAAATTACAAAAATTATCTACGTCAGCGCCGACAATGCCATATAGGATGACCTGTGTCCAAGTTAGATTTTCTAGGGGGGAAAATCGCCAATGGCACTTAAGTGATAAAAAAAAAAGTTATGACATTTGAGTGAGTGTTGTACAAAAGTTATGGTACCCCTGCCATTCTTATCCATGTTACAACGCATTATATTGCAAACGACAAAGTCAATTTTTATCTCTCTATATTATCTTGTAGACACGTGTAGATTTTTCTGTATACATTCCATAGCACATTTCATGCATAATAGATGCGACTTGACGCAAATAGACATTGTTTTCTCATTTTTGTGGAGACAATTCTACTACTTGTTGCTTTAGGGTTTTAAGTAAATAGATGTAATATTTATGACTTGGTTAATATTTCAAAAATACTTTCTAAATCTCCTAAAGTCAATTTTAATAATTATTATCGCAAGATTTTCCTCAAAACTTCAACTTCTCTCATTCCGTAGAATTAATTTTACTGTTTGTTACTTTAGATTTTACTGAATACATGTAATATTTACACTCGTGTCAATAGTTTAGAAGAATTTTCTGGTTAAAACTCTTGCAAAAATATTTTCTCATTCTCATCAAGTCAATTTTATTATTTATTATCACGGGATTTTCTCAGAACTAGTACTTTTTCCTGATAAATCTCTTGCACATTGAGTGCAAGAGTCAATCACTCTTGTAAAACCAATTTTGTAAAACCAGGAGGAGCAAAAGTGGAATCGGGTCTTCAAAGTCAATTTCTCTTCTAAGGCATGCTCTATATTACAAAAGACTAAATAAAGTGAAAAGTACCCAAAAAATTAATTAATAATAGAAAGGGGAAACGAAATTCTCTTCTTTATCCTTGAAGGAAGTCAATGTCACCTCGTATTAGAAA
Source organism: Syzygium jambos (assembly GCA_031216235.1). Lineage (NCBI taxonomy): Eukaryota > Viridiplantae > Streptophyta > Magnoliopsida > Myrtales > Myrtaceae > Syzygium > Syzygium jambos. Next base: position 5,356,613 of record CM062226.1, on the reverse strand, counting down.
AACCTAATTTGGTTTTTCAAATTCTTTGTAATCATTAAGTCTTGAGTGGCACTACTCTATTAAGTATCAAATTCAAGGTTCTAGAGCTCTTACGCTGTTGCTATGTCGTTGGTGCTCCACATACATCCTTGAAGAACAAAATCTGCAACACTACTGATAAGTACAAGTCATTTGCAAGTGCCCGACCAAAACGACTTGAGCGCTAACACGGCGAACAACGGTTATAATTACCACAGTAAAGGCGAAAGCTCCAAAAAATCATGTTATTGCCTCGGAGCATGCAACGGGGCCTTGGAAGATGCGGATTGCACATCGTGCATGAGTTCTGCGAAGGAACGAATCAAAAAAGAACGCGACGAAAGCATCGGAGCTCAAATCGAACTTCAAGATTGCATAATTACTTATGAAAATTACTCATCTTTCAAAATTATGTAAGTATTTCCTATTATGAGCTTTGGGTTCTAAACAACTGTTCGTGGTTTGGAAGGGTGAAATTAGTTCAAGGGTATGAGAAAAAGAAATATTGTGTGATACGTTGAATCTACGGTAGACAACTACTCCTCAAATTAGAATATCAGGATTGGACATGATCGATGAGCGAGATGAGCCTAAAAATATTTACAAAGGCTCTCTCATGATTAAAACAAATCGATAAATTCGTATATACAAAAGATTGGGCCTATGTGGGCGGGGGCGCTTTCAAAGGACAAATTTTTTTTTATAATTACTTGCAAAAGCCCATGCTCATTGAGTGTCTCTCCCGAAGGACAAAGATTTTTTTAATTATATGAGATCACTGGGTTGTCAATGATTACCCCAGCAACATATTTAGCCAGAAAAGATAAAAATGTTATTAAAAAAGTCATATAAGAGTTTTTGTTGAAATTTGTGGCTGGAGGTATTCAAGTGATTATTTTTTCTCTGATTTAGTACTTAAGTGATCCAACCAAAACTTTTTGTAAACACCTTCTAGTGTTATTTTCACTATTTAAATATATAGTATTACTATAAAGTTTGGAAAGTGACAATAGTCATGATATTTAACAAGTGGAAGGCAATTCACTTGAAGGCAATATATTTTGGTTGATAATTGAAATTTATGAATTCATATGTCCTTATGTATGATTTAATTTACACTTATCCAGTATCTCTTCATATTTCAAAGAATTGAATTTATCATAGGTTATATGTATTCAGTTCGACTCGAAATTTTCGGTTAATTTCTTTAGTAATTTATTAAATTTTAAGTAATCTTATTATATGTTGTATGGGATGGAACCCAAACTAATTTTACTATTTATGATGAAATGTATTGCAAGTAATAAAGTCAATTTTCATCTCTTTATATTGTTTTATAGACACATCATTTGATTTTTCTATATATACACCACATCACATGTCATGCATAATAGAGGCGATTTTTTGTGAATAGACGTATCATTTTTTTTTTCATTCATGCTAAGTATAATTTACTACTTGTTACTTTATATGGTACTGTAATATATATTTAACTTTGTTAATATTTTAAAAATTCTTTCTCATTCTCATAGGTGAATCTTGCTATATATTGTGGCGAGACTTTCCTCAAAACTTCTACTTTGCTCATTCTCGTAAAGTTAATTCCCTACTTGTTACTTCAGATTTTACTAGCTACTTAGATGCAATATCTATAATTATGTCGATAATTTATAAAAATTCTGGTTGATATTTTTTAACGCATGGCGCTAACTTGGCTTTTTCTTCTCCTTCTTTTTTGTCATTTCCACATGTGCTCCCCTTGTTACACTGTTCATCTTGTTCTCCGTGCGAGCATGAGGTCAAGCTCGACACAGTAGCGGAGTTCGAGCTCAACGTGCGGCGGAGCTTGACCCCAGATCTAAGTTCGAGGTACTCGGCATGAGTGGGGCTCGACACCTAGATCTGAGGTTGAACTCGAAACCGAAAGCAGAGGTCGGCCCAGATAATACAAAGCTTGAGTGGCAAGGCCGAGCTTGCCTAGATTGGATGAGAAAATATTCGGTGGTTTACAACTATCACGTTTATGCTTTTTTTTTCTTCCAACTATCGAAAACTTGACAAGTGTCTGCTAATATGGCATTTTTTCTTCCAGCAACTGAAAACTCGACAAGTTTTCGCTCCGCTGGAGCCACCCCTCGCCGTCGCTATCGGTGGAGTAGCCAGCGACGGGCCCTTAGGGTCAAAGCAAGCCATCCCTTACAGCGGTGCTCGTGGTCGGCCCAAGCCATTCCTCCGCCGTCGCTCGTCCAGTTCTGGATCAGGAGTCGTGCTCGTCCAAAGCTGGATCTAGAGTTGTGCCTCCATCGTTGCTCCTCCACGGCCACGAGCGATAGCTCTAGCGACTGAAGCTCATCCACAGATCCCACCAAGCCACCCCTTGGTCGTCGTCGCAGCTCATCCACATGCTCTGTTTTTTCGTTTGCTTGCTAAAATGAAGTGCTAAGCCTCCGAAATCAACCTGACGGAGAAGAAGACTATCCCAAAAGGAATCATAAAAAATTGCTGGGTAGCCTTCTTCTTTGTGGTTCATTACAGGACCCACCTCTCTCTTGCCTCTCCCTCTCACCTTTCATCTAACCCACCAAGCCTACCCTTTCACCTCTCATCTCTAGGAGACTATACCCAGAAAGAACGGTAAAAAAAAAGATACTCTCCCTTTCACTTTTCCTCCGACCCCAAGCATCAACCCAGAAAAAATCGTAAAAGAAATGCTCCTTTTATTCAATTTTTTTCAAAATCAAAGAAACAGCAGAAGATTGACAAAAAAAAACCCAAGAGAGAATGGGAAGACAACAGAGGAGACAGTGATTAAAAGAAAGAAACACAGAAGATAGACCAAAAAATTGCCCGTTTTGTCCATGGCCGAGTCGCTCGCAGCCGGGTCACAAAGACGACGGAGGAGGTGGCAACTGGACGCAGCAGTGCCTGGCTTGAACCCGAAATAATTCTACTATTTATGGTGAAATGTATTGCAAGCGATAAAGTCAATTTTCATCTCTTTATATTATTTTATAGACACATCATTAGATTTTTCTGTATATATACCACATCACATGTCATGCATAATAGAGGCCATTTTATGTGAATCAACATATCATTTTTTTCATTCTTGTGGAGTATATTTTACTACTTATTTCTTTAGATGGTACTGTAATGTGTGTGTATATATATATTTCTTTCTCATTCTCATAAGTCAATCTTGCTATTTATTGTGGCGAGACTTTCCTCAAAACTTCTACTTTTCTCATTCTCCTCGTCGTCGTCGTCGTCGCAGCTCATCCACAGGCTCTGTTTTTTTTTCTTTTGCTTGCTAAAAATGAAGAGCTAAGCCTCCGAAATCAACCCGACGGGGAAGAAGACTATCCCAAAAGGAATCATAAAAAATTACTGTGCAGTCTTCTTCTTTGTGGGTCATTACAGGACCCACCTCTCTCTTGCCTCTCCCTTTCGCCTTTCACCTAGCCCACCAAGCCTCTCCCTTTCACCTCTCATCTCTAGAAGACTATACCCAGAAAGAATGGTAAAAAAAAGATACTCTTCCTTTCACTTTTCCTCCAACCCCAATCATCAACCCAGAAAAAATCGAAAAAAAAAAGACTCCTTTTATTCAATTTTTTTTAGAATCAAAGAAATCGCAAAAGATTGACCAAAAAAAAAACCCAAGAGAGAACGGGAAGACAACAGAGGAGGCAGTGACCAAAAAAAGAAACCCAGAAGATAGACCCAAAAATTGTTCCTTTTGTCCATGGCCGAGTCGCTCGCAGGGGGGTCACAAAGACGACGGAGGAGGTGGCAACTGGATGCAGCAGTGCCTAGCCTGGACCGCAAACACTGGCGACTCCGTTGGTGGCGATGGCGAGGGTAACGGAGATCAGTGGTGCTTGGTGGGATCACATTAGCACCGCGTGTCTTAATAAAGCGATAAAGCATTTTTTGTTAGTCAAATTGATGGAGCTAAAGAAGGAACTTGATCACGTCATTTTGATAAGTTTTAAAATTCGATTGCTATTTTAAAAGTTTTAAAACTTAATTAAACACTTGTGATAAGTTTTAGAATTTTTAGTTCACTTATCTCTAAAATAATTAACAAAATTCCTAAATACAAAAGAGTAGGCCGACGTGGGCCAAGGGTCCCCCAAAGGACAAAAAAAAATTAAAAGGAGAATTAGGGGATGTTTGGTAACCGGCTAAATAGTGTTTGATTCTATTTTTTTATTTCCAGGAACAAAAAAAGAACAGAAATCCGTTTGGTAAATTTTTTATTCCTGTGAACAAATTTGTTCTCAAGAATAATTTTGAAAGAGAATCAAGAATAAAAAAAAGTTGATTTTTTATTCTGGGAATAAAAAAAGAATAAAAATATAAATATATATTTTTCTTCTTCTCCTTCTTGGGCCTGTGGGAGTTCTCTGGCTATTGCCGAAGACCGGCCACAGGCCAAGGTCGGCAAGAGTGTCGCGGCCCTCGCTGAATCCGGTGAGGGTGATCTTTGCCCATATGGCAAGGGCGACCCTCGCCGGCGAGGGCGAGGGTTGGACCCTCGTAGCCTGGGCGAGGGCAACCTTTGCCCATCTGGCGAGGGCGGCCTTCGCCTTGGCTACGGGCCATGAGGGCGACCCTCGCGGCCTAGGCGAGGGTTGTCCTTGCCAAATCTGACAAGGGCGACCCTTGTCGGCCTCTTCCATCCCTTGCCAGCTCAGGCTAAACCCTCGCGGCCTAGGCGAGGGTTGTCCTCGCCAAATCCAACAAGGGCGGCCCTTGTCAGCCTCTTCCAACCCTCGTTACTCACTACTTGGGTAAGAGCTGCCCTCGCTGGATCTGGGGAGGGCGACCCTTGCCCAAGCCTCAAGGGCCACGATGCCCTCGTGGGTCTTAGCCTGTGGCCAGCCTTGGCCTGTGGTCGATCGTTGTCCATGGATAGGAGAAGGAAAAAAAGGAAAAAAAAGAAAAAAATATTTTAAAAAATCAAAATATTACTAAAAATTTTGGGCAGTTATCAAACACATTTCTGTTCTTTTTTTATTTCAAAAATAGAAATTTTGGACAGTTACTAAATGTTTTCAAATGCTTAGAAATTGTTTCAAGGAAGAGAATAAAAAAAATTTCTAGGGAGAATTCTTTCTCATAATATAATAGTTATCAAATGTACCCTTACTGGCCAAGGCTCATCTTATGTGCGTGACTCTCTCACAAAGGACAAAGATTTTAGATCATGGGAGATCACTAAAAGTTATCAACATATTTAGCCAACAGAGTGGAAATTTGATATAAGAGACAGTAATCAAAATTTTAAAGCTCTTCAAATCCAAATCCGTCCGGTAACTCAGGTTATTCTTCCTCGAAAGAATAGCCTTATCATGGGAAGGAGATCTCCAAAAATACGAACCACCAGCATATTATGTTCTTAGATCACCTTTATTTAAGAGTTTAATTTAATAAATTATAAGTCAACTAGATTTATTATTATGCCCAATCCCTCTTCAATTACCCTATATGGAATTTCCTCTATGATACACTCTCACTTGTACCTCATAAATTGACGGGTTAATACAAAAAAAACCACAAAGTGGTACATATATAACAAGGGAATGAAAAACCCTAAACTGGTATACTTATGACAAATTTACCCCAAATTATTTTTTTTACCACAAAAAATTTTAAACTGGTACACCTGTGACAATTTTATCCCGAACTATTTTTTTAACCACAAAAAATCCCAAATTGGTACACATGTGACAATTTTACCTCGAACTAATTTTTTAATATTATTTTTTAATATTTTAATTTTAATTTTCTTTTCTTTTTCCTTTCCTTTCCTTTTTTTTTCCTTCGTCTTCTTTATCTTCAACCTATGGCCAGTCGCCGGACCAACGATCGGCCAGAGGTGGGGGCCGGCGAGGTTGGCCCTGCCGGCAGCTGGCGAGGCCGGCCTCGCCCAAAAGTAGCAAGGCCAAGCCTCCCCAACGACGGCGAGGACGATCCCTCGCTGACAATTGGCGAGGTTTTGACCTCGCTAGGGGTGGGCAAGGCCGACCTCACCGGTTGCCGGCGAGGGGTTGTCCTCGCTGTCGTTGGTGAGGCTCAACCTCTTCGCTTCTGGGCGAGGCCAACCTCGCCAGTTGCCGGTGGGGCCGAGCCTTGCCAGTGACGGCGAGGACGACCCCTCGCTGGTAATTGGCAAGGTTGAACCTTGCTAGGAGTGGGCAAGGCCAACCTCGCCAATTGCCGGCGAGGTCGGCCTCGCTAGCTGCCGGCGAGGCCGACCTTGCTGGCCCTCGCCTTTGGCCGGTCGCCGGACCGGCGATCGACCATAGGTTGAAGAAGAAGAAGAAGAAAAGAAAAAATAAAAAATTTCGAAAAAGTAAAAATAATATTAAAAAATTGGTTCAGGGTAAAATTGTTACAGGCATACTAGTTTGGGGTTTTTAGTGATCAAAAAAATAATTCGGGATAAAATTATCACAGGTGTACCAGTTTGAGATTTTTGATGGTCAAAAAGATAGTTCGGGGTAAAATTGTCACAAATGTACCAGTTTGAGATTTTTTATGATAAAAAAATAGTTTGGGGTAAATTTATTACAGGTGTATCAATTTAGGATTTTTCGTGGTATTAACCCATATAACAAATTTACTCTAAATTAATTTTTTGACTACCAAAAATCCCAAACTATTACAAATGTCTCAAATTTATCCTCCGTTAGTTTTTTGTTAAATTTTATCATCAAATTGCTAAGTTGGATTATATATGGCAATTGATGGGAGTGCCAGTTTAGAGTTTTACCCTTCTTTTTGTAAGTGATTTACCAGTTTGTGATTTTTCCTGATGTTAATCCAATTTAACGGATGGTAAATTCGTCACAAGTGTATAGTTTAGAGTTTTTAGTGGTCAAAAAATTAGTTTGGGGTAAATTCGTTATAATTTTTTATGGTAAAAAAAATTAGTTTTAGGTAAATTTATTACAAGTGTATTAGTTTGGGATTTTTCATGACATATGTATCTCTAGCATTCCCTACAAAGGTAAACCACTATATTATTGATGGAAGCACATATAAAATAGGAAAATGAGTAGAGAACGGCCCCGTTATTTCACAAAATGAACGGTCAATTGCTAGCCACCAGTTTTAAAGTTGGAACGTGGGATACCGGCTTGCCTCGTTTCATATTTTTTTGTCTCTGACTTGGTGGGATTTCCACAAGTTTAAAAAGGCACATAATGAGAGTTTTTTTTCAGTTTTATTTAAAGAAACAAATGATAATATTCAAACGATAAGTAACATATGAAGGACTTTTCGGCTGCTTCATCATTATTCTGAGATTGATCTTGTAATATTTCAAGTCCTTGCATATCTTCATCTATGAGATTCGAATACATAGAGTAATTTTTCCGTCTGCTAATTTATTATTTATATTTTGATCTTGTCTTTAATTCACCCGTCTTTATACAGAATTGATATCGGTAGTCTTGATTTTCGGTCATCAGAGAATCCCTCTAGAGCAATTTCATTTGATTGAAAAGGATGAGGAGCCATTCAATGCACAATGAATTTGTTATTAGTTATAAAGTCAACATTTCAAGTGTTTTTCATTTTTAATTTTAATAGATCTTTCCAATGACATTAATGATTTCCTTTTAGTTAGTTTAATTTTTTTCTACTTGTAATTAGCTATATTTCGGCATATAATTTTTTTCTTTTTATATTCAAGAAATTTCGCTGACTGGAATTGGTGAGGGTTTCCCTTCTAGATTGGTACTTCTTGCGCTTTTTTTAATCCTCTAATCTTAAATTAAGCCAAGAAAAAAAAAGGTAACAATGGAAAGTCAAAAAAAGCTTAAGCCGGACAAAGCAGTGTGCAAGCTTCCTCCATTAAATATTGTGGCTAGTATTGCACCATCAGAATTTTATTCTTACGGCACCGTTATGGTAGCCGGGTCCTATCAAATAACACAACAGGCACAAGCAGCCCAACGCCACCGTGTTGGTCCTACTTAAAACTAGAGGCACAAAAACTATAGACTTCGCCACATGCCATCCGAAAACATACACATGTATTCATATCCATGGATGAGACTAGAGCTTGCTCTTCAGTGTGAGCTCGGACTGAATCAACTTCGTGAAAACATCCATGGCATCACGAGGAAGGCCCAAAGACACAACCAAGTCGTCGCTCCCCCTGCTGTGGGATGCAACGAAGATGACATTGTAGGGGACCGTCGCCGGCGCCACCTGGAAGGGCCTCCCAAACCCGAAATCCATGTTGTAGAAAGGGAGCCGACTCCACTTGCTGATGCAGCAAGCGTTGCCCCCGCAATCGACCAGGACCCTGTTCAGCTCGACGTAGTCGATGGCTGACCTTATGTAATTCTCGGTGACGGATTGGAGCGCCTCGTGCACTTTCTGGACAGCGAACGAGAAGGGCTTGTGGGTCAGTTCGCCCGCGCTGCACTCGGCACAGGACCAAGCAATGCCGTTCCCGAAGTAGCCACTCGGCAACGGGGGGTCAAACTTGGGCCGACCGTCGACTGCAGTGAGAAGCTTCATTGTCTCGTGAGGGCCGATTCTGAGAGCTTTGGTTCGCGAAATCCACGCGAGCGCCGATATGACTTCGAAGGTCGTAGGGACTATGGACGAGCCATTGTGGGCTGTGATTGTTGACACTTTCTTGAGTTGAATGAGAGTGTGTGGCTTGAAGCAGAATGATCTGTAAACGTGGGGCTTGGTTTGGGGGTTGACTATGCCTTCGGGCCGCCGATCTCTCGGAGCATACTCGTGGTGGGGGAGATCGATGCGCGGGGGTTTCCTCGGGCGCAAGACCGATCGATCGAGAAAGGGAAGAGCTGATGGTGGCTTGGCCCGAGCCAGGTCGGTCCAGCAAGCTATGAAGTCTGTGAGGGCTTTGCCGTCGACGAGGACGTGATTCATGACGATGCCGACAACGATCCCTCCGCACTTGAATGTCGTCACCTGGATCATATGATAAACTGTAGGTGGATATCTACGGTCTATGTACTAAACTAAATAAGACCATTTGGTGAAATCCACCATTTTCAATGGTCTTCATCTAATTTTGTACGTATGCTAGCTGCACTCCTGTCATGATATCTAGTGAAAAGAATAAGAAGATTACCTGCACCGTCAGCATAGGTTCTTCCAATATGGTTGGGGCTCCGTCGCTGTGCTTCACGAGTTTTCGCATTATGGCCGGATCGATGGCGCTGATATCGCCCAGCACTCCGATATCGTTCTCCGACGTCGCTTCGACGAACGGGACACCTTCTCCGGTGCATCTCACCGCCATCTTCCCATCGCTCCCCGCAACCAGTCTACCCGCAAATGGATAGAACTCGACCAATGCCTCGGCCAGCGACTCTCTGATCGTCTCCATCAGTGCGAAACTCCTTCCCTTCCCTTCACCTTTGAAGGCGAACACGATCTCAATCACGTAAGGGATGGTCTGGTCAAGGTTCGAGAGAGCGTAGAGCCCACCGAACGTTTTCCTCGCCAGAGAAACATTAACCGCATTCGTGATCTTCACGTCGAGTTTTCGCTTAGCTCCGATGTTTCTTGGCTTCTCATTTCCTGCTTCTTTGAACAAACTAACAGAAGTTAAAATTGAATTATTTGCAGGCTTTGGTGACACAAAGGGTAATGTACATATGGTTTATCAAATCTTTATTCTTCTTAGTTTGGACTAGAGGGAGAGATTTAGAGACATGGCTCAAAATTGGAAATATGTGTTTATATTGGTTGAATGAAAAATTACATGGTTTTGTCAATTATGTATAAATATATATTAATTATACTATAATATATACAAATTGAGTATGATATACGAGTCGTGCATATCCGGTCATGTACAAGAATCACAATGTACATGCTACATACCGTCCTTTCTTTGATGCTCTAATGACTCAAATGTCCCTTTGAGAATTGCGGTAGCCATCCTGTGGATAACATTGATGAAACGTTAAGTAAATCAATCAATTGATCAACGGAAAATATTTTCATTATCAATAAATAATAATTTATACCTAGACATTCATTTGTTAAGCGATACAAGTAATCGTTTTTATGGAAATGTTTTCTAAATTGTTGATTTTTCACGAAATAAACGCATCCATAGGTTTGGCAATCGGGTCGCTGAACTCTGATTTTTATTATCGATACTAAACTGTCATTTCTTCACAACCGACGGCACTTTGATTGGGACCTGACCGACTTTCTGATCACATCCGACTCAACAGAGACGCAACCAATTTTCTCATTCTTATAAATATCACGCTAGAGGTAACTTTTAAAATCATGTCAATATTCTAATAAAAAAATCTCTAGTTAAAACTCTTTTACAAATGTTTTCTCATTCTTATAAACTCAATTCTACTATTATAATCACGAGATTTTTCTCCGAACTACTCCTTTTTCATGGTAAAAGCTCTTAATTTTTTGATCCGAAAAAAGAAAAATGAATGCATATTACATGTGCAAGAGAAAAAAAAAGGCACGTACCTGAACAATTGCAGCAGTCGAAGCTTCGGATGTTTTGAGTTTCGGCAGTTGGAGCGTGTCCGTATTTATATGTGCGAGGGTTGACGGGGTCTTCATGGCCAGACCCTAGGTCAAGCCAGCAATGTGGGTCCCATGTATTAATATATGTCAGTACAATAAGACCCCATCAAGCATCAACCCTCGCCGACGCTGGGAGAGCCGACACCCCTCGTGGATCCGACAGTGCGCGATTCCGGATTTGGTCGAGGATTACCCCTCATGGACCCAAAAAAGCAAAAGAGAAATTGGCTTTGAACACCCAATTCCATTTTTCATCCTCCTGGTTTTTTATCAAATTGAAAATTCGCGAATAAAATTATAAATGAAATAGTTGCTAACAGGGCTTTGTTAGCATAACATTTTGAGTTAGTACCACGAAAAACTCCAAACTGATATACTTGTAACAAATTTACCCCAAACTGGTACACTTGTGACAAATTTATCCTCCGTTAATTTTCGATAAATTTTACCATTAAATTGATAAGTTGGATGACACGTAATAGTTGACGGGTGTACAGGTTTAGGATTTTACCACTCCGTTTGTCACAGGTTTACCAAATTGTAATTTTCCGTGGTATTAATTCAATTTTCGAAGGGTAAATTTGTCATAAGTATATCAATATGTGATTTTTGATAGTCAAAAAATTAGTTTGTGGTAAATTTAACAAAGGTATACCGGTTTGAGATTTTTAGTGGTCAAAAAATTAGTTCGGGGTAAATCTGTCACAAGTGTACTAGTTTGGGGTTTTTCGTGATATTTACCCTAACAATTTTTGAGTCAATAACAGCTTGTTATAAGCCACAAATTCTTGAAGAAGTGAACCCCATAATAATTTATAATTATTTTTTATTTGGTTTTTTATGGTCTAGAACATACTATTATTCTCAAAGTAGATTAAATACTATGGTTAATACCATAAATAACCCCAAACTGATAAACTTATGACAAAATTACCTCAAACTAATTTTTTGACAACAAAAAACTCTAAACTGGTACACCTGTAACAAATTTACCCCAAACTAATTTTTTGATCACAAAAAACTCCAAACTGATACATTTGTGACAAATTTACACTTCGTTAGTTTCCATTAAATTAAATTAATACCACGAAAAATTATAAACTGGTGCACATGTGACAAACGGAGGATAAAACTCCAAACCGATACATCCATCAATGGTCACGTGTCATCTAACTCAGTAATTTACTGGTAAAATTTAACAGAAATTAATGAAGGGTAAATTTGTCACAAGTATATTAGTTTGGGGTTTTTGGAAGTCAAAAAATTAGTTTTGGATGAATTTATCACATATGTACCAATTTAAGATTTTTTTCGTGGTATTAACTCTAAATACTATCACCCAATCATTTCTCTCGCTAATATTACTCGTGGGAACAACCTGGAACTTCTTTTTAATTCCTAATTGAATGTATAATATATAGTTCTCGCCTTGAACGGTACTAGTTTTTCTTTTCTTTTTTTAAAGTGCTCTATATTGCAAAAGCCAAAATAAAGGGAAAAGTACCCAAAAAGCATTAATTAATTAATAATAGAAAAGGGAACGAAATTCTCTTGTTTAACCTCAAAGCATGTGGATGACACGCCTCGTAAAGAACTAGTGGTTTTCATTTGGTTCTGCTGAAGCCACGTTCGACGCACCATGCAATCCTCGTGCGTTAATATCACGAAATACACATGTCCAACGAAGGTTTTGTTGGCCCAATTTCGGGTCTTATTATGTTCAGGTACACAGTAATAAAATGGGTATTGTGATATGTTTCAGTTTGATTCGGGTCATAACACAAATCGAATTGAAACACGTTACTTTATGGTCGAAAACATACTGTTATTCTCAAAGTAGATTAAAAACTAGGGTTAATATCATGAACAACCTTAAACCGATAGACTTGTGACAAAATTATCTCAAATTAATTTTTTGATCGCAAAAAACTCTAAACTGGTACACCTGTAACAAATTTAACCGAAACTAATTTTTTGACCACAAAAAATCTAAATTGGTACATTTGTGATAAATTTACCCTCTGTTAATTTCCGTTAAATTGAATGAATATCACGAAAAATTACAAACTGGTGCACATATGACAAACGGAGGGTAAAAATCCAAACTGATATACCTGTCAACGGTCACGTGTTATCTAACTCAACAATTTACTGGTAAAATTTAACAAAAACTAATGAAGGGTAAATTTGTCACAAGTATATCAGTTTGGGGTTTTTAGAGGTCAAAAAATTAGTTTTGGATGAATTTATCATATACGTACTAATTTAAGATTTTTTCGTGGTATTAACTCTAAATACTATCACCCAATCATTTCTCTCGCTAATATTACTCGTGGGAACGACCTGGAACTTCTTTTTAATTCCTAATTGAATGTATAATATATAGTTCTCGCCTTGAACGGTACTAGTTTTTCTTTTCTTTTTTAAAGTGCTCTATATTGCAAAAGCCAAAATAAAGGGAAAAGTACCCAAAAATCATTAATTAATTAATAATAGAAAGGGGAACGAAATTCTCTTGTTTAACCTCAAAGCATGTGGATGACACGCCTCGTAAAGAACTAGTGGTTTTCATTTGGTTCTGCTGAAGCCACGTTCGACGCACCATGCAATCCTCGTGCGTTAATATCACGAAATACACATGTCCAACGAAGGTTTTGTTGGCCCAATCTCCGTGAAAAGAATACCAATTTTAAAATAGGTTAATATCACGAAAAACCTCAAACTGTTACATCTGTGATAAATTTACCCTAAACTAATTTTTTGACCACAAAAAACCCCGAACGTGTACACATAGGGGTGTCAAGACCAAACACTATACCCAAATTGAAACACGAACCGATCCGAATCGGCCCAAAATTTTAAGTTATTTTTTGTTCGGGTCTTATTATGTTCAGGTACACAGTAATAAAATGGGTATTGTGATATGTTTCAGTTTGATTCAGGTCATAACACAAATCGAATTGAACACGTTACTTTATCGAAACTGACTTAAAATCCAAAGTATTAATTCGTGATACACTCTATCTTTCTTAGAACGATTCATCTGCTTCCACATTTAATATATATTTTTTTTACAGGGTCTTTATCGCTCGCCTTTGCCAGGAAAAATTTCTATTCACCGAATCTGGCAAAAGATTTGGTACACTTGGATTTCACTAGTTTCACTGAATCTAGCAAATCTCCAACATGGTAAATAGTTCCATAGCCAGAAAGGATGTATATTGCTGGGAACTGCTTGTCGGTCAATCTAAAAGATGGGCAAAAATCTTCCTGTGGGTCTATCAAGTTTGGTCCTTTAGTGAAAAATAATATGAGATGTCCTTCACTAGGACGAACCGTGCAATTATGACTGCACATAAGCCATCAATCACCGCATGAGTGGGTGGGAATGGGACATAATTTGTACCTTGTTGATGCGTGACCATTTTATTCATTTTCGGAAAATAAATGACTATTTGCTTATAACTCCTAACATTAATTTAAAAAAATGCAGGGGGCCTTAGGCATTATATTGAAATTGCACAACATCTACAGTAAGACATACATATAGTCTGTTCCATCTTTATTGTGACTATGTCAATGCCTCATTTTTTCATGTTAATCATAGATTCACTTATAACAACCGATGAAAACAGTGACCCATCAGAAAGTCTAGTGAATAGGCCAATAGAATGTGCCTGTTATTTATGCCCAAAATGTCTAAAATTTTCAATTATTTATATTAGGTGATGTCTCAAGTCAAATTGCATACAAATTAAATTTTCCCATTTGATCTGATTGGAGGTAGGTCATCGATACTGAAACTGAAGAGTTCATAAGGAATTGCTTTCTTAGACTAGGCCTTAGATGTTGTGAAATAAAAAACAAAATACCTAGATTTTGGCAGCCACGATTGACGATGACCCTCTACTTATGTGAAGATCGGTCATCCAATGAAAACTAGTGAGCCCAAAACACTGAGACATGTTGCCATTAGTCAACCCCACATGTCCTTCCACACAAAAATTATGGCGTGGCTAATAAGAAGCCCCAGAATTCCTATCCACAAAAATTGCTATCCATAAAAACTATGGCAACACAATCTCCACCGGCTCTTCTATGACATACGTGCTCTGCTACAAATACTAAAATTTTAGAAAGACAATGTCATGTCACCGTCATTGGTGTACAGGCTTCATACTTGGACTACCTTTTATGTCGGTGTTCCATACATGCTTTACTATTCCAATGTGTCACGTTGGTGAAAGCTAGGCATTGATATGATTGAAGACGAGTCTCAAAATCAACCGAGCATAATCTCGTTGCATTTATCCTAAATTCTCAATACGTGAAAATAGAGATTAGTGCTCATGAGAGGATATGGAGCGTGACGAATTTTGAGTCACGTTGTTAGCCTAGACCTCAATAGCAGTTATCTCTCTAGTACCACTGGTATTTTTAATCTACTTTGTTGTGTTCACCTTCTATCGAAGCATTCACAGTTCTTGAGGAAGAGAGAGTGAAAAAGAAAAAGGAGTTGAAAAGTCAAAGAAAGAAAGTGGACGTTCAGCCTTACAAAAGGAAAAGCAGCGCAGAGGGAGAGAGAGCGTGGCCGAGAGCTTGCACGGGAAAGAAGAGAGAGAGAGAGAGGGAGGGATAAGAAAGAAAGAAAGAAAAGGGATGAAGAAAATTCACGTGTCCTCGCTACGAACCTTCGCCAAACTGATTCGATTTCGTATTGCAATACTCAGTAAATACCCGAGCCCTTCGTTCGTCTAATCAGAATAAATTTTGAAATTAAGGCATAATTTCGAAATTTTGTGAACGCCAAGCCATGTAGTCTAATTTTTAAGTCATTGAGCTACGTGTGTGTGTGTGTGTGTGTGTGTGTATATATATATAAATGGTAGTTCAGGGTGTTGTGGGACCGTTGAATTTTACGGATCTTGATTTGGACTTACAGTATGCCCAAAATAAATTTTTGAAGTTGAGCGCGCATTGTAAATAGTGCGCTACCAGCGGCTTTTAGGGCGATTTTTGTCGGTTTTTGACTCGATTTTGAGACAGCCAAGTTATGGGTCTTTTAGTGCTTCAAAAGATATTCCTTTTAACTATAAGCTTACTTGGAATAGGATTTGGCGGAGAGAGTTATGGCACAATCAAGTTTCGCGCTTAAGCTCTACGTTGCGGACGACTTTGAACAATTGCTTTGAACGAGCGATTTGTTGGCGCCTTTTAGTGATTATGTTAGCATCTAAGCCTAGTTTAGCTGAGTCATAGTTGAAGTAGCATTTTACTCAATTTTAAGTCTTTGATCGATTAAAGGCCCAAAAGAACCCGGAAAATTGCAAACCAGGTATTACGAGCATCTTCGAGTGTATTTTTCAATGGTATATGGCTTGTGCGCTACTTCTAATTGTAGCTTCCAGGTTTGCCATTTTCCAAGCTGACATTGACTGACCTGCACACGAAACCGAGTAATGTATGGCTCCCAAAAGTGGACTTCCCGACTCCGTTGGACACGAAATCTTTATGCAAGTTATGTTGACGGGTCGACTATCTCCCATGAAAATCTCAGCCCAATCGGACGAATGATGAACGCGCAGCGCAGGCACACTATCACTTCATGCCCACCATCTTTCCACTATCCTTGGTGCTGCCTCCACTATCCACTACCTTGGTAATCATTCGACTACTCCCCTTGGTGCCGCCTCCACTACCATGGTGCACGTTCAGGCTTATAAAAGTAAAAGCAGCGGAGAGGAAGAGAGTGAAAAAAAAAAAGAGTTGAAAAGTCCAAGAAAGAAAGAGGACGTTCATCCTCATAAAAGGAAAAGCAGCGCAGAGGGAGAGAGAGTGGCCGAGAGCTTGCACGGAAAGAAAAGAAAAAGAGAGAGGGAAGAAAGAAAGAAAGAAAGAAAAGGAAAGAAGAAAATTCACGTGTTCTCGCCATGAATGCCTTGCCAAGTCAATTCGATTTTGCATCGCAACGCTCGGTAAGTACTCAAACCCCTCGTTCATCTGGTAGGAGTATATTTCGGAATTAGGGCACAATTTCAGAGTTTTGTAAATATCAAACCACGTAGTCGGATTTTTGACTTATTGAGCTGCATATACACACACACACACACACACATATATATATATATATATATATATATAAATGGTAGTTTCGGGTGTTGTGGGGCTGTGGGATTTTACAGATCTCGATTTGGACATACGGTGTGTCCGAAACAAATTTTTGAAGTTGAGCGCCGGTGGTGAACAGTGCGCGATGAGCAGCTTTTAGGCCAAATTTCGTCAGTTTTCGGCTTGATTTTGGGATAGCCAACCCTGCAAAAAAACAAGGATTTAGCCACGAAAAAAATTCGTCGCTAATTTGCGACGGAATTTGCCACGAAAAAAAAAATTGTCGGTAATTAGCGACGAAAAAATAATTTGTCGCTAATTTCGTCGGAATTTGCGACAAAAAAAAATTCGTCGCTAATTTACGACGGATAAAAAATTCATCGCTAATTAGCGACGAATTTAGTGATGGAAAATAAATTCGTTGCAAATTTGTGACGAGTTTAGCAACGAAAAAATATTCGTCGCTTTAGAGACGAATTTTGCCACGGAAAAAAATTTCGTCACAAATTAGCGACGAATTTAGTAAAGAAAAAAAAGTTCGTCGCAAATTTACGATGAAAAAAATTCGTTGCTAATTAGTAACGATCGCAAATTAGCGACGGAAAAAAATTAATCGCAAATTAGCGATGAATTTAGCGACAGCTAAAAATTCGTCGCAAATTTGCGACAAATTTAGCGACGGAAAAAAATTGGTCGCTAATTTGCAACGAATTTAAAGATGGAATTTGCGATGAAAAACAGTGTTCGTCACTAATTTTGCGACAAATTTTCTTTCGTCGCAAATTAGCGACGAATTTTTTTTCCGTAGCTAAATTCGTCACTAATTAGCGAGGAGTTTTATTTAGTTGCTAATATACTAATTCCACAAATAAAAATTTCTCTCTCTCTCTACTGATTCCTCATATCCTCCTCGTTGTTCTCCCTCTTTTGTTTGTCTGGCGCGCAAATCAATCTCGATAAATTTTTCTGCCGGTAAGTGTCGTGACTAATTTCTTCGCTAATTGGTGATGAAGACGATTCGTCGTCCTAAATTTGTCTTTATTTTTTAGCTTTTTGACTTATTTTTTTCTTTCTTTTTTTCCTATCTTCTTCCCCAGTCGCCGGTCCGACGACCGGCGACACAAGAGGCTAAGGCCGATGAGTTCGACTCGCCGGCCACGAACTAGGCTAGCCCTCACTAGCATCGATGCGGGCCAACCTTGCCGTCGCCCAGCCATGGCCATGGGCGAGGTCGAGCGGCCATGGGCGAGGTTGCTCGACTCGCCCAGATCTGGGGCCGAGCGGCCTCGCCCGTGGCTGCTTAGCCGTCGGCCCAGATCTGGGCGAGGTTGAGCGGCCTCGCCATGGCCGCTGCTCGACCTCGCCGTCGCCTAGATCTATGGCGAAGGGGAGGTCAAGCGGCGACCATGGCGAGGCCGCTCGACCTCGCCGTCACCCAGATCTGTGGCGACGGCGAGGTCGAGCGGCGGCTATGGCTAGGCCGCTCGGCCTCCCCCAGATCTGGGCAAGGTCAAGCGACCTCACCCATGGTCGGCGAGGTCGAACCCGCCGACCTCAGCCGATCGCCGGTCGCCAAACCAGCGAAGAATATAGGGGGAAAAAAGAGAAAAAAATGATAATAAATAAAATAATAAATTATTAAAATATTGCCATGTCACCGCCAGCCTACCAAAAGTGGCCGGATGGACTAAATTGGCACAATTACAAAAGGTTTTAGATTGAATTAGTATAATTGCAAAAATTTTAGGATTTTTTAGGTAATTGTCCCTCTCTTATGGTAATCATAGAATAAATTGTTGTTTATTTATGCATTTTCTTCTATCTATAAGCTTCATGAATCTTAAGTAATTTTTCTTTTTTTTAGGTACGTGTCCATTTGAAGGTCTCGCAATCTAAGTGAACATTGCAATTCTCATCAAATTGACCTGGTTTCTACTATAAAGATTTCAGTCAAATACTTGGATAAGTCTTCTTGATATGGTATTTTTGTCATTTTTTCAATTTCAAAGTAATTGTTTCGTATAGTAAAAAATAAAATTTTAATTTTCAGAATTTTATGGTTTTAATTAAGGATATTAAACAGTAGATATGATATTTTTAATATTTTATAAGATTTTTTAATTTTTATACAGACACAATGCAAAGAGACAGGCCTTCGATGTATAATAAGAACTTACCTAGATGTCGATAATTAACCAATGAGTTTCGTAGTGGGTTGGAACAGTTTTTGGACTTTGTTAGTGGTAAATTTGAGTTCATGGATGGAAACAAGTTAATGTGTCTGTGTAAAAAGTGCAGTAATGGTAAATTTCATGTGTGTGATAAAGTTAGAGAACATCTTTGCAGATTTGGGTTTACTCCGAACTACTATAATTGAACTTGTCATGGTGAATCATTTATATTTGATGGAGGTTATCGAAGAAGTGACTAATTTTTAGGTAGGGAAGAATGTAGCTATTGTAACCAATTCAACCCATGCCAAAGGATGGTGATTGATACAGTTGGTCAGAATTTTATTTCAGAATTGAACCATGCAAGTACACTTAAATAAGTAGGTACTAGTCATGCATCACAATTGGAAGAGGAAGAGATAGTATTAACATGTTTTGATGAGAATGTGTGTAATAAAACTTTTCCATCTAATCAGTTTTGGAAAGTGTTGAAAGCGGCAAATGAACCTTTATAGGCAGGTTGTGACAACCACACTAGGTTATCAATGACAGCAAGACTGTTAAATATCAAGACAGAACATAATGTGTCTAAGAATTGTTTCAACTCTTTTGTTGAAGTAATGCGGGAAATAATGCCTCGTGATAACATCATGCCAAATGATTTTTACGATATAAAGAAGCTAGTAAATGACTTAGGTCTTCCAATCGTAACGATTAATGTATGTAGTAAGAGTTGTATGTTATATTGAAGAGATGATAAAAAAGCATAATCTTGCAAATTCTATAGCCAACCTAGGTACAAGATTAACAAGAAGCATGGTCGTAATCAGAAGCGTAGACCATGCAAGCAAGTATTTTATCTGCCCTTAATCCCTAGATTGAAAATGCTTTATGCCTCTCAAGCCATTGCTGAACACATGACTTGGAATGCAAATCATAAAACAGAAGAGGGTCTAATGTGTCATCTTTCAGATGTAGAGGCATGGAAACATTTTGATAGAACATACCTTGAGTTTGCGATAGAGCCTCGAAACATCAGGTTAGGTCTCTGTGTTGATGGATTTACCCTATTTGGGAAATGAGGAAAAAGTTATTCATGTTGGCCAATTATCTCAACTCCTTATAATATTCCACCTGGTATGTGCATGAAGACACCTTATATGTTTTTGACAATGATTGTGATTGGCCCGCAAAATCCAAAAAAGTTGATAGATGTTTATATGCAACCATTGATTGAAGAGTTACAACGGCTACGGGATGAAGTTGTCTTTACGTATAATGTTTTTACTGATCAAACATTTATAATGAAGGATGCTCTTCTTTAGACAATAAATGACTTTCTAGCTTATGAAATATTATCTGGATGGAGTACAGCTGAGATTTTAGGATGTCCGATATGTTTGAAGAGATCAAAGTTATTCAGATTAAAACATGGTAAGAACGCCAGTTATTTTGATTGTCACAGACAATTTTTGCCGATAAATCATACATTTAGAAGGAATAAAAAAGAGTTCATCAAAAATAGGTTTGACAGAACACATCCACCATTGAGGTTGACCAGCGATCAAATTTGGGAGTGAGTGCATTACTTTCCAACTGTTGTTGAAAACCCTCATGGCACAACTATTACATACGGAAGTACACATAAGTGGACTAAACGCAGTATATTTTGGAATCTACCATATTGGAAGGCCCATTTTATTCATCATAATCTTGATGCCATGCACGTAGAAAAGAATGTTTTCGATAATGCCATAAATACTGTGATAGATGTAACTAGAAAAATAAAAGACAACTTGAATGCAAGAAAAGATATGAGAGATATTTGTGATCAGCCAACATTAGATGTGGATACAAGCAGCAGGGGACCAAAACCAAAAGCAGTTTATACATTAGAAAAGTTTGTAATTTATTTTGTGGGGTCTAAATTTTTTATTTAGTTGCCTTTTTAAATTCCATTGGTGATGTTAGATTAGGCCTTTCTAAACCAACAAAAACTCCAAATTATACTCACGCGACACATTTGCCCTAATTTTTTTTATGAAATCAAAAGCCCCAAACTATACCTAATTACCTAGTGTGACCCATTTACTCTAAACTTTTTATTATGACATTAGAAATCCCAAACTTATACCTATGTGACACATTTACCTCCCATCAAGGTTTCGTTAAACAATTTTTCGACTAAAACGTCATTTTTCTTTCACTTAAGCCACAAGAGAGACATGTCAATACTATTTGCTATCAAGTATTTGTATAGATAGATTGTTAACGGTTCTCATTAATATAATTTTGAAGGAAGATAAATGTGTCACATAGGTACAAGTTTGAGATTTTTCTATCACAGAAAAAAATTCAAGATAAATTTATCACAATTGGCATAGTTTAGAATTTTTGGTGACTTTTGCCCTAAAATATTTGACTATTTAGAGTTATGTTTGAAAATCACGCCAAAAGCAAAAAATCCACCATGCTGAGAATAGCTGGGGTAAAAGCAGCTCAAGAAGCGACTTTTATGGTTGAAAATCGGCAAAAGGACACTATAAGTGCCATAACTTGTGTACGGCGCTCACTTTGATGCCATAACTTTTTTTCGGATCACTTTGGTGCCAAGTCGGAGGAAAAACGATCACTTAAGTGTCATAACTTTTTTTTGGATCACTTTAGTGCTAAAATTTTTGAAAAACGATCACTTAAGTGCTAAAATTTTTGAAAAACGATCATTTAAGTGCTAAAATTTTTGAAAAACGATCACTTAAGTGCCAATCTCCGGCGAGACTCCGGCGAGCCACGTCAGCTTCAGAAATTAATAAAAAAAATGCCACATCAGATTTCCGGCCAAAAATTGTGTACGGCACCGGAGTTGGCACTTAAGTGATCGTTTTTAAAAAATTTTAGCACTTAAGTGATCGTTTTTCAAAAATTTTAAAACTTAAGTGATCCAAAAAAAAGTTATGGCACTAAAGTGAGCGTCGTACACAAGTTATAGCACTTGTAGTGTTCTTTTGCCGTTGAAAATCAGAGTGCTGGATTGCTAGACACAAGCCACAAAGCCCAGACACCAAATGCCTCCCTTAAGTTTCATACTCAAAAGGATGAATCCATTGGAGATGATAAAACCAAGCATCAAGAAGAGCATCTGCAGGGCACTAATCATCACTTGCACATAGTTAAAAATCTTATACAGGTTGAACCGGTCACGACGAATCTCAAAGACTTGTTCCATGGCAATAAAAAGAAAGGTCCGGGTTTACAACCTATAAATCTCCGTACATGCAGAGCCTGCACTCTAGGTGGCTTACCCATGATAAGTCCGAAACGGAGGTAAATTAAGAGAATCGACAGTTTGCGCAGCCGATTTTCTGGGATATCGGTTGTTCTTTGCTGCGATGATTGCCATATAACAACATTCATTCTATAAATAAATAAATCCACTTATGTATTCGCACAGCTTCGGAAGGTATGAGCAAATTACAAGCACGAATTGCAAATGAACCTACATATTGGAAGGAACAAACCAACAGCAAGCCGCACACACAAGTGCAGTAACATTATGTATGACTTACAGAATGTTAAATTCGCAAGTTATCACCTAATCCGAAATCATTTTTTTCTCCATACTTATGCTGGATTATGAACCGGTGGGCTCATGGCAACAACCGCACCAAGCACCATTTTTTCCCCTATATCGTTAATATACAAGCCTTTGGTGCTACGCCTTTAGACGAACAACGATGCAGGATATGTCGTCCTTACTATCTCTATTTACTGCTTCAGCCGCAAGGCTCTTGGCCGCCCTCAAAGGGTCCATCCTCCGAGCAATGTCGACCGCCTCTTGATTAGACCTGACCTGCATCAATACGGCCAATAGTAAACAACGAAAACCAAGATGAAAAGTACGGAAGATTTATGAAGAGCGAATGGAAAGGGCGTGGATATCACCTTCCATAGACCGTCACTCGCAAGGATGAGAAAATCAGTGTCTTGGTTGATGTCAGTGCTTTGTATATCGGGATCAGACCGCAAGTGCGATTTGAGGTTCTTGTCTCCAAAAGCACGAGACACTGCCAACTGGCCATTCACTCTAGCAACATCTCCTGATATATTGTAAGATAATTAAATTACTTATCTGTGCGTCATTAAGGTCTAGCTTTCCATTCTCTTGACAGAAGATCCAGTATCAATGACAGACTTCAGTTAGCATTGGTGATAGTTCTCCATAAAAACAGTGACTATTTCTGTCCGTAATGTGGAACCTACTTGGCAGATTGACATATGGCTTCAACTATGAAAGCACGCTTTAGATTCTACATTCTGTCATGCAAAGGATGGACTACTTATGACATTATCAGTCCGCTGATCTGATCATCATGCACCAGATTTGCTTCCCTCTGCACTCATCAAATTGATCTCCCCAAGTACAACCACATTCTTATCTCCTAATTAATAATCTGACTATTCCCTATGTAGAAATTCTGATTTTTAACTAGGTGCACAATGAAGTAGCTACATTTTGAGGTTGCTGTCAATATCTGTTAAACAGAATTGGCCTGTAAAATAGGCATGTTGGGAAGATGGCTACAGGGTTTAGCTAAACTTTGCTTTTATGAGAAATTCATGTACAAAACATACACGAAAAGTCATAAGAACAAGCCACGTCAGCTTATTGGTTTCTGGCATGCCAGTGGAAACCCTAAAGTAGTTCTCCAGCCAAATATTAAAGAAGCAGAAACTGGTAGATCAAGCTCTCCCAAATCTAGAGTTGTAGAGAATGTAAGAATAGTACTTTTGATGCCGAAGCACGATAGAAAATTTGACTGAACAAGAAAGTTCGACAAAAGAACAATTCGTCCTCCAAATATGATTATCAAATCAAAAATATCCAAAGTCTGCTTAAAGAAAACCCTAAAACAAGCTTATATAACCCCAAACCTAACCCTACTAGGATTAGTAAACATTAAAACGTAAAATTACGAAACTGCATTTTATTAAATTAACCCAAAAAAATACTAAAAAAAATAGAAAAATCCACCTAAACAATCTCGAATCGCGAAAATCCATCGTTAGTCACGACCAATGGCTTGAGTTTTGATCAGCACGCCGTTTCGCTTTAGCCGACCAAATTTGAGCTCAATCCGATATCTTTGACTTCAAGCCCGCCGGTTTGTTCAGTCGTATAACGGTTCCGCCGGTCCCCTAGGTGCATCATCCTCCCCTGCTAGAGAAAAATTCGTCCTCGAATCTGCTTCGTCTTCATTGTCATCAATCTCTTCAGGGTCTTCTTCCTCTTCAGTGTAGTAAGGTGACAAATCTGCTACATTAAAAGTTCTAGAAACATTGTGCTCACCTGGCAACCCAGGTGGTAACTCTTCCGGTACGACATCAGCAAACTCCTCAAGCAAGGGCAAAACTTGGTTAGGAATTTCGGGACTGTCAGAATTCCGCTCCATCACCATAATGGCAAAAAGCTCAGGGGGGCGTTTATTGTCTCTTCTAGAAATTCTGATTTGGACAGCAGATTATTCTTCACTTCCTTTCTCAAATCTGAAAGACTTAGGGTAATGGTTCGACCATCCTTCTTGGAGGTATAAGTATTTCTGAAACCATCATGCTGTCTCTTTCTATCAAACTGCAACGGCCTCCCTAATAAAATATGGCAAGCATCCATTGGGACTATATCACACCACACCTCATCGATGTAATTTTTTCCAATCAAAAATTGCACAAGACACCTTTTGCTCACCTTCACCTCGTTCCCTTTTCTAAACCACGACAGCTTGTATGGTTGAGGATGATCTTCTGTTTTCAACTCCAACTTTTCCACCATAGTCGTGGACACCACATTTTCGCAACTCCCACCATCTATTATCACGCTACATACTTTTCCTCTACTAGTGCACTTAGTATGAAAAATATTATGTCTAAGCCATAATTCATCATCCGCTACAGCAACATTTAATATTCTTCTAACGACTAGAGACTCATCAGAATCAGCATAGATAATCCCTTCCTGTTCCACATTCGCATCCTCTTCTTCGCCTTCAGATTCATCATAAACTGGACCTTCATCAAAGACCGGATTATCAACAAGCGTCACAATTTGTAGGTTCGGACAATCAGCAGCAAAATGCCCGAATCCCTGACACTTGAAACACCGCTTGGCTGTAGTTCCTCCCCTGCTAGTTCTAGCACTACTCTGCCCCTCGTTGGATGCAGGTTTAGAACTGACATCCTTAACTGTAACCGGTGTTGAATTTACTGCTGATGTTCCCACTTTTCCTTGAGATTCTTTATCTAACCACTTGGAATTGCTGCTTGACCACTTAGAATTATTGCTCTTTCTTTTAAACTGCCCCTCCACCTTTAGGGCTAGTCTGTACACATCCTCATACGTCCAATACTGCTGTAATTGGACAACATCAGAGATCTCATATCGCAGCCCAGCCAGATATTGTGCAATCGTCTACTCGTCTTCCTCCCCGCCACATCACAACGCATCCGCAAATGATCAAATTCTTCAGTAAATTCTTCAACTGTTTTATCATCTTGCTTGACGTTATGATACTCAATAAACGCCTCTTGCCTATAATGGGTAGGCAAAATTTTTTTCTGCAATAACTTTTTCATCTTCTCCCAGCGATCCACCTTCGGCTTCCCCTCTCTAGTGCGTTGCTTTTTCACGTGTTCCCACCAAATCGAAGCATGTTTTCGCAACTTAATAGCCACTAACTTCACTTTTTGCCCCTCAGTTAGGTCTTTAAGATCAAAAATTCGTTCTACCGTATGCAACCAATCAATAAACTCATCAGGATGAGCCTTACCATTAAACTCGGGAATCTCGATCTTCATTCCGAAATTTTGAGAAGAACGCTGATTTCCAGGTCGTACTCCTCGATTTCGCCCCTGGTTCAGAACCCCGAAAGGGTTTACGTCTTCTTCTTCATCATCGGATGAATCCTCAGATTTCTCTCCTTCTTCGGATTGAACGCCCAATCTCACCTCCGCAAGTTGTCGCTCCAAATCCTAGATTCATCTTCTCTGTTCTTCAATTTCTACGTCTCGCAGATCTCTTAGACGCGGTTGGTCGTCTGCTTCAGGAACGCCTCCGCGCCCCCGGCCACCACGAGCCCGCCGTCCACGACCGTGATTCTGTTCAGCCATTGATTCAAGCAACCTGTGATTTGATACCAATTGATGCCTAAGCGCGATAGAATATTTGACTGAACAAGAAAGTTCGACAGAAGAACAATTCGTCCTCCAAATATGATTTTTAAATAAAAAATGTTCAAAATCTGCTTAAAGAAAACCCTAAAACAAGCTTATATAACCCCAAACCTAACCCTACTAGGATTAGTAAACATCAAAACATTACGAAACTACCCTTTATTAAATTAACCCAAAAAAAATACTAAAAAAATAGAAAAATCCATCTAAACAATCTCGAATCGCAAAAATCCATCGTTAGTCACGGCCAATGGCGTGAGTTTTGATCAGCACGCCATTTCGCTTCAGCCGACCAAATTTGAGCTCAATCCGACATCTTTGACTTCAAGCCCGCCGGTTCGTTCAATCGTATAACGGTTCCGCCGGTCCCTTAGGTGCATCAACTTTACCGTGTGACTGTGAGATGATTGCACACTCGTGCTCTCTATAAGTATATATACTAGTGGAAATTTTCTAATCTAGGGTTCATTATAAAAATATCAGTTGCATATTAAGAGACAAAAAGCTGAAAATACATAGAGATAAGGAGTATTAATTTTGAAGGCAGAGAAAAAAAGAGTTCAAGGAACAAGGATGGCACACTATGAGAAACTGGAGAACGTAAAATGCTAGGAGCATTTAGTTCAAAGGTATGAGAATATAAGAATTTAACCAACAATCATGTTTTTTCTTCTTGGAGTCACCAATCACACGTAGCATCTGACTTTTAATTCCCACCAAACCCTAGCTTAAAAACAAAACCTTCACAAGAAAGAACTAACAGAGGATAACTAACCTTAGTTATTGGCCTTAATTGGATTTTTGAACTATAAGAAAGATTTGGACATATGACATCTTTTACGTACCCACATCCCTCCTGGTCAGGACAATGGACAAGGATAACAGCTAACCATGCTGCCCACAAATTAGCTAGATGGGCAATGCCCATCGCTTTAAAAAACAAAATAGGATATTGAGATTCTGACTGCTGGTTTAACTGATGTTGTTGAACCAATCTAATACTCTTACTCTTTGAAAAAGCAAAGGAACTATAAGAAAAATTTTAACTGCATGCTCCATACTACAGGATGTGCTTGGATGTAAACAAAGGCTCATAGCCACCAATTTCTCAAAGCTCCTACGTACCTGTTAGACAACAGGTTACTTGTTTTTAATACTTACATATTAACTATGCAAAAAATCTAATAGAAGATACAACCTATAAACATCGGCAACAGCTCGTTCCCTATTAGGTGGGCCATACGAATGTATCTCTCGCCATGTCAATGTGATCCTTAACAGTTCCATATCCTCCAAATTCAAGTTTTCGCTTATGTACCATATTCGTCTCGACCCATTTTGACATGAACAACATCAAGGAGATTTATTGAAAGAAAAATGGGCCAAAAAGAGCCCTCCCTCGTCATTTTCTGTTATTCATGTTATGAGGAGATTAGACAAAAAAAATTTGAAACGGACTGCTCAGATCTCTAAACAACATATTTGATCGCGTATACCACGTAACTTAGTAGCAGGAAAGACAGATCTATCTTCTAAATTGTCATAAACAAAGTTCGCTATGAAGACCTTTGAAACAGTAGTCCATGTTTGTGATTGATCATGTCAAGGGGACATACTACAGGTCTATTCTAGACTACCATGGTATCATCAGGAACATAAATGTAGAAATTTTCAAAACGCATAACTCCATCTTGTGCATATCGAATTACAAATAATGACACTTAAGTGACAGGAAAGAATTGATATCACTAGTCTTGATTTTCGGTCATTAGAGAATCGCTCTAGAGCAATTTCATTTGATTGAAAAGAGTGAGGAGCCATTCAATGCACAATGAATTTGTTATTAGTTATGATTAAAGTCAACATTTCAAGTGCTTTTCATTTTTGAATTTTAATAGATCTTTCCATTGACATTAATGATTTCCTTTTAGTTAGTTTAATATTTTTCTACTTGTAATTAGCTATATTTCGGTATTTTAATTTTTTTCATTTTATATTCAAGAAATTTCTCTTACTGGAATTGGTGAGGGTTTCCCGTTTAGATTGGTACTTCTTGCGCCTTTTTTAATCCTCTAATCTTAAATTAAGCCAAGAAAAAAAAAGGTAACAATGGAAAGTCAAAAAAAGCTTAAACCGGACAAAGCAGTGTGCAAGTTTCCTCCATTAAATATTGCGGCTAGTATTGCACCATCAGAATTTTATTCTTACGGCACCGTTATGGTAGCCGGGTCCTATCAAATAACACAACAGGCACAAGAAGCCCAACGCCACCGTGTTGGTCCTGCTTAAAACTAGAGGCACAAAAACTATAGACTTCACCACATGCCATCCGAAAACATACACATGTATTCATATCCATGGATGAGACTAGAGCT
The DNA here is from genome assembly GCA_031216235.1 of Syzygium jambos. Taxonomy (NCBI): domain Eukaryota; kingdom Viridiplantae; phylum Streptophyta; class Magnoliopsida; order Myrtales; family Myrtaceae; genus Syzygium; species Syzygium jambos. The sequence goes on along the minus strand of CM062226.1, from coordinate 5,328,151 downwards.
TGCTCTTCAGTGTGAGCTCAGACTGAATCAACTTCGTGAAAATATCCATGGCATCACGAGGAAGGCCCAAAGACACAACCAAGTCGTCGCTCCCCCTGCTGTGGGAAGCCACCAAGATGAGATTGTCGGGGACCGTCGCCGGCGCCACCTGGTACGGCCTCCCGAACCCGAAATCCACGTTGTAGAAAGGGAGCCGACTCCACTTGCTGATGCAGCAAGCGTTGCCCCCGCAATCGACCAGGACCCTGTTCAGCTCGACGTGGTCGATGGCTGACCTTATGTAATTCTCGGTGACGGATTGGAGCGCCTCGTGCACTTTCTGGACAGCGAACGAGAAGGGCTTGTGGGTCAGTTCACCCGCGCTGCACTCGGTGCAGGACCAAGCAATGCCGTTCCCGAAGTAGCCACTCGGCAACGGGGGTTCAAACTTGGGCCGACCGTCGACTGCAGTGAGAAGCTTCGTTGTCTCGTGAGGGCCGATTCTGAGAGCTTTGGTTCGCGAAATCCACGCGAGCGCCGATATGACTTCGAAGGTCGTAGGGACTATGGAAGAGCCATTGTGGGCTGTGATTGTTGACACTTTCTTGAGTTGAATGAGAGTGGGTGGCTTGAAGCAGAATGATCTGTAAACAAGGGGCTTGGTTTGGGGGTTGACTATGCCTTCGGACCGCCGATCTCTCGGAGCATACTCGTGGTGGGGGAGATCAATGCGCGGAGGTCGCCTCGGGCACAACACCGATCGATCGAGAAAGGGAAGAACTGATGGTGGCTTGGCTCGAGCCAGGTCCGTCCAGCAAGCTACGAAGTCCGTGAGGGCTTTGCCGTCAACGAGGACGTGATTCATGACGATGCCGATGACGATCCCTCCGCACTTGAATGTCGTCACCTGGTCATATGATAAACTATAAGTAGATATCTCCTGGCATTACTCTTTTCAGTGAAAAGAAAAGAAGATTACCTGCACCGTCAGCATAGGTACTTGCAATATGGTTGGAGCTCCGTCGCTGTGCTTCACGAGTTTTCGCAGCGTGGCGGGATCAATGGCGCTGACATCGCCCAGCACTCCGATGTCATCTTCTGACATCGCCTCGACGAACGGGACACCTTCTCCAGTGCATCTCACTGCCATCTTCCCGTCGCTCCCCACGACAAGTCTGCCCGCGAACGGATAGAACTCGACCAATGCCTCGGCCAGCGACGCTCTGATGGTCTCCATCGTGGCGAAACGCCTCCCCCTCCCTTCGCCTTTGAAGGCCAACACGACCTCAATCGCGTAAGGGAAGGTCTGGTCGAGGTTCGAGAGAGCGTAGAGCCCGCCGAACGTTTCCCTCGCCGGAGAAACGTTAACCGCATTCGTGATCTTCACGTCGAGTTTTCGCGTAGCTCCAATGTTTCTTGGCTTCACATTTCCTGCTTCTTTGCACAAAATAATAGAAGTTAAATTTGAATTATTTGTAGGCTTTGGTGACACAAGGGTAATGTACATGTCGTTTATCAAATCTATTCTTCTTAGTTTTGGACTAGAGGGAGATTTAGAGACATGGCTCAAAATTGGAAATATGTGTTTATATTGGTTGAATGAAAAATTACATGGTTTTGTCAATTATGTATAAATATATATTAATTGTACTATAATATATACAAATTGAGTAGGATATACGAGTCGTGCATATCCGGTCATGTACAAGATTCACAATGTACATACTACATACCGTCCTTTCTTTGATGCTCAAATGACTCGAATGTCCCTTTGAGAATTGTGGTAACCATCCTGCGGATAACATTGATGAAACATTAAGTAAATCAATCGATTAATCAACGGAAAATATTTTCATTATCAATAAATAGCAATTTATACCTAGACATTCATTTTGTTAAGCAATACAAGCAATCGTTTTTAGGGAAATATTTTCTAAATTGTTGAATTTTCATGAAATAAACGCATTCATAGGCTTGAATCAGGTCGCTGAACTCTGATTTTTGTTATCGATACTAAGCTTTCATTTCTTCACAACCGATGGCGCTTTGATTGGGATCTGACCGACTTTCTGATCGCATCCAACTCAACATAGACGCAGCCAATTTTCTCATTCTTATAAATATCACGCTAGAGGTAATATTTAAAATCATGTCAATATTCTAATAAAAAAAATTCTCTAGTTAAAACTCTGTTACAAATATTTTCTCATTCTCATAAACTCAATTCTACTATTATAACCACGAGATTTTTCTCCGAACTGCTCCTTTTTCATGGTAAAAAGCTCTTAAATTTTGGTTCCGGAAAAAAGAAAAATGAATGCATATGACATGTGCAAGAGAAAATAAAAGGCACGTACCTGAACAATTGCAGCAGTCGAAGCTTCGGATGTTTTGAGTTACGGCAGTTGGAGCGTGTCTGTATTTATATGCGTGAGGGTTGACGGGGTCTTCATCGCCTGGTAGAGCCGACGCCCCTCGTGGTTCCGACAATGCTCAATTCCGGATTTAGTCAAGGACTGCCCAGATGCCGGGAGGTCATATAGTCTCATAGACCGAAAAAAGCAAAAGAGAAATTGGCTTTGAACACCCAATTCCATTTTTCATCCTCCTGGTTTTTATCAAATTGAAAATTCGAGAATAAAATTATAAATGAAATAGTTATTAATAGGGCTTTGCTAGCATAACATTTTGAGTTAGTACCACGAAAAACTCTAAAACTGGTACATTTGCTGACAAATTTACCCTAAACTCGATATATCATGTGACAAATTTACCATCCGTTAGTTTCCGATGAATTTTACCGTTAAATTGATAAGTTGGATTATACGTAATAGTTGACGAGTGTACCAGTTTGGGGTTTTACCACTTCGTTTGTCGCAAGTTTACCAACTTGTAATTTTCCGTGATATTAATCCAATTTCCGGAGAGTAAATTTATCACAAGTGTAATCAGTTTATTATTTTTGTGTGGTCAAAAAATTAGTTTAGGATAAATTTATCAAAGGTCTACCAGTTTTGCATTTTTGGCAGTCAAAAAATTCGTTCGGGGTAAATCTGTCACATGATGTACTAGTTTGGAGTTTTTCGTAATATTTACCCTAACATTTTTTGGGTCGATAACAACTTGTTGTGAGTCTTAAATTCTTGAAGGAGTGAACCCCAAAATAATTTATAATTATTTTTTATTTGGTTTTTTATGGTTGAGAACATATTGTTATTCTCAAAGTAGATTAAAAACTAGGGTTAATATCATGAACAACCTTAAACCGATAGACTTGTGACAAAATTACCTCAAATTAATTTTTTGATCGCAAAAAACTCTAAACTGGTACACCTGTAACAAATTTAACCGAAACTAATTTTTTGACCACAAAAAATCCAAACTGGTACATTTGTGACAAATTTACCCTATGTTAGTTTCCGTTAAATTGAATTAATACCATGAAAAATTACAAACTGGTCCACATGTGACAAACGGAGGATAAAACTCCAAACTGATATACCTGTCAACTGTCACGTGTCATCCAACTCAGCAATTTACTGATAAAATTTAACAAAAATTAATGAAGGGTAAATTTGTCACAAGTATATCAGTTTTGGGTTTATAGAGGTCAAAAAATTAGTTTTGGATGAATTTATCACATATGTACCAATTTAGGATTTTTTTCGTGGTATTAACCCTAAATACTATCACCCAATCATTTCTCTCGCTAATATTACTTGCGGGAACGACCTTGAACGTCTTTTTAATCCCTAATTGAATGTATAATATATAGTTCCCACCTTGAACGGTACTAGTTTTTCTTTTCTTTTTTTAAAGTGCTCTATATTGCAAAAGCCAAAATAAAGGGAAAAGTACCCAAAAAGCATTAATTAATTAATAATAGAAAGGGGAACGAAATTCTCTTGTTTAACCTCAAAGCATGTGGATGACACACCTCATAAAGAAATAGTGGTTTTCATTTGGCTCTGTTGAAGCCAGGTTCGACGCACCATGCAATCCTCGCGCGTTAATATCACGAAATACACATGTCCAACGAAGGTTTTGTTGGCCCAATTTCCTTAAAAAGAATACCAATTTTAAAATAGGTTAATATCACGAAAAACCTCAAACCATTACACCTGTGATAAATTTATCCCGAACTAATTTTTTGACTACAAAAAACCCCAAACAAGTACACATAAATGTGTCAAGACCAAACACTATACCCAAATTGAAACATGAACTGACCCGAACCAGCCCGAAATTCTAAGGTATTTTTTGTTCGGGTCTTATTATGTTCGGGTACACAGTAATAAAATGGGTATTGTGATATATTTCAGTTCCATTCAGGTCATAACACAAACAGAATTGAAACACGTTATTTTATCGAAACTGACTTGAAATCCTAAATATTAATTCGTGATACACTCTCTCTCCCTCTCTCAGAATGATTCATCTCCATCCACATTTAATTTTTTTTTTTCTTGATGGGTCTTTATCACCTACCTTTACCATGAAAATTTCTATTCACTGAATCTGGCATTGGATTTGGTACGATTGGATATCACTAGTTTCACTGAATCTAGCAAGTCTCCAACATGGTGAATAGTTTCATAGCCAGATTACAAATAGTGGTTTGGATTTGACCCATTTGTTGAGAATGCTTTTGTGGAAACATATGCTAAATGTGAAACTTGCGAGATGCATCTTGTACTGATGTCTTGGTTCACTGGATGCAAATTAATCCTTGTCATTGAAGTTGCAAGATGCATCCAAACATTGATAAGGAGACTTGACTCGTGAGGAATTGATGTGATTCTGTGGCTTCTAATATTTTGTTTGAAACACAAAATCCGACTTCAAAAAAATGGTGAAGTGACTTTTTTTATTACTTTCTTAAGACTTGTGGAGCCGATGTGGCATCCACCAAGCTCCATATCTGAAAAAAAAAATTTAGAAAAATGGATAAAAAATTTAGAAAAAGTAAAAGGATAAGAAAAGCCAACTTTTCACCTTCTTCATCGAGCTCACGTCACCTTATTGAGATTAAGTTTATTGTTCATCTTCTTCTTCGAGCTTGGCCGTGACCGCTCAAGCTTCGTCAAGTTCGCGGCCATACCCTCTCAAGCTTCTTGGAGCTCTCGACCATGACTGCTCAAGCTTCGTCGAGCTTGTGGCCATGGCCGCTCCAACTTTTTCGAGCTCCAGGAAATAGTTGCTCCAGCTTATGTGTATTAAGAAAGAAATATAAAAAAAAACTAGGTTAACATTTTGCATTAGTCAAATTGGACAGAGTTCATGAAGGAATTTGATTGTATCAATTTGACTAGTTTTAGAAACTAGTTATACTTTTAAATTTTTGTGATTTAATTATGTTTCCTCAATAAGTGTTAGTATTTCTAATGCACATATCCCTTGAAGAAAAAGAATGGGTCAGGCATAAAAGGCTCTGCTTTGAAAAAAGAGTAAGTATCAAGATCAAAAATTGTCCGTCACTCATATATTTTCATTATCAGTTTCACTGTTTTGGGAGACTTCTTTCTTGAGAATGTGTAAGAAGTATCACTCCATGTGTAACGACCCGGTCTGACGAGGGCGGGGAGTGGTCGCCGAGGCCAAAAGGGCCTGGACAAGGAGCGGCTTCTGGCAGGCTTCTAGGATGGCAAGGGGGGCATGTCTCCTGTCCCACATCGCCTAGGGAGGGAGCCTTGGGCTTGCTTATAAAGGTTTGGGAAACATTAACTTGCAAGAGGCCTTTTCTGGGGGTAGTATGAGCTGCCATCGGAGGAACAAAACCGTGAGGACTTAGTGTCCAAAGCGGACAATATCTTGCAAGTGGGACCCAGGTCGTTACACCATGTATGCAATATCATAGATCAATTTGGGTGTAATCAAGAAACCCAGTGCCCAGAACCAGAAAGATCAGCTTTTGTCATCTCACATTAGTGGACGGATTAGGAGACATTGAATCTGATTAACTACATTACAAAAGGAAGAGCTTCAAATGCTTGATGAATTCCTTGGGCTTCTCCAAGTTCACAGCATGCCCTGCATTCTTGATCACCACCAGTTCAGCACTGTCCCCAATGTGCCTGACCCAATGCGCGCTTTAGCGTAGGAGACGAACGAAGTATCTTATGCATCGTTGATAGGAAGAAGGGAAGGAGATAGTTTTAGATAAATTGAAGCTTCACCTTTTTAATCTGTGACCCAGCTCCAGAGGGAATATACGATCTTGCTCGCCCCATACCAACAATGAGGGCTGCTCAAAATTTGGAAGCATGCATAGGAAAACAATGTTTAGGAGTTTGACTCGCATAAATTCATGTGGAGAAGAAATAATGATTCTATAATCTTCGCGAAGCTATAAGGCGGAGTGGATTTTATCAATAGTCACATGAAACTTCCGTCAAGCTTTCAAACATGATTTTGAAATTGGGTTGTTCGATTGTTCTATTGCTTTCGGTCAGATCACTTCCAGCAACGTACACGTCGAGAACATTTCCTTTGTGATCACCATAATGATCATGGTGGCAACCCATCACAGTGCGACAAAAGAATCAAAGTTACAACACTACAGCAGACAGATTGAGGATCGATGTAATTGACTTGAAAAGATTTCTTATATTTGTCACTTTTGGCGATGGTATGTGTATCCTTGTATTCATCTTCCACAAAATACTTAACAAAATCCATATTCCAGACTCCAGAGCACATTATCATTTCCATGAATTGAATTGTGCTGTACTTAAGTAAAATTTGAAAGGAGATGAACCTGTCTGATTTTGGGTAATTTGGACAGTTCTCGATCTTTGAGTATCTCTTGAATCAATTCCCCCTTCTCTTCAACATACTCTGAACACATGACCTGTACAAATTTCAACTCTCTCAGCACATACAAACCCTTGTTTATGCAAATCTACTCAGGACTTTTTAATCTATCCCTCGATTCACAACTAACAATTTGTCAATCCTATCCAACAGATTGAATTTTCCATGGACAATGGACAGAATAAAATTCTCGAGATTAGTCGGGTCGAGTACATCGACCAAGATCGGAACCTTACCTTGATGAAATCACTCAGGAAAAAAGAGGGCACTCCTGTGGCAGGTCGGACAAAGGAGACTCGCATCAATTCCCTAAGCTTCTCGGGCGTCTGCGGCATCAAAACCTGCTTCGCCTCCTCCAAACTCTTGACTGGGAACAATCCCGCCTCCAGGTCCTTCACCTCCAAGCAAACCCCGGTGCAGCACAAGACCAACCGGTCCAATGCCTGCGGGTACTGCACAGCCAAGCTGTACGCCACGAACCCGCCGTAACTTATCCCAACCATGCTCATTCTCTTCACGCCCTGCAAATCGATCAACCTCATCAGGCATCGTGCCTGGAATGACTCGGTCCGGTCGGGGCCCGACGTGTAGGACCGGCCGAAGAAGATCAGGTCCGGGACGTACACATTGAACCGCGGGGTGAAGTGGCGGAGGACCTCTGCATATTGCCACATCGCATTCGCGCCGAACCCATGGACTAAAACAAGGTTCGGCTTGGAAGGCTTGCGGATTTTGGGGACCCAGCAGTGCATGATCGTCCCATCCCCAAGGCTGGTCGACACGGAGCAGAGGCCCGATTTCGTGAACCAGTAGCGGTAGAACCAATCTCTAGATGCGGTGAAGCTGAAGCATTTCGACATGTTTGGAAATTTCCTTGACATTGGACGGTCAATCCGAACAACAAAGTGTATTATTCGATGCCGGTTTCGCGCTTCTAACTTCAATTCGCAAGAAGTATAGCGATTTCTTCATGGCTACAACGAGTTGATGTTTTAACAAGGTGGAAATTTGCTGGGATAAAAGTTGGAATTTGAATGATAAAGATCAGGACGTAAGGCAGGAACTTGGTGTTTAGAAAATTCGTTCTGTGTTGGAGGCCCTAGGACCAAAAGAACAAACACAAATCTAGGATTTTACAGCACCAGAATTTCTCACGACCAGGAGTTAAATGTCCAAAATAGACTGGCCACAACTTATTTCCTAATTTCTAGAGCTGTCATTAATGTTTGACGATTTCTTACTTAATCCATTTTTGGCAATGACACTGGAATCTCGTCTTCGCACATGATTAAATGTTATCTGACCCGGTTCGATTTGATTTAAATGGATATGTACCCCAACATGAAGATCTCTCCAACAAATCCTAGGATCTTTTGAACAAAGTAAAATTCTCCACGACTTGTGCAACAAAACCGTTTGTAATTTCAATTTCATGGGGTCTAAATTTTTTATTTAGTTGCCTTTTTAAACTCGATTGGTGATGTTAGATTAGGCCTTTCTAAACCTACAAAAACTCCAAATTATACTCACGTGACACATTTACCCTGAATTTTTTTTTTGTGACATCAAAAACCCCAAACCATGCCTAGTGTGACCCATTTACTCTAAACTTTTTATTATGACATAAAAAAACCCTAAACTTATACCTATGTGACACATTTACCTCTTGTCAAGGTTCCATTAAACAATTTTTCGGCCAAAACAATATTATTTTTATTTTACTTAAGCCACAAGAGAGACGTGTCAACACTATTTGCTTTCAAGTATTTGTATAGATAGATTTTTAATGATTCTCATTAATATAATTTTAAAGGAAGATAAATGTGTCATATAGGTACAAGTTTGAGATTTTTCTATCATAGAAAAAAATTCAAGGTAAATTTATCACAATTGGCATAGTTTAGAATTTTTGGTGACTTTTGCCCTAAAATATTTAACTATTTAGAGTTATGTTTGAAAATCACGCCAAAAGCAGAAAATCCACCATACTGAGAATAGCTGGGGTAAAAGCAGCTGAAGAAGCAACTTTTATGGCTGAAAATCACAGTGCTGGATTGCTAGACACAAGCCACAAAGCCCAGACACAAAATGCCTTCCTTAAGTTTCATGCTCAAAAGGATGAATCCATTGAAGATGATAAAACCAAGCATCAAGAAGAGTATCTGCAGGGCACTAATCATCACTTGCACATAGTTAAAAATCTCATTCGCGTCGACCCGGTCACTAGGAATCTCAAAGACTTGTTCCATGGCAATAAAAAGAAAGGTCCGGGTATACAATCTATAAATCTCCGTACATGCAGAGGCTGCACTCTAGGTGGCTTACATGATAAGTCTGAAACGGAGGTAAATTAAGAGAATCGACGTTTTGCGTAGCCAATTTTCTGGGGTATCGGTTGTTCTTTGCTGCGATGATTGCCATATAACAACACTCATTCTATAAATAAATAAATCCACTTATGTATTCGCACAGCTTCGGAAGGTATGAGCAAATTACAAGCACGAATTGCAAATGACCCTACATATTGGAAGGAACAAACCAACAGCAAGCCGCACACACAAGTGCAGTAACATTATGTATGACTTACAGAATGTTGAATTCGCAAGTTATCACCTAATCCGAAATCATTTTTTTCTCCAAACTTATGCTGGATTATGAACCGGTGGGCTCATGGCAACAACTGCACCAAGCGCCATTTTTTCCCCTATACCATTAAAATACAAGCTTTTGGTGCTACGCCTTAAGACGAACAACGACGCAGGATATGTCGTCCTTACTATCTCTATTTACTGCTTCAGCCGAGAGGCTCTTGGCCGCCCTCAAAGGGTCCTTCATCCTCCGAGCAATGTCGACCGCCTCTTGATTAGACATGACCTGCATCAACACAGCCAATTGTAAACAACGAAAACCAAGATGAAAAGTACGGAAGATTTATGAAGAGCGAATGGAAAGGGCGTGGATATCACCTTCCATAGACCGTCACTCGCAAGGATGAGAAAATCAGTGTCTTGGTTGACGTCAGTGCTTTGTATATCGGGATCAGACCGCAAGTGTGATTTGAGGTTCTTGTCTCCAAAAGCACGAGACACTGCCAACTGGCCATTCACTCTTGCAACATCTCCTGATATATTGTAAGATAGTTAAATTACTTATCTGTGCATCATTAAGGTCTAGCTTTCCATTCTCTTGACAGATCTAGTACCAATGACAGGTTTCAGTTAGCATTGGTGATTGTTCTCCATAAAAACAGTGACTATTTCTGTACGTAGTGTGGAACCTACTTGGCAGATTGACATATGGCTTCAACCATGAAAGCACGCTTTTGATTCTACATTCTGTCATGCAAGGGATGTACTACTTACGACATTATCAGTCCGCTGATCTGATCATCATGCACCAGATTTGCTTCCCTCTGTACAACCACATTCTTATCTCCAAATTAATAATCTGACTATTCTCTCCATAGAAATTCTGATTTTTAACTAGGTGCACAATGAAGCAGCTACATTTTGAGGTTGCTGTCAATATCTGTTAAACAGAATTGGCCTGTAAAATAGGCATGTTGGGTAGATGGCTACAGGGTTTAGCTAAACTTTGCCTTTATGAGAAATTCATGTACAAAACATACACGAAAAGTCATAAGAACAAGCCAGGTCAGCTTATTGGTTTCTGGCATGCCAGTGGAAACCCTAAAGTAGTTCTCCAGCCAAATATTAAAGAAGCAGAAGCTGGTAGATCAAGCTCTCCCAAATCTAGAGTTGCAGAGAATGTAAGAATATTACTGTACCATGCGACTCTGAGATGATTGCACACTCGTGCTCTCTATAAGTATATATACTAGCGGAAATTTCTAATCTAGGGTTCATTATAAGAATATCAGTTGCATATTAAGAGACAAAAAGCTGAAAATACATTAGATATAGGAGTATTAATTTCGAAGGCAGAGAAAAAAAGATTTCAAGGAACAAGGAGGACACACTATGAGAAACTGGAGAATGTAAAATGCTAGGAGCATTTATTTCAAAGGCATGAGAATATAAGAATTTGACCAACAATCATGTTTCTTCTTCATGGAGTCACCAATCACGCGTAGCATCTGACTTTTAATTCCCACCAAACCCTAGCTTAAAAACAAAACCTTCACAAGAAAGAACTAACAGAGGATAACTAAAGAAAAGCCTTAGTTATTGGCCTTCATTGGTTTTTCGAACTATAAGAAAGATTTGGACACATGACATATTTTACGTACCCACATCCCTCCTAGTCAGGACAATGGACAAGGAGAACAGCTAACCATGCTGCCCACAAATTAGCTGAATGGGCAATGCCAATCGCTTTAAAAAACAAAGTAGGATATTGAGATTCTGACTGCTGGTTCAACTGATGTTGTTGAACCAATCTAATACTCTTACTCTTCGAAAAAGAAAAGGAACTATAAGAAAAATTTTGACTGCATGCTCCATACTACAGGATGTGCTTCGATGTAAACAAAGGCTCATAGCCATCAATTTCTCAAAGCTCCTGCGTACCTGTTATACAACAGGTTACTTTTTTTATACTTACATATTAACTATGCAAAAAATCTAATACATAGATACAACCTATAAACATCGGCAACAGCTCGTTCCCTATTAGGTGGGTCATATGAATGGATCTCTTGCCATGTCAATGTGATCCTTAATAGTTCCATATCCTCCAAATTCAAGTTTTCGCTTATGTACCATATTCGTCTGGACCCATTTTGACATGAACAACATCAAGGAGATTTATTGAAAGAAAAATGGGCCAAAAAGAGCCCTCCCTCGTCATTTTCTGTTATTCATGTTATGAGGAGATTAGACAAAAAAATTGAAACGGACTGCTCAGATCTTTAAACAACATATTTGATCGCGTATACCACCTAACTCAGCAGCAGGAAAGACAGATCTATCTTCTAAATTGTCATAAACAAAGTTCACTATGAAGACCTTTGAAACAGTAGTCCATGTTTGTAATTGATCATGTCAAGGGAACATACTACAGGTCTATTCTAGACTACCATAGTATCATCAGCAACATAAATGTAGAAATTTTCAAAACGCATAGCTCCATCTTGCGCATATCGAATTACAAATAATGACACTTGAGTGACAGGAAAGAAACAGGAGGGCTTTTCAAGGAGTTGAATCCTCTTGGCATTTTATACACCCTTCAGTTATGGTATAGTGGGAAGTCTAATTCCATACTTCCATTTTGTTGGAAATGTTAGAAACAATCTTTTGTGTCAAATCTTGAACATAGGTAGCTCCCCTTCTACAGCAGCTTGTATAGGGGCAGTATCCCTTAGTACCTTCTTAATGGAATTATGTTTATCATTTCGAAAACAAAAAGTGGAAACTGAAGATCATGAAATACCAAAAACCGAGTAAAGGCTGTGCGCGATAAGAGATGGAGTTCTGGGTGGTTAGATATGCACAATCAAACTTTTGGCGGGCTCCCCATTAAATCTCTTGTTTCTCTGTGCTCTATCCAATACTACATCCTTTTAACCATGCAGATACTGGAGATCTTTTTCGTGAAGTCTCTCTCTGTCTCCATTGGTGTCCCATGCCTTTTTCCTCATTTATCTCTACTATAATATCACACCTTGTTGGAAGGGATTCACAAGAAACTGCTAGAGTTCCAAAGACAAACATCAATCAAAAGTGAAAAAATCAGAGTCCATAGAAGAGAATGGATTTAAATCCTGTTTAAGCATTTCAAGCTTCAAGCTGATAACCTTTTATGTACCAAAGCTATTTCATGTGGTGAGAAAAGTTCAACATATCCCCATGGTCTAGGTACATCACTCAAAAAACAATGGGTGTTTAAGATGCAAGTCAGTACAAACAGTTACATTTGTTAGAGTCTCTTTCAAGAGATCTGTCATATTAGAGAACAAATTGACTCTAGATGGAGAACACGTTGATCTAATTCTAGAGTCAATTACAGCACAATGTATATGGAAAGAGGTTTCGAGTTTGCAATTGTGAGATTGTATTAGCTTTGTGGAGCTAGTGCTGAAGTTAAAAATTAATCATGAGAAGGTACCAAAGGGGACCGAGCCAAACATATGTATCTCTTTCGTCATCAAAATTAGGTGTGATCTACATTTTTGTGCTTTGAAATCAAGAAAAAGAGTGTCATTCTTTTCCTTTTTCTAAAAAAACCTTCTTTGACTCTAATCTTGCATTGCAATTCTTAGGATCAACATAACTTGCTACTGCTGGATCCATCTCAAGTCCGAAATCATGCATATGCTTCATATTAAGTTCTCCATCAACCCCACCAACATAGGTGCAGCAAATGGGTTATCGCATAGTACATTAAGGAAATAAAGGGAAAAGTCAACTGCAGTGCAGGATCAGAATGCAGGAAAAAGAAAAAAAAAACCAGCCAATATTGTCTTGTCTAACACACGCAACCATTCTCAACAATAAGCAAGTCAGCTATTCAACTCACAGCAACTTTCAGCAAAGTGTCATGAAGAACACCAATAATTATTTAAACAATTCCTGATCATTTCTGCCTCTAAAATGCCATGAAATATTAAGGAAGATGGATCAAGTGAGACAACAAGTACAAATTCCATTGCAGTTACGCATAGAGAGACACAGGCATAAGTTCATTTGGTCTAGGAAGCACGGACACTCTCCGAGGGCCTCCGTGTCATGTCGGACACGTGTCGGACATGTCGAACACCGACACTCGTCTAACATTCTTTTTTTATTATTTATTTATTTGTGGATTTAAATCAAATTAACTTGATTAAAATAATCATAAAAATGATAATTTATTATGTATATATAAAAATATACATTAAATATACAACGTGTCCCAACATGTCGGATTTCTCTATTTTTTGAGAAATGACGGGTCGGCGTGTCGTGTCGTGTCGTGTCGTGTGTCGGTGCTACGTAACATTTGGTAAATAGTGCAACCCAAGATAACAACAGCAGCCTTTTCCACATAACTAGGATGGAATATATGGATACATTTGCGCTCTTAGTCTCTATGCAGTGTCTAATCCTCCTTGACAGGATCTCACGTGTAGATATACACATTTATGTAAACATATATGCATACATACACATGTTGTCCTCATGTATATATGCATGTAAAAGAAAGAATGTTAAAACTTGTAAAGTGCACCTAGAAGATATGCCGGTACACTTACATCCTCCAGTCACTGTTTTACCATCATAGAGATTTTTTTTTCCTTAAATATTTACAATTTTCAGCATCGCTTTTTAACATTTGTATGCAATAACTATTAAATCAGACTAAGCTAAATGACATACTATAAAACATAGATGTTTCAATAAGCAAAATTAAGTGCTTTATAACACAAGATACACTTGTATCATGTGCTATAGCATGAGTTAGATAGCAAGAATTTAGAATAATCAATTCTGCACAGCCAAAACCAATACAATTTTCAGCATCACTTTTTAACATTCGTATGCAATAACTATTAAATCAGACTAAGCTAAATGACATAATATAAAACATAGATGTTTCAATAAGCAAAATTAAGTGCTTTATAACACAAGATACACTTGTATCATGTGCTATAGCATGTGTTAGATAGCAAGAATTTAGAATAATCAATTCTGCACAGCCAAAACCAATACTAGTAGACTCCAGAGAATCTCCTCAGAAGTGCAAATTCAGCCAAGCAGCACCCCGATCTAAGCACAATATTTGGATTTCATAGACACGGTAAGCATGTGAAAGCTTCCTTGCACAAAGCCCCTAGGACCATTCTCGTTTCAGAAGTAAACTGGGGTTCACCAGGGTGACCAACTTTTACAGCTCTCATAAAGAATGATAGCTGTTTTCGCTAAACCTCAAGTTCCAACCTCAAGCTAACAAAATGACCGAACATAACTTGAATTAAGTTATTGCCTGTAAGTTGGTCAATGACATCATAGGTGACCCCACTCAACTCGTGTACGTTCTATTCCATCCAGGAGGAGTTACGTAAATACTTGTGCACCACTCATCTCTCAAGTTCATTCTTTATCCCAGTAAGAGACGGCATTAAAAATCATAAAGCAAAAGGTATACTAGCATAAGCATTAGGCCAGACCTGGCATGTTCGAGACGAATCCACCTCTGTCCTCAATGCTGCCCCGCTCAGTGTTAGGCTCATGGTCTGTAGACATTTGTACTGCCTGCCCTTTCCTTGAAAGTACAGCTCGGGAATCTCCAACATTTGCAACCCATAACTTGCGCCCATTTACAAGGATTGCAGTGACTGCTGTGGACCCACCACGTCCTAGGTCAGGATTGTGTGACAAGATTGCTTGATCTGTTTTCTCATAGGCTCTAGCAATAGATCGGCTGGGATCCGCCCAAAAGTTTTGCTGGAATCATTAAATTGAAAGGTCACATTCTAAGAACAAATTGTTCCAATAACTAAGGCAATACTAAGCTAAATGGATATTGCTGATAACCCTTTGCTTATAGGCTCTTCACCATATCAATATCAGCCTAGCCTCTTCAGGATATTCAAAATGTGAAAGGAGTGCAAAAGATGTTAGCAACAAGAATTTAAACCGGCACTACTCATTGTTAAGACTGGGTAGAGTTTCCTGTACACCAATTGAGATGCAGACATAAACCGATATATGACTAGTACGTCTGTCGGGTTGTAGTACACGGACCAGGTGTAGCATTTGCCTACTCTTAGATTTATTGTAAGTATGATCCCTCCCCAGTACCATGTTGGACACTGCTGAATTGGTTGAAGAGAAGCATCCACATGACACAGGTAACAAACAGCAGAAGAGGTTAACGACAAAGAAAAACTCAAGCGAAGAAAGGAAGGTAGCATGCCTCTGGAATCAAGGATAATTGAGCCAAGCCAAGTCGACATAAGAACTCAAAACTCAAGTTGACTCAAAAAGTCAAAAACTCAAAACTTGACTCAAGCTCCATGGAGCTTCGTTTTCTCACTCATACTCAACTCAAAGAATATTTGAATTGGTAGCCAAACTCAACTCACCCCATGACTACGGAAAAAAAGAAGTTTATAATCAAAACTCTAGAGACATTAAGCTCAGACACAAGCTTTATTTATCTATTTATTTATTTTAACAACAAGGAAGCTCACCTTTAGGTACATAAACCGCATTCCCACACAATACCAAATTAAGTCCTTATTGCCTTATTCCTTTATCTTCCACCTTTTATTTTTTCGGTTGCTTCGATAGAAAGCTCAAAATGAACTTCTTTTCCCACAATAGAATGAAGTTACAGAATTGTAACATAAATATGGCTAATGAAAAATTGTGACCAAGCACTGCAGTCAATTGATTGTTTGATCCTTGACTAATTTAAAAAAAAATTAAAATTGTTGCAGGGCATATTCTTTCTCTAAAATGTAAGAACTACAACTTCAATCATCGTTTGGTTCTGTATAGACTAACATCTGTGGATCATGAGAAAACTAATTAGATCTACTTGTTCCACTATCACCATGGCAATCAGCATGTGAAATATCATATCATTATTATTGAGAGATACGATAAATATAGCAAGACTTCCACTGTAGCTAATATGGACTTGTCCAACAATCTATTGTGAGCCACTCAAAACACAATAATTTAGAGATGGCTCCATTAGTGGCCATATTGTAGGCATGACAAACTCAAGCTGATTGAAAATCCAGTATAAGATGATGATATCTCAGCTTCTGATGCTTCAAAAAAGGATGTACCCCCTATTAAGCTTGCAAGCCTCCCAAACCAAGTTATAACTAATTTGACACTTCAGCTACTTACAGTAAATAAGAACCCGAGTGAACTAGACTGGCCAGCTAGCCAAGTTCAAGTACCTACACGAGAGGAGGACCTTAAAAAGGCAGAATACAAAAGAAGATGAAAATGGAGAGCAACGAGAAATTTAATTTAATTTCCAAAAGTCTACTGATGCATAAACGGCACCGCAGTCATAGGCACCTTCTGAGGGTTAACATTTGTTCAGATAACTAAGCTCTGAACACAAAGGGGTATTATTTCCTTAACTTAGTGCCGTATCCCTAATTTTATTGCGCCCGGGGGGGCGCGGGGGTGGGGTGGGGTTGGATGCTTTTCTGAATCTTTGAAAGGTCTCTCTAGATACCCCCATTCTTGAGCAGTGTAAGAAGCGGACAACAAAGTTACTAGTGCAAAACATTTCTAGTTAAGTAAACAACTGACCTCAGTCAGGATATTGTGGAAGAGATGCTTCTGTAGGTACGCAGGAACGCTATCTCCTAGATGCCCATCAAAGATGGCAAAAAGACCAAGTTCACGTCCATGGCTCCGAACAATTTTCGCAACATGGTAATCTTCCATGGGATGATTTGCTTTCCCTTTTATTAAGCTAAAGCCATATTTGAAGGGGCTCTGACGGCTCCTTCCCTTGCCTGAGTTACATGAGGAACGCCCTCCTACAAGCTGAAGAGCAGGCGGGAAAAAAAGAAAGAAGAAACTCGTCAATAATCGGCCATCTGGACAAAAATCAAGGTTCATGTAACTAAAATACCGAGATGGCATTTCCCCTCTTTCTCATCAGAAAAGGTACCAAAGATCACGCAGATCAAACCATTAGAAATCACAACACGAGTGCCGCAATCATCTTAACAAGAAGCCCCAAACGAAACGCACAAATTCTTCCCGTGTCATCAATTAAAGTCGAGGTTGATCGCTGATCAGCAACAAGCATCTCTTTTCACTCACCTGAGAATATACAGACTTGAAGCAGCATAAATTGTCCATATAATTCGGCCTCCACCGCTCACTGGCGCCCTCTGTCACCTACCATCTACTTCTGCAACATACCAATCAACAAACACTCAAGAGTCAACAGAACGAAACCCATCTCGAGAAAAACTCCCAAATCCCCCACCGCAATCAAATACCGACCCGAGCAAATTTCTGATCGCCACCAAAACAAAACACCCACGCGAACAAAGACCCTCCCCCACAAAAAAACCCATGAATCGAGCCCGCATAGATCGTCGCAAGATTTCACCTTTACCGGCTCCACCGAACCACAACGAACGGGAACAGAGAATTCCAAAGATGGGTGTCGAAGCACGAAGACTCTCTCGCTGCCGCCACGCGACGAGAAGCGTACGAAGGAGGAAGGAACCGACGCTAGAGATGAAAAACCCGTCTCGATTCTGTAGCTGTATGGGCAGAGAGAGAGAGAGAGAGAGAGAGAGAGAGAACCGGGTCGCACGGATTGACTTCGGTTTTCTTTTTTTTTTGGGCCGGGTGTTTTTCTCGTATTCTCTGCGCGTTTGGTTTGGTTTTTCTTTTAACTACCGACACGCACGCACGCACTGTGTCGTCTGGGTCGATACATACACAGGCAGATGCCCACGGGCTCTCCCATCTGCTCCCATTTACTGCCGGTTTTTTTCCCCTCCTCCTCCTCCTCTCTCTGTCAGTCTCAGTTTCTGCCTCGGGCAGTTGGTATTTAATGGTCCTCTCCCTCTCCTCTCTCTCGCTCTCTCTCCCTCTCTCAGTTCCAAGTCAACTGGTCTTTCTCCTCGGCTCTCTCTCTCTCTCTCCCCACCTCTCTCTCTCTCTTCCTTCTTTCCTCTTTTTGACACGGGTTGACCCAGCGGCAAAGCTCGCTTTTACCGTTCCTTCCCGTCCTCGCAATCCCGGGGGCACTTCTGTCAGTTGGCAGACTCCGTCGAGACGTTGAGATTGTGTGCGACTCGGATTCGACGCGATGTTCGGGGCTTTTTTGCGTCGATCGTGTTCACCGCCTAAAGTTGCCGATGTCTTCTTCGTGGGACGGCAGGTAAAAATGATCCAGTCCTGATCGAACTGGGGGAGACGGGAGCGGGCACGGTTTCGTTGGGCTCTCGACTCGTCCTAACCCGAATAGGTCTCAAAATGGGTAAGTGTTGCCGGGTTGGCTTGGGATCGCGTATTGCAAAGATTCTACGGGGTTCGAGATGGATTTTGAATTAGATGACGAGTAACTCTAAACTTGAATCTCGCTACATAAGATATGAAACCGTCATATTTTTTTTTTCGAAAGAAAGAGTAATGACATTTCAACTACGTAATTTTTTCATCGGTGTTCGATCCAATTAGGAGTGATCGGTTCCCGGTCCAGTTCAATCCGGTTCCAATGTGGAACCGGGAACCAGACCGAGAGAATTGGTTTTTAATTTTGAGAACCGCGGACTGGATCGGTCCAACAGAACCGGTCACTTAGAGTTTAATTTTTTTTTTTTGTTAAACACTTAAGATTTGGTTCACATTTTACTAATTTTTGTCAATAAAGTTCACTCAGGGTTTAATTTACATTTTACTAATTTTTATCAATGAATTTATAATAATGAAGTTCACTTAGAGTTTAGTTCACATTTTATTATTTTTTTAAGAAAAAAATAAAAAAAATATCTATTAAATAGTCGGTCCGATCCGGTCCGATTTCCCCTTGGAACCGGGAACCGGATCACCCAGAAATCGGTTCCGCTTTTAGGAACCGGGAATCGGACCGATAGTCCCGAGAACCGGACCAAACCCGTTGGTCAGGTCTAGTCCCGGTTTAGGCGGTCCAAGTTGCTTACCCCTAGATCCAATAGTTAAATCATTGGTCAATTAAGTACCTAAACTTTTAGAATTTGATTTAATGCGATCGTTCCGTTAAATGAAATGTCAAGTTATGAGTTTTTTTTATCCTTGCCCCTTCACTCAGTATCGATTATTCATTGTTACTCTATCTATATACTTATCCTTTGTTGTTCTGTGAAATCTATTATCAAAAATAATTTATTCATTTGTTGACTTTGGGTTGCTTAGGAAAAAGGGTCAATAGAAAATCTTTCATTGACATCAGAAACTTATACTTAAATCCAAGAAAACGATTTCTTCTTTTAAAAATAGAAATTTAATTTCGTCAAACTATCACTGGACCCCAGCGCTCGGGCTCGAGTCCCGCAAGGTCAACTTAGAGACCAAAAGGCCTTTAGTTAATGCAAATATTTCAATCAGGTCCCTCAATTTTTCTATGCAATTAGATCTCTGAATGATGTCGTTCCGTTCAAAGAAATCGAAATATCGAGATAATTTTTTTTTCCTAAAAACCTGTCAATAGTGGAGAGATAATTGCCAACATGGAAAAATTTAGTGGGACCAAGTAATGGATGTTACTATCTTAATATGGGGGAAATGCGTAGGAGTGATGGATACATAAAAAGTGAGAAGAGAGGAGGCAAAAGTGAAGTGAGTGGTCATTGTAGCTCATGAGGAGCAAAGGCAAAGACAAAAGACAAGGCAATTTCTGTTGCGCAATCAACGAATATGCTACCTAGGAAGCCGTCAAACAATTCACACGTATGTTTCCATGTGAATTTGCGTGTCTTCGCTCTCTCCACTCCACGTACTCCTTCCATTTCTCCTTTGCCATCTCATTCCGTCAAGCCATGCATGAATCCACCTTCTCTCTCTCTCTCTCTCTCTCTCTCTCTGCAACAGAAAGAACATTCTCTTCCTCGGCTTCCTTGCGGGTCTCGTCTACGTTTCTTTTCGCATCTTCAGGCGGGGATTGACTGATGTTGATGGGTGGTGGGTCCATGTTGAGGAGAAAGGCCCTGGATATGGAATGGGCCAAGAGTTATTACGATGGTGGTGTTCATGCATCGGATTGGTGGGACGTGATCGACGAGTCCGAGCAATGGCAGAAGGGGATTTATTATTCCTTGTGCGGATCCTACGCATTCATTTCTTTCATTGCCTTGGTATGTCAATATCTGCTGCCCACCCTTTTCTTCAGATTCATTACAAAATCTGGGCGGTTTGGTTTCTCTTCGAATCGTTTGAGTCTTTGTTTTGTGGGTGTGCGCGTGTTTTTGTCTTCTTTCTTTTGCACTGTCATGTCGTCTGCAGGTGAGTTTGATCCTGAAGAAGATATAATGAGAAAACTCCTGAAGATCTAGCTGTCGTAATTTAGCATATTGCAGAGTTTCTTCTTTTCTTGAGCGGAGGTTGTCTTGTTAATGTCATGGCCATACGCAGAATGCGGGCTTCCTTGCATGGACGATGTTATTCATTTTCTTAAATCGTGAACAAGCTGAAATCCTCGGATGTCTTTTAACTGTTGCATAGGTGCAACTGTTCCGCATTCAATTCAGAGTGCCCGAATTCGGTTGGACAACGCAGAAGATTTTTCATCTGATGAATTTCGTCGTGAATGGCCGTAAGAATCGCTGGAATCTTATGTTTTCTTCTTGAGGCGAACCAGATTAGATCTCTATAGTAATTCTTGATTCTGCATTTTGTCAGTGAGGGCTTTCATGTTCGGTATCTACAAGAGCGTGTTTCTTCTCAGGCCCAAGGTACGTCTTATGCTTCGCCGGCATTTATCGGTCTCTTGAGTAGGAGTAATGTACAGAACTGTTGAAAACTATGGTACCTGATTCTTGTAATTCTAACATTTGTTTCCCAACAGGCACTTGAAATAATGCTTCTCGATCTTCCCGGACTATTATTTTTCTCGACGTACACATTACTAGTTTTGTTCTGGGCTGAGATATATCAGCAGGTACCTTTTTGTATACCATTGCTGTCTTTTAAGATGTGAACCATCACATGTAGAAAGTTAGTTAGGTTGATGGTTTTTGAAAGTTTGTTAATCGAACAGGCACGAAGTCTTCCTATCGATAAGCTTAGGCCGACGTACTATGCAATTAACGGACTTATATACTTCACACAGGTAAGGCACTTCATTCTCATTTCTATTTACTTTCAAAATAAACCAAATCAACAGGATTCGACTCTTGCATCTGACTTAATGTCAGTTAAATTTGCAATTGTGGCAATAGGTGTGCATCTGGATCTGCTTAAAATTAAGCCCGAGTCATACAGCGATCATGGTTTCAAGACTCTTTTTGTCAGGTCGGTGTTGTTTGGGCAAATTGCGAGACGACACAAGCCTCTCTTACATTGTTATTGCCTTGTTCTTTCTTCTGCTTCCTTTTACTGGTATTTGAACAAGTGGTGGTTCGTAAATAGGTTCGGGTTAGGCAACTTAAAGCGGTGTTTCCTTTTACTGGTATCTTCCTTGTTTTGCGATTGACGCCGCATAGTTGTTTAATGTTGGCAGCTGTTTCGTTTTGTGCTGCACTCGGGTTTCTGATATACGGAGGCAGGTAATCTTGGAAATGATCTCAAGCCGACAGTTGCTTTCTGTGTCTGGCGACCTAAGTTACTGTTATTTTGCGCAGGTTGTTCGTCATGTTGAGCCGCTTTCCTATTGAATCAAGAGGCCGACAGAAGAAGCTATACGAGGTGCGTATTAGATGTGATCATCAAGTTCGATCTTGTAAGTTTAACGGATACGCAAGAACTTGCTGCTATAGAAAAGGGTACAAGCGAAGATATTAATCTCCTTTCCGGCGCAATCGTTTGCTTCTTTGATTGCGGTGTTACGTCACGGCTAACTATCTTCTGTTTCTAAGACCTCGCTGCTACGCATCCCTCGAAAGAATGGTTAACTTGCTTAAGCATGCCGGCTTCATGAATTTGATTAATGTGCAAAAGGACATCTATTTAGCATGAGCCGATTTGGATGGCCAAACTGATTTTTCGGACACCTTCAATGGATCGTAGTAGTATCGTGACGACGCAGTATTAGATCGGAGTTTACCATGATACCATTAGAATTCATATGATAGCAGGCTTTACCCTTTGAATGCTTGAGCAGTCGGAATTCAAATGAGAACAGCAATTTACTTTACGACTATGTCAATTCGGTCGCGCATCCTAACGAATCATATCGCAGGTCGGCTTTGTCACGGCAACTTGCTGCGTCTGCTTCTTGATAAGATGTCTTGTGGTGAGTTACCATTGTTCAAGCTCTAACCTTCACTAGTAAAAGCCAGAATTCCAAGTTCCTAACGGAAGTTTCCGCGGTCCATCTTTCAGGTCTCTATTTCGGCTTTCGACGACAATGCGGACGTCGACGTCTTGGATCATCCGATTCTGAATCTAATCTATTACACGGTAACTTCATTATTAGCGTATCGTATACCTATGAGTGACGTTGATGTGCGAACGTGTTGCCCTTATCGTGCACCCGGCGGCGAGAAACTTGATGCATTTGACTGAACTGCATTTTCGGTGCAGTTGGTGGAGATCGTGCCCTCGGCCTTGGTTCTCTACGTCCTGCGGAAACTGCCCCCGAGGCGCGTATCCGATCGATACAATCCGATTAGATGAGATGCTCCAGTGGCTGCTCACCTGCTGTGTAATTGTTCCATTTCATTCATTTTTCTAAAGATGAGATGGTCATGTATTTCCTGGAAGCGCATGCTCAATCTCTCTTAAATTACCGTTTAGTATTCATTCATTAAACTGCACGAGCATCTGTGGTTAATCAACTTTGCTAAAGATGAAGCCGTGAGTACCTAGCTTACGTTATTTTACACAAGAAAAAGAAAGATTAAATAAATCCCAGCCGGCCCAATAACCCCAAAAAAATAAAAAAAAAATAAAAAACATTATATCACTGTCGAGTGATGAAAATTCAAAGAAGCAGACATGAATTGATTAAATAATTGACAAATGAATTATTTTCATTTTTTTTTCGGTGATAAATTAGCCATCGTTGGACTGATGATTTGGACATAGAATGATAAGAGGAGTTAATACTGTTTCGTTGTGTAGTTGCAAGGATCAAAAGCTGCAATGGTTTTGAGATGCTCGATGGTGCTCCGGACGAAAAGCTATGATTCCATGAGCTTCTAATTTTCTGTGTTTGTTGATAAAATCAGAGTAAATGATGCAAATGGTCCCTGAACTTTGGTCCGGTGTGCAATGCAGTCTCTAAACTTTAAATTTATTCAATGGGATTTGTGAACTTTGGCGAAATGTTCAATATCGTCCTTGAACTTTTAGTTTTTTCAACGTAGTCCTTCGACTTTTGGTGCATGATCAATTTAGTCTCTTGACTATATGATGATGTTCAATATTTTCCCTAAATTTAGATTAATGGAAAGACAATATTGAACATTTTCATACAGTTCAGGGACTAAATTCAATATGTATCAAGAGTCCAATGACCACATTGAACAAATTGAAATTTCATGAAGACATTGCACGTTAAGCTAAAGTTCAGGAATTACATTGCATATTGAGCCAAAATTTATAGATTATTTGCATCATTATCCCATGAAATTAATAAAAATGGTCAATTCGAGAAATTGGTTGGTGTCAGTTAGACGATCAGGACTCTACGCCTTGAGAAATTTGAGGTCTGATGTTACGTTTTTGTTAGGTGAAACACTTGAGACCTGGCCATATTAAATGGTTCGTCGCATATCCCATCGTCTCATGAGGTTGGCTTAGTGGACAAAAGAGAAATACGTGTGTGAGAATTAAAGGCATGACACAAGTTCGATTTTTCATCGTACCATGTGCAATCAATCTTATTTTCGACTCAAGATTTTGACTCCTATCTTAATTGGTGGATTTAATAACAACAATAACAAAGTGCAAACACAATTTCAGTAATTTTTTTCATTATTTGTCCAATAAATTCTTTTTAGTGCTTTTTGTTGGGATAATTTTCCAAAAAATTATAAATATATTGTACGGTGGTCTAACAAACCTCACATGTCAAGCAAATGCACGGCCGCAGCCCTCGCCCCCTTAACAACCACCGGCGAGGGTCGAAAACCTTATTTCACTTATCAAATTTCCGTCCCCAGTAATGCTGCTTATCAATTCGAAAGTGTTATAATGATAGGTAAATCTGTCAAAATGGGTCATAAACCCATTTCTTAACCCATATATTAGTAAATAGGTCATAAATTGGTTAGTTATATTTAGTAAATGAGTCACAAATGGGTAGAAGTCTTATATTAGTGTTAAATAGGTCATAAATGGGTCACAAATGGGTCATAAATGAGTTTACAACTGATTTAAACTCAACGCATTTCTCTCACCCTCACTGAATCTTGCACTCACTCATTCCGCACTCTCATTTCAGCTTGGGTATGAATTTTCCTATATTTAATTAAATATGGAAGTATTTTAGCAATGTGGGTCTAATCGGGTATGGGTCGTGTCGCGTATGGGTCAACAAAATTGCATTGCGCATAAATGGGTCATAAACGGGTTAATGGGTTAATTTGGATCGGACCATTTATGATCCGATCCAAACCCAACCCGACCCACCCATTTGACAGGTCTAATGATAGGTAATGAGATAAACTAGACTGCACAATCAGAAGAGTTAAAGGATCCGATTGCCTCAATAAAAGATTGAAAGACCACGTTGTACAACGCTGGAGTACTAAAACTATACTTGGACCTGCAAAATGGTAATGACAAAAAGATAAAATAATGACAGTCAATAATAATACAAGTGCGCCACCAACATATTCCTTTTCTTCCAATTTGAGCTAATCTGACCAGCAGGGTTTACATCACCCAACTTCAGAGGAGTTCCTTTCTGACCAGCTAGCGTTTGACTTTTGAAAAACCTTGTGCTCCTACCTCCCCAACTCTCAAGGTTGCCATCAAAGGCATTTGATTCTAGACCCAAAGTGCTCCTTTTCCTCATCAGTGATCATCTAATATTTCAATGCGAATGATCCATTTGCTCTTACTACTCAATCCTTTTCTCTTCGTACATGTGATGGGGACATATCACGTACTAGTCAAACATAGTGCGCTCTCGAATTTTAAAAAATTTCACGAGGAACCGGTGAATACTCCCACGTCGATCTCACCGAACCTCTCTTGGCTCCAGCCGCCGAGCCTCTCCATCATCGGATCACCAAGTTCCTTGACCTAAACAAAGAGCACCTAACAAAGTGGTTTTTGGTTTCCGCACGAAGCTCGGGTGCGCACACTAGTGAGAATAAAAGTACGTTATGGTGAAGAAACTATTGTGATTAAAGTATTCCCAACTATCGACCCAAAAAAATAAAAGTATTCCAAACTAACGTGAAGGCAGAACTGACAGACAGATGAACCGTGGAAAGTAGAAAATTGCCAATAAGAATAATTATTGTAAATGAAAGCTCAGAAGCTCCTAACTACCATGATTAAACATTCATTCAATGGCTTCTCTCCACAGGTCCCTTAATCAATCCACACATAAACCAGAACGGCCAAGGTCCAATGGGGAGAAATGAAGCAACGACGTGAAACGCCTTTGTCGACTGAGTAACAAACTCTTATACTAGAGGAATGATTGTGTTGATCGGAACACAAAGATACAGCTCCTCTCAGGAGCTCAAGGTATAAACTGCCCAAGTGATATAAAGAAGAGCACCATTTCCTTGCTAAAAGGTAGCCACAGCTCCTCTTAGGAGCTCAAGGTATAAACTGCCCAAGTGATATCAAGAAGAGCACCATTTCCTTGCTACAAAGGTAGCTAAAACACTGCCGTCTATTATAAAGTTCCTGTTTGTCTTCCCTCCACTACAACAGAAAACTACAGGAACCACGCATTGACTAACATGGATGATGTGGTACTTCTAAAAAAGCTGGCCAAACAATCCATCTCTCTGATACGACCACTTAAATGTTATAACAAGTGGCACATGTAAAAGGTTCCTACCATAATCTACGCTGGGCAATCGGATTTTAAAGAAGAAGAAAGCATAACATATGTAACTACACAAAATGCAAGGACCGAGTAGCTGCATAGTGCTTCGGTGCATTTGGAGAAGCATCAATCTGGCTCCATTTGATCAAAGTAATTCGCTATTAGGATCCAAAAGCCAAAGAGCATAAGTATGAAAGCTTGATACTTGATTTTACATTCTCAGTGGAAATAACTAAGGCGAGATTTCTTCATTATCTCTGCTTGCTATCTTTACAATAAGATAAATTTTAAATCAAGCCATGCAATGATTCAGATGATAAGAGCACTCTGTAGATATATACTAATGTGGCCAAAAATAATAAAATCACCGGCTCCCTTCTCAAATGTCAAGGGCCTGACAGCTTACAAGCTCTGCGGATCCCGCATTCTTAGTGGCTATGACCTTCCAAAGATTTCTTTCTGATTCCACCTTTAAGGCAGAATCTTCTGCTAAAGATGACGAAACCATTGGAAAGGGATTGAGATTGTTCTGCACATCTGCTTGCATAACCGATAAATTGTTATTTGCATCTCTAGTGATAACATGAAGCTTGCCCAGTAAACTGGCAAGTAAATAGGGAGACTCTGAATCAGTAAAGTCGCGAATAGGAACTTCTTCCGCGATGACTTTCCAAACATCATCTTGGTGATCATATACCTTGATCTTAGCACTATCAAGAGAACTAGAAGGATCCAACGAATACAGCTCCCCTTCCACAGTGACACTCAATTTTGTGCCTGCCTGCCTTGCAGGCCAACCCTCGCCCATGCCAGACGGCATTTCAACCCATGAATTCATCTCAGGATCATATACTTCTCCTCCAACATCTACAAAGAAAGGCCAGCAGTACAAACTTTGAGGCACCAGCAACCTTCCCCTGTATGAAGTCATTCCAGTGGCAATAGGCTTAAGTAGATCTGCAAGGAATGCAGTAGGAAGCACCTGAGCTTTGGCAAAAGGCATGCTTGGTATTTGGGACCATAAACCAGTGAGGGGATCATACACTTCTGCTGATTGAAGTGGGGTCAAACCACCACGACCACGAGTGACCCCACCAACAACATAAAGCTTATTGTTCAATATGCCTGTCTTACAATAGGCTCTGCCAATGGACATGGGACTTGCTTCACTCCACGCATTTAGAGCGGGATCATATCGCCAAACACTTGTCAAGGCCGAGGCTCTAGAAAAGCCACCAATCACATAGAGGCATCCATTAACAGCCCCAACTGCGCATCCACAAAAAGCCATCCGATCTAATCCGTCCTTTCTCCCAAGCCAGCCCCTGATGACGTCTGCAATTCTAATACTCGAACCCATCACATTCCACATCCGTAGGCTTCCAAGGCCTTTCCTTGATTCATCTTCAAAGGAAACCATAGGCATCGGGGGCAACCTTTGCCATCTTTTTGACAAAGGATCCAAAGCATGCCACAAAAGCTTATCCTCATCCACTTTGGTCAAAATATAAAGCCATTCCTCGGATGTTCCCAGCTCCTTCCTCAAACTGTAGAGTTCCGCACTTGTAATCGCATTTTTCCAAGATCGTGACACCGACTTTACCTTCAAATAGCAGATTCTGGGAAGTCTGGCCAAGATCTGAAATGATATCTCGTCCGGAAGGCTGGGTATCAACCTCGTGTCGTCCTCGAACGAGCTTGATGACACCTTCTGCCTCTTGCAAATTTCACCTGGTGCGATCTCGCAGGTCTCCCGCGCACCGCATCTGGAACCATTTAAGCTCAGAATAGCCCCCATCGGTACTCGGAGCAGAGATGATTCAGATCATCCAAAGCTGGGTTGATCTCCCCCAAACTGCATGGACCAATACAAAGCGACCCAAATCAAGGAAAAGGGTAGAACGAACTAGAGACAGCAAATTTTTTTTTATAGAGCCGTTTATGTAAGCAATTACATAAGCTAAGCAGATATGACAACAAAATTGCTACGTTACATAAAGCTGGAAGCGTCCAGTCAACAATGGGTAGCGGGAAAAAACAACAAAACCCAAAAGGAAAAGGCCCTGGATGCGCAAGAGAGTGGAAGAAAGATTACAGAATCAGCGGAAATTCAACTGGCCCGGGGCAAAGAAATACAACCATAACCAATAAAGAAACTTTTTTTTGCCCATCAAACCCTTCATTCGCACGTTCTTAAAATAATCGCCGCATGTGAATATGCAAGACATCAGAATCAAGAAGAGCCGTGGAGCTGGAAACCTCCCTCACACTCGATTCCCTCTTTTCCCTTTTCCCTTTTCCCCCAGGGCAAAGCCAAAGGAACCCGAATCAACCGAGCAAAGATCCTACCCGTCCGAGCATCGTCCCCACCAAATCGAAGGGCGGCGACCCAAACCCTAAAACTCCCGACCCATTTCGAGAAAACAGGATCGTTGGCATCCCCAAGGAAAGCAAGATTCGGCCGAAAAGCACAAGAATCACGAAAACCCATCATCGCAAAACAGCCGAGCAGAAGGTGGCCGGTCGCTTTCGAAGAAAGGCGCAGCTACCCCCGGATGAAGAAAAGGGTCCGATTCCACCGAGAACAGAGAGGGGAGGTAAGAGACGTACCCGCGCAGCGACGAAGCGGGAGATGCCTACTGAGGGATCGGTGGGCTCGAGCGGAATCCACCCATCGCGGACGCGCACGGACGAGCTCGGCACCGTCGCACGCGCACGGAGAGAAGAGAGAGGCGTCTTGCGGGCGTGACAGGGGAACTTAACCGCGCACGATGATGCACGGGGGAAGGTGGGCTGTGCACGGGGGGAAGGTGGCTGTGCACGGGATTCACGAACAAGCCGTACGTCGCTTCTACACACAAGCAATCATTTGTGTGTGTCGCGCGTCTCCTCCCTCTCGCGCGTTCGTTTAGGCTCCGTTTATTATTTGGCAAGAAATGCAGACTTTTTAGGAAAATATTTTTCAGAAGATTAACGTTTGATGGAAAATCTGATTTGATTATTTTTTTTTTGGTAAAGAATCTGATTTGATTATTTTAAAGAGTTCATATCACGAAAAATCTCAAATTAATAAATTTACTCCAAACTAATTTTTTTAACTACTAAAAATCCTCCAGCTGGTACACTCGTGATAAATTTGCCCTCCGTTAGTTTTCGTATTTTACCGTCAAATTACTAAGTTGAATAACACGTGACAGTAAATAGGTGTACTGATTGGGTTTTACTATCCGTCACAGGTGTACCTTTACTTCCTGTCTATCACATGTGTACTAATTTATGATTTTCGTGGTCTCAATCCGATTTAATAAAAGGTAAATTTATCAGAAATGTATCAGTTTGAAATTTTTAGTAGTCAAAAAGTTAGTTTTGGATAAATTTGTTACAAATGTAGCAGTTTGGAGTTTTTCGTGATACTAACCACATTTTAAATAGACATGCATTATTCGGGCGCTAAGAACTTATGTATGGACAATCAAGGGACCAAATATGGGGCACTAAAATCCCGAGTCCGGCCTTGATGGACCCGAACCGAGCGGTGGGGATGAGGCACATGCACCTAGGTCTTGGGCACAGGAACCAGACCGAACTAGCTAGTTTCAAGCGATTTCTATTTCTCGGTTCCCGATTCTAGGTGCAAAACCAAACATCTCGGACCGGACTAATATGTTGTTTCTTTTCATTTATCTTTTCTTTTAAAGAGTAAAGAAAAAGAAATCGCCAAAGCCCTCAATCGGACATGTCTAACTTGGGAATTGGACCAGGACCGAACAGTCCGGTTCTCGATTCTAGAGTGGACCTGGCCTAACTCGGGAACTTATCGCCCCCATGGGTATGTGCTCTCAAGGGTGCTGGAAAAAACGCCCAAGCGTGGTGATTCATACTTGGTCTCGAGCGCGAAGGACGATCGTGCTCCCCACTTGAACTGACCATAGGTAATTTTGATGAAGCGACTTTAAAATGGGAAATAATGAAGATGGCTAGGGTACTCTAGGTTCCGGTTCGGCATCCCTTTGAAGATTTTATTTTCGCTCTATTTTGCTCTTGAAAATTCTAAAAATGAGCCGATTAATCGCAGTTCGCCACGTTAAAAGGGGTTTTTCCAAAAGGGAAACAAAAAAAAAAAACTTTTAAACCGTCTTGCCCCAATACTACAAAATCTTACTAAAAGTGCCTCCCGAAGATGCTTTGCGGCCGATTTCGGATCTTATATATCAATGTAGCGCGCACAGGCGAAATCACAAAGACGGATTGTAACAAGCGAAAGGGCAACGTCTGTTTTCCGCATTGTATCCAGCTTTTGTGCCTCCAACATTTAACGTATGTACCTTAGGAAAAATTTAAGAACATCGCGAACGTAAGTAAAGAATTATATAGATCAAGGACTTCCAGATGGTACATACCGTGTTCACCCCAAACAGCTCCATTGTCCCGTCTCTTTTAAGTTTTGTGAAACAAACAAAAAAGAGGTCCTATCTCAATGCCACATGACATTGACATAAAAATAAATAAACAAAAATAAAAATAAATAAATGAAAAAAGACATAGAGAGAGGAGGGGAAGGAAAGGAAAGGCAAGAGGAGGCATGAATGAACAGAGGGCCATCACCAGCTCCATGCCTCCATTCATATGGTATAAAATTGTTTTATCTATATGTTTTAAGCTAAGATTGTCATTTATCTATTTTTGTATTTTTCAAAGATACCCTTTTGTCAAAATTAAAAACCAAACGTTGCTCTCTCTTCGATCGACTTGCGACCCAATTCACACGTCCAGTCAATTAAATGATCCTTTGTAAAAAAAGGAGTTTAGTTAACGAGTGCACTCATTAAGCAACCCACCAAGAAGGCTTTATACTTTCCGGTGTATTGATTGTCCTTATGTTATGCGCAATTGTTTAGCTAACGTTTCGAGGACGCTCATCAAAGGGACCCTTTGAAAAAGAAAGCCAATTCCTTCCTTATTGATCATAACTCATTCACGACCGGAACGCTCGCGCTTTGTAAACGCTACTGTTTGATTGCACTTTCTACATGTGGGGCGGCAAGTGGACGAGCGAGTGAACGTAGCTCGTTTCGTTTTAGCTACGGAAAATGCCGGAAGACTGCGTGTGTTGACTCCGTGACGGCTGATGTTTTCAACAATCTACGCTCAAATCAATCAATCATGAACCTAAAAAAGGCATCAAAAAGTCTTTGCGTGGGCGCTCCGGCGGACGTAACCAGCAAGTGTGTTGTGTGCCTGCGAGATTGATGGTTGTTGGCGTGCAACTTGAGTTCAGTTCTCACTTCTCATGTGTGCTTTGGAAGATGTGGGGACAGATGCATTTCGATGAGAGATGAGAGTCGTTGGTAAGTGATGAAGTCGCTGCTTGCTTGAAGAAATGGACGTTTGGCGCAGGTTTCGGGAATCGGGGAGCGACCCGTTTCGCGACATTTCGAGGCTCTGTGATGCGTGATCGGGAGGAATTTGAACGGGCGATCTCTACTTCCCGAGGTGGAAGTTCCCCGAGTCCTCGACCGAGTATGCCGGCTTCGGGAGATTAAGCTTTTTCTGGATTATGAACTTTGCTCCTGGTGTCTTGCCCAGGGTTTAGGCAAGGACGAGGTTGGAAGCATGTTTGAAGAAGTTAAGAGGTCTTGGGTTTGGTCACCGGGATGCATGCGAACCAATGCGCAAGCACAAACTCGCGGGGCTAAAAAAAAAAAAATTAAGCTCTAATGAATCGGTTGCGTGTTTAAATTCTATGGTCTCAAATTCAAAGTAATTTGGGACCCTGCCCTATTAATATGACTTAACGAGTGTAAACAGGGACGATTTACGTGTGTCGATGGGGACCGGTCGACTCGAAATTTCGGACCGTTTAGAATGTGTGATGGTCCCCGGGTTGGCCTACAGTTTACTAAGTTTTGGGCTGGGGCACAGGTGTCTCTGAGATTGATGGTCGTTGGCGTACAACTCGTGTTCAGTTCTCACATGTCCTTAGAAACTGTGGAAAATGCAATTCAATGGGAGTCGTCGGTAAATGACGAACCTATTTGCTCGTTTGAAGAATCGGATGTTTGCGTAGGTTTTGGGAATTGGGGTAGCAATCCATCTTGCGCGCGGCGTTTTAGGTTTTCGATGGACGGCTTTTTGAAACTTTCCTGAATAATTTCGAGGCACGAGCGCAGAGGTCCGGTCATGTGAAAAACTTAACGGCATGCCCTGCGAACTCACAAACCGGTCGACTTTAGATTCCTAACCTGTGCATGTGGTCCTTACCCCGAAGCCTTATGCATAGAATTGATAATACTTGAACGGGTGATTTCCACTTCCTAAGGTAGAAACCCCTGACGCAATCCCAAGAATCGAACTTTTTTTTGACTCGAACTTTTGCTTTCGGCGATCTTGCCTAGGGTTCAGGTAGACCTGTCAAAATGGGTCATAAACCCATTTCTTAACCCATTTATTAGTAAATGGGTCATAAATGTGTTAGTTATATTTAGTAAATGGGTCATAAATGGGTAGAAGTCTTATATTAGTGTTAAATGGGTCATAAATGGATCGCAAATGGGTCATAAATGAGTTTACAACTGATTTAAACTCAACGCATTTCTCTCACCCTCACTCAATCTTGCACTCACTCATTCTACACTCTCATTTCAGCTTGGGTATGAATTTTCCTATATTTAATTAAATATGGAAGTATTTCAGCAATATGGGTCTAATCGGGTATGGGTTGGGTATGGGTCGGGTCGGGTATGGGTCAACAAAATTGCATTGCGCATAAATGGGTCATAAACGGGTTAATAGGTCAATTTGGGTCGGACCATTTATGACCCGACCCAAACCCACCCATTTGACAGGTCTAGGTTCAGGCGAGAATGAGCTCGGAATCACGTCTGAAGAAGTTAAAGGTCTTGGATTTGGTCAAGGACGGACTAAATAGAGTTTAATCCCTAATTGCGCGGTCAAGCATTCGATCTCGATTGGTTGAGTTAATGTGACTAGTGAATGTGGACCGGGACGACTTATGCTTATCGATGGAGAGTGGTCGAGCCGAGATTTCGATCTACCGGGGTCATTCAGAATGTGCTATGGGCCTATGGCCTACAGGTTGGCATGCAACTTACAAAGTAATGAGCCGGGCTCCTACATCCGAGGGCCCAGCCCAGAAAGAATGCAAGGGTCAAGCCTGCCAGCGCCTTCTCTCCTACACGATCTGAAGAACCAAAACGAGTTTTTGAGTGGATTACTCTGGCCTCCCTCCAATTTTGATCAAATTATTCAGGCACCCCGCATGTTTTCATAAATTGCTTTGGGACCCCGCCTTTATCTTCATAAACTACTCTAATCCCCCTTCCGTGTATTCGAATTTTACTTTAAGACCCCGTCGGTGTCGGTTGGTTGAGACAAAAGAATAACTATGATTTCTTCATGTCTAGTTGTTTCCTGAAACATTTTTAAACTACTTTTTTTAATTCTATAAACTAAAGTTTGGTTATTTGTAATTAATTTTCAAAGTAATTTATACTTTCTAAAAATAACTTTAAGCATTTTTACCGTTTCTTACTTCAAATACATACTGAGAGGTGCGCAAGTATTTTTTTTAATCTACTTTATATTGACGATTTGATATTTCTATCATTTCGATCGAAATTCCTATTTTGGTGAATGCGCTTTCTTTCACGGTTCACTTTTTAATTGTATTCGCTCCCGCTCTCTCGAATTCTTCAGAGAGCTAGCACCGCCGACAAACCAATCGAAGGAACCTCGCTTTTTTTCATCAAAGCAATGTCATTTTCTCGATTCAAAACGTAGTCGTAGGAAGAGAAATTTATGGCATTATATAAGATCTCGATACCGATATAGCTCGATTTCATATGGATAATATCAACAAGCACATATGGCGATTTGCAATCGAGACAAAAATGATGATTTTTCCCCCCTCAACGTTGGGAATTTTGGCACATTCATGTAGGTACTCTTAGCTGGAAGCTTGAAAACAGAGGCACCGGAATGGTCCACGTGGTCAATATGAAGACGTGGAAGAGGATGGAGCTCAGGTTCCTATTGGTCCGTAATCTATCCAATGTCACTCGCTTGGATTTCCTTGCCAGATTTCGTTTATCCAACTTGGACCCTCCAGGAACATTGATTTAGATTCTCTCCCTCAATCTCAGCTCTCAGTCAAACATCTAGGACTCAGACAATTGAAACACACTTTTAGAGAGAGAGAGAGAGAGAGAGAGAGGCCGACATGGCGGCGACTTCCGGTGCGGTGGTGAACGGGCTGGGGTCGGCCTTCTTGAGCGGGGGGAGGAGGAGCCGGTCCTTGTTGAGGGCGGCCGGCTTCGGGGCCAAGGCGGGCAGCGGAGCCGGTTCTAGGAACTTGGTGGTCGTCGCGGCGGCTCGGCCCAAGAAGTCTTGGATCCCCGGCGTGAGGGGCGGCGGTAACTTCATCGACCCCGAGTGGCTCGACGGCTCGTAAGTGTCTCCCTCTGCCCACATACTTGTCTCCGGAGGCATGGTATCGTATGTTCAAAACAAGTTCCTAGCTAAGTTTTAGATCATTCATTATCCCAACACATATGATGCCGAAATCTATGTAGGTTTCGCTCAACTTTGGATGATGTGGCCTAACATTACTACTTTGAAAAATAATCAAACTGCAGGCTCCCAGGTGATTACGGGTTCGACCCGCTCGGGCTTGGCAAGGACCCGGCATTCCTCAGGTGGTACCGAGAGGCGGAGCTCATCCACGGCCGGTGGGCCATGACCGCGGTGGTTGGCATCTTCGTGGGCCAGGCCTGGAGTGGCATCCCGTGGTTCGAGGCCGGGGCCGACCCTGGCGCGATTGCCCCGTTCTCCTTCGGTACCCTCCTCGGGACTCAACTCATCCTCATGGGGTGGGTCGAGAGCAAGCGGTGGGTCGACTTCTTCAACCCAGACTCGCAGTCAGTGGAGTGGGCCACGCCGTGGTCAAAGACCTCCGAGAACTTCGCCAACGCCACAGGCGATCAGGGCTACCCAGGAGGCAAGTTCTTCGACCCGCTCGGCCTCGCCGGGACGATCAAGGACGGGGTCTACATTCCGGACGTTGAGAAGCTGGAGAGGTTGAAGCTGGCCGAGATCAAGCATGCCCGGCTTGCTATGGTGGCCATGTTGATCTTTTACTTTGAGGCTGGGCAGGGCAAGACCCCTCTTGGGGCTCTTGGATTGTAAAGAGTTTGAACTTGAATGAACCAAAAATGGTTGTAGATAAATTGGATTTGGGGAAAAATTTGACAGCTTAGAACCTCCAATGTTGTATGAGAAATCGTGTCCCCTGCGAACGTTTTCATCCCGGATTCGTTGCTAGAAACTAGTGATGTGCTTGTAAGAGAGTTTATGATATGATATAAATCATGATCGAGAAAGTATTCTGTGTAACCAGAAGTTGCCCGCATGTTGAGTGATTGCGTAGAAGATATCATATGAGGAAGTTTAGTTCTGATACTATTAATCGAATACCAGGGGTACATTCATTACATAAAGAAGATTTTTTATATGGAATTCATCGAAGAGGGGATCAGTCATTTAAAGCATAAGGATTCAAATTCAAAGTACAGCAGAATTTTTAGTAAATGGACGTTGCAATCTCTACACTCACGGTTACAAAGGCAAAGCTAAGACATCACCAGAATATTGTTCCTTTTTTGCTAATAACATACACCAAAGTACATTGTCAAAGAAAATCTTTTGCGAATTTGCGAAAATCAGATTGCCCCAGACTGAAGTTGCTAGGTTGATGATGTAAACCCAGAAAGATAAACAACCCTCTCCATAGACAAGCTGGATTCTGCAATGAGGATGGTGATTGACAGAGAGGTAGTAAAGAATCGTTAGGTGGTCAAAACCGAGGGAACATTCCATAAGATAAGGCAGTTCAATGACGGACAATGTGAAAACAGGCTGGGAAAGAATTTTAAGCTGAAAAGTTCCAACGCAGATGCAACAAAACTGTCTTGGATCCATATTCAAATAAAGACATCTAATAGCTGTGGCATGATTTCAACTAGGAGTATATCCGCGATTTAATCAAGCATCCAAGCATCTATAAGCAATTTCCACAGCACTATGATTGTCGCCGAATTCCCATAGAAACAAGCACGTCCACCTTCTGATTGTTCGGCATAATGGGTCCTTCAAAGTTGCTCGGAAAGTTATTCCTAGCATTATCCATCTCGCTGCTAAACCGTGGGATCACCGGAAAGTAGTGCTCCTTCACTAGGTTACGATAGAGATGAGAGAGACGCTCTTTATGCTCTGAGAGCCGCTTTCAATAACCCTTTCTTGAACAAAAACTGGACTAGCATACATTGTTATATGGATGAACCGCCGAGATGGTACGGTATTCAGTGCAACAATGGCCGGGTCACAGGAACAGTACTGGAAGGTATGGAGCTGAAAGGGATGATCAGTTTCGACGCCCTCATTCACTTATCCGAGCTATCCATCCTGAGCTTCAAGAACAATGCTCTTCAAGGGAGAATAACGAATTTTTCAAGAAACCAGAAGTTGGCCAGAATCGACCTCTCGGGGAATAAGTTCCATGGTCCAATCTCTGTGTCGCTCCTGAGTCTACCTCTACTAGCATCATTGCAGCTCCAGAACAACAACTTGACAGGGGAAATGCCGAAGTTTAAACAATCTACCTTGATCTCCTTCAATGTGTCCAACAACAATATACGCGGGCCAATCCCATTGAAGCAAACTTTCCAATTATTCGGCAGGGAGTCATACTTGGGCAACCCAGCACTATGCGGACTGCCCACGCATAAGTCCTGTGGTAACTCGAGCTTCCAGGAGTCAGCGAGCGATGGCCTGTCATCTTCCAATCCTTCTGGAAATGCAGATAATAAAACTGAAAAAAGCAAGAATCCTTCCAATTCTGGCTTTCGCATTCTTTCTCTGCTATTCTGCGCGGTGGCTCTACATGCTGTGATCTTTCTCTGTATCTTGTCCTATAAGAAGGCCAAGAAGCTCAAACGATTCATGAACCAAGAGAAAAGCAGAGAAGAAGAAGCAGAAAACGAGAAAGAAGAGAAAAGCGAGGTGGTCGAGAGCGGCAGAATCATAGAGAGGGGAAAAGATGGGGGGAAGCTTACATTCCTGGAAAACGGTGGGGGGTTTGAATTGAGTGATCTTTTGAAGGCATCTCCGGAGGGAATCGGGAAAGGCGTCTTTGGGAACACCTACAAGGCGATCTTGGATGACGGGCAAGCCCTCGTGGTGAAGATTTTGAGGGATCTGAAGCCAATGAGTGGCAAGGAGTTCACGAGGCAATTGCAGTCGCTGGCCGATCAAAAGCACCCAAATCTGATTCCTCCTCTCGCCTGCTTCTTCTCTAAGCAACAAAAGCTGTTGATCTACAGATACTCAGAGAAAGGCAACTTGTTTGACCGCATTCACGGCAAGCTCTCTCTATCTCTCTTATGGCATTCAAACCAAATCTATGTGTGTCCAGGAAAGCACATCAATGACCAGGAACAACACCATTCACCAACACCCGAGTATTAGCCTTAGCATTTCCCTCTATACTCATTCAGCAACAAAGTCATTATTAGTCATTAGACATTCTATTACTTGGTAATTAGTCTTAGAAACGTAAGGAACTAAATAAGATTAGTAGAACCCAGCATAGCAAGTTCAAAAGAACCACCTAACTTTTAGAGCTATGGAGCCTAATCACAAACTTAAAATATGTAATTCCTATAACAAGCAAATGACAAAAGCAGGCAAATTCTACCATTTAAAGCTGCTGGGTTGATCAGATATCAGTAAACTCCGGTTCCGGCCACCGATCAGCTCCATGCTGTGGCCTTGGAAGCTGCATGCTAGTTTGTGACACTTGGTGCATATTGTGATTGTCATCTAATGAAAATCGCTACCGCAGGAGGAAGGGGAAGCAAAGAGCGGGTGCCATTCAGGTGGAACTCCAGACTATCAGCCGCTCATGGCGTGGCTCGTGCCCTACACTACCTTAACGTGAACTCCAACTCAAGACC
Organism: Syzygium jambos; assembly: GCA_031216235.1. Lineage (NCBI taxonomy): Eukaryota > Viridiplantae > Streptophyta > Magnoliopsida > Myrtales > Myrtaceae > Syzygium > Syzygium jambos. The sequence continues at coordinate 5,289,737 of CM062226.1, read as the reverse complement.
AGATGTGATCGTCCCACATGGGAACCTGAAATCAAGCAATGTCCTCCTCAATCAAGATGACGCCGTCCTTGTCTCTGACTACGGCCTCTCCTCTCTCATCGCACTCCCCATCGCCGTGAAATCCATGGTCTGCTTCAAATCCCCTGAATACCAAACCACGCTACTGATCTGCCCGAAGACCGATGTCTGGAGCTACGGTTGCCTGCTTCTCGAGCTACTCACCGGCCGAGTCTGCGCCAATGCGGCCCCGCCGGGAGTCCATGGCATAGATCTCTGCAGCTGGGTCCGCCGGGCAGTGAGAGAGGAATGGACCGCCGAGATCTTCGACTCCGAGATCAGAAAGGAGAAAAGGTTAGCAGACGGGATGGTCAAGTTGCTGCAGATAGCGATACGGTGCTGCGATCAGTCGCCTGATAAGCGTCCCGAGATGGTGGATGTCGCGCGCGAGATTGAGAATGTGAAGGTGGCCGACGATTGCGAGGACGGCTCTGTCACGTCGCAGGACGACATTGTCCGAAGCTCCTGGTGATGACATCCTTCTATTGTGCGCCTCTTTTCAATTCCCATCTTTACGCAGGATAGCTAATATTCTCCGTAACAAGTCAGGAAGTTCGTGTAGTATATAGTGTGTACGTTGCAACGCCAAATCGAAAGGGTTCAACTAAGTTGTCAGTCGGTCAGTCTATCCTCGACGAGCCGTTACAGCATATGATCCGTGTGCTTGTGAAGGGCAGTGGCAACTTCATCAATCCCGAGCGACTCGAAGGCTCGCGAGTGGACGGAGGGAATAGACTGCGCTTTTTAAAAGTTTTACGATTCGATTTGCATATTCGCCGTAAGTTTTAGGACTTCCGGTATATTTATCCTTAAAATTATTATGTACCATGAGATTGATGTTGGCGCATAAATTTTGATTAACAATTTAATGTTAAATTGCATAGAAAATTAGGGATTAATTTTAACCCCTAAAGCAAAATATTTAGAATTGCATAGTATATAGTTTTAAGTTCGTATAGATTAATTGCATTTCGCATCGGACCGGCGGTGGCGAGTAAGCTGAAAATCCATCTAGTGAGCCGAGCTCCGGCACCGAATGGAACTCGGCTCGCTTAGGGGATCGGGGCCGAAAATCACAAGTCCAAAAGGCCTTGGTTATCTTAATTTGAGCTTAAATCAGCCCATTAAGCTTAATCAGAGAAGAGCCCAAATTAATTTAGCCCATTTGAAATTAAAATTAAATTAAATTATAGAGCCAAAGCCCAAGCCCATTAGCTCTTGAAAGCACGGTCGATTAACATAAGCACGCAATATAAATACGTCGTTATACCTCATAATGAAGGGGAGGCTGGCATAAGTTTAGAGAGGAGAATTTGCAGAGAGAGAGAGAGGGAGAGGAGCCGTGGCCGAGCATCCACTCATGCGGCCGCGACTTTGCTTCGCTCACCGCTGTCCACGGCGGCGACACGCCCCTGTTGGCCTGACGAGAAGCTGCTGCTGTCTTGACGAATTGGTGGTTTACCACACTCGACTAATTTCTTGGCAGATTTTCCAAAGCATCCCTGACATGCTCGAGAGCTCCACTGATTCGGTTATTTGTTCCAGTTTGAGCTTTTGTATGTGCAGGTTTTCTTTCGCCGAATCCAAATGACCGTCCCTGCGAGCCGAGCGAGTAACTCCAACAGAGCCCACGACACTTGCTACACCGGACCGAGAAGACGACGACGCTGCCGCCGCCTCTCCTCACCGATCCATGACTTTCGGTCGGAGAAAAGGAGGCCGCCACCGTGACGCCGTCTCCGTCACCGGGTCCAGCCATCGCCATCGGCGGCCGTCCCCCGTGATCCGCAAACCCAATCCGGAGTCGAGCTCGAATTTGGAAGTTATCCGTAAATTAGGTAAGAAACTTTATCCGACATCGTTTCAAATATTTAAATTCCTAATTCGAGTGACTTCGTTATCTTTGATTGGTCGGTAGGTATATTTGAATGATGTATGGCATATCCGCAATATTCCAAAAGAATACCATAAATTAGAAAATTCCTGACTTAATGACGTGTCGGGATAACTATCCAATCTCAATCATGAGATACGATACTCGGTGGCATGAAAAATCTTTATTCTGTCCATAATTATTTCGATACAATAATAAATTTTATTTCGTTCTCAAATTCAAACGAATAGCCTTCTATCAATATCTATAACCACATGAATATGGTCGTCGGTTTATATCGCTTCCCTGATTCAAAGATAATAAAATAAATCTCGCAGAAAGTCCCAACATTTCTCAATTGGTACCGAGAGGCCGAGCATGGCCACAGTGGTCGGCATCTTTGTGGGCCAGGCCTGCAGTGGCATCCCATGGTTCGAGGCCGGGGCTGACCGGTGCGCAATCACCCCGTTCTCCTTCGGTTCCCTCCTCTGCACCTAACTCGTCCTCATGGGGCGGGTCGACTTCTCCAACCCGAATTCACAGTCTGTGGAGGGGGGGCCGCGCCGTGATCAAAGACTGCCGAGAACTTGGCCAATACCATGGGTGAACAGGGCTGCCCACGTCAAGCCATGTTGATCTTTTTACTTTAGGCTGGGCAGCGCAAGAACCCTCTTGGGGCTCTTGGATTGTAAAGAGTTCGAACTTGAATGAATCAAAAATGGTTGTACTAGTGGATAAATTGGATTTGGGGAAAAAATCGAACTCCTAGACAGATTCGAGCCTCCAGGGTTATGTGAGAAATCGCGTCCCCCGCGTTGTGATTTCATCCCGGATTCATCCCTAGCACCTAGCGATGTGTTCGTAATAGAGCTTCTCATATGATAAATCGTGATCGAGGAAGTATTTTATGTGACCATAAGTAAGAAGAATATCGTACAAGGAAGTTTCGTTTGATGCTTCTCATCGAATGACATGGGGTACATCCATTACACAAGAAAGATCTTTCACATAGAGTTTATCGAAGAGGGCAACCATCAGTAATTTGAAGCAAAAGGATTCAAATTCAAATACAGGACAAATTTTTTTTTTCCTTTTTGCTAATTATAATTATCAAGCGAAGTACATTTTGCGAATTTGCGAAAATCAGATTGCACCAAACTGAAGTTGGAATATTGATGATATAAACCAGGAAAAGTAAACGGTACTCTCCATATGCAAGCTGGCTTATGCAATAAGGATGGTAATGACAGGGAGGCAGTGAATGATTATTAGGTGGTGAAGACCGAGGGAACATTTCCTACATTCCAAAAGAATTGCAGTTTAACGAGGTACGATGCCTTTGCCTAGGAATCTTCAGCTGAGAAGATCCAATGCAGATGCAACAAAACTGTCTTAGCTCCATCTTCAAACAAAGCCACCTATTAGCTGGGGCATAGTTTCACCTAGGAGTATACCCGCGATTTCATCGAGCATCCAAGCATATCTATTAGCATTTCACTGCGCTCTGATCATCGCCAATTTCCCGTAGAAACATGCACATCCACCTTCTGATGTTCAGCATAATGGGTTCCTCAAAGTCGCTCAGAAAATCATGCTTAGCCTTTTTCATCTTGCTGCTAAACCTTCGGATCACCGGAAGTAGTGATTCTTCGCTAGGTTATGATGGAGATGAGAGAGACGCTCTTTATGCTCTGAGAGCCACTTTCAATAACCCCTTCTTGAACAATAACTGGACTAGCATACATTGTTCTATGGACGATCCGAGATGGCACGGCATCCGGTGCAGCAAGGGCCATGTCACAGGAATAGTACTGGAAGGTATGGGGCTGAAGGGGCTGATCAATTTCAACGCCCTCGTTCACTTCTCCGAGCTATCCATCCTGAGCTTCAAGAACAATGCTCTTCTAGGGGAAATAATGAACTTTTCGGGAAATCAGAAGTTGGCCCGAATCGACCTCTCAGGGAACAAGTTCCACGGTCCAATCTCCAAGTCGCTTTTGAGTCTAGCTTTACTAGCATCGTTGCAGCTCCAGAACAACAACTTGACAGGAGAAATCCCTGAGTTTAATCAATCTACCTTAATCTCCTTCAACGTTTCCAACAACGATTTGAGTGGACCGATCCCATCGACGCCACTTTTCCAATCATTCAGCCTGGATTCATACTCGGGCAACCTGGGATTGTACAGACCGCCCTCACATAACTCCTGCAATTACATGAGCTCCCGTGAGCCACCGAGCAATGCCCCGTTGTCTTCCAATCCTTCCAATGAGGATCCTGAAAAACGCAAGGGTCATTCCAATTCTGGCTTTCGCATTATTTTTCTGCTGTTCAGCATGGTGGCTTTACTTGCTGTGATCTTGATCTCTATCTTGTGCTATAAGAAGGCCAAAAAGATCAAACAATCATTGAACCAAGAGAATAGCAGAGAAGAAGAAGCAGTGGATGAGAAAGAAGAGAAAAGCAAGGCAGTGGAGAGTGGCAGAGTCGTAGAGAGGGGAGAAGATAGAGAGAAGCTTATACTCTCCGAAAACGGTGGAGAATTCGAATATAGTGATCTTTTGAAGGCATCTCCGGAGGGAATCGGGAAAGGCATCTTTGGGAACACCTACAAGGCGATCTCTGATGACAGGCAAGCCCTCGTGGTGAAGATTTTGAAAAACCTGAAGCCAATGACCAGCGAGGAGTTCACGAGGCAATTGCAGTTGCTCGCCGATCAGAAGCACCCGAATCTGATTCCTCCTCTCACCTGCTTCTTCTCAAAGCAACAGAAGCTGTTGATCTATAGATACGCAGAGAAAGGAAACTTGTTCAACCGCATTCACGGCAAGCTCTCTCTATCTCTCTTATGGCATTCAAACCAAATCTAGTAGTGTCCAGGAAAGCACATCAATGACCAGGAACAACACCATTCACCACGACCCGAGTATTAGCCTTAGGATTTCCCTGTCTACTCATTCAGTGACAAGTCATTAGACATTCTATTACTTGGTAATTAGTCTTAGAAATATAAGGAACTAGGAAAGATTAGCAGAACCCAGCATAGCAAGTTCAAAAGAACCACCTAACTTTTTGAGCTATGGAACCTAATCACATACTTAAAAGGGAAAAAGTCACCAAAAATCCCAAACTTTGCCACCTGTAACACATTTATCCCGAACTTTTTTTATGATACCAAAAACCCCAAATTTTGCTATTTGTGACACATTTACCCCAATGTATTTAGTCCATGAGCATTTTCATCTTTTTTGCTTTTTCTTTTTTTTTCTTTCCGGCGAGGGCGTCGGGTGAGGGTCGCCCTCGCCCGGGCGAGCGAGGGCGGCCCTCCCCCGACTCAGGCGAGGTCGACCCTCACCCGATGGCGAGGGTCGACCTCGCCTGAGTCGGGCAAGGGCCGCCCTCGCTCGCCCAGGCAAGGGCGACCCTCGCCCGACGGCGTCGAGCGAGGGCCGCCCTAGCCCGATCCGGTGAGGGCGACCCTCGCCGGCGTCGGGCGAGGGTCGCCCTCGCCTGGGCGAGCGAGGGCAGCCCTCGCCGACGCCAGGCGAGGGCGGCTCTTGCTAAATCCGGCGAGGGCAGCCCTCGCCCGACGCCGGCGAGGGTCGCCCTCTCCAGATCAGGCAAGGGCCGCCCTCGCTTGATGCCGGCGAGGGCCCCCCTCGCCAGATCCGGCGAGGTCGGCCCTCGCCCAGCGTCGGCAAGGGTGGCCCTCGCTCGCCCAGGTAAGGGTCGCCCTCGCCCGACTTAGGCGAGGTCGACCCTCACCCGACGCCGGCAAGGGTCGACCTTGCCTGAGTCGGGCGAGGGCCGCCCTCGCCCGACGCCAGTAAGGGCCCCCTCGTCGGAAAGAAAAAAAGAAAATGAAAAAAAGACGAAAATGCCCATGGACTAAATGTATTGAGGTAAATGTGTCACAAATAGTAAAGTTTGGGGTTTTTGTGTCACAAAAAAAGGTTCGGGGTAAATATATCACACGTGGCAAAATTTGAGGTTTTTGGTGGCTTTTTCCCTGCTTAAAATAGGTAATTCTTATAGCAAGCAAATAACGAAAGCCAGCATATCCTACCATTGAAAGCTGCTGGATAGATCAGATATCAGTAAACACCAGTTCCAGCCGCTGATCGGTTCCATGACGGCGGCAATAAAAGCGGCATGCTAGGTTGTGGCACTTTGTTCTTATTGTAATTATCATCTAATGAAAACCAGTCCGCAGGAGGAAGGGGAAGCAAAGAGCGGGTGCCATTCAGGTGGAACTCCAGACTATCAGCTGCTCAAGGCGTGGCTCGCGCCCTACACTACCTCCACATCAACTCCAACTCAATACCAAACGTCATCGTCCCGCATGGGAACCTGAAGTCGACTAATGTCCTCCTCAATCAAGACGACACTGTCCTTGTATCTGACTACGGCCTCTCCTCTCTTGTCGCACTCCCCATTGCCGTGCGGTACATGGTCTGCTTCAAATCCCCTGAATACCAAACCATGCGACTGATCTGCCCGAAGACGGATGTCTGGAGCTACGGTTGTCTGCTTCTCGAACTTCTCACTGGCCGAGTCTGCGCCCGTGTGGCCCCATCGGGAGCTGATGGCGTGGATCTCTGCAGCTACGCCCACCGGGCAGTGAGAGAGGAATGGACTGGCGAGATCTTTGACTCCGAGATCAGAGAGGAGAGAAGGTTAGCCAGTCAGATGCTCGAGTTGCTGCAGATAGCAATACGTTGCTGTGATGAGTCTCCTGATAAGCGTCCCGAGATGGTGGAGATCGCGCAGGAGATTGAGAATTTGAAGGTGGCCGACGATTGCGAGGACAAATTTGTCACGTCGCCGGACAACATTGTCCAAAGCTCCTGGTGATGACAGTTGATAAATGATAAGGACTTCTATTAGGTTGGCAGTGGAAACAGATCATATTATTTCCTGTCATTGAATCTTCTTTGAACATTGTCCAAATAACATTAACCCACGAAAACAAAGAAGACATGGAGTTCAGAGAAGAATGTTGTCTGCTACTATTGATGCTACAAAGATCAGTATCTGTTATGAATTGGTTTGCTCAAAATAACTGATATCTTTCTATTGTGCGCCTCTTTTCAATTCCGATCTTTACGCAGGATAATTAATATTCTCCATAACAAGTTAGGAAGCTCGTATAGTGTAGTATGTAGGTGCATAGTCAAGTACCTGCCAGTGTCCGGCGTGCTTCTAGTCGACTACTTGTTTCCATTGACTAATTATTGTAAGCAACGCCAAACCCAAAAAGTTCAACTAAATCGTCAGTCAGTCTATCCATCCTTGACGAGCCGTTATTGCATGATCCCGATGCATGTGAAGGGCAGTGGCAACTTCATCAACCTTGAGTGCCTTGATGGCTTGCAAGTTGACGGAGCGAATTTATTTTTTTTTTCGAAAGTTTTAAGATTCAATTGCACTGTCGCAACAAGTTTTAAGACTTATGGAGCACTTATCCTTAAATTAATTATGTGCCATGAGAGTGAAACAGCCAATTTGTGCCGCTGATAGAGAACAAAGTGACCAAGTTTGCCATTATTCCAGTATTTTCATCAAACGAGTTCCTAGATAAGTTTTAGATAATTCATTAATTCAAGACAAATGATGCTGAAATCTTTATAGGTTCACTCAGTTTGTATAATTTGGCCTAACATTAACACTTTGAAATCCTGCTCAATCAAGAATAATGATAAGAATGAATTATTTAAGTTTCGTTCTTCTCAGAAGCTCATCCGGAGTCATGGATTTTTTCACCTCCAATTTGGAGAGTATCTCCTCCCCAACTCTTGAGCCATGGAAACAACAAAATGCAGGCTCCCAGGTGATTTGGGTTTGACAGGCTCAGACTTCGCAACGACCTGGCATTCCTCAAGTGGTACTAAGAGGCCGAGCTCATCCACAGCCGGAGGGCCAAGGACATGGTGGTCGGCAGCTTCGAGGCCAGTGCTAACCCGGGCGCAATCGCCCCCTTCTCCTTCGGGTGCCATCCCTCTTCGAGACTCAACTCATCCTCATGGGATGGGTCGAGAGCAAGTGGTGGGTCGACTTCTTCAACCCGGACTCACAGCCAGTGGACTGGGCCACTCCGGGTCAATGACCGCCGAGAACTTCGGCAAGGCCACAGATGATTTAGGCTACCAGGGGGGCAAGTTCTTCGACGCACTCTGCCTCGGCAGAATAATCAAGGCCGGGGTCTACATTCCAGAAGTGGAGAAGCTGGACAGGTTGAAGCTAGCCGAGATCAAGCATGCCCGGATTGTTATGTTGCCATTTTGATCTTTTACCTTGAGGCTGGGCAGGGCAAAACCCCTGCTGGGGCTCTTGGATTGTAAAGAATTTGAACTTAAATTAATCAAATGTTTGTACTGGTAGATAAATTGGACTTGGGGGAAAAAATTGAAAACTTAAGACAGATTTGAGCCTCTCATGTTGTCTGAGAGATCGTGATTGAGAATGTATTTTATGTAACCGTAAATAGCCAACATATCCCTAGAGTGATTGAAGGATTCACACGAGAAGGTTTGTTTTTGACACTTTTATAAATAAGGAGATTTGTGGCACAGAGTTTACACAGTGGGTAATGACCAACAATTTAAAGGGTTTTTTTTTTGGTAAGTAACAATTTAAAGGGTTGATACTACGAAAAAACCCCAATCTGGTATACTTATGACAAATTTACCCCGAACTAATTTTTTGACCATAAAAAATCCCAAATCGGTATATTTGTGATAAATTTACTCTCCGTTAAATTGGACTAATACTACGAAAAATTACAAATTAGCAAACCTAGGACATACAGAGAGGTAAAATCCCAAACTGGTATACCCATCAACTGTCACGATTTTCAAACTCAGCAATTTGATAGTAAAATTTAATGAAAACTAACGAGATGATAAATTTGTGACAAATGTACCAATTTTGGATTTTTTATGGTAAAAAACTTAGTTTGGGATAAATTTATCACATATGTACCGATTTAGAGTTTTTCGTGATATTAATCCTAATTTAAAGCATGAGGATTGAAATAACCAAATTCAAAATACAGGACTATCCATCAACAATTGGACATCGCAATTTTATACTTAAGGTTAAACAGCCAAAGCGAAGACATGCCAAAAAATGGTTTCTTTTATGCTAATTACAAGCACAAAACGAAGCAAATTATAAAGGAAATCTTTTGCATATTTGCGAAAATCAGATTGCACAAAACTAAAGTTGCTAGATTGATGATATGAACCCAGAATAATAAACAATCCTCTCCATAGACAAACTGGATCCTGCAACAAAGTTGGCGATGACAAATAGGTAGTAAATAATTATTAGGTGGTCAAAACTGAGGGAACATTCCATGAGATTTTGCAGCTCAACGAGGTACAATGCGAAGCCAGCCTGCCTAGGGATCTTCAGCTGAGAAGTTCCAGTACAGATGCAACAAACCTGTCTTGGTTCCATCTTCAAACAAAGCCACCTAATAGCTGTGGCATGGTTTCACCTAAGAGCATATCCGCGATTTCATCGAGCATCCGGGCATATCTATAAGCAATTTCCACTACACTATGAACATCACTGAAATCCTGTAGAAACACACACGTCCCCCTTCTGATGTTCAGCATAATGGGTTCTCCAAAGTCGCTCAGAAAATTGTTCCTAGCCTTATTCATCTCGCTGCTTAACCATGGGATCACCGCAAGTAGTGCTCCTTCGTTAGGTTACGACGAAGATGAGAGAGCTGCCCTTTATGTTCTGAGAGCCGCTTTCAACAACCCCTTCTTGAACAGTAACTGGACGGGCATACATTGCTATGTGGACGATCCGCCAAGATGGTACGGCATTCTGTGCAACAATGGCCGTGTCACAGGAATAGTACTGCAAGGTATGGGGCTGAAGGGGCTGATCAATTTCGATGCCCTCATTCAGTTCTCCGAGCTGTCCATCCTGAGCTTCAAGAACAATGCACTTCTAGGGAATATAATGAATTTTTCAGGGAATCAGAAGTTGGCCCAAATCGACCTCTCAGGGAACAAGTTCCACGGTCCAATCTCGGAGTCGCTCCTGGGTCTAGCTTTACTGGCATCATTGCAGCTTCAGAACAACAACTTGACAGGGAAAATCCCAGGGTTTAATCAACCTACCTTGACCTCCTTCAATGTGTCACACAACAATCTAAGTGGGCAAATCCCGTTGACGCAGGTTGTCCAATCATTCGGCTTGGATTCATTCTCAGACAACCCGGGACTATGCGGATCACCCACACCTAACTCCTGTGAAAACTCTAGCGCCCACGACTCAGTTAGTGATGGCCCATCGCCTTCCAATCCTTCCGGATATGCACATAATGATACTGGAAAAAGAAAGGGTTCTTCCATTATTGGCTTTCTTATTCTTTTTCTGCTTTTCGACGTGGTGGCTCTACTTGCTGTGATCTTGCTGTTCATTTTGTACAAAAAGAAGGCCAAGAAGCTCAAAAAACTTGTGAACCAAGAGAATAGGCAAGACGAAGTAGCAGAGGAGGAGAAAGAAGAGAGAAGCGAGGCGGTTGAGAGCAGTAGAGTTGTCGAGAGAGGAGAAGATAGAGGGAAGCTTATATTCTTGGAAAATGGTGGAGGGTTCGAATTGAGTGATCTTTTGAAGGCATCTGCAGAGGGACTTGGGAAAGGCATCTTTGGCAACACTTACAAGGCGATCTTGGATAACGGGCAAGCCCTCGCGGTGAAGAGGATGAGGAATCTGAAGCCGATGACCAGTGAAGAGTTCACAAGGCAATTGCAGTTGCTCGCCAATCAGAAACACCCGAATCTGATTTCTCCTCTCGCCTACTTCTTCTCTAAGCAAGAGAAGCTGTTGATCTACAGATATGCAGAGAAAGGCAACTTGTTCAACCGCATTCACGGTGAGAGCTCTCTCTCTCTCCCTCCCTCCCTCCCTCTCTCTCTCTCTCTCGGCCTTCAAACCAAATCAAGTAGTGTCCTGGAAAGCACATCAATGACCAGGAACAAGACACTATTCACCACGACCTGAGTATTAGCCTTAGGATTTCCCTCTTGCAAGTCATCAGAAATTCTCTTCAAAGGTAATTAGTCTTATAAACATGAGGAAGTAAATAAGATTACGTAGAACCCAGCCTACCAAGTCCTAAAAAGCTAGTTAACTTCTAGAGCTATGGAACCTAGTCACATACTTAAAATATGCAATTTCTATAGACATTAACAAAAAAGAAAGGAAAACAAGCAAATCCTACCGCTGAAAGATGCTGTGTAGATCACATATCAGTAACCACTGGTTCCAGCTGCCAATCAGTTCCATGCTGTGGCCTTTAAAGCAGCTTGAACACCAGTTCTGAGCTCGTCTCAACAACTATTTTTGGCCATCTCCCATCTTTAGCATGCATTAAGCCTTCTTTCTCAGGTGGTGCTTCTGAAAACCCTACATCAATCATTATGCAAGCAAATTACACATAAACGAAATAGTAAGTCCTTATTTTTTGGTAGGAAATGCACCAATTAGATGGAACCGCTGGTAAACGGGCTGCACAGTTCACTAGTAAAAGATATACAGTAGCCACCGTGCCCAAAGGGTGCCTAGCTCAGATGGCCAACACGCTCTTTGCACATCCCAGAGGTCGCGGGATGTTACTGCAAACAACTCTCAACTTTTCGAAAAGTCAAAGATTTGGTTGACCAGTTCAACAGGGTCAACATCACACTTGACCGGGTCTTTGATCGGTCAGGTCATAATTAAAAGAAGAAATGAAACAAACTGGTCCAATTGATTCAGCCCTTCCTATCCAGGATTCGAAGTGTTGATTACACACTGATTCACTCCATCCATCACAATCCATTCCCTTTCCATTTTATAAGACTTCCTCATGCTCGAATTTTAATCTTTTACATGGGTTGTCATAATCTCACTCTTCAATAACTAGAAAAATATATAAGTTCTAATAATTTATTTGCATAAATATGGTACTTTGTTGCATTTTGTGCATATGATGTGATGGTCATCTAATAAAAACCACTACCATAGGAGGAAGGGGAAGCAAAGAACGGGTCCCATTCAGGTGGAACTCCAGATTATCAGCTGCTCGAGGGGTGGCTCATGCCCTTCAGTACCTCCACATCAACTCCACCTCGAGAACAAATATCAAAATTCCACATGGGAACCTGAAATCGACCAATGTCCTACTCAATCAAAACAACATCATCCTTGTCTCTGACTATGGCCTCTCCTCTCTCATCGCACTTCCCATCGCCGCGCAATCCATGGTCTGCTTCAAATCCCCTGAATACCAAACCACACGACGGATCTCCCCGAAGACCGACGTGTGGAGCTACGGTTGTCTGCTTCTCGAACTACTCACTGGTCGAGTATGTGCCCATGCGGCCCCACCGGGAGTCAAAGGCGTGGATCTCTGCAGCTGGGTCCACCGGGCAGTGAGAGAGGAATGGACCGCCGAGATCTTTGACTCCGAGATATCAGTGCAGAAAAGTGCTGCCCACGGGATGGTCCAGTTGCTGCAGCTTGCAATGAAGTGTTGTAATAAGTCGCCAGATAAGCGTCCCGAGATGGCAGAGATCACACAGGAGATTGAGAATATGAAGGTGGCGGTCGATTCCGAGGACGACGAGGACGTGTCGATCGATCGGTCCCTTACTGATGAGTCTTTCTCGACGACATCGTCCATTTCTGTTGCTGATGACAGATGAGAAATGATAAGGATTTTTATTGGGTTGGCTGTGAAAACAACACTAACATAAATGTCCCAGCAGTGAGCTGAGTAATCTTAGTTTGCAATGATGAGATAGATTATGAGTCACAAAATAAATGGCAAATTCAAATATTTTTCATGCAGTTTACACAAGAATAAAAGTAAACTTTGAAAGTTCCTTCTTTAGATTGAATCTTGAGCAATAGGGGATGCAAAAAGGAAAAGAAACTCAAAGTGGAGTATAGGATAACCATTCTGCTACTGAACGAATTCCAGAGTAGGAGAGATATGATTGACCTCAAGTTTTGAGTGTATAAAAACCTCACTGAATGGTGCGGAGAGTTCATGATTAAATTTCGCACACTTGAGGATAAGTTGCGTGCATACTCAGCAGCAGAATGCTCTGTTGCCCATAGTTTCTTATAGAGGCGACTGTAAGATTAACTTGACAAAAGACACAGTATTGGCAGCATCAAACCGTAACTACTGCCGGAGAAAAATCTAAAATGAAAAATAATACAAGCAAGAAAAAACCAATACAAGAAATAGTAAAATTTCCGGCAGAAATACCGTGGAGAAAGTGAATGGCTGAACAGCCCCACGAAAGACATAGTCGTCTGCTAAGGCATGGCTTGCTCATAATATGTGGAGCAACCATGATTCTACTATCAAACCAAAATCCAGATAAACACTGAGACCAGAGTCTCAACCCTTCATTAAGATATACTGGAAGAAGGTTATCATATCATAGAAAATTATTCAAAAACAAAACTATTAAGCGAGCGAATGACAAGCTATCCAATCTGGAGTAGTAAACCATGGAATTTCCCCTATTGAATACATGAAAGGAGGGCTTCTTATACATTACAGAGCAACGTCAAAAGTAGAAACCAAAACCAAGACAATAAAAAAAAATCGAACTAAAAAGACATAATTGTTACAGAGCTCCTCAATATGTTACGAATTTCTCATAACTATAAACCTTTCTTCTCTGTGAACCTTCCAATCAGAGGACTATCTGTGAACCCTCTATTTGTGACCAGGAAGTTCCTAACATTTAAGCAACTCGTGTGAAATTCCAGCTTTTCACTCAGTTTGCATAAACACAAAAAATAATGGATTAGGCACGCTGTTTCATTTGGGTGTTCCCTGACTTCCAATATTACTGCACTACATACACTTTTCATGCACAACTTAATTTCCAATACAATGCTTGACATAGATGAGTCAATGCTTGAACTATTGAGATAAATGTCATCAAGGATGAAAATACCACTCAAGAGTAACAGATATCTAGAACCTAAGTTCACCATTTGTCTAAATTTTGGATAGGTAAAAGTAACTTAACTATAGGGCACCGAGAAGGTGCAAATTGATATACAAAAAGAGCTCTATTACAAGACAAACATATACTAAGTTCAGCAATTAAATTTAGAAAATTGGTTTATCATCAGCATAAAAGCAAACTATCCATGTACGGTCAAAAGCAACAGATCTGATCTTGTCTAGTGCACAGAACCACTCTCTAAAGACATTTAATATTATGTGATCTCTTGACAGATGGAGAAGCTAGGGGATAGATAGTATGCATAAAATGAATGGCACAATTCATTCCCACTTATTTTTTTGATGTTTTATTTTTTGGTAAACAACACATTCCCAGTTATGGTTGCACTTAGAGATGATGCAGGCAGTTAAGGTGATAGTTCTTTGTAATATTGATCGTAACAGTTACCAAAAGCATAATTATCCAATTTCATCTGACTTTTCATATTTCCTTTACTTTTTAGAACTTGCAAGATCTTTTGACCAAAAAAAGAACTTGTAAGATCTTCCTATTCAAGATGTCTTAGCTGACCAGTCCATTATTCAAGAATCAATTCTGAAATAGGGCAAAGTTCATCATCCATCCTAAAACTTCTTTATCATCCAGATATTGTCATAAACAGAGTACACTATGGGTCATTTGCAAAAGTTCAAACAAAACTAGATGGATCTAAGGACTTATTCCAGAGGGCTGACTACTCACAAGTCTCCAATTACTTTAAGTTAGGATTGTCAACAATCCTTACCCTTGCCCCTTCCCCAATCTCCCCAGCTTATTGTTAGCAGTTAATATTGGTCCAATAACTTTGCGCATCCTTCATTTAATTAGAAATTTTCCAATCTCATCATCGATAATATCATCTTTTTTTTCCTTTTCTTTTGAAAGATAAACAAAATTCCATGAAGAGTACCGCCCTATAGGGCCTGTACAAAACAGCTTCAGAAGGGAAGCCACATCTATGCAAAACTATGCACTCTTTAGTATTGTTTTTAACACCTCGATAATATAATGCAATTAGATATGATCCACCAAAAAGGACTGTAGGCTAGGAATTAATTACCAGAGATTAAAAACTGAAGTACTTCTTTGGAAATGAAGAAATGACCACAATAATTTTTAAACATGCCAATCATTGTAAAGTACATGCGTACAAAAGATTTCAATAAGATCTTTCCGTTTCGCATACCTAACTTGGGACTTTTAAAGACTGTCTCGATGCATAGATAGTCTCTCAAGTTACATCACATTTTCTCCGGAAGACAACACAAAACAGTGTATGATTTGCCAAGCAGGAGACGCCAAATCATCACCAAATATCAAAGTTAGGCTTACATATCAAAGAATGGAAAGTACATCGATTCAATGAGGCCAATTACAACAAATACTTTGATTCTCCAACTAAAAAATGTATAATATACAAAGAAGCGGAATGGCTCAACCATGCGGGCTAGCAAGGGTTGGCTATCTAAATCCTACTTCTGCGCTCTTCACCGAGAACCAACCAAAAAGAAGAAGTTACACAAATCTCTGAATATCATAATATTCACAGCCAAGGATCTCCTAGGTAAATACGATATCTTTATGCTATGAATCTCAACCTCATGCTCGGTATTGCCACTATATCACTATTTAGCCTCAGAATGAATGACTGGAAGATAGTCTCAAAAGCTGGTCACGTATAGATTATTAATGCCCACAAAGGGGGAAAAAATCTTGTATATACAACCATACCAGCAGGTTTAGTCTCTGACCTTGATGTATTAGAAGTTCCGCCTGAAAAGCATATTACCAGAAAGAAGTTACGCAGGATATTGATATTCGTGAATTTTAAAAATGAATGGTAAATGCAAAGACTAAAAGACACACCACAAGCAACTGACAGACAAACCCTGAGATAACGCAACTCTTACTTGTGGAACTGGTCAGGGAATTCATGTACGGTTGAAACCACTTTGAATTTAACAAAGTGGCAAGCTTAAGAACTAGCACATCTACGGCTTACAATGCCTTCAGATTCAAGATGCTGCATAGAACTTTATGTCACTGCAGAAGCAAATTCTTCGCTATCTGTAATCAGATCCTCTAGCAATTGAACTGCATGCAGCTTGTAGTCTTGGTTCAAATGCTTCATCAAAGCACTGTGGGTGACAAAATCAGGCTGCACATCTCTACTTAACATTTCTATGTATAACCTCAGTGCTGCTTGCCAATCCCCCCTATTGCAGTTTTCATTTATTAATATGGTATAGCTATACTTGTTAGGAATGATTCCTCTCATCTCCATTAGGGCAAAAAATTTGTAAGCCTGATCAATGTTCCTCACTCAGCAAAAACCATTGATCAGAGCATTGTAGGTGATCACATTAGGGGTAATATTCTTCTCTTGCATCTCCGAGAAGTAAGTACCAGCCATCTGTAGCCTACCCTAGCCGGCATAAGCATGGATCAACACTGTGTACGTCACAACTGAAGGTACTAATCCTTTGCTCCGCATCTCATAAAACAGCTCCCTTGCTTTTCTGAGCTGGCCCATCTCTGAGAAAGCATGGATTATGCTGGTGTAAGTTACATGATCCGGCAAAAAACCATTGTGAACCATCTTTGGCAACAGGTCACATGCTTCTTCTAGGTTGCCTAATTTACCAAGCCCATGCACAAATATATTGTAAGTGATCAAATCAGGAGGAAAACCCTTTGCCAGCATCTCCTCTTGCATGCCAACCGCCATACCAGCGTCACCTAGCTTGAGCTGACTTACTATACGAGTTGAGCAAGAGACACGATCAGGCTCCAATCCTTTGCGCAACATTTCATTGAAGAAGCTTTCAGCCAAACATAAATCTCCCAACTTACACGATGCATTAGCCAGGATGGTATAAGTATAAAAATCAGGAGGAATCCCTCGATTAATCATCTCATCTTTCAAGTGTTGAGCAAACTTCAAGAAGGCCTCTCATTTTGGATTCATTTTTTGTGCAAGGGAACCTCTTCTCGTGTAGGATGTATCTTTCAAAGCTGATTCCAAGCCCAAATAAAAGGGGTTTGTTTGGTAGTTAAGAAACAATAGAGTTACTGAAAACATGAAGTGCAAGCTCAAAGAGAATAATTTAGGATAAACTAGTTATTTTGCAATGACAAGTTTAGGAAAATGTCAGGTACCAAAAGTCCCTGATCATCAAGCTCTGTAATTTGGATTAGAGGGTCATCTTCATTTTCTCTAATCTCACACATTTTAAGGGTCGTCAACCCTCTTGTTCACTAGGACCACCATATGCCGGAATTAGGCCGCCGTATCACTCCGACAAACTCCGAACAACTCCAAACGGCCACAACCCAACCTTAGTTGATGCACTCCTTTCTTTGAATAATTCTCATAGCCCACAACAACCACGAAGTGCAGGTCGACGTATAAGATGAGATTAAAACGAAGCTGATGTCTCTCCCAAGGGATGAAAGCAACTTAAACACTGGAAACTCAAGAAAGCAAGCACATAAAAGAAAGAATTTGCCCTTTCATAGTTAAATCCTCGGAAAGTGACGCTGCAGGCAACCTGCAAATGGTGTAACTGGAGGAGAGGTCACTGGAAAAAAAAAATAGAAACTCAAATCTCGTAAACTACCATGAACACCTATTGGTTACACCAATTTTAGAACTCTAATGACCCTCCACCGTAATATAGAACAGTTTTGCGACTTCTGCACCAAGGCCTAACCAGATCGCTGGGTCAACAAGAGCAAGCAGCAAAGGGTCAACTGAATTTCCCAATCTCCCTCTTCTTCTTGATGGCTTTTTGCCCATGGTAGATGAATGAATCCACTATTCCAGCAACTGTGAATATTCCTGAGCCACGTAAACCATATAAAAAACCGTTTTAGTCAATCAAAAAGCAATGACCAAAGAACTAATTTTTACCACCCAGCAGAAAAACAGAACTTGACATAATTTCACGTAGAAAATCTAAAATAAATTCGGAATTCCCTCCATGCTTTCTCACACATTATGTGCGTAAATCACCCAATGATAAGGCTCCGATTTTCCAATCTATTGCTCCTATTATTTTAGTAGTTGAAACCAGCAACCTTGTATGTTTTATACAAATGTGCTATCGGTGTCTCTTGCTGAAGCTACCAGCTCATAATTAGGGAGTCATGTTATGTTCAGATGCTGACCATGGAGGTCTATTTGAAAATGTCTCTAGAATAAAAGAAAATAAAGAAATTAATATAAAATGACAGAAAAAATAAAACTGGAATGGAAATTTGAATTTTAGCGAAACAAGCACCAGGAACCAAAAGTTATAACTTAAGAAAGGATCTCACTTTAGAAGGTAATATCAATATGGGCCTTGTTAACAAGTGAACTCTAGGGCCCTAGTCAAGTTAACGAAAAATGGAAACAACACTTCTAAGACATTTTGAAAAAGGAAGAACTACAGATTTCACTAAAGTCACTCACTTCAAATGGTAAAATAAATTTTCCAAAGCACATATAATAAGGCTTAACAAGTTCTACGGGGCACTCTTTTAACACTTCAAATAGGATAAAGTGTAATAGTTCCAAATAGTCGGATGGTAGTAAAAGTCAACAAATAGCAAATTAAAATTAGAGCAATCTATATTGTTTGCGCAGGCACATAGAAAAACCAATGTAATTGTGAAAAGCTGTTAAGACAAAATGCGATCAATCCCCAAAAATAATTCCCTCGAGTGCAATCTTTTCTCTCTAAACTAACTTTTCCCTTTACAACCTTGGGCCCAAAATGAAACATGAGTGCACGAGCGCATAGAGAGAGAGAGAGAGAGAGAGAGAGAGAGAGAGAGAGAGAGAGAGAGAGAGAGAGAGAGAGAGAGAGATCACCTCCAACTATAGCACAAATGTGGGTAATGAAGTGCAAAAATGGAATGTGCTCCTTTTTGAAGGTAACCTGCCGCATGATATTCTTAACAATGTTGAAACAATCATAACTAAGAAAAATGTAGACTTAATTGAAAACTTTGCACACTGATGCAACTGTTTTGTTTTGACAGTTTTTTTGGTATTTATATGACAATGTAATTTGCGTGGCAAAAACTATGCATCGAAATATACTTAGAGTGAAGCAAGACTATAATGGAAAGAGCAATAGAAACCATAACCAAATCTCTACGAAAAGTTTACTTAGTTCGACAGTCATGAAAGGCTTCCAATAAAATACAAGAATAGAAGACACTACCTTTATTGGAGAAAAATCATAGAAGAAAAATACTCCAGGAAGTAACTGAGGACGTCCCATCTCATTATTCCTACAATGCTCGGTGACAGAATACTGTGCAGAAACAACAATAGTGCATCAAGGCTTGTTCAACCAAACATTCCATCGGCAGAAAAGTATTCCTCCAATCTTTTAATATACCTGATTTGAGTTTACTGTTCGGCCTCTGATATCTTTATATATCGTGGGGACAACCTGCAGTGCAAAGTGATGCCGAGAAAATTGGTATTTAGGTTGCATGCTGATCAAGAAAAGTCAACCAATAAAGCCAAGGTGAACACAAAAAGAAAACTATAGCGGCGCTTATATATAGAAGAGAACAGGTTCCCTGTACTCTCTGGTAGATTCAGCAATGTCAGAATGCTTTCGTCACTACTAAAGCATACATATTGTGGAAAACAAAAGGAAAAGTAACGCATACCCAATAAAGTTGATGAACTGAAGACATGAAAATTTAAAATAAAAGCGAAAGAAAACAGAAATGAAGAAGCAACTAACTAAAGATTCAGCGAAGTTTTTTTCACAATTAATGGCTTAGAACTCATCTTAACCGCAGAACCATACTCATTTGTTTATTTCCATTATTTCTTACACACAAAAAGAGCATGAACTTATACCAACAAAAAGTCGGTTTACGACTCTCTACATGTTCCCAGGACCTTTTAATGTAAGATGTCATAATAGGATGAGTCTTATGTTTTGCCAAGTACATTCCCAGAGCTCATTGCTTTGCTGTACTTCATGTCCTGATTCAATTAACTCCTTTCTTCACTTAAGATGGTTTCTTTCAAAAGAAATATCTAGACTCGCTGTCAAACAAAATTGTTACAAATTCAAAAGAGTTGCTTTTTGAATTTTTTTTGTGAATCTGCTCTTTTGACCTCTGCAGTTGCTTCAATCACCATTTACGTCTTAATCAATGAGATGTACTATTGACAGCATGTCAAAAGAATTGCCTGCATCCATCGGTCATTAGTCGCTTACAATGCTTTTGTTGTCTCTTCCATAAGAAATTTCTTTATTTCCTTTTTGTGCTCAAAAGACCACACTACGTAGATCTAACAAAAAGGATATAGTAGAAATATGGACAAGAATAATCCCTAAGTTAAAACAGTCGTGCATAAATAGAGGATATTGATGATATGAATATACCAACCTTGATGAAGTACTGGTACATGCCATTTTGTGTTTCGTGCGCCCATTGTACCCTAAAATGGTAGCAAAATGTCAACAAAAAAATCGAGTTCAAGGATCATATAAACAGAAAATCCTCCCCAAATTACATCAGGTTAGCTTGATTTCCAGAAAACTGCTTTTTAATGATTGAACATTATTATAACGCATGTAGGATTCACTTGTACTCTAAGGCATTGGAGCTTGACAAAAGAAAAGTAGGGCCCTCTGTTTCTTGCTCAGTGGGTTTCTAGTAGTAATTTTGCTCAATTACCTTCACTCTCCTACGAATCAGATTCTTAAAACGGGAGAACAAATTAGGTCTTTCGACTTCCTTCTTCCTATCATACATAGCCAGTATGAAGATGAAACTGGACCTAGACAGACCAGATTAAGGACTGTAGCAACTATGCTAATAGTCCATGGTATAACAGGGTTTGGACTACAACTGCGAGATGTTGTAGCTTGAGTACTTGGCAATAGATATTTTAAAGCTGTGGTACCTTAAGACTGGATGAGGCAGCTTCTCAAAAGTTGAAACTGGACCCAGATAGACTAGATTAAGGACTATAGCAACTATGCTAACAGTCAATGGTATAACAGGGTTTGGACTACAACAGCGACATGTTGTAGCTTGAGTATGTGGCGATAGATACTTTTAAGCTGTGGTACCTTAAGACTGGATGAGGCAGCTTCTCAAAAGTTGTTGTAACTGCCATGGCTTGGGGGTGATGCAGCAATTAGGTGTTTTTAAACACATTATGAAAGTTGTGTCACCCCCTTTAGCTATAGCTGTTGCAGCCAAGCTGTACCAACAACCTCTTTTGGGGTTTAACCTTCTCAAGAGGAAAATTCTTCACAAGCAGCAACTATAGACTTTACTCGCCTCTTTTCCTAAGGAGACAATCCAAGAAGATGAGCTAATCCTTTTCTGATGCCAACAGAGTGGATAGATTATTCATATTCAAGGGTTTCACTTCACCTAGTGGTGGTTTTGACAAAAGACACATCAAGACAAAAGCATACAGGATATGACTGAAAAAGAGAAAGCTAGACAAGTAAATGGATGCTACGATGGGAAATTATAGCATCTTTACAATAAGGGGGTATACAAGGGGAAAGTAGTACAATAAAATAATTAACTGAACGTGTTGAAAGTTAGATCCTAAAGTTTGTATGACATAGAAATCTCCACACTAATTCCACTAAGAATCTGCAAAAGTTCCTCAGATGTCTTCAATTTATAACCCTAATATCTCGCCATGCGATAATTGCCCAAAAAAAAGTGTTTCTCAAAGTGTGGAGAGTTCCCTTTTCTTTAATTTTTGCTTTGGGTTGGGTGGGGTAAGGAGAAGGAAAAAATTACCCATCTAGAGGATTCACCGCACCAGGAAAGTAATCACCAAAACTTAAGCTGTTGATCTTGTGACTGATCTGATTCAAAATCCAGCATGAAAACAACATCGATCAGAACATTTGGATGATAAAGTACAAATACTGGATTAATTCCTCTAACTGAATAGCCCTGTGAGTGTAGAGTTGTACATTGTGGCTCTCTGCTTGGAAAGCAATCAAATCTTGCACGTTGAAATTTGATAAGTGAAAACTCTTCCCAGCTGCAAAATGAAAATTTCCAGCTACTTTATTAACCTCTAGAGATCCGTGGATATTACATCCTTCACCCGCTTCATCTTTTATTTTTTGGACAAAACCTTCTCGCTTACACTGATGGCAAAGAAAAAAAAAAGAACTTAGCAAGATATACATTATAAACTAGTTAAATATATGGGAGCAAAGTAGCTCTCCATACACTCAGGTTTGAGGAGGCATCAGGATGACAACACCAAATGTTTATTGGTTCTAAGCCTACATCATAAGGAATAAGAAAGCTTCAAAGCTTTCCAACCAAAAGCTTGGTCATTAGGTAGAAAAGGATGCACATATATAAATCTGGGATAAATTTCCTAAACAGGTGATGTGAAGTTAACTTTGACAAACTTTCTCACGTGCAAACCAAATGAAGAGCATTACATGAAACTGAAGAAGGGGAAACGAGACCAAAAAAATCCACACACAGAAGTAAAATCTGATTTGGGTGAAGAAATTGGAACTTGGCTCTGATGGAAGGATGTTCCAACTCAAAAGTTGACTTAAGTTTAGAGAATAAGTGGCTGTCTGATGCAATTAATGCAAAGACATTGTTCTTGCCTTCTCATTTCTACTGCTAATCGGACAGCGCTATCATTAGTCAGATGACATGTTAAATTTTTCCCTTTTAATTTTGGTACAAACTCTTTTGAGATTCTGTATCCCATATTAAACAAGCCTCTGGAAAAATGAGCTAGGCAAGGCAAGGAAATTAATGATTTTGCAGATATCAACAAATTCTTCGCCAACTATAGAATTTGTCAGAGGTGAAAAAATATCTTATTGTCTATAATTCAAGGGGCGGTGGTTCACACATACTCAGCCCTACATTTGTACAAGGGATATTCATAACTGCCATTTGTAATTCCAAAAGAAACTTCACATAAACTCGTACCATGTTACAAACATCTGACCCACAAAAAGAGTATTTCCTTGGCATGCCACTGGCACTCAATGTTCAAACAGGCGATCAGCAATTTGAGAATAGCAAGCAAATCTTCAATCTATCTTTTACTAGACCGACTAGCACTTGGAGCAGCCAAATCGGAGTTATAAAAGCATGGGCTATTCACATAGTATTGCTGTGTCTGCCCAAATTTCACATGGCCTGTTGCAGTGATGTAAGTGTGAATAAACCTGGTTCCCAATGTAAAAGAAATAAAACCTACATTTCTTGAGTTTCAAGAGACAAACAATTTCAGGGGTCTCTTTACCAAAAAAAAAAAAACAATTTCAGGGGTCTTATAGGAAATTCAGGCAGAAATACCATGGAGAAAGTGAATGGCTGAACAGCCCCACGAAAGACATAGTCATCTGCTAAGGCATGGCTTGTTCATAATATGTGGAGCAACCATGATTCTACTATCAAACCAAAATCCAGATAAACACTGAGACCAGAGTCTTAACCCTTCATTAAGATATACTGGAAGAAGGTTATCATATCATAGAAAATTATTCAAAAACAAAACTATTAAGCGAGCGAATGACAAGCTATCCAATCTGGAGTAGTAAACCATGGAATTTCCCCTATTGAATACATGAAATGAGGGCTTCTTATACATTACAGAGCAACGTCAAAAGTAGAAACCAAAACCAAGACAATAAAAAAAAATCGAACTAAAAAGACATAATTGTTACAGAGCTCCTCAATATGTAACGAGTTTCTCATAACTATAAACCTTTCTTCTCTGTGAACCTCCCAATCAGAGGACTATCTGTGAACCTTCTATTTGTGACCAGGAAGTTCCTAACATTTAAGCAACTCGTGTGAAATTCCAGCTTTTCACTCAGTTTGCATAAACACAAAAAATAATGGATTAGGCACGCTGTTTCATTTGGGTGTTCCCTGACTTCCAATATTACTGCACTACATACACTTTTCCTGCACAACTTAGTTTCCAGAAAGGGAGGGCCGAGCGGAAGGAGGACGCTGGGTGGCAGCGATGGCACCCCTCGTGAACCAGCAAAAGGGTCAGGCGCAACACCCAAATCAAGAACCCTCACATGTCATTGAACTTCAATTGAACATAGAGTCTCGCGAGGAAATTGACCGTCTAGGGTTTTTGTCCGTTTGAATCATCAAAAGCTTGTTTTCCGATTCGAAAACCTTCCATTCGTAATAGGTGACAAAAAAGAACAAAGGAGCCAACTCCTATGCATGCTAATGTTCTCGACATGGAGTGTGTTAATACATCTTTTGTTTTCGTTAAGTAAAATGACACGGATACTTCATGAACTTTAATCCAATATGCAGCGTCGTTATAAACTTTCAATTTATTTAATACGATCCTTAAACTTTATCTCAATGTGCAATGTGATCTCTGAAATTTTGGTAGATATTTAATCTAATTCCTAAACTATATAAAAATATCCAATGTTACGATTTCACTAATTCAAGATAACGAAATTTTCTGATTTAGCTTTCAATATGGTAAGTTCGAATGGTGGACAAAAAGATAACTTTACACATGGATTATTCACTTAAGATATTCAACACAAATGAAGATATAATAATCCACGTAATCGAATAATGTAGATAATAACTTTTCCAAATTGAACAAATTAAAATGATTATTATATTTTAATTTGAATTGAATATCTTATGTGGATAATTTACGTATAACTTTTCTTTGTCCATCGTCTAGACTTATCAGATTGAAAGCCAAATCAATAAATATCGTTAAACTCGAATTAATGAAAAGACAACAATAAATATTTTCATAGAGTCAAGGACTAGATCGAACATTCACTAAAAGTATATAGACCACATTAAACAAATTAAAAGTTCAAAGACGACATTGCACATCACATCGAGGCTAAAGTTGAGGGATCGCACTGAACAAATAAAAAGTAGCATTGTACATTGAGTCAACATTGCTAGTGGTCTGCCCTAAGAATCAATCAAGGTTGATACTTTAATATTCGTTGTGGATTAGGTTGTGTCGGAAATCGACATTCACTATACTTAGGTAGTCATAATGTCTTGCTAGAGACCTCTTATGACTTGTGGGCCAAAAAAAGTTTTGAGCACACTGCTAATGTTTTGTGAACCTACATGGTCGCACATAATAGCAAACAGACTTAATATTTTCTGTGCGCCTTGATCTACTTAAGAGATAGATTTTAATTTATTCTCTTATTTAAATTATCTATGTGGTCGTGCGCGTTATGAGATAACGATTAAACGTACGATTAAATGTGGACGGTTTGACGGGCCCAAATCGCCCGGCCCACTTCTTTTAATTCTACTGGATAATGAGGCTGTATAAATAGATAGAGAATCGTTCTCTGTCTAGGGTTTTTCGATATAGTATCGAAAATAAAAAAGGCGTCGAAGAATAGAAACTTCAAGATCTTTCGCTAGCACGTGGATCGTTGGAGAATTTCGTTCGTGTGTGTGGATACCGGTAGAGGCGCAACACTTGGAGCGCTAATCCAGACACAATCGGTTGCCAATTTATCTTCGATTTGCAAAATGCACGTTTCGAAATTCCTTTTTGATTTCAATATACGCATGGATCTTGTCTAGGATTCTATATTCCGCTGCGTTGTTTTTCGTTGATGAACCCTATACATCTAGGAACCATTTGTGAAATCATCCCTTTTCTCTATAAGTTTCAAGCAGATCCTGGACTTTTTGGGACCGGCTAGAACTAAAAAAACGGATAATGAGACAAATGATCCATGAACTTTAGCTCTATATGTAAAATGATCCATGAACTTTAATTCAATATGCAATATGGTATGTGAACTTTTAATTTGTTCAATGCGGTCCCTGAACTTTTGATACATGTTTAAACGTGTGCATGAACTATACGAAAATGTTCAATATTGTCCCTGAACGAAGGGACAATATTGAATATTTTTGTATAGTCCAGGGACTAAATGGATCTTATTGAACAAATTAAATATTCATGGGTTACATTACACATTAAGTTAACATTTAGGGACCACATTATATATCGAGTTAAAGTTCAGGAACAATGTTAAATAAATTGAAAATTCAAAAATTACGTTGTACATTACGTTACGTTAAAGTTTATAAATTATTTTTGTCACCTGGCCCGA
Organism: Syzygium jambos; assembly: GCA_031216235.1. Taxonomy (NCBI): domain Eukaryota; kingdom Viridiplantae; phylum Streptophyta; class Magnoliopsida; order Myrtales; family Myrtaceae; genus Syzygium; species Syzygium jambos. The sequence continues at coordinate 5,263,626 of CM062226.1, read as the reverse complement.
AAAACGTCGATCCGGGCTGTGCGGGCTTTCGTGGTGTGGGACAATCTTGGCACCGTCGCCTGTTTTCCACGAAGGATCTTGGACACCTTGTCTGCCCAAGAGCCAGCAGGAAACAGCGACAACTCGCAGCTTCAAGAACCCTACCCCCAATCTCTCATCGGCACGCACGCACGCGCGCGCGCACGCTCGCTTCGCAATCTTTCGCAGCAGTCAGTCACGCCCGAATCCCGCAAATCCTGCGGCAGCAGCACAGCATCACAGCGGCAGCAGCAACAACGACAACTCACTCGCCCCCACCTCCACCCTTCTCGGGACCCCGCGACGACGACGACCCACCAGTGCAGTGCAGTGCAGTGCAGCGACCCTCTTCCGATACGCGCCTCTCCGCCCTCGGGGCTTTCGTAAATCACTTTGGTTCGGCTTTGAATCTCTGTCCCCCCGCGCCTGCACCACCCTTTTGACCCAAGAAAGTGCTCGGCGAGAGGGCGGAGAAGAGCCATGCCGGGCGAGAGGGACGTTAAGAAGAAGGCCAAGAAGAAGAAGCGCGGAGGCAGCAAGAGGAAGATGACGGTCGAGCAGGCGCTCGCCTTCAAGTCCGTGAGCGAGTGGGTCTTCTTGGATTCGCAGTCGTCGTCGTCGTTGAGCGAGTGGGTCGACGACTTCGGGGTTCAGAAGAGTGCCCGGCAGGGGGTGGTCTTCGAGCTGCACTGCCACTCCAAGTGCAGCGATGGCTACTTGTCTCCTTCCAAGCTCGTTGAGCGAGCTCATGCCAATGGGGTCAGTGTTTTTTGCCTTGAATGTTTTGTTTTCTTTAGCCCTTCTTTTTGTGCAATCTCTGAAGGGATGCTTTTGGGGATTGGGATGTTTTTATAAGGTTATTCTATCTAAAAATCTGAAGTTGTGTGTTCATCCGAAAAAAGTGTAAGAGGAACAGAGGAATGTGTAGATTGGTGTTCTTAAGATTTGGTAGGTTGGAATTATATCAGGAAGGGTCAGCACCACTTTCACTATGGGTGATGGGAGAAAAGCTATGTTCTGGTTTTGGTAGACGGCGTAATTTCCAGCATTTAAAAACCCTCTTTTAGACTGGTTCCTTATTTCTTTCTATAAAGATGGGATTGGAGCCAATGTTCCTAAGGTGAAATGACGGATGTTTGCTTTGGGTCCAAAGTTTTTCACTGTTCCGGGATCTTTAAGAGTTCCACATTTCAACTTACTTAGAAGTTGAATGGATTCAGAATCCAGGGTGCTAATAAAGAGAAGCTGATATGAAATCTAAGAAAAGGTGTGTGTTTACTTTCTGGCCGTTTTCGAGGTTTTTGAAGTTTCATGCAATTCCAACTTCCTTAAGAGCAGATCAGAAAGTTTTTTATTCCCTTCTATAGTTAACTTTACTCCTCCATGTTATCAGATACATTTATTAATATATATAAGAGGAAGGTGATTATAGTTGGATGTTATTCCAACTGTAGAAGAGATTGTGAGTCAGTTAATCACCTATGCCTCACTATCGTTGCCATTCGGCTTTGGTATTCAGAACCAACAAATTCTATTCTGATTTTGATCATGCCGAAGTTAGTTACAGGCTCATGCAAAAGCTTGAGGTGTGGGGGGGGGGGATTGGTGGTAATAAGAGATTCGAGGATTTTAAATATGGAAGTTGTAATTATTGAATAAACTTAACTTTGTTAACTTCCAAAGCCATCACCTAATTTGTGGGAGAGGACTTTGGCTCTCTTTTGCAATTTTTTGTAATTGTTCTTTTTGTTCCACTTAAAATCTTACTAGCTTTATGTTTTATTAGCTTCTCTGCATTCTGTAGACATCCAGTGTGTAGTAAGGTCCTCTTATCATGAAAACAGAAAAGAGAGCTTAATTAAAGATGACTCGCGAGCAACTCTCAAGGCTTGACTTGTATTACTGATGTTTATATTTTCTGTGGATGCGTTTAGCTGTTGCTTCTGCTGTTGATGCTCTTTGGGTAGCACAAGTTAATTCGTACAATGTACTCGTAACAGGTGAAAGTTCTTGCTCTGACAGATCATGACACTTTATCGGGTGTCCCCGAAGCTCTGGAAGCAGCTCGAAAATTTGGCATTAAGATTATTCCGGGCGTTGAAATCAGCACCATATTCAATTCAAGGTGCTACTCCTGCTTTCTGACTTAAGGTTGATGGAAAGTTTGAGGGGACATCTATTTGATAGATCTACATAATGATTAATTTTGGTGCATTGTAATAAGAGCAGACAAATCTTGCCAATGATTACTGAACTTTTTACTTTATTTATTTAGTAGTTAGTGTTGCTTGCCATCACATTTGAGATTATAATCCATTGGTTACTTGTTGGTTGTAATTCTGATAAAGCTATAACGATCATTGCCTTTTGTTGATGCAATTTTCATTTTTTTGTTTCTTTAATCTGACATCTGGGTGATGAAATCTATAGGGAAGAGTCATCTATGGAGGAACCAGTGCACATTCTTGCTTATTACAGTAGCTGTGGACCCACAAGGCCTGAGGAGTTGGAAAAAGTCTTGGGTAACATAAGGGATGGTCGATTTCTCCGGGCAAAGAACATGGTTACAAAGCTGAATAAGCTTAAGCTACCTCTGAAGTGGGAGCATGTTGCTAGGATTGCTGGCAAGGATGTTGCTCCAGGAAGACTGCACGTGGCTCGTGCTTTGGTTGAAGCAGGTCATGTGGAGAATCTAAAACAAGCATTTGCACGATACCTTTTTGACGGCGGACCCGCTTATGCCGTGTAATTTTCTTTTGATTAATATTGTTTTTTTGAGAGGCAAGTGCCTTGCAGTTAGCAGACATTAAAGTATGATTGTGTTTTTATCTTCTCAGAGGTAGCGAACCCCCTGCTGAAGAAACCGTGCAACTAATATCTGATACGGGGGGTGTAGCTGTGCTTGCTCATCCATGGGCACTGAAAAACCCTGTGGCAATTATTAAAAGTTTGAAGGATGCCGGTCTTCATGGAGTGGAAGTCTATAGAAGCGATGGCAAATTGGCAGGTAAATATATGGAGTTTTTAAACCATTAATGGCATATTATGTCTCAGTTTCTGGTTTATGCCTTTAGATGATATTGGTGTTATGAATTATTCAACCAGTTTGCCATTTTTCAGATAAGTCAGTATGACATTTGGTTGTTATCCCAATGTGTGTTAAAATTGATGCACGTCAATGTCTAGAGTTTGAAACTGTTGAGACTGTGGGACTAGTTTTGAATTTTGTTCATGCAATTTACGTGTTCTTAGCTAAAGTTGGTAATAACATATTAGTAGCTTTGCATGTATATATTATTGATTGACTCTGTTTATTGAACAGCATACAGTGACCTCGCGGATGCTTATGGTCTCTTGAAGATTGGGGGATCTGATTATCATGGAAGAGGGGGACATAGCGAATCTGATATTGGAAGTGTTAATCTTCCTGTTCTTGCCTTGCACGACTTTCTGACGGTAGCGCGACCGATTTGGTGCGGGGCCACAAAAGACATGCTCCAATCATATGCCAATGAACCCTCCGATGCAAATTTGGCAAGGATTACAAGATTCTCAAAAATCAGGATTCCAAAAGGAAGTTTGCCTCCAAGTCAAGGGGAAGACTTGATCGACAGGTGCCTATCATCATGGTTAACAGTTGATGAAAGGCGAAACGTGGAGTTTCAGGACATTATATCTAGGATTTCAAATACTTCAATCAAACAGGCGTCTGCGGAGGTGATTGTTGAGAAAAATTAGGCTGGTTTTTGGTAGACGTAGCGTCATCAGTGAGCAATTGAATTTTACAGGATTTACATTCTTTTTCCTTTGGGATTTATGCAATCAAATATTATTTTTCTGAAGGTGCAGATCAATTTACAATTTTTTCCCTCCATTGGTCGCAATTACAGAAAGATGTTTAGTGCAGTTTTTATTTGGAATAAACTTATCTTGATTCGTTGGTAAGTCACAGGTAAATTGCTGGCATGGCCATTGTGCAGCCTGGTCATACACCCATCAGTTAGGTTGCCGCGTTAACATAGGGATGCTAGCATGACGGTGCAATCACTTTCGTGTAGTAACGGTGTTAGGAGAACCACTATTTTTCACGGAGTGAGCAATCACTTTTGTGCTGATTTATTTAAAATCAAGATCGTAAAAGAGAGAGGAGATTTATTTACATTTTTAGATATTGATGCAAGGATTTCATAAATGACATACTTTAACCAAAGTTATTCCCCGTTTCCCCCTGTTTGTGTTCTTATACTGTACATGCATGGAGGGAAACTGTAGTGCCTATAAACAATACGGCTTCGCACGTGCTGGCTATAAATAAAAAAAAAAAAAGCCCACGACAACTAAGATTGCAGTAGGTATCGGTTGGTGCAAAACAAAAATTAATACTCCACCATTTAGAACATATTCCACCATTTGCGGTTTTCCATTCTCTTTGCGAGTTCACTCGCCATGGAGGCAAAGTCTTCAGCTCCACTCTGCAACTCTTCAGTTCGTCTGCTAATCCTCTGTTAAAGATGGCGACAAAGTCACATTCGCTCCAAAGGTAAAAGACTCCTACCATATATAGGGACTCTGTCTAGAGGAACGTATTGCAGAGACAGGTGACAAGAAAATTTGATTCTGAAGCCAACTCAAAACCAAATCCTCTAAGTATTTTAACTGTTCCATTGACAATTCTCCAATTCAACATTCCACTATCTACTCTTTGGCCCATTAAGCTTTTAACAGTTTTCAAGGTGATCTAGGATTATTCTACACTCTTCTACAGTATACTTAGGGTCCTTCGTGCGAAACAACATCATTATGCATCCTGGGACAACCACATCTGAAAAGTTAAACAGCGAGAATCACTTGTCCCTAAACATTTAAGAAAAAGTAGATGGCTAATTTAGCAATAATCATTTTTTTTTGGGTAAAGCTAATTTAGCAATAATCATTCACACCTACAGTTATCAACATGCAGAGTGGAGGATTATAGGTGAAAGCTCAAAAGGGGGGACGCGGATTAGCGGGAGATAAGGATAGGGAGAGCAAAGAAAAGTTCCTCCTCAATACTATATGTTTCAAAATGAAAAATAATAGGTCTCCTCAACCTTAAATTGCTTCTCAAAAGGGATTTATCCAACTTATGAATATAGACACGAAAAGAAAGAAACAAAGATCCTACCTCAAGTTTCTCTTGGCGTTGGACAAGTTTGTCCCGAGCTTGTGATGCTGCTGAAGAGGCATCCTGAAATAGACCCACTGTAAGTTATGTAAAGTATTAGAGGATTGAGATAATCTAGAGCGCCAACTCAAATCATTTTACCCCTGTTTTCCTATATTTGGCAATAATTTCTTCACGAGTTCTGGGTCTTGGGTTTGTATCAGCACTAGCACCCTCAAATAATCTTTCCCTCTCCCCCTTTCTTTCTGCAAAGCAAAAATGGTACCATAAAAACTGCCTTCAAATACATAGAACTATTGTAGCTTAAAGAAATTATGTTCTACCACTTTCATCATGCTTGGTTTGATGAGATGATGATGAGACAGTCACGGGTTCATCAATTTCAATATCATCTGCAATAATAAGTTGAATGTCAAGGAGGAGGGGCAAAGAAAGGTAAATCGAGCTAGGAATGAGGTGAAAGTGAGATCTCTGACCTATACTAAGCTCAATGACTTCATCATGAGCGGTTGGATTTGGAATGGAAGTCTTCAACATTAGAGGCTCAGAAAATATGCTTTCGAGAAGCGAAGGATCATTTGAACCCGCTTCACTAAGATACGAATTATCGTCAACTTCACCTGCTTTGAAGCCCTTAATGATTCCGCCAAAAGCCCCCCGACCAGCAGTTTCCTGCAGCTATAGTTCTTAGATTCAGATGTATTCATTTTTTAAGCAACAGAGAAGTAAACTAAAGGCAACCTGCAGTTTCTTCTGATTTGGAGACAAATTTGTGCTTGCACCTACAGCAGCTGCGACGACTTCGTCATGGAGGCAAGGCAAGGAATCAGGAATCCTACAAGATCACAAGAATGCTTACTCTCATCCAATGAGTTCATTTTGGAATTTAAGTTCGGAATTGTACAGAAGGAGATTGTGTACGTCAGACTGTAATACAGATTGATTTCTGTGATCCCCAAGTCACAAACTAAAAACTTAAGTGGGTGCACACATCCACACCTCTGTGCAAGAGAGAGAGAGAGAGAGAGAGAGACCTCCAGTCATTTTCATGGGCTGATATAGATACGAATGCAAACTCACAACCGTTGACCTAGAAAAAAGAAAAATGTCATCATGAGCGAAGAACCATCAAGATCATTTCAAACCTACTTCTTCCTTTTGAAGCATCTGCTTACTCCATCTAAGGTTGTTTGTCATTGTGCAGTACCTAGATAGGATTGATCAGATTCCTGGGATAAATCATGTAAAGTTTCGTCACCTTAAGCTTTCCCTTGAAAACTATCTCACCATCTATAAATATCCATTTTACGATTGGAAAAGTAGCTCTTACAAATTTTAAAAGCTCCATACTCCGGTTCAATAAAAGATCTTAGTGTGTATTATATCCAGATCTTGTTGAAGATAGAAATGAGAGTTCCGATGATGACGAATTCTTTCTCCCCTTTCAAAGGAACTAGGTGAAGAAAAATCATAATTCTGTACCTGGTAATGATATTAAAAAAGAATTAGCAAGTCATATTCTAAACTCCAGAAAAGAACTGACCAGGGCAATTTTCCCATTGCCACAGGGGGACATCATTTTATCCATGTTGGTCTTAAAGTTCCACCTCAGAATGGACATCAAAGAGCTTTCTGCCAACACTTCCAAATTTAACAAAGACCTGTCCATAAATGATCATTTCCATCAGAAAATTCTCATCACCGGAGATTCTTTGTCCAAACATACTACCAAATAGAAACTATACAGAGGCAAAGCAATTCATAACTCAGCAACCACTACTGCTGGTCAAGATTGTCCACCTTACGGCAGATTCCCAAGCAGTAATATGAAGGGAGGAATACAAATAGTCACCTTACCTTATTTCAATATCTCCAGTCTGATAAAATATTACTAATCCAGAATCTCTCTCATCTATTTTCAGGACTGTTGTCCAACAACATGGTTTTGCAAGGTTGACTTGTTGAATGAAGTTATTGTCAATCTTCAAGACAGCCAGTTAACAAACTTACACATTAAAGAGCATTACAGGAGGTGATGATAACTTAAAAAAAAGATTGCACCTCAGTAGCAGATGTCAAAGGATGTAAGCTTATCATATCTTCACAGCAGAGTAAAACACACAATTTTGTTTCCAGTCCAAGAGGGGTAGCTTGAGAGCAGGCTGCTGATTCAGATATTAGGGGATTACTTCCCTGGTCAAACTTAGAACCGGCATTTCCCTCTTTGGCTTCACCATCCTCTGACAAGTTCACCGGATGAGAGTCAAGAGAGACTTCAGAAACAAGATCACTGCTTTCTGTGTTCAAAGTTGAAACAACTTTAAAAAAATTGCCACTAAAGAATTGCCAAAAGTTAATCCTCTTCACAAATAAAAATTCTTGCCTATTATATGCAGAGATATAGCAGTGTGGTTATTTCCAGAGTGGAAGGACTGAGAGCCGATGATATCACCGTTGGAACTATCCAACATTGCAACATGGGCATTTTTAGTCAATATGAATATTGGTGGCTCTTCAGGATTTCTTAGACCTCCGCATTCAGATTCACTTGGGCCGTTTACCAAATTGCTACATTCTGCAAACGAACTCACAACTAGAGAAATGACTGGGGAACTTGAGTCTGATGCCCTGTCCGTGACATACAGAACTGACATAGTGCTAGTATCAAACACTGCCACCTGAAAACCAAGATGGAAAAATCAAAGATTGAACCCAATGGATGTAAAAGATGGCAATATAATCAACGGCTCAATTGATGATCCTCACCTGGCCACATTCAGATCCAACAACAAGCTTGGTTCCAGAATTTCCAAATTTTAGAGTGCCAATGGGAGAATTGAGAAAGAAAATATAGCTATGCACTGTGGCCCATCCTCTTGGACTAAATTTTGAACTGCACGAAAGATGCAGACCATCACACACACAATAACATTCAAATGAGTACCAACACCTTAGCTCAGCCAGTTAGACGGATATCAGTAAAAGCAAACAGCTACTGCCAACTGGGGGCATGTATACTTAGAGTCCACAGATATTGCATGCTTTCATAAGTTAAGACTAGAGAGTTACTTCTCAAAGAGCACTCTCCATCTTTCAAAATAGATAATGTTGTGAATCAAAACCTCCGATAGAATAGTCAATATGTGAGATGGCCATGTGCCTTCTGAGAAAATTCTTATTAGAAAGGTCATGCACACCCCATCACCAACTTTTGCTAATCTCAGGGCAGGAAAATTGTTGAAATGTCTTTGGGACGCTTCCAGACCAAATCTAATTGCTTAGTGCCTTCACAAAAGGGTAAAAAAATTTGCTGCATGGTTCCTTCAACCTGTTTCATACACCTCCAAATTCCATGACTCCTTTATTTAGTGTCTAGTCATGAAACTTTCTTTAAGAAACATTCCAAGCGTTCACATAGATCCAAACTGTTTAACAAGTCACAAGTACTTTAATATCATACCTTTATTCTCTGTTTCTGTCACAATGTGCAGGGTTGTTTCTTCTGAACTACTAATCAACTTGTACAGAAAAACCTACGCAATCACAATTGGAGAAAAGAGATTCAGTGTACTGTTAACATATGGTTGTGGAAACATCATGCAACTAATTTATAACTCTTACAAGACCGCACTCATTTCCGACAGCCAAACTTAAAGTGGTTGAGCAAAAATCTATGGCTGACACTGCTGCATTTGCACCCGGAATCATGATATCTTGCACCTGCACAATACATTATATTGCTGTTTACTCACCCCCCAAAAAGAAAAAATGATATCGCCAAATGAAGAATTGCCTTTGCAGAAAGGCTAGACTGCCAGTAGCTGAGAAAGTAATGGAAGTAAGAAAGGCGAGCAGTCTATGACAGTTGGTGATTTAGGGATACTGCATTGAGACACATACCCGCGGATCTAGAACATAGATCAGTGACAGAGTTGGACATGTTGCGTCCCACATTCGAACCGATCCATCTCGATAACCTGCTACATAGATCCTCTCAACTTGATTCACTTCTGAAAGGTGAAGTCGACTAGGGACCCCGCCGGTTAAAGGCCACTCAGTATGGCCGGTTGGAACATTGTCCTTCACGTGATGTTTTGCAGCTGCAACTATCTAGTTAAGGGAGAAGACCTAGATTGATAACTATTGTTGACAGAATATTAAAATTTCCATGAAAGCTGTATAATGGACCCCTGAGGAGTCAGAAAGAGGCCAGAAATAAGCCATACCTTTGAAAAATCTCCAGAAAACGTCCCATCAGCATGTACAAAACCAAGGTGACTCACAGTCATTTGTGGTTCCACAGTAGGTATGACCATTGGATATGGCAATGGAGAAACAGTAGCTCTTGTGTCCTGCTGAGACATTGAGGCAGTGAGACAGCCTTCATCATAGACATGCAGTTGTCCTGGATTCGTTAATACAATGAGGGACATAGTGTAAACTCCACCAATTGGACTTAAAGTAGGTAACAACACCATATCAGCATAAGAACCATTAAGCCTGAGGTCCACACGGCCAATGCATTTCACTTCTTCAATCCCAGAAGCCCATTTAAGACTCAGAATCTGCAAAATTCGGTGAAACAATGATATAAGACCTAGTTAATTGGTGCTATATAAACAACAATCTATGCATTACTGACACCTTCCACTAAGCGTTGATCATATATTTCCCATTATAAAAGCAAAATAGACTAAATTTGCATTTTCAAACAGCCGAAGAGCTATTACAGGTAAAAAAACAGCTGGAAAGCAGGAAAACTAACCTGTACCGTGGTAAAAGAAATCAATCGGCAATTTTTAATCTTTTTACTTTTCCCATTCTAGTGACATTAAACTTTAGTGGCCATCATTACTTTGCAAAATGGAAAGATTTCATCATAGTGAGATAGATCATTCGCCTAATCACACTATTGTGGTGAGTTGCGCAATTGTTGATAGCAAACACAAATTTTCCTATGAAGCTTGATGATTAAAGGGTGCAACAATATGGATTAAAAGCTGACCGTCAACACTTCTTCTGAACCGATTTCGTCACCGCCATAGACAAAAATTTGGCCACCATGACCATTCCAAGATCTACTGGCAGACCAGTGTAACACAATGACCAGAAGTCTTCTGTCAGCAGATGCTATCTGAAGCTTGACAACATCATTAGACACTTTTCCACCATGCTGATTTCTGGAGACAGCTGTAGACATGTTCCACAACAATATATCCCCATCGACATAACCAACAGCCAGAACAGACCCATCCGCAGAGAGCCAACAAAGAGAGCTTATCTCTTTGTCCATCTGTTCACTGTCAGAGATATCCTCGGAAAGCTCATTTCTTGCTACTTTTGGCAAGGTGATCACTGTTTCCTCTTTCAATTGGAGATCTTTTTGGCCTCTTACTAAGACAGGCTGATTTGCAGAAATATCCCAGAGTACAATCAACCCATTGTCATATGCAATTAACAGCCTGCAAGCAATCCAATCTCTTTATTAGCATTAATTAACCCGGGACACAGCATATGCTAGAGGGCAGTGTATAAACCTCGCGCAGTCGTACATCCCGCTACTTAAAGTAACCATCAGTTCATTTAGAAAGATAACAGTCTCAGCTGTTGACCTAGCTTAATATCTAGTTAAAATATGGAAAAAAGAATATAAAACAATTTGAAGCATTTGTACTGCAGTATATGCACGATCACATTAACTTATGTACTGGCTAAGTTGTCATCCTGTCCAGGGGTATCCGTGCACAACAGGAATAATAATCCCCAGTTCTTTCACCTATCATGGGGCCTACATTCCAAATAAACCAAGCCACCAGCTCAATGTACCATCCCCTAATCTTATAACTTCAGCATATGTAGCAAAGTTGCACTCAAAAGCTAGAAGTTGGTTGTTTTAAATTCAGATTGACATTGTCAGAAAGAAAATGAAACATAGTTTATTAGGCCATCCACAATGAAGCACTCCAGGCCAGAAGTCATTTAACGAAGTTCATTTCAGCAAAAAGTTAAACAAATGGTAAACCTATGAAGGCCCCTGGGAAAATGGGTGCTCTCATCAGGATCATCCAAAGACAAGTCGCCAATCTAAAAACCGTAATCATTAATTTGGCCACCATCGAGTTTTCATTTTGCGAGACATCTTTGATATGACTTACAAAGTGAACAAATTACATGGCATTGGACAAACTATATAATCAGGCTAAGCTATCAAATAAAAAAACTGTGAGGAGAATAGAGTGTATTTCATCGTACCTATTTCCTAGGGAATGAGGTTGTGTAAGAACCCCCACAACAGACTGTTGATGAGGCACAGAAATTGCAGCTGCTTCTGGAAGCCGGACAGGAAATTGGAATTAATAACTACAGCTAAATAACTATAGGGACACATCATCATCAAAACGTAAATAGTCACTATAATTCCATATATACATAGCCAGGTCAACTGTTTTCAATAATCATATATAGAAGGAAGTACTACATAAATCACAATAATATGGCAGAAACCATGTTTTTATCCCTACATGAAGAAAAATGCTTAGTTATATTTATCTTTGTGTCGGTGAAATAATTCATCAAACAGTAGACTAGATATTTTCTTTTGACACAGATTTGGAGAAAATGCTGTTTAATATGAAGGGAAAAGGCATCTTAGCAATCCATTTGCACCATGTCGATATGAGATGAGGTTAGACAAAGCAGTATAACTGTTTAACAGTTAGCTACATGCTTCAAGTTTACTTCATGCAAGAATCAAACTTTCATATCATTGAGCTAAAGTCCATGCCAGAAAGTAGAAACCAAAACCTTGAGCTTATCAGTTTCCAAAATGGCCCAGATCAACTGGACAGTCCATACATGCGAAGCTACCAAGATTCAAAATAATGCCAATGCAGTGAGTTCATCAACTCCGTTTGATGCTAAAAGAAATGCAAAGACAAGTTGAGTAGGAAACGAAGTAGCATGGATTTGTTAGACCATTTACAAGTGAATGTATCGAAAGATTACCGGCAACTGAATCTGCTGGAATAAGGTAAGGAAGTTGAACAATCTGTCTTTGGCCTGCATCACATTTTAGCACAAACACCATACCGTTCTCATCCCCAATATACCTGAACAGAAGATCAGATCTCATGGGTCTGATAGGCTCCAGATAAAGGAAAATAACTGAAAATGGAATGTTTCCAGAGATTGTAATTTGTACATGTATCCAGTCCCCTGAATCACTGAAAAGGCAGTTATATTTGATTCCCACTGTAAAGTACAAGCAACATTCCTATACTTTATGTCCCAAACCTGCCAATGTCAACAGTCTATTAAGCCAGTCAAGACAAAATTCAAAAAGTGTCAACAATTATGCTGAGAAAATGTAAAAAGAGAAAGGCAAACAGCAATTCATCAGAAAGAAGGTAACACCAGATAAGAATTTGATTTATTGGAATTAAAAGATCACATGGACTTAAGAGTTTAAACCTGTATGTCGTTGTCAGTGGATATACTGACTAGGAAACCTTGATTTTGCAGGAACTGTTGAAAAACATAATAATGTTAGCTGGTAAGAATCAACTTTGCAAATGAATGGCAATGGATTTTGTAGAGATAAGAGAACTTCATCTTTTTATACTTCATCAGAATGATGTACTTCACCAGAGTTACTTCTAAACACCGTAAACATGCAAATGAAGATAATAAATACTCCATCAGAGAAAAATTGACAGACCTCTAAGTGCTTAAATGGCAACTGCTTTGCAGATACAAATAAAGCTTCCATATTATCACCCCCAATCACTTTGATCCGACCATCCCTGCAGTTGAATGAATTGAATCAGGGTCAAAAGTGGGTAGAGTCGCATGACCTAGCAACCTGTTTTGCTATAGGCGCTTGGAGGGTACGACCACAATTTTTTGCAGAGAGACAATGGTCAAACACTTGCGGAGGATTAACAATTACAGAATGATTCTTTGACGGAATAAATAAAAGATAAACACAGTTTCATCTCGCCTTGAGATTAATTTACGTAGTCAACAGGACATCCAACTCACAAAGTTCCTATTGCCAAAAGGCTCTGAATGGGATCGACAGCCATAATAGATGAAGTAGAAGGAATGCCATAGTGAACTGTAACACGAGGATTCAAATCCATAGATGTCAAGCCTCCAAGTGGCACATTAATCTGCAAAAGGGAAAGCAGTAATGGAAACGACTGATCAGATTTCCACATAGAAGATCACTGCACTACATACACTTTTCATGCACAACTTAGTTTCCAATACAATGCTTGACATAGATGAGTCAATGCTTGAACTATTGAGATAAATGTCATCAAGGATGAAAAGACCACTCAAGAGTAACAGATCTCTAGAACCTAAGTTCACCATTTTTCTAAATTTTGGATAGGTAAAAGTAACTTAACTATAGGGCACCGAGAAGGTGCAAATTGATATACAAAAAGAGCTCTATTACAAGACAAACGTATACTACGTTCAGCAATTAAAATTAGAAAATTGGTTTATCATCAGCATAAGAGCAAACTATCCATGTACGGTCAAAAGCGACAGATCTGATCCTCTAGTGCACAGAACCACTCTCTAAAGCCATTTAATATTATGTGATCTCTTGACAGATGGAGAAGCTAGGGGATAGATAGTATGCGTAAAATGAATCGCATAATTCATTCCCACTTATTTTTTTGATGTTTTATTTTTTGGTAAACAACACATTCCCAGTTATGGTTGCACTTAGAGATGATGCAGGCAGTTAAGGTGATAGTTCTTTGTAATATTGATCGTAACGGTTACCAAAAGCATAATTATCCAATTTCATCTGACTTTTCATATTTCCATTACTTTTTAGAACTTGTAAGATCTTCTGACCAAAAAAAGAACTTCTAAGATCTTCCTATTCAAGATGTCTTAGCTGACCAGTCCATTATTCAAGAATCAATTCTGAAATAGGGCAAAGTTCATCATCCATCCTAAAACTTCTTTATCATCCAGATATTGTCATAAACAGAGTACACTATGGGTCATTTACAAAAGTTCGAACAAAACTAGATGGATCTAAGGACTTATTCCAGCGGGCTGACTACTCACAAGTCTCTTAACTACTTTAAGTTAGGATTGTCAACAATCCTTACCCTTGCCCCTTCCCCAATCTCCCCAGCTTATTGTTAGCAGTTAATATTGGTCCAATAACTTTGCGCATCCTTCATTTAATTAGAAATTTTCCAATCTCATCATCGATAATATCATCTTTTTTTTCCTTTTCTTTTGAAAGATAAACAAAATTCCATGAAGAGTACCGCCCTATAGGGCCTGTACAAAACAGCTTCAGAAGGGAAGCCACATATATGCAAAACTATGCACTCTTTAGTATTGTTTTTAACACCTCGAATATAATGCAATTATATATGATCCACCAAAAAGGACTATAGTCTAGGAATTAATTACCAGAGATCAAAAACTGAAGTACTTCTTTGGAAATGAAGAAATGACCACAATAATTTTTAAACATGCCAATCATTGTAAAGTACATGCGTACAAAAGATTTCAATAAGATCTTTCCGTTTCGCATAGCTAACTTGGGACTTTTAAAGACTGTCTTGATGCATAGATAGTCTCTCAAGTTACATCACATCTTCTCCGGAAGACAACACAAAACAGTGCATAATTTGTAAAGCAGGAGACGCCAAATCATCACCAAATATCAAAGTTAGGCTTACATATCAAAGAATGGAAAGTACATCGATTCAATGAGGCCAATTACAACAAATGCTTTGATTCTCCAATTAAAAAATGTATAATCTACAAAGAAGTAGAATGGCTCAACCATGCGGACTAGCAAGGGTTGGCTATCTAAATCCTACTTCTTCGCTCTTCACCGAGAACCAACCAAAAAGAAGAGGTTACACAAATCTCTGAATATCATAATATTCACAGCCAAGGATCTCCTAGGTAAATACGATATCTTTATGCTATGAATCTCAACCTCATACTCGGTATTGCCACTATATCACTATTTAGCCTCTGACTGAATGACTGGAAGATAGTCTCAAAAGCTGGTCACGTATAGATTATTAATGCCCACAAAGGGGGACAAAATCTTGTATATACAACCATACCAGCAGGTTTAGTCTCTGACCTTGATGTATTAGAAGTTCCGCCTGAAAAGCATATTACCATAAAGAAGTTAAGCAGGATATTGATATTCGTGAATTTTAAAAATGAATGGTAAATGCAAAGAGTAAAAGACACACCACAAGCAACTGACAGACAAACCCTGAGATAATGCAACTCTTACTTGTGGAACTGGTCAAGGAATTCATGTACGGTTGAAACCACTTTGAATTTAGCAAAGTGGCAAGCTTAAGAACTAGCACTTCTGCTGCTTACGATGCCTTCAGATTCAAGATGCTGCATAGAACTTTAAGTCACTGCAGAAGCAAATTCTTCGCTATCTGTAATCAGATCCTCTAGCAATTGAACTGCATGCGGCTTGTAGTCTTGGTTCAAATGCTTCATCAAAGCACTGTGGGTGACAAAATCAGGTTGCACATCTCTACTTAACATTTCTATGTATAACCTCAGTGCTGCTTGCCAATCCCCCCTATTGCAGTTCTCATTTATTAATATGGTATAGCTATACTTGTTAGGAATGATTCCTCTCATCTCCATTAGGGCAAAAAATTTGTAAGCCTGATCAATGTTCCTCACTCGGCAAAAACCATTGATCAGAGCATTATAGGTGATCACATTAGGGCTAATATTCTTCTCTTGCATCTCCGAGAAGTAAGTACCAGCCATCTGTAGCCTACCCTGGCCGGCATAAGCATGGATCAACACTGTGTACGTCACAACTGAAGGTACTAATCCTTTGCTCCGCATCTCATAAAACAGCTCCCTTGCTTTTCTGAGCTGTCCCATCTCCGAGAAAGCATGGATTATGCTGGTGTAAGTTACATGATCCGGCAAAAAACCATTGTGAACCATCTTTTGCAATAGGTCACATGCTTCTTCTAGGTTGCCTACTTTACCAAGCCCATGCACAAAAATATTGTAAGTGATCAAATCAGGAGGGAAACCCTTTGCCAGCATCTCCTCTTGCAGGCCAACCGCCATACCAGCGTCACCTAGCTTGAGCTGACTTACTATACGAGTTGAGTACGAGACACGATCAAGCTCTAATCCCTTGCGCAACATTTCATTGAAGAAGCTTTCAGCCAAACATAAATCCCCCACCTTACACGATGCATTAGCCAGGATGGTATAAGTATAAACATCAGGAGGAATCCCTCGATTAATCATCTCATCTTTCAAGTGTTGAGCAAACTCCAAGTCGCCATTCCTACAAGCGCCATCTATAAGGGTATTGTAAGTGATGGCATTAGGAACAGCATCATGGTATTGTAGCTCCTCAAACAAGAGCAAGGCCTCTTTCATATTCCCCAATCTACAATACCCGTATATAAGAGTGTTGTAAGAAACCACATCCGGATGCAAATTCCTCTTGACCATCTCTGTGAATTGTCGTCTAGCATCAACCATCTTCCCCCATTTACAGAGGCCATACATCATGGCATTGTAAGTTGCCACGGTAGGAGATGCCCCTCTAACTTCCATCTCCTCCTCAATACCTAGAGCCTCAACAAGCAATCCCTTGCTGCAGTACCCAGAAATCAAAGGATTATAAGTGTGTGCCGAGACCTCTATTCCTAACTTCAGCATCTTCTCAATCAGTCCCTTAGCCTGTTCCAGCTCTCCATTCTTGGATAATCCATTTATCAACACATTGTACGTAACATCATTCGGGAAGCACTCTCTCTTACGCATCTCCGCCAAGAGCTCCAGCGCCTGCTGCATTTCACCTTCCTTGCAATACGAATCCAACAAAGTATTATACGTGACAATGGTCGGCTTTATGCCAAACTCCTTCATCGTCCTATAGATCACTCGAGCTTTAACTATTAGCCTCTTATCTCTAAGAATCCGGAGAATCCTATTACAGTTCTTCACGTCCGGCAAGATCCCTTTCCCCACCATTTCATCAAAGGTTGATAGACAATGCCCAGTCATCGACTTCTTGGTGTACACCCACAGCAGAATATCAAGAAGCTTCCCCATGACCTCGAACCGCACTCCCCCGCCGATCAAAACGTCAAGAATATCATCCATGTCGAGGCTCACCGCCTTATCCACGACCCAGTAAGCCGACCGCATCAAACCGTTCTCCGCCAAGATTTCAAGAACCACGCAGAACGAGCGCTCAGACCGGACAAAACCGTCCTGCACCTGCACCCATCGAAACAACCGCAAAGCAATTCTGGGTCTCGCGCGGATCGATCCCAGGACCCGAGCGAGCAACCCGGGGTCGACAACCAGGTCCCGGAACTTATCAGACACCCAGTTCTTGTTCGCGAAAGCCCAGGGCGTCCGTGCGACCGCGGTCAAGATCAGGTCTCGGTACAGAGATTCCGGGACCGGCGCGGGCTCGTCGGGGGCCGACGCCGAGCAGCCGTGGAAAGAGAAGCGGGGCGGGGGCGGTGGCAGCAGCAGCCGCCGTACCTTGAGTCGGTGGCGGGGGTGCGAAGCAGGGAGGATCGTGGCCAAAGCTTTGGAAGCTTTGAGAGGGAGAGTCATTGAGGAGGAGCGAAGCCGGTGCGACCGCCGCGCCTCCGCCTAGACCTTGAAGAGGAGGGGGAGGGAGGCGTCGTTCGAGGTCGGCGGCGGCGGAGGTGGGAGGAGCTTTGCGGCGGCTGCGACCTTCACCGTTGGAAGGCGACGGGCCATCGCTAACTGAGTCGTTGGCGCTAGAGTTTTCACAGGAGTTAGGTGTGGGTGATCCGCATAGTCCTGGGTTGTCTGAGAATGAATCCAAGCCGAATGATTGGACAACCTGCGTCAACGGGATTTGCCCACTTAGATTGTTGTGTGACACATTGAGCAAAATTCAGCCAATCGACAGCCACCAACCGAGCAAACACCAGATCCAAACAAGCACGACACGAAAAGGATACTGTCGAGAAGAGTGAGCAGCCGATTGAGTCGCGACGATTGCCGAGCCATAGCCGCCACACCACCACCGCAACAATGCCTTCAATCCGAAAGCCGCGGCTGCATCCTCAATCATCCAATCACCCCCTGATTCGCGGGATCCCCAGCAACGGCAACGGCTGCGGCGCTCGGTATCAAGACGGCGGCTCCGCGCCAACCGCGCGGGCACTTCGCATCAGCGTGGCCGCGGCGCCGGCGGAAGCGCGACCGGGTCCCTCTGAAACGGAGGGGCCAAATTCGGATCGGGGAGGAACTCGGGAAGCGGAGGGGGAAGCGCGACGGAGCGGCTGGGATGCGGGGGGGTCTTCTTCAACGGAGGAGGGAAGCGGCGGAAGGAGGAGAGAAGCAAAGGAAAAGGGATATCAAAGGAAAAAGCAAAGGAAAAAGGAAATAGATGATCGAAAAAGCAAAGGAAGAGGGAGATAAGCAAGAATCTTCTGAGCTCGATGTCAACGCACCAAATAGGAAATTGCTCAAGAGCATGAAATTTTATTTTTTGGTGGAAAGAGAGCATGAGATTAACAAGTGTTAATTCTGAGAACTGCTCCAAATACAAGTCCAGCGAGTATTTTTTTTCTTTTTTTGATAATCCAGAAAATTCCCGCACGGCCGACAGTCTGGGAGCAACACGTGCTAGCCACCACACACGTGCCACCAGTAAAGTCACCCTGTGGCGTCCGGAATTCGAACACTCAATCTTTTGTGAGAGGAAGAATGCGCGCTCCAGCAGCGCCACCCAGATGGTTGGTAAGTCCAGCGAGTATTTGTTTTGTCTTTTTCAAGAAATTCATCTTCAACGAGAAAGTGGACACTAAAACGTAGGAACTTAACGAGTGATCATTGCTTAATGGAGCTTTTCAATTTGGAATCCTAATTCAATCGGATTTAGGACTTCTTGATCATGTTGTCGGGTGAACTGGTGATGCTAGTGAATGAGATGGTTGGAGGCAGAATGGTACAGAAGGAAACTGATAAGAAAACGAGCAACTGGGCAGGAAGGAACCGATCGACATCCTATGCGAGCAAAACAGTCACAGGCTGGTTTGGGGGAACATGATTTTGAGATAAAATAGCCCTGAAATGGGGCCTCGAAATCGACAAATCGACAACTCACTCGCCCCCACCTCCACCCTTCTCGGGACCCCGCGACGACGACGACCCACCAGTGCAGTGCAGTGCAGTGCAGCGACCCTCTTCCGATACGCGCCTCTCCGCCCTCGGGGCTTTCGTAAATCACTTTGGTTCGGCTTTGAATCTCTGTCCCCCCGCGCCTGCACCACCCTTTTGACCCAAGAAAGTGCTCGGCGAGAGGGCGGAGAAGAGCCATGCCGGGCGAGAGGGACGTTAAGAAGAAGGCCAAGAAGAAGAAGCGCGGAGGCAGCAAGAGGAAGATGACGGTCGAGCAGGCGCTCGCCTTCAAGTCCGTGAGCGAGTGGGTCTTCTTGGATTCGCAGTCGTCGTCGTCGTTGAGCGAGTGGGTCGACGACTTCGGGGTTCAGAAGAGTGCCCGGCAGGGGGTGGTCTTCGAGCTGCACTGCCACTCCAAGTGCAGCGATGGCTACTTGTCTCCTTCCAAGCTCGTTGAGCGAGCTCATGCCAATGGGGTCAGTGTTTTTTGCCTTGAATGTTTTGTTTTCTTTAGCCCTTCTTTTTGTGCAATCTCTGAAGGGATGCTTTTGGGGATTGGGATGTTTTTATAAGGTTATTCTATCTAAAAATCTGAAGTTGTGTGTTCATCCGAAAAAAGTGTAAGAGGAACAGAGGAATGTGTAGATTGGTGTTCTTAAGATTTGGTAGGTTGGAATTATATCAGGAAGGGTCAGCACCACTTTCACTATGGGTGATGGGAGAAAAGCTATGTTCTGGTTTTGGTAGACGGCGTAATTTCCAGCATTTAAAAACCCTCTTTTAGACTGGTTCCTTATTTCTTTCTATAAAGATGGGATTGGAGCCAATGTTCCTAAGGTGAAATGACGGATGTTTGCTTTGGGTCCAAAGTTTTTCACTGTTCCGGGATCTTTAAGAGTTCCACATTTCAACTTACTTAGAAGTTGAATGGATTCAGAATCCAGGTTGCTAATAAAGAGAAGCTGATATGAAATCTAAGAAAAGGTGTGTGTTTACTTTCTGGCCGTTTTCGAGGTTTTTGAAGTTTCATGCAATTCCAACTTCCTTAAGAGCAGATCAGAAAGTTTTTTATTCCCTTCTATAGTTAACTTTACTCCTCCATGTTATCAGATACATTTATTAATATATATAAGAGGAAGGTGATTATAGTTGGATGTTATTCCAACTGTAGAAGAGATTGTGAGTCAGTTAATCACCTATGCCTCACTATCGTTGCCATTCGGCTTTGGTATTCAGAACCAACAAATTCTATTCTGATTTTGATCATGCCGAAGTTAGTTACAGGCTCATGCAAAAGCTTGAGGTGTGGGGGGGGGGGATTGGTGGTAATAAGAGATTCGAGGATTTTAAATATGGAAGTTGTAATTATTGAATAAACTTAACTTTGTTAACTTCCAAAGCCATCACCTAATTTGTGGGAGAGGACTTTGGCTCTCTTTTGCAATTTTTTGTAATTGTTCTTTTTGTTCCACTTAAAATCTTACTAGCTTTATGTTTTATTAGCTTCTCTGCATTCTGTAGACATCCAGTGTGTAGTAAGGTCCTCTTATCATGAAAACAGAAAAGAGAGCTTAATTAAAGATGACTCGCGAGCAACTCTCAAGGCTTGACTTGTATTACTGATGTTTATATTTTCTGTGGATGCGTTTAGCTGTTGCTTCTGCTGTTGATGCTCTTTGGGTAGCACAAGTTAATTCGTACAATGTACTCGTAACAGGTGAAAGTTCTTGCTCTGACAGATCATGACACTTTATCGGGTGTCCCCGAAGCTCTGGAAGCAGCTCGAAAATTTGGCATTAAGATTATTCCGGGCGTTGAAATCAGCACCATATTCAATTCAAGGTGCTACTCCTGCTTTCTGACTTAAGGTTGATGGAAAGTTTGAGGGGACATCTATTTGATAGATCTACATAATGATTAATTTTGGTGCATTGTAATAAGAGCAGACAAATCTTGCCAATGATTACTGAACTTTTTACTTTATTTATTTAGTAGTTAGTGTTGCTTGCCATCACATTTGAGATTATAATCCATTGGTTACTTGTTGGTTGTAATTCTGATAAAGCTATAACGATCATTGCCTTTTGTTGATGCAATTTTCATTTTTTTGTTTCTTTAATCTGACATCTGGGTGATGAAATCTATAGGGAAGAGTCATCTATGGAGGAACCAGTGCACATTCTTGCTTATTACAGTAGCTGTGGACCCACAAGGCCTGAGGAGTTGGAAAAAGTCTTGGGTAACATAAGGGATGGTCGATTTCTCCGGGCAAAGAACATGGTTACAAAGCTGAATAAGCTTAAGCTACCTCTGAAGTGGGAGCATGTTGCTAGGATTGCTGGCAAGGATGTTGCTCCAGGAAGACTGCACGTGGCTCGTGCTTTGGTTGAAGCAGGTCATGTGGAGAATCTAAAACAAGCATTTGCACGATACCTTTTTGACGGCGGACCCGCTTATGCCGTGTAATTTTCTTTTGATTAATATTGTTTTTTTGAGAGGCAAGTGCCTTGCAGTTAGCAGACATTAAAGTATGATTGTGTTTTTATCTTCTCAGAGGTAGCGAACCCCCTGCTGAAGAAACCGTGCAACTAATATCTGATACGGGGGGTGTAGCTGTGCTTGCTCATCCATGGGCACTGAAAAACCCTGTGGCAATTATTAAAAGTTTGAAGGATGCCGGTCTTCATGGAGTGGAAGTCTATAGAAGCGATGGCAAATTGGCAGGTAAATATATGGAGTTTTTAAACCATTAATGGCATTTTATGTCTCAGTTTCTGGTTTATGCCTTTAGATGATATTGGTGTTATGAATTATTCAACCAGTTTGCCATTTTTCAGATAAGTCAGTATGACATTTGGTTGTTATCCCAATGTGTGTTAAAATTGATGCACGTCAATGTCTAGAGTTTGAAACTGTTGAGACTGTGGGACTAGTTTTGAATTTTGTTCATGCAATTTACGTGTTCTTAGCTAAAGTTGGTAATAACATATTAGTAGCTTTGCATGTATATATTATTGATTGACTCTGTTTATTGAACAGCATACAGTGACCTCGCGGATGCTTATGGTCTCTTGAAGATTGGGGGATCTGATTATCATGGAAGAGGGGGACATAGCGAATCTGATATTGGAAGTGTTAATCTTCCTGTTCTTGCCTTGCACGACTTTCTGACGGTAG
Organism: Syzygium jambos; assembly: GCA_031216235.1. Lineage (NCBI taxonomy): Eukaryota > Viridiplantae > Streptophyta > Magnoliopsida > Myrtales > Myrtaceae > Syzygium > Syzygium jambos. The sequence continues at coordinate 5,241,092 of CM062226.1, read as the reverse complement.
CGCGACCGATTTGGTGCGGGGCCACAAAAGACATGCTCCAATCATATGCCAATGAACCCTCCGATGCAAATTTGGCAAGGATTACAAGATTCTCAAAAATCAGGATTCCAAAAGGAAGTTTGCCTCCAAGTCAAGGGGAAGACTTGATCGACAGGTGCCTATCATCATGGTTAACAGTTGATGAAAGGCGAAACGTGGAGTTTCAGGACATTATATCTAGGATTTCAAATACTTCAATCAAACAGGCGTCTGCGGAGGTGATTGTTGAGAAAAATTAGGCTGGTTTTTGGTAGACGTAGCGTCATCAGTGAGCAATTGAATTTTACAGGATTTACATTCTTTTTCCTTTGGGATTTATGCAATCAAATATTATTTTTCTGAAGGTGCAGATCAATTTACAATTTTTTCCCTCCATTGGTCGCAATTACAAAAAGATGTTTAGTGCAGTTTTTATTCGGAATAAACTTATCTTGATTCGTTGGTAAGTCACAGGTAAATTGCTGGCATGGCCATTGTGCAGCCTGGTCATACACCCATCAGTTAGATTGCCGCGTTAACATAGGGATGCTAGCATGACGGTGCAATCACTTTCGTGTAGTAACGGTGTTAGGAGAACCACTATTTTTCACGGAGTGAGCAATCGAAAAAACCCGGCTTACTTTCTTTCATTTTTTTAGGTGCAAAGAACATTGTCTTAAAACTTTTTCCTCCTTAAAACCAGAGGGGAAAATGAATGGCAGGAACAGCTCCATCACGAGTGACAGAGCCAACGGAGCCGTCGCAATAAACATTTCTCTTTCGCGATGTACTATTGATTTCGTGCTCGTAGATTTGTCGCATCATTCTAGCTTTGACAAATCAGTCACATTTTGGATTCATTCTTCTGCTAGGGAACCTCTTCTCGTGTAGGATGCATCTTTCAAAGCTGATTCCAAGCCCAAATAAAAGGGGTGTGTTCGGTAGCTAAGAAACAATAGAGTTACTGAAAATATGAAGTGCAAGCTCAAATGAGAATAATTTAGGATAAACTAGTTATTTTGCAATGACAAAGTTCAGGAAAATGACGGTACCAAAAGTCCCCTGATCATCTAGTTCTGTCATTTGGATGAGAGGGTCATCTTCATTTTCTCTACTCTCACATTTTGAGGGTCGTCAATCCTCTTGTTCACTAGGACCACCATATGCCGGAGTTAGGCCGCCGTATCACTCCGACAAACTCCAAACAAACTCCAAACGGCCACAACCCAACCTCAGTTGATGCACTCCTTTCTTTGAATAATTCTCGTACCCCACAACAACCACGAAGTACAGGTCGACGTATAAGATGAGATTAAAACGAAGTCAATGTCTCTCCCAAGGGATGAAAGCAACTTTAAACACTGGAAACTCAAGAAAGCAAGCACATAAAATAAAGAATTTGCCCTCTCATAGTTAAATCCTCGGAAAGCGACGCTGCAGGCAACCTGCAAATGGTGTAACTGGAGGAGAGGTCACTGGAAACAAAAATAGAAACTCAAATCTCGTAAACTACCATGAACACCTATTGGTTACACCAATTTTAGAACTCTAATGACCCTCCACCGTAATATAGAACAGTTTTGCGACTTCTGCACCAAGGCCTAACCAGATCGCTGGGTCAACAAGAGCAAGCAGCAAAGGGTCAACTGAATTTCCCAATCTCCCTCTTCTTCTTGATGGCTTTTTGCCCATGGTAGATGAATGAATCCACTATTCCAGCAACTGTGAATATTCCTGAGCCACGTAAACCATATAAAAAACCGTTTTAGTCAATCAAAAAGCAATGACCAAAGAACTAATTTTTACCAGCCAGCAGAAAAACAGAACTTGACATAATTTCACGTAGAAAATCTAAAATAAATTCGGAATTCCCTCCATGCTTTCTCACACATTATGTGCGTAAATCACCCAATGATAAGGCTCCGATTTTCCAATCTATTGCTCCTATTATTTTAGTAGTTGAAACCAGCAACCTTGTATGTTGTATACAAATGTGCTATCGGTGTCTCTTGCTAAAGCTACCAGCTCATAATTAGGGAGTCATGTTATGTTCAGATGCTGACCACGGAGGTCTATTTGAAAATGTCTCTAGAATAAAAGAAATTAAAGAAATTAATATTAAATGACAGAAAAAATAAAACTCGAATAGACATTTGAATTTTAGGGAAACAAGCACCAGGAACCAAAAGTTATAACTTAAGAAAGGATCTCACTTTAGAAGGTAATATCAATATGGGCCTTGTTAACAAGTGAACTCTAGGGCCCTAGTTAAGTTAACGAAAAATGGAAACAACACTTCCAAGACATTTTGAAAAAGGATAAACTACAGATTTCATTAAAGTCACTCACTTCAAATAGTAAAATAAATTTTCCAAAGCACATATAATAAGGCTTAACAAGTTCTACGGGGCACTCTTTTAACACTTCAAATAGGATAAAGTGTAATAGCTCCAAATAGTCGGATGGTAGTAAAAGTCAACAAATAGCAAATTAAATTAGAACAATCTATATTGTTTGTGCAGGCACTTAGAAAAACCAATGTAATTGTGAAAAACTGTTGACACAAAATGCGATCAATCCCCAAAAATAATTCCCTCGAGTGCAATCTTTTCTCTCTAAACTAACTTTTCCCTTTACAACCTTGGGCCTAAAATGAAACATGAATGCACGAGCGCATAGAGAGAGAGAGAGAGAGAGAGAGAGAGAGAAAGAGAGAGAGAGAGAGATCACCTCCAACTATAGCACAAATGTGGGTAATGAAGTGCAAAAATGGAATGTGCTCCTCTTTGAAGGTAACCTGCCGCATGATATTCTTAACAATGTTGAAACAATCATAACTAAGAAAAATGTAGACTTAATTGAAAACTTTGCACACTGATGCAACTGTTTTGTTTTTACAGTTTTTTTGGTATTTATATGACAATGTAATTTGTGTGGCAAAAATATGCATCGAAATATACTTAGAGTGAAGCAAGACTATAATGGAAAGAGCAGTAGAGACCATAACCAAATCTCTACAAAAAGTTTACTTAGTTCGACGGTCATGAAAGGCTTCCAATAAAATACAAGAATAGAAGACACTACCTTTATTGGAGAAAAATCATAGAAGAAAAATACTCCAGGAAGTAACTGAGGACGTCCCATCTCATTATTCCTAAAATGCTCGGTGACAGAATACTGTGCAGAAACAACAATGGTGCATCAAGACTTGTTCAACCAAACATTCCATCAGCAGAAAAGTATTCCTCCAATCTTTTAATATACCTGATTTGAGTTTACCGTTCGGCCTCTGATATCCTTATATATCGTGGGGACAACCTGCAGTGCAAAGTGATGCCGAGAAAATTGGTATTTAGGTTGCATGCTGATCAAGAAAAGTCAACCATTAAAGCCAAGGTGAACAGGAAAAGAAAACTATAGCAGCGCTTATATATAGAAGAGAACAAGTTCCCTGTACTTTCTGGTAGATTCAGCAATGTCAGAATGCTTTCGTCACTACTAAAGCATACATATTGTGGAAAACAAAAGGAAAAGTAACGCATACCCAATAAAGTTGATGAACTGAAGATATGAAAATTAAAAATAAAAGCGAAAGAAAACAGAAATGAAGAAGCAACTAACTAAAGATTCAGCGAAGTTTTTTTCACAATTAATGGCTTAGAACTCATATTAACCGTGGAACCATACTCATTTGTTTATTTCCATTATTTCTTACACACAAAAAGAGCATGAACTTATACCAACAAAAAGTCGGTTTACCACTCTCTACATGTTCCCAGAACCTTTCAATGTAAGATGTCGTAATAGGATGAGTCTTATGTTTTGCCAAGTACATTCCCAGAGCTCATTGCTTTGTTGTACTTCATGTCCTGATTCAATTAACTCCTTTCTTCACTTAAGATGGTTTCTTTCAAAAGAAATATCTAGACTCACTGTCAAACAAAATTGTTACAAATTCAAAAGAGTTGCTTTTTGAATTTTTTTTTTGTGAATCTGCTCTTTTGACCTCTGCAGTTGCTTCAATCACCATCTACGTCTTAATCAATGAGATGTACTATTGACAGCATGTCAAAAGAATTGCCCACACCCATTGGTCATTAGTTGCTTACAATACTTTTGTTGTCTCTTCCATAAGAAATTTCTTTATTTCCTTTTTGTGCTCAAAAGACCACACTACGTAGATCTAACAAAAAGGATATAGTAGAAATATGGACAAGAATAATCCCTAAGTTAAAACAGTCGTGCATAAACAGAAGATATTGATGATATGAATATACCAACCTTGATGAAGTACTGGTACATGCCATTTTGTGTTTCGTGCGCCCATTGTACCCTAAAATGGTAGCAAAATGTCAACAAAAAAATCGAGTTCAAGGATCATATGAACAGAAAATCCTCCCCAAATTACATCAGGTTAGCTTGATTTCCAGAAAACTGCTTTTTAATGATTGAACATTATTATAACGCATGTAGGATTCACTTGTACTCTAAGGCATTGGAGCTTAACAAAAGAAAAGTAGGTCCCTCTGTTTCTTGCTCAGTGGGTTTCTAGTAGTACTTTTGCTCAATTACCTTCACTCTCCTACGAATCAGATTCTTAAAACGGGAGAACAAATTAGGTCTTTCCACTTCCTTCTTCCTATCATACATAGCCAGTATGAAGATGAAACTGGACCTAGACAGACCAGATTAAGGACTGCAGCAACTATGCTAACAGCCCATGGTATAACAGGGTTTGGACTACAACTGCGAGATGTTGTAGCTTGAGTACTTGGCAATAGATATTTTAAAGCTGTGGTACCTTAAGACTGGATGAGGCAGCTTCTCAAAAGTTGAAACTGGACCCAGATAGACTAGATTAAGGACTATAGCAACTATGCTGACAGTCAATGGTATAACAGGGTTTGGACTACAACAGCGACATGTTGTAGCTTGAGTATGTGGCAATAGATAGTTTTAAGCTGTGGTACCTTAAGACTGGATGAGGCAGCTTCTCAAAAGTTGTTGTAACTGCCATGGCTTGGGGGTGATGCAGCAATTAGGTGTTTTTAAACACATTATGAAAGTTGTGTCACCCCCTTTAGCTATAGCTGTTGCAGCCAAGCTGTACCAACAACCTCTTTTGGGGTTTAACCTTCTCAAGAGGAAAATTCTTCAAAAGCAGCAACTATAGACTTGACTCGCCTCTATTCCTAAGGAGACAACCCAAGAAGATGAGCTAATCCTTTTCTGATGCCAACACAGTGGATAGATTATTCATATTCAAGGGTTTCACTTCACCTAGTGGTGGTTTTGACAAAAGACACATCAAGACAAAAGCATACAGGATAAGACTGAAAAAGAGAAAGCTAGACAAGTAAATGGATGCTACAATGGGAAATTATAGCATCTTTACAATAAGGAGGCATACAAGGGGAAAATAGTACAATAAAATAATTAATTGAACGTGTTGAAAGTTAGATCCTAAAGTTTGTATGACATAGAAATCTCCACACTAATTCCACTAGGAATCTGCAAAAGTTCCTCAGATTTCTTCAATCTATAACCCTAATATCACGCCATGCCATAATTGCCCAAATAAAAAGGGTTTCTCAAAGTGTGGAGAGTTCCCCTTTCTTTAATTTTTGCTTTGGGTTGGGCGGGGTAAGGAGAAGGAAAAAATTACCCATCTAGAGGATTCACCGCACCAGGAAAGTAATCACCAAAACTTAAGCTGTTGATCTTGTGACTGATCTGATTCAAAATCCAGCATGAAAACAACATTGATCAGAACATTTGGATGATAAAGTACAAATACTGGATTAATTCCTCTAACTGAATAGCCCTGTAAGTGTAGAGTCGTACATTGTGGCTCTCTGCTTGGAAAGCAATCAAATCTTGCACATTGAAATTTGATAAGTGAAAACTCTTCCCAGCTGCAAAATGAAAATTTCCAGCTACTTTATTAACCTCTAGAGATCCGTGGATATTACATCCTTCACCCGCTTCATCTTTTATTTTTTGGACAAAACCTTCTCGCTTACACTGATGGCAAAGAAAAAAACAAGAACTTAGCAAGATATACATTATAAACTAGTTAAATATATGGGAGCAAAGTAGCTCTCCATACACTCAGGTTTGAGGAGGCATCAGGAGGACAACACCAAATGTTTATTGGTTCTAAGCCTACATCATTAGGAATAAGAAAGCTTCAAAGCTTTCCAACCAAAAGCTTGGTCATTAGGTAGAAAAGGATGCACATATATAAATCTGGGATAAATTTCCTAAACAGGTGATGTGAAGTTAACTTTGACAAACTTTCTCACGTGCAAACCAAATGAAGAGCATTACGTGAAACTGAAGAAGGGGAAACGAGACCAAAAAAATCCACACACAGAAGTAAAATCTGATTTGGGTGAAGAAATTGGAACTTGGCTCTGATGGAAGGATGTTCCAACTCAAAAGTTGACTTAAGTTTAGAGAATAAGTGGCTGTCTGACGCAATTAATGCAAAGACATTGTTCTTGCCTTCTCATTTCTACTGCTAATCGGACAGTGCTATCATTAGTCAGATGACATGTTAAATTTTTCCCTTTTAATTTTGGTACAAACTCTTTGGAGATTCTGTATCCCATATTAAACAAGCCTCTGGAAAAATGAGCTAGGCAAGGCAAGGAAATTAATGATTTTGCAGATATCAACAAATTCTTTGCCAACTATAGAATTTGTCAGAGGTGAAAAAATATCTTATTGTCTACAATTCAAGGGGCGGTGGTTCACACATACTCAGCCCTACATTTGTACAAGGGATATTCATAACTGCCATTTGTAATTCCAAAAGAAACTTCACATAAACTTGTACCACGTTACAAACATCTGACCCACAAAAAGAGTATTTCCTTGGCATGCCACTGGCACTCAATGTTCAAACAGGCGATCAGCAATTTGAGAATAGCAAGCAAATCTTCAATCTATCTTTTACTAGACCGACTAGTACTTGGAGCAGCCAAATCGGAGTTATAAAAGCATGGGCTATTCACATAGGATCGCTGTGTCTGCCCAAATTTCACATGGCCTGTTGCAGTGATGTAAGTGTGAATAAACCTGGTTCCCAATGTAAAAGAAATAAAACCTACATTTCTCGAGTTTCAAGAGACAAACAATTTCAGGGGTCTCTTTACCAAAAAAAAAACAATTTCAGGGGTCTTATAGGAAATTCAGACCAACCTGGTCGATTAGATCAACATTTGTCACTGCCCAACCTTTTCTTCTGTATGCATCACGAACCTCTTCGCATGTATTGCAACAATCATCATCTGACTGGATGCATACGAGACAGAAAGTGAGAACATCAGACACAAAAAGGTGAGAATGGAACTACAATCTCCAAGGTCCTCAGCAGTAAGAATCGCCTACCAAGCCCCAGTCCAGCATGGAAAAGAAATTCTTGACACTTGATTTTTTAAAGTAGAATTTGTAGTATTTTCGTGCAAGAAAGAGAAGGACAAACAAATGCGATCAAATCAAAGCAGATCATTTAACCTGTTGCCCACTATAAATGGGTCTTTGAAGTTACCTAGTACCCCAGAGACAGGGATATTATGAGCACCTATCCAATCCCCGTTACAAACTATGATTTGGGAAGAACCAGATAAGGACCTACTCTGGAGCCTTTTGGGTCGTGTTAAAGCTAAAAAAATTAGGTCTACATGAACGTTTACCAACTAAATTAAGCAAAGTATATTGATACGCCCACCAACAGTACATATCCTGGAACATAAAAGCAGAAATAAATAGATTTCTCAAACAAAGTAGAAGTGGCAACCATTTCGCATAAGAAAGCTAACTAAAATATGAAAAGGACACGGATATTGATTCCTGAAAGAAGAACAAGCATATGAACTGTCACAGCCAACCAACCAAGTATATATATACACTGACAAGAGAATGATGCTGCTATCATGGATAATCCAATCAATACAAAGAATTGCCTCCCCAAAGTGTACACCACTGATTGCAGAGCCATTTTCACCGGAAAAAAAAGAAGAAGCAAGACTTGCAGACAACTTGCAGAAGTGCATAATAGTGACAGTGTTAGTCATCATACCGCTTCAGCACCATAACAGGTCCCACAGTACGTTTCATCGTGCTCAAGCCTACCGCCATGTTTCTGTAAAGGCTTGTCAATCTAAGCAAAGAAAAAGGCCAGTGATTAGAAAAGGAAGGAAGGATAAGAACATAATCTAGAAACATATAAAGCATTAAAAAAATTAGAGAAACAAGATAAGCATGAATTACATATAGTGAAAAATTACTAAAGAAAACAGCAATGACAGTAAATGATGTGATAAAGATAGAAAAAATGGAGCCGCTTAAGTAACAGGAATGCACGTGTGAATAATTGCTCGAACAATTTAGCAAGATACCAGTAAGAATTTGGTTGTGAACAATACAAAGACCTATCGACAGGCTCTGAAAGTTCCTTTCAAGTGAAAACTAACTAGCAGACCCAGACTTGACCGGCTGTTTAACAGGAACCAGGTGGACAGAAGCTACAGACAAAAATCCAAGGCATAAAATGCTGGGCCTCTTTCTACAAATAGCATCATTTCATGACTTAAGTGCAGTTAAAAGGAAATCTGAATTTTTGAACCGTTTATTTGACCATTCAAAATGGTTGATTCTGAGGCTTAGTGCACAGACAGTTTGACAAGCAAGAAAAAAATCCCACTGAGCCCAAAAGGAAGAGGGAACAAAACAATCACCGGTCTCAAGTCCACTTTACTGTATACCACGACGTGAGAATTACCAAAAAACTTTAACAGTTCCAACCAAATTTAACACAAAAAGAAAAAGTCCAGTAGTCACCTTTGGTGCACCGATCACATCAGGCTTGACTTCGATAACATTATGTTGAGGATCGATTCTTTTCTTGACTATGTCATGCCTCTGAGAAAAACAAAATTAACATCAAAGACGAGTCAGAAAGACAGCGAAAGTGTAAATTTTGGTAATAGGAATGCAAACCAGTAACAATCAAACAAGTCTCATGGTAGCAAAAGAGGAGCTATAAGTTACTATATCAAAGAAGTGCATACTATATCAAGGTGTTGCTCTCCACTGATATCCATTGCATCAACACTGAGTAATGAACACGGAATGGCAGGGAATGTAACATCAAACTGCATGTTTACAAAGATGGGAAAGAGTTATGAGCCCAATATTAGCCATCCTGATGGAAACTCGGCAAACGGTAAAATTATAATAACAACAACAAGAACAACGCAATATGGCAAGATTATTGAGAACTTGAAGCCACCAAAATTTTTAAAATACATTTATTTGTAGATGTGTTTCATTTCACTACATGGTAACGTACTACTTTTGGATGTGCCAAGACACACTTTTTTTCCCTTTATGTGATGCAAATGGATGGGAATTACATTTATTTTCAACTTTTCTCCTCTTGAAGTATCAACGAGTAGCTTTGTCTCGGTAACGGTATGAAGATACAATCCTGCAAAATGACGGAGAAGGACAAATGGGTGAGCAGATGACCCAATTCAGATTCCACAGTATAAGCAACGGCGCTCGAAGGCAACAGCTAAGGCATCTGAGAAGATAGGCAAGCAAACAACACCACATTAGAGATGAACAAAAATCCCAATGGCCCGACAGCTCTCTCGCACTCGACAGCCGTGTTCTATCCAAAACCCATTCCAAGAACGGGCAACAGACGTAGGAAGTCAACTGGTCTTGACTCTATCTCTACACACAATGGCCGGCAATAGGTTTCACCCTTAAAACCCATCAACAGGATCACTCCTCGGGCAACGAGGCAACGTCAACGGGGAGGCTCAACCACAGAATTCGCACTCAAAATATACTTTTTAATCATGGCCTGACCCTAAAACAACCACCTCGCGAGCTCCGAGTCTTGTCCTTTTTTCTTTTTTTCCGAACTTCAAAGGGGGGGCGAAAAAACAAAACCCAGATCAGTACCGAACTCGAATCGCCTCGACTTTCACAGCAACATAAGACAGGAGGAGACACCGGCGGAGGGAGGGAGGGGAGGGGAGGGGAAGGACGACGTACTGAACTCGGAGAAGAAGAGGAGGAGCATGAAGACGGAGGAGACGAGGGTGATGACGCCGCCGGAGAGGGTGCGGCTGTAGAAGTCCTCATTGATCTTGGGGTAGGCGTCCAAGCTCCGCAGCTTGCCCAGCACCCTGTCCATGTCGAGCCACCACCACCACCGTGCGCAACCCCAGAAGCGCCCCCTTGCACCGCCCCCCGATTCCGCCCGCCGGCGATCGTTCCCAAGGAAGGAATCTCTCTCTCTCTCTCTCTCGCTCTCGCTCTCTCTCTCTCTTCGTGTTGTGGGAGAGAAAGAGAGGTTTTGGACGGACGGATGGTCGAAGCTGGGAAATCGAATAATGATTGAATTTGGAGGAAGGAAGGAAGGAAGGAAGGACGGACGCACGGACCGGTCAACGGATGCGTCTCGGCGGGTGCGCCTTTCGCCCTCCTTGGGTCAACTGTTCCAACGAAAAATCGTTCTGTTTTTTTGACCTAGGAAAAGCCCACGATATGTTGGTCTCCATATAGAAAGTTGTGATTTTTTTTCTCACCTGCCCAGAAGTTCTTCCAAATTGCGAAAATTTACACCCCCACATTCCCCCCCGTACATTTTGCACCCGCTTGTCGAAAAAACCACCCTCGATTTGCAAAAATTCGCAATGACCCCAATTTCGCCCTTTCATTTTAAGTAAGTTACAGTCGATATCATTCACGACCAACAATGCTACGCGAGGATAATGTTCTTTTAAAGGTGGTGAATGAAAAAGGAAATGAAATTTCAAGTCGCGCATTTTTCCGATGTAATGTTGGATCGAGCCGTATACTATTTGCCATTCAGATGACAGTACAACGGAACCTATTCATCAAAGTGGGACCATTTGGGCATCTCCAATTTTAACTTCCAATTAATTGTGCAAGCAAAATTTACTCCCCGAACTTACCCGGATCGAACTTGTTCGCGGAAAATGATCCGTTCTGTGATCCTTGGAGCCGCAAAAGGTACCGAATGTCGGGCGGCGAAACAAGCACCCTCTAAGTTGCTGTTCATTACAGCTTGTGCCCTTGAGTCTTATTTGGCATAATTTCAGCTTCACGCGATATCTGTTTGGCAGAACTCTGAAAAACTTGTGCAAAGAGGATATACTTCAGACATCCCCAAGACATTCATTTGAACCTCCTATTAGTTAATCTTAAGAGCAGCTATAGTCCGTAATGAATCCGTAAGCTCCCCGGCTTACTGAATTCGGGTAGGTCTTCGAACATGGAAATACAAGAGACGTGACTGCAACCGGGGGTGATAAGTGGCCCACTATTTGGCCATCTTCATGGTAACGGGATTGACCGAGCAAAAACATTCACGGTCTCGATCCAGTAAATCATGGTAACGAATTGGGGATGCAGCTAAAGACCAAAATTCTCAAACGGGAGAAAGAGGAAGCCCGAACCTCAGAAAGGTAAGAGGGGAACCAACCTAGCTTACGTAATTACATCGGCAGAAGCAAGTGGCGACACGACATACACCCAGGGGGAATGCAGTAAAATCCCGATTCCTCAGGTATTGTTTATACAGCGATCGTGTGGAAATTCACCCAAAAATAGGTACGTGTTGTACAATGGCCAAACCTCTTCATGATCCGCGTCAGTCCTAGGACACATTTTCCGCATCGGCGACAACTTCCTCTTGTCCAGTGTCTCTCTCGTTCTTTACAGGTGGACTGGTGACAGACCTATGAATCTATTGATTGAGAATGAACAGATGAGCAAAATGGAAAAGATAAATAAAGAAGAAAAAATGATTTGCCTGGAACATACGGAGCTAATCACAGCTTACCATGACGTGGGACTTGGGAGAGGAAGCATTGCTACCAGGCAATACAGACGGATCCGAGGGTCGGTGAAACAATAAATGCGCCACAGAACGATCTATCGGATTAGTGTCAGTTTCCATATCCATAAACCCACTACACCTGAGAAAAAAGATTTGTTGAAAATCAATATATGCTTTTCAAAATAAGAGCATGAGAAAGCTCAACTTGTAGCAGCAAGCTCCTCCATCTAGCATAACATCAAGCTCAAATGACACCCCCGGTTAGACTTCTTCCTATTTTGTAATTAATTTAAGTCTACCACACTAACCTAATATCTAAGAAGAATGCAAACAAGAACAAAAACTTTGTATTGCTAAAAAACCTTTTAGTCTAGAAAAAGTTAAATACTGAAAATAAAATGAAGTGTATCGATCAGATATTCTTGAAGAATGTGGGTTTCTAATATTTATACTGGCATTCCTTTCTATGTTTTGTATGCAGGATAGACAATGTAGCTGTGAACTGCTTTCCTTCTCCATCCAATCCAAACCGGGTAAACTTGTTTCAACGACTACTTCAGACAAGCACCCAGCCACATGCGATTCATGTGACTATAGCACTGAATGTTCTCAATCATATATCAAACAAGGAACACCAACTATATGATCTATTTTGCAGTAAAAGGAAACTCACATAGTCTATTTGATTGTTTCATTGTCTTGTTTTTGACAGGAGTTAAGCAGAGAGCTTGAACTACTAGAATTTAACAATATTAGGAGAGAAATGTGAGTTTGTATATAGGTTTTTACATCAGCCTTTCACCCCCAGGAAAGGTATATTGAACCTCCTCACATTTTGTGATATCGGACTTACTACGGAGGTTGGAATTTTCCAGTTTAGTTACATATTAGACCATCATAAGAGATTATAACTTTCTAAATAAATTGCACAAGTAGAATGAAGGACCAATTTACAGATGCCATTGCTTAATAACCAGGCATATTGGTCTTGTCAAAGGATTGACTGAGGTTTTGTATGGTGCCAAACAAGAATCAGTGTATAATCTATCTAATCAAGACTTGCCAACGGCATGTTAAGGAAAAACTCAGAAAAGACGCTGTGATGTTTATGCTTACTTGTTTGTTTCTTCAGCAGTCATTACTCCACTATGAGCCCCATCATTTTTGCTATCAATGATAGGAATCACACCATTATGCCTCTGTTCAGCACTCCTTGCTAACCGGTACAGACTATCCCTTATGCAAAGCTTCGTCTTGATATCCAACTGAGAGAGAAATAAGTTATTGGTAAAAATTGCACTGCCACGAAAGCAGAGAGTGCAATGGCAAAAGTTTATTCAAAGAGACCCTATGTCTATGAATCAAAATGAAGGTTTAACAACATAAAGAAATTGCATATTGAAAACAATAGTCAAGACATGTACAAAACAAAGAGTATAATATAGCCATGAAAAACAAAGAGCAAATGAACTTACATGGATAACAACACTAATTAACCTTTATCCCTCTAGGTTCGGTCATCCATATGAAGTTTTTCATGCCATTGGGCTAATAAATTCTACATGAAGCCCTCTGTAAGTTCTAGGTGCTGTATATCTTTCCTTATCGTCTGGTTTCATATTTTTTTTGTGCCTTCCCTTAGCCCTCCTACCCAGATCTCCCTCCTCTGATGACATCTCATCAATGAAGACGTCCGAAGGCATATATCCAATGTGACAAAATCATCCCTAACGAGCCTGTCATCTATCCTCAAACGGAAACACATGTACTTTCCCCAGGTAAATTCATCCACAGTATATGGAACCTTCTAAACAATCGACAAAAAAGGATGGCTTTCTACACACAAAAGCATAAGGAGAAAAACGCGGAAGACTGATCCACCAAAATATAAACCAACTTTCTAGGTGCATTGCAAATATTCCTCAACTAACTCCTCCAATGGTCCTATGTATCATTGCTCCAACATCACAGGAAATATCCCATTTCCAGAGGAAGTGTTCAATCTGAAGATGCTCTTTTTCAGAGAAAAGAACACGTCAGACCATTGAGAAGGACCAAAGAACCTAGCAGGATCCCTTTTCTCCTAATCTTGAAGAGCCAGCATTGAAATATATGCCATGATAGAATGATAACACTTCGCATAGCTGGAGTGGTAACGGAACATTGAAATACAACTTATTTTACCGTGATTACTCTCCTTTATATCAATACTTTGTGCAGAAATAGTAACAAAATTAAGCTTCTCTCTAGGGTTGGATCAACCACAAGTTCAAAATGACTAGAATGATACAGTCCGTAGACCTTCTATTGGCTATAACTTAAGAATGGTACTAGAAGCAGTCATCCCTCAGGAAGAAGGAAATAAAAGAAGAAGCAAACTCTATGAAATGAATCAAAAGAATAGAACCTCAGACAAAGAAAGAATCCTATCCGTAAAAGTGGGGACAGAGTTTCAGTTTTGTGAATCAGTATTCAATGCTCAATGTACAGGAAGAATATAACATGCGATCTACACTAAGACAACAAGCAAAAAGTACCATAGTTGAGGCCCATCAATGGATAGTTTCAAGCTACACGTAAGCCAAATTGAAAGTCACCGATCCATCCAATATATAGAAAACTTATCCTTTTAGATTCTACATCCTCTCACTTGGATCTGCTTTATCTACTGACTGGAAGATTGTGCTTATTTGTTTGACTCATTGTAAACTAGAAGAAACGCGCAATAATAATCATAGAGAGTACAAAAATATAAAATAGCAAAGCCTCTCACTCGTCTTGAAGAAGAAAGCCAGTCTACAAGTCAAATGAATGATGCTGTGACATTAAATTGTGTCATTAATAATGTACTAAAAGGAGAACCCCAAGACACAATCAACTGGAAAGGCTGCCCTGGATCTGCTTAAGTGGTTGTTCCCTAGCATTATTGAGTCAGTATCAAGCCACCAGACAATTTTTTCTCCTCGGCAAGAATATTCAAGATAAAAATGTATTCCAATTATGCTCTTTCAATATACCAGTTGTTCCCCTATGATCTGCCCAAATTCTAATAGGAAAGCAACACTCACTTCCTCCATCATACAATACAAGCAAGTGCACAAAAAGGTCTGTGAACACACCATGCATCAATGCAGATTTCTTAGATGTGGTGTCTAAAGTAATAACTGGACCCCAGAAAGATTGAAATTGAGACTAGCAAAGCATATCACCTGTTCCATGACTCGTTGAAGTTGACGAAAGCTGGCTGCTTCTAATGAAATTTCATCCAATGCAGAGCTCATGCAAGAGCTTTCTTGCACCGGGGAAGATTCCATATCTGCTGGTACAACTAGGCTGACTTCACCATTACTGTGACTTTCTATTCCATTTTCATTTGGATGCAGACTTTTCAGAACAGCATCTGGGTCACAGATTGATGCATTCGGACTTGTCACATCCGCGGGATTAAAGTTCCTAGCCAAAGAGACCTGTAAAATTCGGCAGTCATATGCTTTCCTCTCCTATCAATGTCATCATTGCCACATATTGAGGCCCAAAATTACAATAATTGGAACTTTCAATGGAATGCACCTGATTTGACGAATAAGAAGATTCCTTTGGAGTAGGAGATAGCTGGTCATCAGACTTTACACTAGATAAAGTTGAGCATCCTGAGAGTTGGTTAACATGATGAAAGTAGCCCGAGTGCATGTATTCATTATGCATCTGCAGATGTATCAAAGAATTAGATCCTAATCTATTGTCAACTGTTACAAAATGTGAGGAGAATCAACCTGGTTGGATGAGTCAGAAAAGGGAACTTCCACATGAGGAAATTGATCTAGGAGACTATGATGTCCGAAAGAACCACCATTTTCTAGGTATCTGTCTTTCCTTTTTAATTCTGATTGCTTTTGAAGATTTGACTGCTTTTTGTGCTTATTCATCTGTCACGTAACAGAGAATTTAAATAAGAACATTTTTGTAAAGACCAGCAATAAAGCATAAGTGCAAGACCAACAATTGTACAATGCCCAAATTCCAAGGAAACATTGTATTCGAATTTACAAGGTAATGTAATCATAAAGGCCAAAGATACATACTGAAGGAACAAAAAGAAAAATTTCACATTTTTAGCAGGCTTGTGTAAAATTTCTTCAAATAAAATGAGGTTGTTAATCACAAACTGCTTCACTAGAGCAGTATCTAATGCTTAGCAACACACAAGGCTTTATTCTAAAATAAACATTTGTTATTCTTTGGCTCAATACTCAAGCAAAACCTCAAGTTAGTGTAATTTCTACAAATCCTACTATGTGTAGGTGTGTGCCGCAGAAAAAACAAGGCGCAAAGTCATAATACATATCATTGATAAAAACCACGAATAAAAAAAGTAAAAAACACACTGATAGATTTCTGTGCATTTGAGACAAAGCAAGAACATGGTAAAAAGGCAGACAAAAAATGGAAAGTTTTAGTTGCACTGTTCAAATAAGAGATAGAAACTTGGGTGACAATGAACATTCTATTGCTGGTCACCCCAAAAGTTGGAACCTGACACAAGCTTATAAACCAATGGGAAGGACAGCAGGAAGCTCCGAAAAGAATCCTAGTAAGGGTTTTGATATTTGATCATTATTAGACAATCATAACCATTTCACTCACGCAAGAATCAAGTGAAACTGGAAAAATTGAAAAATTAAATGCACTAGCGCGCACAGAGTTCTGTCAAAAAAAGCAGCGGCGTGATGAATACATGGGCTACAAGTGAGGCAGTGATGATCTGCTGTCTCTCTCAGAGTTCAGTTCATGTCATATTTTAGAAACCCTAATCTCAAGTATCAGCACAGCATAGCCATGCAGCTAGGTGCACCCTGAATTTCAGCTGTAGTAAACTAACTAACCATGGAACACATTCAAACATAGATATATGGAGTAACCTCACCAATAAAAATCATATTGATAATAAGTAAAAACCGGTAGAATTTTACAACCTCTTTTTCACTCATCGAGTCTTCCTTACTTTCAGATTGTGCACCTGACCCATTCATAGATGATGTGTGACCAAGAGCAGCAGTTTCACCGGAACCGTTAACCTGCATGCTTAAATTGTCACACATGGTTGCACTTTTCTTCTTGGGATCATTGTGTGAAAGGGTATAGCCATGTGGCAAAGAATTCCCACGAGTTTCTGATGCTCTATTAACTACTTTCGAATCCGAGCATGAAAATTCGAACTCGGATTTTATAGCATCTTCAGATCCTTCAATAGCCTGAGAGATTGAGAACCAGCCCAAATCATCATCGTTACTCAGACTTCCAACTCCAAATGTGGAATCACAGCTCCTGAAAGAACTGATGTCAGGATAGATGCTCAAAGAGTAATTGTAAACATTGTGAGAAAGTACCACTAGGTTCAACGTTTACCTGAACATTTTGTCAACATCTTCAA
Source organism: Syzygium jambos (assembly GCA_031216235.1). Lineage (NCBI taxonomy): Eukaryota > Viridiplantae > Streptophyta > Magnoliopsida > Myrtales > Myrtaceae > Syzygium > Syzygium jambos. Next base: position 5,223,756 of record CM062226.1, on the reverse strand, counting down.
AATTCCCTATATCAGGCCATCCGTAGTATAGATCATTGCTTTCTTTGTCTTCATGATTGAAAAAGTTGAGATTAGTCTCTGTTGGAGAAATATGGTTGAGAGAATAACTGTACATGTTATTGTCGACTGCTGCACATCTCTCATCAATAACATGATCATCAGCACAAAAAACACCATCGGCGGTGCCTTTGAAACAGTGTGCAGACATTCTTGAATCATCAGATGCCACATTTCTAACTTCTTTTGAAGACAGGTTATCACATGAAGCAGGAAACATGCCATCAGGTGTGTGAGACCATGCATCCTTTTCCAGCATTTTCTCCTCCTTGGTCAGAGTCTCTGGATTTGTTTCTTTCCTTCCCAAAACAACAGAGTTAGCCCTGCTGTCAGCATTACTAGTGACCCCAGTTACTTGAAGACGGAGTTTCTTGCGGCTATCACTCTGAACTAGACGCTGATCCTTGGCTTCGTCAGCAGGATGGGGTACTATATGGTCATCACTCTCACCAAATTCATCCCACACATTGTCTTGAAGCTGTATTCATGATAATAATTAGCTAAGACCAAATCCAGTTGTCAGAAAATTCATACTGGACAGACAAAATTAGAGAAAACAGTGTTGCTATTTCAAGAGAATATGGTGAAGTTGAATATCTTAACTCACAAAATCACATCCTCAACCTTAAGGAGAGAGAGCATTTGGAGTTAAAAGTCATGCATCCAGTAAGAAGCTATGGTTAGATGTTATGAGTACATGAACTTGTCTTGCTGCCATTTCTTGTTTCGTATAAAAAAAAGCCAGCTAACAAGGTCATGGATCACAATGACTACTTAAGAACGTAAGAAATTATTAAGATAAGCCTGCAAATCTGACTGTCTTTACATTTAAATGAAAACTGATGAATCAATTCAAGATTTAAACATCTGAGGTAACCGTAGTGCAAAACCAGAACATCCAGAAAGGCACTAGAAGCAAAACTGACGTAGCAAGATAATTGTGAAATATGTTTTTTAGCTTTATCCTTATGGTTATCAAAAGATTATCATTGCCAGACTACCATGAAAGTTTAAGTAACATACTCAAACACATATACCTTCGCGTCGGCAAAAAACTCATCTGTTATTTGAATTATTCAACGTCTATGATGCAACAACCGTTCCTTCTGAACAGCAATTAGATGTCAAGTCACTATTTAGTAGTATATGGCAACCCAGTCCTACAAATCCAATGTGGAAAATGGATGACAGAAAAGGTACAGGTTCTCTGACGTGCTGCCATATGCTGTTGCTTTTCTAGGTACATTACAAGTGGCATATTGCCTGTCTTATTTTTAATGAAAGTCATGGATGTTCAAGCTAAAATGGATAGATTTTCCCTTTTATGTCATGCTATCGAAGCCAGGTCAGAGCTCCCTGAGGACAAAGCTTTGGCAGTGAAAGAGTTCCGTAATAGCAAGGTGCTCCAAGATAGGCAGTCACTCTTTCTTTCTTCTAGCCTAGTTAGAAAGAACAAAACAATTTTAAGCATTTTTCGTCCACAAGTTTCTTTCCAGTGGGGTGTCCAAAATATTTTAATCACTATCGATCTGAAAAAGTTAAGGCCAAACTTAAGGAATCATGCATATTACTTACGATGGAGAGCATAGGCTAAGATATTGAGTGCAAGATTAAGTAGATTGCGGGGACAGTCGCTAAATAACTCCAAATTGCCTTTATCGAGGAGAAAAGACATGTGTGAATCTCATCACTCTCAAGTCGGAAAACTTTTACACCTAGAAGAGAAGATTAGGCATCTTGCATAAACTCAACAAAAAAATGGTCCATGACTCAAAAATGACTTTGATTTTAAGATGGATCTGTTAGAAAAGGCGAATGCAGTCCCATTTTTTAAAATCTTTGCTGTAAGTATCCTTATTTCTATTGGTATTGCTACAGAAACTATTAGGGAGATCTCTATCCCTTAACTAGTCTTCATCATTGACAGGAGGTCCTGATTGTCATGCTCCAGAAATAACGCAACAAGGGCATATCGATAACATTCGCCGACATGGCTCAGAAGAGAAGTTGCCTGATCTATTGTTCTCTCAGGATACTGTTCGTACAAAGATTGTCCACAATGTTAGATTTCAACTAATGCATTCCAATAAGTTTCATAATAAATAGCTAGTGTTTTTCATGTGCAACAGTGTACTAGGTGTGGTATTCAGTGAATCTTTTATCATGACTGGGGCTTGTGCTTCTTTCTTTCGGATAAATAAAAATTTCTCGCACATCCACTCATAAATGAGAGAGGACCTCAAGCTGAATGACTCATAAAAGGGGCAGACAAATCAATGTTTCTTTCTACCACAGAAATTCAACATGAAATTGAAAGGACAACATTTGTAGGATAATGAAAAGAGAATGTCAAACAATGACCAACAACAACATACTACAAAAGTATAATGTGGCATAAAGGCATAATAGTTATAGTGGCAGTGTCAGCTTTATTAAAACATTTAAAATTAGCTGAATATACAACATCAAATTTTCTAATCTCCCATAGTGAATTGGCAAAATGGAATAAGATGCCTCAGAAGCATTATTAAGTGCAGTAATGATGAGAATCCAGCCTAAATAAGACTGCATTGGAAGAGGCAGGCCAATAAGGAAAGATACTTGCTAGTATTTGCTAGAGTCAAATACTCTAAAGTGGCTATTCTTTCTTTATCTATTAGTACGACTACAATCTATCTAACATGGCTACACTCTGGTCTGGACTGATGGATGGTTTAACAATTTTACGAAAAACTCATTAATCCTAATGAGGCCAAATCAAATGTGTAAATGCTAAATTGGTTGAAAAATTTGAGTAACAGCTAAGTTACATCGGGTTAGCATTGGCTTCTTTAACGTCGTGGTCATATTTTAAATATCTGTGCATTAGCTTGTAGTCACCAAACTGACCAGTGGCCATAACAGTCAAGACACAAAGCAATTTGTAGCTCAAGCAGGATAATGTTACTCCCACTAACCTCGTCTATTTCTCAATCATCCAAAGATCACAATGGTCCATGTATCAAATGCATAAGTAATCACATAAATCATGAATGTTCAACTAAAAATACTGAATCCCCACCTCATAGATGCACAAGTCTGACATTCCTTTGAGATCTTTTACCCGCCACCGAATACAAATTTAGCTGGACGATCCAATTTCATATTTTTTTGCCAAATTCCTCTCTCCGCACGCACTTTTCTGCAAACAAAATTGACCATTAAAAATGGTGTATAAGGGCAACTAAAAGAAACGGTGCCAGGCAGATATATCAAGGCAGGATTTTAATTCAATTACCCAGCTAAATTCCTATCAAATAAGTAATCGTCGCACAAGCACACAAGTTGAAGCCATGGCAGCACTACTCAGAAATTACATCTTTCCTGGGTTCCTAGCACATAACAATTGTTTGATTTGCCTAATCATTAATTAGAGCTATCAATGACAAGCAACCGTCAGTCAAAAATTAAAAATTTGCATCGGTGCCTATCAGTATATTAAAGCTAAAAGAAACAGCGCATGAAGAATCCCACCTTCAAGCTCTGCACACAGTATAAGAACTCGCAGAAGATGAATATCAAAAAAAGAAGTAAGGGTAACGACTTTCAGCTAGTTTTCAAAGTATTATAATTGCATTGATAAGATTTAGTACAATTAAAGTACACAGGAAAAATACAGACAAAACCATCTATACGTAAATTCTATTTTCACTATACAACAAAAATTACATGTAATCAAGTTGGACTCTGTTTAAAGCAGAAAAACTCCACTTAACAATTCCAGTTAGTCACATCAGACAAAAATTGAGCATATCCTCACTCAACCACCAAAGCAAACTGCAGCCACATCGTTCCTCATAAAAAAACTCAAACATAATGTCACACAGCAAGAAGGTTCATTCTTCATTTGTCAACATCCTCCAGCTCCACTCCACCATAAAAAAAAAAAAATTCTTTCTCGAGCTGAACGTCAGCTCGGTTTTACTATCACAAACTCGTTCAAATCCCAATACAAAAAATCGACACGTCCACTGCACATAACCATCTACCAAAATCCTCCCTGACAAAACCATAGCCTTTTTTCTACTTTGCAGACAAAACAGGACCATAATCTGCGAGCACAAATAGCGCCCAAACAACGTAGCCGATCAGCTCAATCACGAAAGACCAGCTCTTTCCGCTTCTAATTCTAGCTATACTCCCCCCTAATCCTGCTTCCACCGAGTTTTCAGCTAAATCGAGACCTTTTCCAATCCTCAACATCCACCAAACTCCCAAACCGGAACAAGCGCACGCGAACACAGCTCGAAGCACGGACTGCTTCAGCTAAAAAAAAACCCTTCTCTCCACCTCCTCCTTCTTCCCCCACAGCTCCTCGAACCTCCAAATTCCCGAAAACCTCATCGAACACAGATCTGAAACCGAAAGCTCACCTCAAAGCTCCAGTCCCTCCGCCGAAACGAAGGATCCGACGCCGCCGGGCCGGCGAAAATCCCCCACCGGCACGAAGCTCGATTCAGCACGAGAAAACCCTAGGATTCGAGCTCGACGGTGGCGAAAAACTGATCTTTCGGGAGGTTCCGGAGCTCGTCTTCTCTCTCTCTCTCTCTCTCTCTCTCTGCTTGCGAACCAAAGCACTCAACGAGTAGTGCCAATAAAAAACGTTTTTATTTTATTTTCAGTTTGGTCAAATAAAAGGAGTCACGGAGGGAGCGCCACGTGGCCGCGAGCTCGGGAGCGGAAAGGCCGGGTGTTCGATGCGATATCAGAATTCGTGGACGAGAGCGCGTTGGGAGATCCGATCAGTTTAGGCCCCCTGATTGGTCCACGTGTGCTCCGAGTGCTGGGATGCCGACACGTGTACGGCGAGCGACTTTGCTTGTCGGGCTTTGATTCGTTTGTCCTGAATTGGTTGGGGTGGGGGTGCATGTGGTTCTGTGCTGCTTATCCGTCGTCGTATCTAACGCGTTCTGTGGTAGTTTGGTTTTTCATAAAATATTGTTTTAGTATTTGAATTAATACGGCGAAAAACCCTAAATTAGTATACTCGTGATAAATTTACCCAAAATTAATTATTTGATCACCAAAAAATCCAAACCAGTACACCTGTAGCAAATTCACTCATAACTAATTTTTTACCACAAAAATCCCAAATTGGTACATTTGTAATGAATTTACTCTCTGTTAAATTGAATTGATATAAAAAAAACATAAACTAGTACACATGTGACAAACGGAGGGTAAAACCCCAAATCGGTACATCCGTCAACTGTCACGAACTAATGAAGGGTAAATTTGTTTCGAGCATACCAATTTAGGGTTTTTTGTGGTCAAAAAATTAGTTTGGAGTAAATTTGTCATAGGTGTACTGGTTTAGGATTGTTCATAGTATTAACCCTTAGAATTTCAAGACACTAATTAATATCATTTAGGTAGTATTTCAATAAATGAAAATAGGGTTTGAAGACACGTGTCAACCTGTGCTGAATTTACGTTCCACTTTAACAGTGAATTAAAATGAGCATTTGTAATTGTTCGCGTATCATTATTAGGTTTTATAATCATGTCAAATCGCGTTATTGAAAAACAGTGTAATTTTTATTTATTATTCAACCTTAAGTATATTATGACCAAAAAAAGAAACCTTGTGTAAATTAAATTCGTATTGCTTTCGGGTTTGCCGTGTAATCTTGTATAAGAATGTTAATTCCTATTATAAATTGCCGGCCCACGCAAAATATCAGTTTCCAGCAGTAGAAAAAGAAGGACAAAACTTGAATACTTTATTTATTTATTTTTGGTCGAAATATACTTTATTTTAGAGCTTGGAAAATGTAAGAGAGGGAAAGGGAATACAAAGATGAGTTGGGGAAAAGAGTAAAAGAAATTTATCCGGGCTGAAGAAAATTTTGAGAAAAGATTGGTGTGTGAAAAAAATAATCACTGCCCACGAAAAACCTACATCCCAATTTTCAAAGAAAAATTGAAGCCATGTCAACCTAATATGACTCTAAATGAAGTTTTACTTGTACCGATTTTGAGATCATAATTTACAATATACTTAAATAAAACTATTGTAATATTTATAACAACCAGAAAGATAAGATAGTAATAAAAAGATAGCATATTTTTCGTTGATTCGGGAAATGAATTGAAATGAACAAATATTCTAAAATATTGGTAACAATGTAATTACATGATATCGAGTGACAGATTTAACTTTGTTATGATAAGTTAAATTGATTAGATTGAACAACTTGAAAGTTTAGATACTAGATTGAATATTTCACTACAAAAAAACTGCATTTTAGCGACGACAATTAGCGACGAACAACCGCAAATTTTCGTCGCTAAAATTTTTTAGCGACGACTTTTGCGACGAACAAAATTTCGTTGCGAAAAACCATGTCGCTAAATTAGCGACGAAACATATGGCAATTCGTCGCTAATTAGCGACAAACTGACTCGTCGCTAACACATCTGTCGCTGAAATCAGATATCGCAACTTAGCGACTAGACACACCATTAGTCGCCATTTAGCGACGAACTACACATGGCGTCGCTAATATTTTAGCGACTACAAGAGTATGATCGTCGCAAATTTTTGCGACGATATTTTTCTTGTAGTCGCAAAAATGTCCAGAATGCATGGAACTCAGTCTCGCATATTTAGCGACAACAATGTCTACTGCCGTCACCAATTAGCGATAACTCTATCCCCCGTCGCTAATGACGTCCCGAATGCATATATATTATAGCTCTCGGCCACTTTTAGCGACGACACTGTCATCTACCGTCACTAATTAGCGACGATTAGATCGTCCGTCGCTAACGTTGTCCCGAATGCAAAATGGGTATCACTCGGCCGCTTTTAGCGACGACACTGTGATCTACCGTCACTAATTAGCGACGCTTACAGTGGCCGTCGCTAACGATGTCCCGCATTTATATATATAGATCACGGCCACTTTTGGCGACGGGTATGTTTTCTTCCGTCGCTAAAAGTGTCCCCGAATGTAAATTTAATAGGTCTCGGCCACTTTTGGCGACGACAATGTGTTCTTCCGTCACTAATTAGCGACGATTAGATTGTCCGTCGCTAACGTTGTCCCGAATGCAAAATGGGTATCACTCGGCCACTTTTAGCGACAAGGTAGTCGCCGATTCGTCGCCATTTAGCGACAAACGCAACTGTTCGTCGCTAAATCGTCCAGAATAGCGACGATAGTATATCGTAGCGTCGCTAAAGCTGTTTGAACGATTAATATGTATTTTTTGTGTTTTGTTCAGTTCTACCTGATAAGTCATAACATTCAACGCAAAACGAAATATAGAAGCAACAAGTAAATATCTAAGAAAAGTACCCATATCAAAAAAATTAAAATGTATATATTGCAATTATGTTCAGCAAATGTATCTAAACAATTATCATTCGCACATATCAAAAATGTTCAGCAAATGTATCTACTCTTCATGGTCTTCATCGGGTGGGGGTGCCGGTGGAAGTCCAGTCTGCTCGGCTGCTTCATCCTCATCGTCTTGCTGCGAATGCTGACCATGCTGTTGTCTCATTAGCATACTCAATTGTTGTTGCATGATGCGCATTGCCTCATCTCTGGCATCTATGGCATCTAGTCTCTCCTCCATCTTCTTCATTTTTAAGATATTATGATTTTTAACTTTGAGTAAGATATTATGATTTTTAACTTTGAAATGGCAGAGGGCATTCTTAATCAATTCAGAATTCTCAAGTGCACACCTCTCATTTGTTTCGACAAATTTCTAACATCCATATGCATTAAGATGCATGGCAAAAAAAAAGCATTCTAACGAGGTTCCGATTACTCAGTACGTTCAAAATGGACTAGCATGTTGATCACGAACCTGGGAATCAGTAACTGCTTCTGAAGTTTCCACTTGATCTATTGAGGAAGTAGGGACATCACTGTAGCCACCAGGAACAAGGACTCTCTCAGATGCAGCTATGGATATGGATGAGGTGTCAGAATCCTAAGAAGACTTTCCGGCGAATATCTTCCCTACAAATAGGCACCAGGTTAACTTCACATGTAAGATAAGGAAACCAGTCATCACTCATAGATGGACAACTATCTTTGGGAAACAGTAGTGCTCCTGATAAGAAAATCAGCCTTCACAAATGACTAGTCCATGAATACAGGCCCCATAGGGTAAAGAAGGAACATTGCTAGGGAACTAGACTCAAGAATCTTCATCGTTATAACTATCAGTATCCACATATCATGAGGAAGCTCTAGCATGCCATCTTAGTTGTCTAGCTTGACTTTTTCTAATTATATTCTTTGGCCTAACTTTTTATCTTTCATTTCAGACCACAACCAATGGACTTACAAAGAATCATGTTCCATCACTTCCATTCCCAATATGCGGAGACAATGAGTCCACGTCCGCAGACTGTGGTCAAGTAAATGTAGGACGTCGAACTCTAAAATTGTATCTAAAGAATCCAGGAAAGATGACTTGAGCCAAGTTAAAGATTCGAATAAAACTACCCATACGCTAAGCTCTCTGACAATGACTATGAAACGAAAGAACAGTGTGATATTTTTTAAAGTAGTAACATACAAAAATCCGAACAAAGGCACGCCACTCGGCACTAAGGACAGAAAGAGACATTGACCAACCAGTGGTACAAAAATTACTTGCACAGCTGAGGATCCAAAAACCGTCGAGGATAAAAAAAGCTTCGAGCTAAAGGAAGCGCATGGCCCCGCAAAACACGTACGCATTGCAAATTAAGCAGGCAGAGCAGAGGTGGTTAAGCATTCAATCAGGCGAACCGTTTTTTTTCACTTCCCTCGCACTACATTCAACTGAACACTGAACGAAGTAATCGCTCGCTCGCTCGCTCACAACAAGTCCAACATTCTCGATCCACTTCCCAGGCAGATTGCACTAACATTCACAACCGAAAATCACTTTTAAAGCAAGCGTGTAGCTTTATCACTCCAACGTTCAAGAAACACAAGGAAAGGGCAACCCAGATCAGCAAAAAAGCCAAAAACCATCGAACAAAGTGCACAACCCAACCACGAGAGAGAGAGAGAGAGAGAGAGAGAGAGAGAGAGAGAGAGCGCGCGCGTGAGAGGGAGGCCATGTTGTTCAGCAAGAGCGAGACGCCAGAGCTCCTGCGGTGGCCATTGAAGCCGGAGGGAGAGGACTTGCACACCGGCGGTGCGGAGGGGAACCGATCAAAAACCGATTGTTCGGGCCGAGAACTTACAGCGATCGTCGGTGGCGGGCGGAGGAGCGGGCGGCGGGGAGCGGGCAGCAGAGCGGGTGGACGAGCGGCGGGGAGCGGGCGGACGAGCGGCGGCGAGAGGCCAGACGAGCGGCGGCGGGCGATCGAGCGGCGTCGGAGGTCACAGGGAGAGCGAGAGTAGAGGAGAGATAGAGAGAGACAGACTGGGCAAAATCGATTTCGAACTTAGGTTATCGTGATTCAGCGACGGCATAGCCACGAATCGTCGCTAATTGGCTACCAATTAAAACCTCCGTCGCTAATTGCGACGGTATAGCGACCAAGTAGTCGCTAAAACGCCTGAATCAAATCCATAACTCGGCCACATTTGGCGACCAATCAGCGACAGCATCGTCGCTACAATTTCAAATATTATGATTACTCATGGCCACTTTTAGCGACGACATGCGCTCCCCGTCACCAATTAGCGACGAAGATATGTGATCCGTCGCTAATGATGTCCCCGAATGCAAATTGTAAAGCTCTCGGCCAAATTAGCGACGAAACATATGCCAATTCGTCGCTAATTAGCGACAAACTGACTCGTCGCTAACACATCTGTCGCAAAACTCAGATATCGCAACTTAGCGACTAGACACACCATTAGTCGCCATTTAGCGACGAACTACACCTGGCGTCGCTAATATTTTAGCGACTACAAGAGTATGATCGTCGCAACTTTTTGCGACGATATTTTTCTTGTAGTCGCAAAAATGTCCAGAATGCAAAGACAATGGTGTATTTTTTGCGGACAATGGTGTATTTTTTGCGGTTTCTTCAATCGCGAATTTCTCACTCCCTTTAGCTTTTCCGATTTCTTCGCTAAAGCATACGCATCTCCACCTCCAGGTAACTTGTACTTACTCCAAGTAGGCGTCGGGCTCTCGTTCAGACAGAGAGGAAGAAGAGATCGAGTGCTGCGAAATGAATGAATCGTCTGTTTTGTTGCTAATATAAGCTATATTTAGCGACAAAATATATTTATTTCGTCGCTAAATAGCGACCAATAATTAAATCGTCGCTAAAGATAGTCGCTATTCAGCGACTAAATACAAGTCGTAGGTAAATATAGTAGCTATTTAGTGACGGTACTAATATCGTCGCTAATTTGAGACGAGATTGCGACAACTTAGTCGCTAAACTGTCCAGAGATCAAGAAACGTAAAATGTAACATTAGATCACATTAGCGACGAAGTAATTACGATGCGTCGCTAAACTGTGTTTTTGCGACTACCTAGTATTTTCGTAGCTACTTAGCTATGATAAAAATGCCGTCGCTGAATGTAGTCGCTATTTAGCGACAGAAAAGCGTGATCGTCACAAATTGGCGACGACATCTTTATCTCGTGGCTATTTAGCGACGAATTAGCGACTAATTGTCTGTTGCCGTCGCTATTTTCGGTAATTGGCGACGAAATTAACTTGGTCGCTAATTTCGTCGCCACGTAGCGACTATTTGCCTTTTGTTGTCGCTAATTAGCGACGATACTGTTGTCGTCGCAAATATGTTGTAGCTAAATTACAGTTTTTTTGTAGTGTTTCTTCATCAACTGCGACTGGTCTTGTGAGTGGGAATTTCTTGGGCTAATTTTGGAGCATCGACTTTTCAAGTAGCTTCATTTGCACCATTCATTCCCATAGATTTAATGTTTGGATCATGTCTCTTCCTTGGTCGCCTGGACTTAGGTCTACTGAGCCGCCTCTGGTTGTAGACTCGCCGCATTGCTCGGGGAAAATGTACCAAATCAAGTTTTTGATGGGTCTGCTGCTTAGGCCGTGCACTTGAACGGCTTCAACAGAACACGCGTCAAAGCGTCCATTGTTTTGTTAAAATCAATTCTATCAAAAATAAATTCTACCTTTTCCTATTTGCTTTTTTAAAAGAATACAGCAAACAGACTCCAGCTTTGCCAAGTAATAAAATTAGAAACCTTTCAAAATAAGCCAGTATTGATTTTGCAGCTTCGCATAAGTTATTTTCATAGTGTTTTTAGTATTTTTTTATCAGCTTTTTTAATTAAAATTTTGAAAAGGAATGCCAAAGGTCAGCTTTTAACAAGATAATGACACAAATGGTCATGAATTGTAGCCTAATGTGTAATGTGGTATGTGAACTTTAAATTTGGTCAATATGGCATTTGAATTTTAGTCAAATATGTAATGTGATCCCTGGATTTTTATTTGTTCAATATAGTTTTAGGACTTTTGGTACACGTTGAACTTGGTCCTCGAACTATATGAAAATATTCAATGTTGTCGTTCCATTAATTCAAGTTTAAGGGCAATATTCAACATGTTCATGTAATTTAGAAACTAAGTCGAACGTGCATAAAAAATTTAAAGATCGCATTGCACATTACGCAACAATTCCGATACTACATTGAATAAATTAAAGTTCATAATCAAATTATATATTAGGCCAAAATTCAATGACCATTTATGTCATTTTCTCACTTTTAATCTAATGCAAATGGGCTAATGGCAAATGCTAGACTTCATCAACTCTAGCTTCAAACATTCTCTAAAGAAAGCTACTTAAATGACTTAATGATTTTTATTTTGGAAAATGATACTAAAAATCCATGTACTTTGGCTTAACAGGTGGATCTGGCTTTTTCCACCTCACTTTTGACTTAGATACTTCCATTTTTTTAGGAAATATTCAATGATTCGCAAGCGCCAAGTCAATTGCTAACATGGAATGCATTTTTCCACTTCAAGCCAATCACGTATAGACACGTATATATTGACATGGATTTAGATGAACAAAATAAAAAATTTCCTCCCACCTCACTTTTTCTCCTCCATTTACACTTCCTTCTCCATCTACGTGGCCACCATCCCTCCGCCGTCACATCCAGTGGAGTTGCCGGCGCTGTGTCTAAGGCGACCACTGCAAGGCGTTAAACTATCTCTGTCATCTTTGTGGTCGGAATTCTAGATTGTGGCCATGGCTCTACGTGGTTTTAGAATTGGACGCGGCCATGGCTCCGTGGTTCCAGATCTGAAAGTCCCCGTCGTCCTTGCTCGTCCATGGCGGTGACTCCAAATTTGACTCGGACGAGATCATTCTCCAAGTTCTGTCACAACCATAGTTGCAAGGTCTGTTGCGGCCACGGCGGAGTTGCCGGCACCGTGTCTACGGCGACCACTGCCGGGTGTTGAACCGTTCTTGTCGTCTTTGTGGTCGGAGTTGCAGATCGTGGCCATGGCTCCAAGGTCTCCACGGTTCCAAATATGAAAGTTCCCATCTCCTTGCTCGTCCGTGGAGGTGCCTCCTAATCTAACCCAAACGCGATCATGTTCCAAGGTCTGTCATGGCCATGGCTCCAGGGTCTGTCTCGTCCATGGCTCCGCATGATTCCAGATCTGGATGTGGCCATGGCTTCAAGGTCTATTGTGGCCGTGGCTCCATGGTTCCAGATTTGTCGTGGCTGCGCCGAAGAGAAATTGAAGGAGGACGATGGAAGGGGGACACCACAATGGTGGGCAGGTAGGTGTCCAAAATGGAGGTCACAGCACCCTTGAGCGGTGGATGGAGATGGAGGACATGGTTGAGTTGGGCGGTGGGTTCTCCGGTGGCCGAAGAGATGGTGGCTATGATGGAGACGAAAAGAGAAAATCTGTATTTTTAATTTTTTCCTAATCAAGACGTGTCAATATTCAATTGTGCCAACTCATATTAATGCACGTCACATGACATGGCCCATGCAAATCACCAAATATTGATTTGTCTTTCTTTCCTTTTTTTAACTTTAAAGATATTTTGCAAATAACCACTACAAAAAAACTGTAATTTAGCTACAACATATTTGCGACGACAACAGTATCGTCGCTAATTAGCGACAACAAAAGGCAAATAGTCGCTAAGTGGCGACGAAATTAGCGACCAAGTTAATTTTGTCGCCAATTACCGAAAATAGCGACGGCAACAGACAATTAGTCGCTAATTCGTCGCTAAATAGCCACGAGGTAAAGCTGTCGTCGCCAATTTGTGACGATCAAGCTTTTCTGTCGCTAAATAGCGACTACATTCAGCGACGGCATTTTTATCATAGCTAAGTAGCTACGAAAATACTTGGTAGTCGCAAAAACACAGTTTAGCGACGCATCGTAATTACTTCGTCGCTAATGTGATCTAATGTTATATTTTACGGTTCTTGATCTCTGGACAGTTTAGCGACTAAGTTGTCGCAATCTCGTCTCAAAATAGCGACGATATTAGTACCGTCACTAAATAGCTACTATATTTACCTACGACTTGTGTTTAGTCGCTGAATAGCGACTATCTTTAGCGACGATTTAATTTATTAGTCGCTATTTAGCGACGAAGTAAATATATTTCGTCGCTAAATATAGCTTATAGCAGCAGCAAGACAGACGATTCATTCATTTCGCAGCACTCGATCTCTTCTTCCTCTCTGTCTGAACGAGAGCCCGACGCCTACTTGGAGTAAGTACAAGTTACCTGGAGGTGGAGATGCGTATGCTTTAGCGAAGAAATCGGAAAAGCTAAAGGGAGTGAGAAATTTGCGATTGAAGAAACCGCAAAAAATACGCCATTGTCCCAACTTGTTTAATTTCAAGGTAAGTTATTTCTTCTTTCAATTTGAGTGATATATCAGATATTACGCGTTGTTGTGTTGCCGTTATACGTTGTTGTTTACACGAGATTGATTTCAAGCCTAATATGGGGTTAAACGACTCGGATACATGTGACACCCCCCATATGTTTGTTAAAATACCGTAATGAATCTTGACATTTGTTGAGTCGGGTTTTCATCGTAGGCATCATGGAAGGAGATAGGTCTTGGATGTATAATAAGAACTTACCTAAGCGTGGAGGATTAACCGATGAGTTTCGTGCTGGGTTGGAAAAATTCATGGCGTTTGCTAGTTCACAAGTTGAATACATGAACGGAAGTAAGTTAAGGTGTCCGTGCAAAAAATGCAAAAACAGTAAATTCCAAGAATATGATATCGTTCAGGAGCATCTTTATAGAAACGGTTTCACTCCGAATTACTACAATTGGACTTGCCATGGTGAACCATTTATGTCTCCCGAGGAATATCGCAATACTCACCAATTGCCTTGTGTACGGGAAGAATGTAGTAGTGCTAGAGATGAATTAAATCCATATCAGAGAATGGTGCTTGATGCAGCTGCTCATAATTTTGGATGGGAAACGAACCAAACAAGCACCCATGAGCATGGAAGCTCCAGTCATACATCACAGTTTGACAATTCTGGTGACACAACATTTGAAGAAAGTGTGTGCCATAAATTTCGTGACGTGTTGAGTTCAGCGGATGAACCTTTATGGGGAGGTTGTGACAACCACTCAACGCTATCAGTCACGGCAAGAATGCTAAGTATTAAAGCCGAGCATAACGTGTCAGAGAACTGCTTCAATTCTTTTGTGAAAATAATGCGTGAAGCATTACCCCGTGATAACAACATACCGAGTTCCTTTTACGATATGAAGAAGTTAGTGCATGACCTGGGTCTTCCGGTTGAGCGGATTGACGTCTGCATCGCAGGGTGTATGTTGTATTGGAAAGAATATCAATCTGCTGAATCTTGCAAGTTTTGCGGTGAGCCTAGATACAAGGTTCAAAGGAGGCATGGTGGTAACCATACACGTAGACCAGTGAAGCAATTGTTTCATCTGCCGTTAATTCCTAGATTGCAAAGGTTGTTTACGTCTCGAGCTACTGCTGAACACATGAGTTGGCACGCAAACCATGAAACTGAAGAGGATATGATGTGTCATCCTTCCGATGCATACGCCTGGAAACATTTCGATAGAACATACCCAGGTTTCGCTATGGAGCGACGCAACATCAGGCTAGGTCTATGTAGTGATGGGTTTGCCCCCTTTGGTAAAACCGGAAAAAACTATTCATGCTGGCCAGTCATATTAACGCCGTACAATCTCCCTCCTGGCATGTGCATGAAGACACCTTATATGTTTCTGACATTGATCGTGCCCGGTCCGCATAACCCGAAGAAGATGATAGACGTTTACATGCAACCATTGATTGAAGAGTTGCAACAACTATGGAATGTTGGTGTTCCAACCTATGATGTTTGCACCGATAAAACATTTCTATTGAGGGCTGCGCTTCTTTGGACGATAAATGACTTCCCAGCTTATGGAATGTTGTCTGGGTGGAGCACAGCCGGCCTGTTAGGATGTCCGATTTGTATGGAGAAATCAAAGTCGTTCCGATTAAAACATGGTAAGAAGGCGTGTTACTTTGATTGCCACAGACAATTCTTACCGATGAATCATCCATTTAGAAGGAATAAGAAAGAGTTCGTCAAAAAAAGGATTGAAAGGACACCTCCACCAATGAGGTTGACCGGTTATGAACTTTGGGAACGAGTCCAAACCTTCCCGACCGTTGTTGATGCCCCGCAATGCATACCTCATTCGTATGGTTCTACGCATAAATGGACAAAGCGCAGTATATTTTGGCATTTACCATATTGGAAGACCCACTTTGTTCATCATAACCTTGACGTCATGCACATAGAGAAGAATGTTTTCGAGAATGTCATCAACACGGTGATGGACGTCCCTGGCAAAACAAAGGACAACCTAAATGCAAGAAAAGACTTGCGAGACATTTGTGATCGGCCGACTCTAGACGTGGAGCCAAGCAGTATTGGTCCAAAGCCAAAAGCAGTGTACACGTTGACCAAGGAGCAGCGACGTGCAGTCTTAACATGGTTGAAATCTGTCCGATTTCCTGATGGGTATGCTTCAAACATCGGGAGATGTGTTGATTTGAATGGATGTAAGTTGTCAGGTATGAAAAGTCATGACTGTCACGTCTTTATGGAGCGACTACTTCCAATAGCCTTGAAGGAATTTCTGCCAAACTTCGTGTGGGGCGCTCTTACTGAATTGACGACTTTCTTTCATGATATTTGCTCGACAATGTTACGTACATCACACATGGAGAAGCTGGAGAAAGATATTCCAATCATCATGTGTAACTTGGAGCGGATATTCCCCCCATCGTTCTTTGATTCAATGGAGCATCTACTAGTTCATTTGCCATACGAAGCAAAACTTGCAGGTCCCGTCCAATTTCGATGGATGTACCCATTTGAGAGGTAATAATGTTTTTCATTTTGTATTGGAATGAAACTACCTATCAACGATGTTGCACACTAATGTCGTTTTCCATATAGGTTTTTGTATCATTTGAAGAAAAAAATTAAGAATAAGGCATGTGTGGAGGCTTCAATTTGTAATGCATACATTGTTGAAGAAGTGACTACATTTGCATCATACTACTTTGAGTCGCACGTGCAATGCAAGAGGCGGAGACCAGGACGAAACGACGAGGGACCGCTTGATTCGGATTGTAACTCATTCTCCATTTTCAATTATCTTGGTCGACCAAGCGGCGTATGTAAGTTACGTTATATAACGGGGGAAGAAATGCATGCAGCCCACACATACATTTTATTGAATTGTCCAGAAGTGGAGCCATACTTTCAGTAAGCATTTCATATTAGACCTCACAATGTGAATGTATATACACATTTATTGTGTCTAACCATTCGCTAATAAATTATTCTATCTTGGCTCAAATCGAACAGAATGTTTCGGGCATCCATGTCAGGAGTATCGCCTGATGAGCTCGATCGTTTGTGCAATGACCATTTTGCAGCATGGTTTAAAAATTATGTAAGATCGACGTGCAGTGTTAACTTGTAGTTTTCATCAAATTTTGATATTAAGCAATACTCTATGTATACGTACATATATGAATAACTTATTCATATGTGTCATTAGGTTCACAATATTCCAGCCATGATCGAGAATGAAGGGTTGTTATATCATCTGTCATTGGGTCCAAAAGCAATAGCAAGAACTTGGCCAGCATATTTTGTCAACGGTTATAATTTTCACACGCAAGAATATGGCAAGGGAAAGGCCACGATGAATAGTGGCGTCTGTGTTCGATCTGGGAGCAGTTTGATGGAGGCCTTTTACGGCTTGTTGGATGCTATCATACAGGTAGAGTACCCTGGTCCACCATTGGCCGTTACGTTATTTAAATGCACGTGGTTCGACCCTATCAAAGGAATGAGGGTGCATCCGAAGTTTAATTTGGTTGAAGTTAATCACAAGAGAAAATATATAAAATACGAACCATTTGTACTGGCACAACAAGCAATTCAAGTCTATTACGCATCATATCCGAGCTTGAAACAGGACAAAGTTGAGTGGTTGGCAGCATGTCAAATCAAAGCGCGAAAAAAGATCGAACAACACTGGAAAGATACAGCATATCAGCAAGAGGTCGTTCTGCACACAGCTGAACCTTATGAATATAATATTCCATCTTTACAAGACCCACATGGAGCATTGATCGATGTTGATGCAAGTGAAGTTCGTCAATCGAACTTGCATCATAGTGTTGAAGAAGATGAATTTATCACTGATGATGACGAGGACACTGATGAGGAAAACGAGGACACCGAAGACGAAGACGAGTTTTATGATCATAGTGAAGATGCAGAAGACGACGATGATCATGACAACGACGAAGATGACAATGACAACGACTTTGGGTTTTGAAACTTTTACTATTCTTCTTTATGACATGTATAACGTATTTTATGGTTTATTGTGTTATAATTAATATTCAGTATATACGGTATATATGATAATATTATTTATAAATCAGGTGTATTTATATATAAATATATAATAATGTAATTAGGTGTATTCTGTAAAAATTAGCGACAATTTTGTCGCTAAAAAAGTCACTAATTAGTGACGGCGACGCACAATGTCGTCGCCAAAAAAGGCCGAGAGCTATAAAATTTGCAATGGGGTACATCTTTAGCGACAAAGCATAAACAATAGTCACTAATTAGCGACGGTCATAACCTTGTCGTCGCCAAAAGTGGCCGAGAGCTTTATATTTGGTATTCGGTCCGACATTAGCGACGGACCCTGTTCTTGTCGCTAATTAGTGACGGAGACATGCTCGGTCGTCGCCAAAAGTTACCGAGAGCTACACAATTTGCATTCGGGACATCATTAGCGACGGATCACATATCTTCGTCGCTACTTGGTGACGGGGAGCTCATCTCGTCGCTAAAAGTGAAATTTTAGCGACGGAGACGTGCTCGGTCGTCGCCAAAAGTTACCGAGAGCTACACAATTTGCATTCGGGACATCATTAGCGACGGATCACATATCTTCGTCGCTACTTGGTGACGGGGAGCTCATCTCGTCGCTAAAAGTGAAATTTTAGCGACGGAGACGTGCTCGGTCGTCGCCAAAAGTTACCGAGAGCTATACAATTTGCATTCGGGACATCATTAGCGACGGATCACATATCTTCGTCGCTACTTGGTGACGGGGAAATAAATGTCGTCGCTAAAAGTGAAATTGTAGCGACGATGTTGTCGCTGATTGGTCGCCAAATGTGGCCGAGAGCTTGGATTTGATTCAGGCGTTTTAGCGACTACTTGGTCGCTATACCGTCGCTAATTAGCGACGGAGGTTTTTTAATTGTAGCCAATTAGCGACGATTCGTGGCTATACCGTCGCTGAATCACGATAACCTAAGCAAGAAATCGATTTTGCCCATTCTGTCTCTCTCTGTCTCTCTCTATCTCTCCTCTACTCTCGCTCTCCCTGTGACCTCCGACGCCGCTCGATCGCCCGCCGCCGGTCGTCTGGCCTCTCGCCGCCGCTCGTCCGCTCGCTCCCCGCCGCCCAAGCCAAAAGGCGACTCGGAGTTCGCCGGTCACGACCCTCGCTCTCCATTTTCCGGCTCCGGCGATCCGCATTCCCTCCGGTAACGGCTCGCCTGCTGTTCTTCCGCTTCCGTTTCATCCTCTTTGGTTGCTGCATCATTTGCTCGTTTGTTCCTCTTGCTGCTACACTGGTCGAACGGGCAGTTCGTTGCTCGGTTGCATTTTTAGGCTGCGGAGTTGAGTTCGCCTGGATTGTACTCGGTCGTCGCAGTTTTTCAGGTTTCTTTTCCGTCGATGATCGAAAGGGTTCATTGGGTAGATAGGGGGGAAAAGAGGGTATGATCTGATTTGAACGAATTGGAGTTACGGGGAATGTTGAGGTGGTGGGATGAGATTGGAGTGTTTTTTTGCTCTCGTGGGGTGTGGCTTTTTAAGTGGGTGGCGCGAGAATGATATCGGCTGTTTGGTTTGAGTTTGTTGATTTTGCTGTACTTCCCAGTTCAATTAACTTGCTGTTATTGAGCACCTTAGGAGGATGACTGAGTTCAGCTTGCGTACTGGGTGCCTCTTTAGCTGGCAGCCGGGCACTTTTAGAGGGTCATTTTGCATACTATGTATGGGAGAACTGTGAAGCGATACGGTTTTAAGGTATTGGGTTATATTTGTTGTGTTCGTGTACTCCCGTCAATTATTCTTCTTGTCGTCTGGTGCAGTGATCTCAAGCGCATGAGGTAATCTGATTTTTTTTTCCCACAGTTCTTGCTATAGGTTGGCTAGTTTTAACCAAATAATGGCATGAGTATGATTTAACTTCTTTTGTTCCGTACAAGCAAATTAAAAGTAATTTTTTTTTTGTGAGTTGCATCGATTGAGGATCTGGGACTTTGTCTTTGCGTCTCCAGTGCTTGCCCAACGCTGGTTTTACCATCCTCTGTCTTACTTTGTCGATGACTGCAACTTACATTGCCTTGCTGATACTGAACCAATCAAGACATGGGCTTACCTTTGGTTGTTAAGACAGTGATTGAAGCAAGCTGGTTGTTACCTTTTGTAATGTTGTTTTCCTTATGCAGGAAGAAGAACAATATTTACACACTGCAAGAAAAATGGTAAGTTTTTAATTGGGTTATAAATCATTTCTAGTTGGTAAATAAATTGTTCTAACTAGTTTGTTTTTCCAATGTGCACCAGCGTCCAAATCAGAAAAATAACAACAAGGGTAAGGGTAAGGCTGCTGATCAACCGACGGTCTATACACGTGGACGGGCCAGAGGAGGGCGTTCAATGGCAGTCGTGATCAGGCCGGTCGACGAGGCTAGTCCCCCTCGACGGACCTTCGTGCCCACGCCCACTTGGGTCGATACGCCCCCCACAGAACCGCAGCCTCAACAGGAGGAAGACGAAGGAACGGAGGAGACTCAATCTGAGGGCGAGCCTTTGATCACGGCACGATCATCGGTAGGCCAAGCGTCGACATCGCCAAGCGCCGAAGATGCGGATGACAATTGGGTCATCGATGATCAAGGGAGGAGGCGGATAGAACCGTTAGGAGACTCGTAAGTACAGTTTGATGAAAGTGCTTAATTTTTTGTTATTAACTGTATAGGCTAGATTTTCTTATGCTTTTGAGATGTTTTATGTATTTTTTATGTTTAACAAATGCAGCTTCTACAGAGCTACGGTAGTCCTGCGGGACTGGTATCGTATGATCAACAATTTTTGGCGTGGGCCATATACATGCATTACGCAAGCGCCGGAGGAAGATAGGAGAGTATGGTGGCGAGAGTTTGAGGTAAGTGTAAGATCGGTTTGTTAGTGACATTTCTAAAATGTATTGGTAAATTGAGTTAGCTTTTTTTTTTTTTTGCAGCGCAAGTACTATTGGGACAGATCTATGGATAGCGAGGTTAGGAGAATTTTAAACAAGAAGGCCGGCGATCACATGCGAAATGTGATGAACAAGGCGAAAACCACTCAGAGGCAGCCGGCTTGGATGCACGATCAGTCATGGTGGGAAATCCATAGAAAGTGGGCTACTGAGGAGCATAAGCGCGCCAGCGAGAGGAATAAAATTAATCGAACTTCCAGTTCCAGAGAATCTGGGATTGGGACGTATGCCGGCGGCTCCATCACAGTTGCGGAGCACAAAAGGAAGATGGTAAGTATTGTCAGATTGTCAATTTATTCCGTTAATACATTGTATGACTAGTTGGAAGTCCGTTGTGTATGTTAGGCGAAGGTGATGGGAACGCCGCCCAGCTTCTCACAAACATATGAGCGGACCTTCATGAGAAAGGACAAATCATTCGTCAGTGGCACGGCGAAGGCCGTTAAGGTATGTTCGAACTTGATGATTTTATAGCAGATTAGTTGATTGTAATGCATGCCTAGTAACTTTTAAAGTGTGTACGTAGGAAAAATTTGATGAAATGCTTGCATCTACGACGGGTGTCGGGGGTAGTGGCAGCGGCGAGGGTACAGAAGGGACGTCGCCCACGATTGAAATGTCGCAGGCCGAGCAGGAGAAGCTGTGGTGGCAGGCATCTGCAGCAGTGAAGAAAGGGAAGGTGTACGGGTTGGGGTCGTTAGCCCGGGACAGCATGAAGTCGGTAGGCACATCTTCTGCTGGAACGAGTTCAAGGCGCAGCGCAAGAGAGAGTGAGCTGGAAAAAAAAGTGGAAAACCTCGAGAATCTACTTGCAGAGAAAGACGAAAAAATGAAGAAGATGGAGGAGAGACTAGATGCCATAGATGCCAGAGATGAGGCAATGCGCATCATGCAACAACAACTGAGTCTGCTAATGAGACAACAGCAGGGTCAGCATTCGCAGCAAGACGATGATGATGAAGCAGCCGAGCAGACTGGACTTCCACCGGCACCCCCACCCGATGAAGACCATGAAGAGTAGATACATTTGCTGAACATTTTAGATATGTGCGAATGATAATTGTTTAATTAGATACATTTGCTGAACCTTTTTGATATGGGTACTTTTCTTAGATATTTACTTTTTGCTGCTATATTTCGTTTTTCGTTGAATGTTATGACTTATCAGGTAGAACTGAACAAAAAACAAAAAAAACATATTAATCGTTCGAACAGGTTTAGCGACGCTACGATATACTCTCGTCGCTATTCTGGACGATTTAGCGACGAAAAGTTGCCTTTGTCGCTAAATAGCGACGAATCGGCGACTACCTTGTCGCTAAAAGTGGCCGAGAGCTACCATTTTGCATTCGGGACGTCATTAGCGACGGGGGATAAAGTTATCGCTAATTGGTGACGGCAGTAGACATTGTTGTCGCTAAATACGATTTAGCGACGAAAAGTTTCCTTTGTCGCGAAATAGCGACGAATCGGCGACTACCTTGTCGCTAAAAGTGGCCGAGAGCTACCATTTTGCATTCGGGACGTCATTAGCGACGGGGGATAAAGTTATCGCTAATTGGTGACGGCAGTAGACATTGTTGTCGCTAAATACGATTTAGCGACGCAAAGTTTCCTTTGTCGCGAAATAGCGACGAATCGGCGACTACCTTGTCGCTAAAAGTGGCCGAGAACTACCATTTTGCATTCGGGACGTCATTAGCGACGGGGGATAAAGTTATCGCTAATTGGTGACGGCCGTAGACATTGTTGTCGCTAAATATGCGAGACTGAGTGCATTCTGGATTTTTGCGACGATATTTTTCTTGTAGTCGCTTAAATATTAGCGACGCCAGGTGTAGTTTGTCGCTAAATGGCGACTAATGGTGTGTCTAGTCGCCAAGTTGCTATATCTGAGTTTTGCGACAGATGTTTTAGCGACGACACAGTTTGTCGCCAATTTGCGACGATCATACTCTTGTAGTCGCTAAAATATTAGCGACGCCAGGTTTAGTTCGTCGCTAAATGGCGACTAATGGTATATGTAGTCGCTAAATTGTGATATCTAAGTTTTGCGACAGATGTTTTAGCGACGACATATTTTGTCGCTACTTAGCGACGAATTGCCATATATTTCGTCGCTAATTTAGCGACATGGTTTTTCGCAACGAAATTTGGTTCGTCGCAAAGGTCGTCGCTAAAAATTTATAGCGACGAAAATTTGCGGTAATTCGTCGCTAATTATCGTCGCTAAAATGCAGTTTTTTTGTAGTGAACTATACCAAAATCACTAAATTAAGTGTATTTGCTTTGAGCATGTACACCTTGAGGAATCCTTTAACCCTAAGTCCTTCTAAAAAAAGTGTACGGTAAGTGCACGGTGTTGATACCTAAATTTTGCCTAGTCATTTAGGGTTTAATTACATAAAAAATTAGAGATTAAATTTTAATCCCCCAAAAAAATATTTTCATTAAATTGCATGTCATATAGGTATTGGTGTATTTACATTAATAGGGTCTATTAGAAAATATTTTTCTTTATAAAAAAATAAAAATATATATAATTAAAAATTTCAAAAAAAGAGAGAGAAAGAATTGGGCTGGTTTGACCTGGCCCGCCCTGAGCCCTCTCCATTCCTTTCTTTCCTAGGCCCTCCTCATGGGCATTGTGTCCAACTTATTCTTCCTAATGTTGGGCCGCCTCATCACCAATATTGGTGTCGGCTATGTCCTCATTATCGCTCTTGTCTACATCGTCGAGATCTCTCCTGCTCTTTATCGCAGCTTGCTCACCTCCTTCCCTGAGGTACTCATTTTTTTTCCTAATTTGGTAGCATATTTTTTACTTTTTAATTTATCAACAATTTTTGTTGGATGAAAAACTAAGGTTAGAAAATTGAAGTTAAATGAAGGTGATCGCTTTTTTATACGTGTTTTAGTGGTTTAGTTATTCATCAACATGGGCACCCTTCTCAGCTACATCTCCCATTATTTCTTCTTCAGGTTACCCTCCAACATCGGGTGGCATGTCCTGCTCTGTGTGGGAGGAATCACCTTGGGCTTGCTCGTTGTGGGGTTTTCACCATGCTAGAGTCTCCCTACTGGCTCGTCATGCAAGGCCGCCTAGGCGACGCGAAGTGCACCCTCACTCAGATCTCCAACTCTGAGGAGGAGGCCACACTTCGGCTCGCCGAGATCAAGGAGGCTGCCGGCATCCCTAAAGAGAGCAACGACGATGTTGTCGAGGTCACCAGCCAAAGCACTAGGGAGGGCATGTGGCAGGAACTCCTCCACTGGACCCAGTCCGTCTTACACATGCTAGCGTGCGCTGCTGGGATCTATCTCTTTCATCAAACTTCTGGGATTAACACCATCCTCCTCTATAGTCCTCGCATCTTCGAGAAAGCTGACATTATCGCCCCTTCCAGAATAATCCTCATGGCCATGGCAATCGATTTTACGAAGACAATGTTCACCCTCGTCACCACCATCCTCCTTGACCAGGTCAGGCGGCAACAATTGTTGCTAAGCAGCCTAGGCGGAATGATTTTGTCGCTTGCCTCCCTCGGTGTGTGCCTCATCGTCATCGACAACCACGGGGAGGTTAAGTGGGCGATGGACATATGCATCCTCTCCTTGCTGTGCTACGTGGCCTCCTACTCCGTTGGGATGGGGCCAATCACATTAGTATATAGCTCGGAGGTCTTCCCTATAAGGTTGCGAGCACAGGGGTGTGCAATTAGTGTCACCGTGGGCCAGGTGGTGAGTGGCTTAATATCAATGAAGTTTATGATTTTGTACAGAGCAATTAGATTGGGCGGGGCTGCCTTCTTATTTATGGGAATGGCCATCTTTGCATGGGTCTTCCCATACTTTCTCATGCCTGAGACCAAGGGAAGGTCCCGGAGGGGATAACACAATTGTTCGGCAAATGGACCAACTAGAGGTCCTCAGCCAAAGAACAGTAATTGCGATGGAGCAGCGCGACCGAGGGAGGTGTATGATCAATAAATTGTGGTCTCTATTTCGGATCTTAAGGGTTTCATTGTATGGAAGATGAGTTCATTTTCATTTTTATATCTTTTCCTCTTCTTCGTTTTTCTTGTTGTCGAATTTGGATTACCAAATGGCCCTTGCAGACAAATGCCAATTTATCTTCAGATTCACCAGCAGCATTGTGGTCTATTCATTAGAACTATCCAGAATATGGTAGTAGATGATGGAAAGTTTGTCTAACCTTTCGAATAATAAACGTTCATTTCTGTGAGTCCTAAGCTCGTCATCACCTTCCTTTCTCATCTTTCTTCCTGAGGCCTCCCAAGTGCCATTATGGTGTAGTTGAATTACAACCAGGGAGGTTATAGACACATGCATGTTCCTCATAATACAGCTCTATCTTGATACAAGTGCACGTTGGTTGATTAATTTAAAGCTAGATTAAGTTTTGAGATAATTTATATGTAGTGCCTCTGTCTCGTTTGCTTTGGTGCATGTGGACTTCATTGCTCTTGTCTAAATTAAGTCGCCTTTAGATTTTGACTTTGTCACCCACAAAAGGAACCAAAAAGCACAAATATCAGGCAATTCCTCTGCCGGGGCAAGTGAAGCTCGCGCATCATTCACCATAGCTAGCGGTGATGTATTCCGTCTAAAACCCAATTTAATGACATTATCATTCAAGTGATATTCAATTTCACTCCAACAGCCGATGCCATTGTCCGGGATGTCAAACCCGAGCATGAAGGCTTATTGGGATTCTATATTGGAATTGAAACGAAACATGACTATACTGGTATTTGTTGTTTATCAGCATTTTGATCCGAGCATATATGGATTTGTTCTCGTGTGCATGTGGATCGTGCTATGACACAGTGGTGTCTGAGCAGCTGGTGTGTCCGTTGATGTCAGAGCCATTTGGCGAAGACGATAGTTACCTGCCGTTCCTATTACGACTATTTGAAGGAGGAGAGGACGACAAAGATGAAGGTGTGTTATTTTAGATTTTTCATGAAATTAATTTTATTTTAAAATCACGAAAAATATTTCCTATAGTGGTGAAGCTTTCGGTAAGGCTAATGTTCCCCATTTTCCGTGCTAGCGATTATTCCTTTAGCGAAGAAAGAGAGATTCTCAAGGCCTAGATGAAGGCACGAAGCCCCAGGGGGGGACTTTTTAGGAAGAAAGCGATGGCCGTCCAATGACAGCGCGAGGGGGGACGCCGAGCTCGAAATTTGAAGATTCTGAAGCTCCTTGACGCAACATGATTACTTTTGGTCCAGCGAATTCCGAAGGAACTTAGAATTGACGAACTCTAAATTGGCTCAAATTTGGATGGACGCTTGGAAACGGGCCGCTGATCAATACTCACTACTTTAGTAGTCTCCTCTGGCGCCTCTAGGAAGGTTGAGCACGCAAGCAACGCATTTAATGCAAGCATTCTCTCTCTCCCTCTCTCTCTCTGTGTCTCCTCTTTCACATATGTTTGAACGGCTCTTTTCTTTTTTACTTTAAAAGATCAAAGCTTAAATATGACTTCTCCGCTTGGAGGGTGGAGCTTGATGAGCAGAAACAGAAGTACCCACTAAGTTTTAAGTCGTTTGGGGATGCCATACCTTCTCAGTACGCGATTCAGGTTCTTGATGAGTTGACCGATGGAAACGCAATCATAAGTACAGGTGTCGGGCAGCATCAGATGTGGGCTGCACAGTTTTACAAGTTTAGGAGGCCTCGGCAGTGGTTGACATCCGGAGGATTAGGGGCTATGGGTTTTGGGTTGCCGGCTGCTATTGGAGCTGCTCTTGCAAAGCCTGATGCCGTTGTTGTGGACATCGATGGAGACGGAAGCTTTATCATGAATATCCAGGAGTTGGCTACTACCATAGTGGAGAACCTTCCGGTCAAAATTCTTCTGTTGAACAATCAGCACCTGGGCATTCTGCTCGAGTCAACGAAATAGAAGAAGAAATGAATGTTGAATTGAGTGATGACGGACACCATTCTCAAACATTTGAACTGAGTGATGGCAGCCACCATTCTCAAACATCTACGCGACTGAGGTTTCCCTGTCTTCTCCTACGGCCTCAAAAAAGTGATAAGGATGCTACAAAATTAGGAAAAAAAAACGAAAATGAGTGAGTACCTGAGTGAGAAATAACTACACCATGATTTGTCTTTCTTTTTCTTTTTTGACTTCAAAGGTATTTTGCAAATAATTACACCAAAATCACTAAATTAACGGTATTTGCTTTGAGCATATACACATTGAGGAGTTATTTAACCATAAGTTCTTTTAGAAAAAGTGCACAGTAACTGCACGGTACGTGCACAGAATGTGCATTTGATATTGTGAAACATGTAAAAAGTCACCCCTATAGTCGTCAATGGAGTTTGGACCCTCTACATTTGCTTGAGCTTGAGTTTTTGGGAAATGACTTTTGGCTTAAGGTATATTTGCTTAAATACCGTTGATTTAGTGATTTTGGTATAATTGTTCGGCAAATGGACCAACTGGAGGTCCTCGACCAAAGAACTGTAATTGCGACGGAGCAGCGCGACTGAGGGAGGTGTATGATCAGTAAATTATAGTCTCTATTTGGATCTTAAGGTTTCATTGTATGGAAGATAAGTTCATTTTCATTTTTATATCTTTTCCTCTTCTTCCTTTTTCTTGTTGTCGAATTTGGATTACCAAATGGCCCTTGCAGACAAATGCCAATTTATCTACAGATTCACCAGCAGCATTGTGGTCTATTCATTAGAACTATCCAGAATATGGTAGTAGATGATGGAAAGTTTGTCTAACCTTTCGAATAATAAACGTTCATTTCTGTGAGTCCTAAGCTCGTCATCACCTTCCGTTCTCATCTTTCTTCCTGAGGCCTCCCAAGTGCCATTATGGTGAAGTTGAATTACAACCAGGGAGGTTATAGACACCTGCATGTTCCTCATAATACAGCTCTATCTTGATACAAGTGCACGTTGGATGATTAATTTAAAGCTAGATTAAGTTTTGAGATAATTTATATGTAGTGCCTCTGTCTCGTTTGCTTTGGTGCATGTGGACTTCATTGCTCTTGTCTAAATTAAGTCGCCTTTAGATTTTGACTTTGTCACCCACAAAAGGAACCAAAAAGCACAAATATCAGGCAATTCCTCTGCCGGAGCAAGTGAAGCTCGTGCATCATTCACCATAGCTAGCGATGATGTATTCCTTCCAAAACCCAATTAATGACATTATCATTCAAGTGATATTCAATTTCACTCCAACAGCCAATGCCATTGTTCGGGACATCGAACCCGAGCATGAAGGCTTATTGGGATTCTATATTGGAATTGAAACTAAACATGACTATACTGGTATTTGTTGTTTATCAGCATTTTAATCTGAGTAGAGATGGATTTGTTCTCGTGTGCACATGGATCGTGCTATGACACAGTGGTGTCTGCGCAGCTGGTGTGTCCGTCGATGTCAGAGCCATTTGGCAATTACCTGCCGTTCCTATTACGGCTATTTGAAGGAGGAGAGGACGACGAAGATGAAGATGTGTTGGCTCCTGCTCGAGTTAATGAAATAGAAGAAGAAACAGATGTTGAACGGAGTGATGATAGCCACCATTCTCAGACATTTGAACTGAATGATGACAGCCACCATACTCAGAAATTTGAACTGAGTGATGACAGCCACCATTCTCAAACATCTACGCGGCTGAGGTTTCCCTTGTCTTATCCTGCGGCCTCAAAAAAGTGACGAGGATGCTACAAAATTAGGAAAAGAAAAAACGAAAATGAGTGAGTACCTAAGAAGAAATAACTACACCATGATTTGTCTTTTTTTTTTTAACTTCAAAGGTATTTTGCAAATAATTACACCAAAATCACTAAATTAACGGCACCTTGAGGAGTTCTTTAACCATAAGCTCTTCTAGAAAAAAGTGCACAGTAAGTGCACGGTATGTGCACAGAATGTGCATTCGATATTGTGAAGCATGTGAAGAGTCACCTCTATAGTCATCAATGAAGTTTGGACCCACTAAGTCTACATTTGCTTGAGCTTGAGTTTGAGTTTGGGGAAATGACTTTTGGCTCAAGGTATATTTGCTTAAATACTGTTGATTTAGTGATTTTGGTGTAATTGTTCCGCAAATGGACCAACTGGAGGTCCTCGGCCAGAGAACTGTAATTACGACAAAGCAGCACGACCGAGAGAGGTGTATGATCAGTAAATTGTGGTTTCTATTTCGGATCTTAAGGGTTTCATTGTACGGAAGATGAGTTCATTTTCATTTTTATATCTTTTCCTCTTCTTCCTTTTCTTGTTGTGGAATTTGGATTACCAAATGGCCCTTGCAAACAAAGGCCAATTTATCTATAGATCCATCAGCAGCATTCTAGTCTATTCATTAGAACTATCCAGAATATGGCAGTAGATGATGGACAATTTGTCTAATCTTTTGAATAATAAATGTTCATTTCTATGAGTCCTAAGCTCATCATTACCATTTCCTTTCTCATCTTTCTTCCTTTCTCATCTTGCGAGGAAGATGGTTGATGGAAGCTCACTAAAGGTTCTATGGTTGTAGCTAGAGGTAAGAAATGTTTTTCATCATACATTATATAAGCAAAGTTGTCCACAAACCAAATTAGTGCAGTGGATAGCGAAGAAATAGCTGAGTTATGGCACAAGAGGCTCAGTCACATTAATAATAAGGGTTTATCAATATTTGCTAAGAAGAAGCTCCTTTTAGGAATGAAAAGTTCAGCACTGAAGAAATGTGCTCACTATTTAGCGAGAAAATAGAATAGAGTTGCTTTCAAAAGCTCCCTTCATTTGAGAAAGTCAGGTTTACTTGATTTAGTGCATTCCAATGTTTGCGGTCCTATGAAAACAAAATCACTTGGTGGCTCTCTTTATTTTGTTACTTTCGTAGATGACTATTCAAGGAAAATTTGGGTTCATATCTTAAAAACTGAAGATCAAGTATTAGATGCTTTTAAGTAGTTTAGGCTTTAGTTATGAGATAGACCGGAAAGAAGTTGAAATGTATCAGAACTGATAACGAGGGAAGAGTATACAGGACCTTTTGATGAATATTGCAAACAACAGGATATTCAACATCAAAAGACACCTTCCAAGACACCTCAGTTAAATGGTTTAGTTGAGAGAATGAACATGACACTGGTTGAAATGGAAAGATGTTTACTTTCACAAACAAAGCTACCGAGATTCTTTTAGGGTGAGACTTTGAATACAATTACATCTGTATTGAATCTTACTCCATATGCCCCTTTAGAGTTTGATGTTCCTGATAAAGGTTGGATAGACAAAGATATTTCTTATGATTATTTACGTGTCTTTTGATTCAAGGCATTTGTGCATATTCCCAAAGATGAGAGGTCTAAACTTGATATGAAAACACAACAATGCATATTCATTGGCTATGGACAGGATTTTTTTTGTTACAAGTTCTAAGATCCAGTTGAGAAGAAAGTTGTAAGAAGTAGAGATGTTGTATTTATAGAAGATTAAACAATACATGATATTGAGAAATCAGATATGGCTTCAGTACCATAAGTTAGCGGTGATTTCATTGACTTGGATCCAATTCCTCACACACATAATCCTTCACACATTGATGAGAAGCAGCAAGAAGTAAATGTTCCGGACAATGCATATATCCTAGAATATGTTGAGACAGATGATATCGTTCAAGAACCAGAAGTCTATCAGATGCTCCACCAGATGTTTTAGTCCGGAGATCCTTTAGAGATCGATGGCCTTCCACCAGTTCATTCAAGATCATCATCCAATGTTTTATGAATCTTTTTTCCGGTGGTTAGGGCATCTTGCCTCCATGAAATGGTGTACATACTCATAGTTCTTCTGATCCACCTCGTTGGTGCTCCACACTTTGATGTGATTTAGCAATCGCCTGTTATTTGAGCACCTATGGAATGCCACTTAATAAGTCCAAGGAGAAATTTTGTAGTATGACAATAAAGCTGGTGAAGTGAAGTATGAAACTTATGGCACTGCCGCTTGTAGTATCCTTTTCTCTTTATCGTATTAAATAAAAAAATCACGTCTTCAACTTTCGTTTAATCCATAAAGTATGTGTGATATTTCTTGATCAATTTAGTAAGAATCTATAGCTTTTTACCTCCAATATCTATTGCCCTAATGCGAACCACTCATTAAAAAAGTTAAGTCAAAGTCAACCACCAGTGCTCTAAAATTTAGAATTGCAAAAATGTATGCTCCTGTTTTGCATCGAAAGCTCAAAAACTAAATTTAATCCAATTTAAGATATGACTCACGGAATAAGTCTATAGTAAGAGAGATTGGTCCTGCCATGTGGAAGACTCACACAAACTTATTTATGATGTTAACATGATGATGCATATGCTGAATCGGAACTACGTTACTGAAAGCATGATATGGCTAAATTGAAGCTTTTGAACCGCACGTCGACAATAAATAGCCAATCAATGTGGCTCGTGACATTGGTCTATGCATGATTTCTTACGGTTAATTTCTCATCTTTCTATCTATTGTGTGGCCCACCACTTCTATTACAACTCTACAAAAGTGGCTCCTTTTTTTTTATTTGGTCTACTCTTTTTTTTTTGTTTCTTTTTTTTTTTGGCTTGGTGTTCCTACTTTTCTTCTTTCTTTCTACACTTTTGAAGTCTTAGTTCCCAGCTCTTGCAAACCGTTTCTTTGTTTTTTTTTTTGCAGGCCATTCTCTTCTTTTTGGAGTTACCTATAATTTCATGAATTTGAGCTCATGTCAAATTTCACTGTAAGTGTTAAGAACTCCTATGGAACTTTGACCTTCCAAGTGAGAGGCTTCCAAAGTTTGCTTTTAAAATCCTCCATGTTCATTCCACCATTATAAGCATCCTCCTGGTCTTCTTGCCAATATACATTCCTAATTATATACTTTCTCTGCTTTTAAATTGCCACCACGTAGGGTTGAAGTCCCCAGTTTAGCTCCTCAATAGCATCTAACTTGTTGTTCAACGTCATAAGGGAAAAGCCGTGGTCCATCTTCGCCCTGTCGTTCCCAGAGTCACCCTCGTCACCCGGACACTATGTTTTGTAGCCAAATTGGGATCCATTTGTACCCCTCAAAGCGTCCTGTTTGGAGTCTGAGGATGTGATCGGCCCTGTCGATTCTGCCATCCACTGGTTGTCTAGCGTGGCGGGGCATGAGGACCATGTTGTTAATATAATCGTTTTGGTATGAGAACTCACCAGATATGTCTGGCTTGTTGTCTCAAGACAAGCTAATGATTTGGATGTTTGTCTCAAGAACTTGATAGCCCGAGGCGAGGTTGATTCATAGCTAGCAATGATATAGAGGATGATCTTTATATGGGGCTTTTTGGGTGGCCAACTTATGTTTACCTTGTCTTTGTAAATTCGATCTTTATTAGTGTGAATGCAAGCCAAACATTGTCTCAATCCCTGTGACTTGACGAGTAGAGAGGTGTAGAAAGAAGAAAGTGGTCTGCAAGAGAGAAAATGGAAAGACCAATTGTTAAGAGTTGAGAACTGAGACGTGAAATAGGTGGAAAAAAAAGGGAGGAAATGGGACCTACAATAAGAAAAAAAAAGAAGGATCAAAATAAAAGGAGTTTTTTTACCAGTTTTGTATATTTTTAATAAAAGCGATGTGCCATATAAGGAATAGTATTATCAAAACACAAAAAAAAATGGAGTGCTTAAGCCAAAAAAGGAATGAAATACTTAGGCTTTGTTTGTTTCACGGAAAATAACTTCCAGAAAAACATTTTTCGGGTTTTCCGGTATTCGTTTCACGGAAAATAAACTAGTTGTCCCTCAATGGATAAAATACCTTCAAAAGTGTGGAAAATGTTTTCCACACTTTGAAAAGAGGAAAATATTTTCCCCTTCCTTCTTTCATCATTCATCATAATTCTTTTTTTTCCTTCTTCTTCTTCCTCGACTGATCGCTGGCCATGGCGGTGGCTAGTGATCGGCTTGTGGCGAGGCCGAGCTCGCCCGAGGTCACCAGAGCCTTGCCCAGCTCACCAGATTTGGCGAGGCCCGAGCTTGCCAGACCGGCTTAGGGCGAGCACGGCCTCGCTGGAATCTGGCAAGCTCGAGCCTCGCTTGCTTGTGGAGAGGCTCGAGCTCGCCTGTGGTTGGTCGCTAGCCGCTGCGGCGGCTAGCGACCAGCCAAGGAAGAAGAAGAAGGAAAAAAGAAAAAAGAAAAAAAGAGAATTAAAAATATTTTTTAAAAATAAAAATAAAAAATTATTAAAAGTAATGCAAGGAGAAAAATCCTTTCTATACCGAACAATAGAAAATATTTTTCGAGACTTTTTCAGATTTCAGCCGAACACTGAAAAATTGTGCCATTTTCCTAGAAAATGGCTTCTTGGAAAACATTTTCCAGAAATGTAATATTTTTAGCGAAATGAACAGAGTTTTAGATAAAAGGGAAAGTGACATATACAATCCCTGAACTTTGGTCCAATGTGTAATGTGGTCCATGAATTTTTAATTTGTTCAATATAGTCCCTGAATTTTAACCCAATGTGCATTGTGGTCCCTGAACTTTTCATTTGTTCAATATCATACTTAGATTTTTGGTACATGTTCAATTTAGTCCCTAAACTATATAAAAACGTTCAATATAGTCATGCTATTAATTCAAGTTCAGGGACTACATTGAATATATACCAAAAGTCCAGGACCTCATTGAATAAATTAAAAATTTGGGGATCACATTAAACATTAGGCTAAAGTTTAGGGACTATATCGAACAAAGTAAAAATTCTAGGACTAAATTACATATTGAGCCAAAGTTAAGGACTGTTTGTGTCATTATTCCTAGGTAAAATGAGGAAGAACATTGAACGTACAGAAATGGTGGCAAAAATGTCATTACTTAGCAAGGGCAAGAGAGGGAATACAAAAACATGACTAAGTTCTTCCCACCACTGTTTTGTAGCATTTCCAAGGAAGAACCTCAACTTATGCTAAGATTTCGTTTGTTTTGCAAAAAAAATGAATGATTTGAATCTAAAAATCATCATTTATATCGCTTGAAATAATTAGTCAGTAAAAAATATTTACATTATCGACAACAGTTTATATTTAAATATTTTTATGGATGATGAAAATATTATTCTTTTATTCATTTTTGTAAATAATACAAGCGATTATTTTTAAAAAAATAATTTTTAAATCATCAATTTTCCAAAATACAAACGGAGTCTAAGAAAGTAATGCCGATGTCACACCACCATAATCAGCAGCTGTCGAGATCCGCAACCCTAGGCGACGAGCCGTCCATGTCACACGACGCCGATTCGGATCTAAGCTTGCCTAAGCCCCCTCATGTTGCTCGTCAAATTTGCACTGGAAAGTGAGCACAAGGGTAAAATCCAAAATTCAATCGGTCTAGAGAGGGCAAAGTTGGAAAAGAAATTCACCAGAGTATTAGCAATTCCGGGATTGATTAAAGAGCTCAAAGCTAGGACGAAAGCCATCTCGACTTTTCTTCGGCGCAAACGCTATTAAGATAGCGTTACCAAACACCAAGATTTGGGCTCGATGGACCTCCGGAGGCCCAAACCGCTTGCAAAAGCCGAACTAAACGCAGCACCACATCACCGGGCTAATTTTGTTTTCCTTTGCGTTATAAAGAGGGAAAATAACACAAACATTCACTGAATTTTTGCGTAATGTAAATTTTAATTTATTTAATATAATATCTAAATTTTAATTTAATATATAATATAATTTAAAATTTTTTAATTTGATCAATATCATGCCTGTCTTTTCCCTTTCCACGAATGCCATAAATCAGCAACCAAAATCTTCGGGGGCCGTCACGTGCGCAGCACGCGAGGGAACAGATATTTCTTCAAGAACCTTCCGTCCGTCCCTCGTCTCCCTCCCCCTTATTTCCCCGCCCCACACAGCACAGCCCCAAGCCCTAGCAAGACCTCATCCTCTCTCTCTCTCTACGCTCTCCCCTCTCTCTTTCTCTCTCCTCGCCGGAGCGCGGCAGCGGAAGGCGGCGGCGATGTCCCACTTCGGGAGATCAGGGCCGCCGGACATCACCGACACCTACTCCCTCCTCGTCCTCAACATCACCTTCCGTACGTGTCTCTCCTCGCTTCCCGGCTTCGGGCAATCTGCCGCCGTAGGCTTTGCTGTCGCTGTAGTAGTGCTCGTTTGGTTTTTTTTTGCTGAATCCGCGAGTGTTTTGTCGTTGCTCGTGTGGCTTTCGGTTCAGGTACGACCGCCGATGATCTGTTTCCGCTCTTCGACAAGTACGGGAAGGTCGTCGACATCTTCATCCCTAGGGATCGCAGGTTTCTTTCTCTTGCCCTGCCATGAATTGTGACGCTGTTCTTTGGTTCGGTGTTATGCCCTTTTTCCGCGGCGTTGTGAGCATTTCCTTTGAATTGTATTGGTACGGGGGAATTTGATTGAACTGACCCTGTGAGTTTGGTAGGGGAGTGGTAGAAGAAGAGGGGGGCTTGAGCCAGAAATTAACAAGAAGGGTTTCGTGTGAACTAGGTCGGGAGAAGTAAAAATGTTGCTGCTTTTCTTACTCGATTCGATCGTAGAATGCGGGGGTGTAGGGGGAATGCATGAATGCTACCCCTCAGCTTTTGCTAGTGGCATTTCCTGGCTCAGCAGTAGCAAACTGCATTCAACTGTCTTAATAATCACATGTGCACTGCAGCTGCTAAGAGAGCTTTGGCTTTGCTTGTGCTGTGCTCATGGGCGTTCCATGTTCTCGCAACTCTGCCTCTTTATCTTTGTGTGGCTCTACATTACTTCTGTTCTTTCGAGGAATCAAATGTCTACTGATAGTTTGATTTTGTTGAATTAGAGTTGGGCTGAATTTGTTCTGCTGTTAAAGGCATTAGCTTGATGAGTTTCGCATTTACTGTGTGGTGAACTTGTTCTGCTGTTAAAGGCCTTAGCGTAATAAGTTTTGTATTTGCTGCATCAGATTGATTGATTTGGCCCTGACCAAGAGTACTGACTTCTAGTTTTGATAGAGCATTTGGAGTTGCATTCATCTGGTCCAAATTGAATGACTTTTGTGTTTTGTGCTTGCATCCTATATTCTTTTTACATTACTTTATGTAATGCATAATATTAAGTATGCATTTGCTAAGTATTGTGCCAATCTATCTATGATATAGCACTGATTCTTTAATACGGTGCAATGCAAATAGGACGGGTGAGTCACGGGGTTTTGCATTTGTTCGCTACAAGTATGCTGATGAGGCTCAGAAAGCTGTCGAGAAGCTTGACGGTATGTCTGCATATAGACTAGTCAATTGGAGCATGTCTATGTTAACCATATTAATGTACTGCTTTACTCATCTGTTTACAGGAAGAGTTGTTGATGGCCGAGAAATCACAGTGCAGTTTGCAAAATATGGGCCTAATGCTGAGAGGATGTAAGTGCTGATTCTTTTGGTCAATTTAGTTTTCAGATGCTCTAGTATAGCAGTACTTTATTTAGATTTTTTTCTTGTATGCTGAGTTGTAAATGCTTAAAGGATGTAGTTCTGATTCATTGGTCAATCCAGTTGGCAGTTCACTCTGACATAGTACTGCGTTTGGGCTTTTGCTGATAAAAAGGAGTTGTAATTTATACAATTACTTTAGAAGTTGAATGACCAGATTTTTATTTGGAAGAGAAGTACCTGCCTGGAATAATCAGACATGTTAATGCCTGACCTGTAGACATCTTCTGATAGTATGCTTCAGTCGTTTTAACATGGCATTTTGAGGATAGGTGGGATGGATCTTTAGATTGGTTTGAGAAATTGCCGTGTCTCCATGTTTGGATGTACTCAACTGGTGATTGTAAGTTCTTTAACAAACTGCCTGCATCTTTCTTCTGGGGCCATTGTCAGGAAAAATTTAGCTAAACGGGGTTACTTTTAATGAGTAAAGTATTCTGTATTGCACGATCCATGTGTGCTGGTACTGCTTAATGTGGTAGAACTATACTGAAACAAAAATATGACCCCTACAGACTAATGATTAAGTATGAAGCAAAAAGATACATGGTCAGATGTGGATCTACTTGCATGGAAACGTTATACATGGTAGATA
Organism: Syzygium jambos; assembly: GCA_031216235.1. Taxonomy (NCBI): domain Eukaryota; kingdom Viridiplantae; phylum Streptophyta; class Magnoliopsida; order Myrtales; family Myrtaceae; genus Syzygium; species Syzygium jambos. Next base: position 5,186,713 of record CM062226.1, on the reverse strand, counting down.
TTTATGTTAATGAAAGAAAACCATCCACTGGTTATAGCTATCTATGGGCATCTAATCACTTGGAGAGCTGATATGATTTGTCTTGGCTGCTCACTGACAGCGCATGTTTATTCCTTTTGCAGTCATAAGGGGCGGATAAGTGAAAACGTTCCAAGATCAAGGAACAGATCAAGAAGTCGCAGCCCTAGGAAGAGGTAATTTTCGTGTCAGATCATAATTTTAATTACATTCGGAGATAGTTTTCTTTAACATGTTTTATGATTGTTGGAGAGTTACCTCTCAAAAATTAGAATTCTACGGCATAGCTGGATTGTTCACTTTTTGTCTTTTGCTTCTAAATCTTGTGGCGCCCAGAGTTTGATATTTTTTAAATTGAAACACCAAAACTCATGTATATAACCGTAGATACCTAGATTCACACATTATTTTTACATAATTTTTTAAATTTGGTTTATTTTTTAATTTTTGATGGAAAAGCAAAATAATACATTCTGCTTATGCTTGAATATCCTTAAACAAACAAGCTCTACAAGTTTTATTTGATTCATTCTGCAGTTTTTGAATTTTCATTACTGCTATTGTTTATTTATACTTGGTGGAGGTAGCTCTTCCAACTCTTCAAACCGTTATTATACATCATGTGTTTCCCTGGTTAGTGCTATATTTACTGGCAATTGGTATGAATAGCATGTTTGTCCTTCATGCGCATGTTGCTCTTAGTCCGTTTTGCATGTAAAATAGGGTGTTAAGGTTTTTGCATCACTCGTCTGTGGGGTTTTGATAAGTTTTATGGACATATAATTTTTCCTCGCTTGATAGTTAATGACGTTCATAAACAAACAATTGGTTTCAATATTCTGGTCTCTTTTACTTTTTGTTCACTTCTTTTAATAAACTTATTTCCAATCCAAAAAATTTGGTTGCTGGATTTTATATCGGATCCTTTTACCTTTGTTTTTCTCCCCCTTTTATGATTTAGATATGTTCCATAGTTTCTGTGTCTTCATTGTGAAGTCTCATTCTAATGCATCAAGTTTTTTGCCCGTGAAAAAAAGTTGGCCTCACTCTGAAATTGGTGAATAGAACGTCAATAAAGGCATAAGGTAGTTTGGGTTTTGATGTTAGATTAGACAAATATATTACAACTCATGTATCTAATCGGCTTAGTACTATTTCCATCATCTTACTCATGCGTTTGTTTTCCATATAAAGCAAGTATTTCTCTTCAGAATTTTGTCAGCCCCATTCTCTTTGTTTCCTTTTAATTAAATTTATACAAGCGACTTTCTGACTGCATGAAGTTTATTTTTTTTTTTATTGTTTAAGCAACAATTGACTCTATAAGCTTTTGTAATTTGTTTGTCTTGTACAAATTTTTTCATCTCCATTAAATATGTGAGTTGATGTTACTATCTGCCAGGCATCGAGATGACTACAGGGACAGGGATAGGAGGAGAAGTCGCAGCAGAAGTAGGGATAGGTATGATCGTGATAGGCATCGTGGGAGGGACAGGGATGATCGTCGGCGGAGCAGAAGCCGCAGTGCGAGTCCTGATTACTACAAAAGTCGGGCTAGAGGTCGCTATGATGATGAGCGCAGGAGCCGAAGTCGCTCAATGGACAGGTTCTGTCATGATGTTCATCTTTGTGCTTTGCACCGTTTGATCTGCCATTTCACTGATATTTCTTTGTTTCTGTTTTCTCTTGTAGTGCTTCCCCTCGGCGCAGTCCATCTCCTCGCCGCAGTGCCAGCCCTGGAAGGAGTCCTTCTCCACGCAGGTCTCTCTCTCCTAGGGGTGAAAGCCCTGATAGACGCAGTCGCGATGGACGATCTCCGGTTCGAAGTGTTTCGCCCCGAGGTCGGCGTTCTGATTCTCGAAGTCCGTCACCTAGGAATTCAGACGCTGACGTGAGTTATTGCTCGACTGTGGCTTATTGTTGAGAGGGAGGCCCCATGCTGACATTTGCTTTTCTGCTGTGGCAGGAATAGGTGTTCTGGAAAGCTTTTTGAGAAGATGGGGAATGCTTGGCTCTTTAAAAACCTCTTTTCCGCGGCTCCAACTGTTGAACCTTGATATGGTCATTGTTATATGAACTTAAAGTGCTGCTTTTGGTAGAACTGGATCTTTTAGATGTTTTAATTACCTTCTGAACTTTCATGCATTCTAGAGTTAGCCAGCCAGATGGTATTTATGAACAGTATGGTGTCCTAGTTTGCTTGAAGTTTTGTGCACTGGTGGTTTGTTATAGACTCTCCCTCTCTCTCCCTCATGGCCCTGCTATGTTTCTTTTGGATCCCGTAGTGTCTATACCCATTGGTTTCTATTCCTTGCTTTGACTAAGAATCGATGGTTGTGTTGCAGTTTGTTTTATGGGAGTCATTATTCATTGTGTCCATTTACACATTTTATAGTTATGCTCGGGAAGCTGAGCGATGGGCATGATTTGTTGATACTGTTGCTGTCGATTCACATGATTGATCGTTGGTGGATGATCGAGATTTTGGTGATGGTTGCATCAAATTGGCTGATATAGCAGTAGATAGCAGGGCAGGACAATAGCTAATGTTGGCTAGATGTTCCGAAATGGTAAGGTCTATTGCCGTTAATCTTCATTTTTAGGAAACTTAATATCCTTGCAGATGCTGATTCTTGATTTGATTGTTGCGATGGTTGATGCCGGTTCCGTCCGTAATGAATGAACCTGTGAGTTTGCTGTGATGGTCTGAGGTGGCCAACGAGTGAAAATGCTTGATCTGTAGCGGTTGCTGCATCTGGGCTTTGTTGATTCATTAATCTCGATGCTGATCCGTAGTAAGAATGGCTTTTGCTGATCCCTTTCCAGCCACTTTGTAGGAAATGGTAACATCTTTATAGTTGGTTATGCTGTCTGGGATGTTTTTTTTCCTTCACTTAACCACCTTAAATTCAGCTTGGAGGGATTGTAACTTCTGTTGCTTAATGTAGTGAGATGTTGATTGGGTTGGTGATTGTAGCAGTTGAAGTGGTAGCTGCTTTGTTAATGATTATACGAGTGTTCGTGCATAACTTTCGGGCCTTAAGATATAAACAACCATAGTGGGCTGTTGCTGCCCTTGCTGGGATCGGGTCAGAAGCAGCAGCTATTATTGTGGACCATCGCTGCGTAGCTGGTCTTGCTGGCTTGTGGTCAATCAATATTGAACTGATTCCATTGAAAGTTGATAAGTACGTTTTGTCTGCGGCGGGAAGGTTTATCTTATGGTTAATGGTGTCGCTGATCTCACATTAACTTCACCTGTAGTTATATCTGCAATCTAAGCAATCATTTTTTTTTTAATTTCAGATGAGAGGTTGTCATTGTATACTAGCGGAGCACATGAAATTTACTGAAGTGCTTTCCTATATAATATTCCACAGGTGCTTGTAAAGCTGTTAATAATGCATACGTTGGTATACAGTGTTCATGACATAAATTGGTTTTCTCTAAACTTTTTGGCCTCTTGTTCTTGACGTTGCATGTACTGATGTCTAACTGCTTCCAAATATTTGCTATTTGAAAAAGTTGACTTGTCTGGACTACTTTTTTCAGGCTGGCTAGGCAGGCTTGTTAGTACTGTTGTTTTAAATTGAATTGACAGGACATGCTTAGACCATGCTTTAGTTAAGTGGCTCTGTGCTGCATCCTAGTGGTCTATGGAGTACGATTGCAGATAAAAAACGATCTCTGATGCACTGCTTTTACCCATCAAAGAAAAGTTGATACTGCTCCGGACAGCATGATCGCTTCGAGTTTCAGAAGTTAGCATTTCCCCTTGTTTTTATGTGATTTTGGCCTCAACTTTTAGTTACTGGTTAATTCCGTCAGTCTCCAAACGAGTGGTTGAATGATAAACAGATGAATTCATCGAGATCAGGCTGGTTCCTGAGGCGTTCGTGGGGATTGACTTGTGCTTGGTAATGTTGTACCGTTGAAAAGTGCGAGAGCTGAAGAAAAGGGCTGTTAGGACCGAGGCTTTGTTAAGCCCTTGGGATTTACTTGGCAGTAGTCCTTTTCACTTGGACCATAAGAAGGTTGAGAAGCAGAGATCGCTTTGTGGGGAAAATGAGGGAGGGGAGAAGAAATCTACCTTATTGCAGATATTTAAACAGTGGCTAGATTTATTGAGCATAAGGTGAGGTGAAGGTGAGGATATGCATTGTGTTTACAACAACTTACACTAAGGCTGCGTTGGTCGACCGTATAAAAGCTAGGATAGGATATGTTTTATCTTATCTGGTGCTTGGTGTTGGTCCAGGATAGAATAAGGTCAGATATAGACTGGATATAGCCCGGATAAAGAAATCTGGAGGGGAGGGGTAGGATAGATTCAGATAGGATTTTTAATGCTTATTTTTCTAGAAATCCTACGCTCCACTCGCCGTCATCTTCATCTCCACATCTTGTGCGCTTTTACCAAAAAAGTTTCTCGGCTTTTTTTCCTTCACTGATTCCTCCGGACCCGTGAATAGTAAAAAAATAAAATAAAAATTATCCTATTTGACTTTAAATCCGTAGTCCACCAAACAGTGGACAGGATATGAAGAAATCTTAGGATTTCTTATTTTATCGTATATAGTCCTATCTTGTTTAGAAATCCGGATGACCAAAAACAGCTTAAGAGTCATAAGTAAATGGTCCGTGCTAGTTGTTGCTTTCTCATTCCTCAGTCGTTTTGGCTTTTGTTTTTATATTTTGTCGAGTTTTAGATGTTATGGAAGAACCGTACCTTCAATTATGTTCTTCGTCACAATATCGATGACGACCTTCGTTACAATATCGATGACGACGTATAGGCCTTGAGATGGAAACTTGTCGGACAGTTCTATGACCCAGCCTACTCTAATAAATACTGTATTTATCCAGGGGTGCGTCGTAGGCAACGCCCATTTGCTTCCATCTACATGGCATGCTTTCGGTAATCGGGAAAATAAGTGGTCTCTTGAACTTTTTGGCGCTGGCAAATATACATAGGTCGTCCTCTAACAAGCACTTCTCGGTTTTGAGCTGAAGACCCGGTCTGGTTGGAAGCGCATCGTGATTACAAAGAAAACGTATCCTTTTAAAACTATAAAACGATCAAACCTTGCACTCTTAACTCTGGAATGCACCCCTTGCTAGTCGACAGGGGCATTTGATCATCAAGCAGATGCATCATGTTCTTATATTGCTGATTAGTCGGCTATCTGCGAATCAGCGACCGGGCAGGTGGTACGGCTCTGTTTAGGGACGCGGCCCTAGTTTGAAACTAGGGAGAAAAAAAGAGGGCGAAAGGGAGCAAAGGTCAAACCCTTTGCCCATTGCTTTTGCTTTAAAGCTCCGCGTTATCCCATCCCGTTTTGAGAGGCAATTGGTTTTCTTCAAAAACGTCTACTTGGAGGAAATTTAGGGACGAGCAGGAGGGCAATAGGATCCCGGCTTCTGATCTTTGATTTCCGGAATGATACATGTAGTAATTGTCACAGAAAGGGAAACAAGAAAATCCCAGAAACGTCAATTTGCAAATGAAATCAAAATCTCGAAGCTCAATCCGCCATGTCCATGTCTACTCCGAGACGGCTAAAAAGTCATTTCTGTCTACAAAGTTAGAAGACATGAAAATGCCACCTCCAAACAACTGTATCACAGCTTTTGGGGGCAAACAAGGATTTAAGAAGCAAATTCTTAATTGGCGTACCACCTGTGGCATCGTCTAAGCCTGACCGTGTTTGTCTGGATACAAGAGGCACAAGTATGTTCTGAATGGAACTTGAGAGGACCGCACGTAAATCCCTGCACTTAGTATCGTCAGGCAATTTTAAAGAAAAGTCCTAAATCTTCCTTGCCGAGTTTCGAATAACAGAGCTATCAGCAAAGCGATAAATGAGGCTAGTTGCTGGAACAAATACAGCTTGCGGCTACAACCTGTTTGGTGGTGTACACCTGACCCTTATAAGGAAGTGAGCACATTCGAGGGACTCTACAAAAAGCCTACTTGTACAGGAATCAACTTTCCACCCTTTTCATACATCTCAGGAATGCACATCAAAGGAAAATCCCGTGTAGACATCTCAGCCAGTGTCAATAAGCATCCACTCTTCTGAATCACCTCAGTGTTAGAGAAAGGATGCGTGTGTGTCAATAAGCATCCACTCTTTTGATTAGATTGACTTTTTGTCATTTTTTTTAATCAAAATGTCCATCTCTTGATTATCGAGTTTCCCTCCAGGTAGCACCAGAAAAGCTCTTCGTTTCCTTTTTCTGGTCCGCAAGATTGGTATTCAAATAGATAGTTGATGGCAATCTAGATATGTTGTTTTGTTTTGAGGAGAATTTAAACCTCAACAATAATGAGTTTGCCATCACACCAATCGAACTCAGTCCCATGAGAGCCCCGGCAATTGATGGAGTGAGTGTTATCCCAGTCATTGGCAGCAATACTCCGGCCGCAATCGGAATACCCACCTGCAAAGAGTCAATAGTTAAACGCTGCAATTCGATGAGTCAATATCGTGTTAACTAGATACACCTATAAACGCATGCAGGCACTCATTATTTTTTTTTGTCAGAATGCAGGCACGTATTAAGATGGTTAAGAATGGAAAGAAAAGCTTAACCATTGAACAATACGCCATCTTGAGAAGTGACCTTTGAATCATTTACATGAATATGACAGTTAATCTAATGGACTGCATTTCAGATGAACTTGTAACAAAGCGGCTTAACTGTGATATTACATCTCGCTCAAATATTTATCATTATGTATTATTCTTCTTCATTATACAAGCGGACCAACAAATATCTTTCTTTTTCTGACTTTATATATTCAAACTCGGAATTATTGGCAATGTTCACATTTTTTATCTTCATAGGAATGCGCAGAAGTATCAGTGATGGTTTCGAAGGTCCTATATGTATTCGCTAGGTGGAACCACAGGAGCAGAGAGTCTCACTCAAATCCTCAAATGTTCACTAGTGGAATAGCTTGGATGATTGAGGAAGTTCCCAAAATTTGTTCGTGAGATGAAGGAGATACAGGTAAATAAACTTGGTGATGTAATTTACGTTGTCTGCTATTTCTGGAGGCATAATTGTACTGGAAGAATGATCTGCTATCCATATACATGTCGCAGATATTCTTCCAATGCCCAAAAAAGAAGGTTAACTGCAGAAAAGAACAAACACCAAGTGCTTAATGCACGACTTACAATGTTGTAGGCAAATGCCCACCAAAGATTTTGCTTGATAGTTTTCATGGTCAGCTGGCTCAGCTCCAAAGCATCAAGCAACTGCATGGAGACAAATCAAATCGAACCCAATATTGGAAACAAAACAAAACAACTATAAGATAACACCATAATAAGTAATCAACATTAAGTGGAGCTCGAAATAGAGAGATCTTTTTAATGTACAAAAATGCAAAAGAGAGTCTTATGGGTGTCTGAAAGAGGCATTATACGGTCATCTTGAAGTATGAGAAAAAGATAAAGAGTCTTATGGGTGTTTGAAAGAGGCATTATACGGTCATTTTGAAGTATGAGAAAAAGATTAATTGCAATTATTTCATTACGCACGGTCTTTAGCATAGGTTTTTGTCATAGTGTTTCAAAAAACAGTTCACTGTACTAGATACAGATATGTAGGGTGTTGGGACCAGCTTTCTATCCCAGTGAACTATGTTTTCCTAAAGTCTGTCTTCATAAGCCTCCCTCCACCCTCTAAACAACAGTCTTACTCTAGAGTTGTATCCTCTCACTTGAGCATCTAGAGTTCGCCTTTGCACATGTTCAAATCACGTGAAACCTATATGGGACAATCTGATCCAATATAAAAAAAAATGGAGGTTCTGGACAGTGAACATTAAATGTGTTCAGGTTAAATTATTACAAAAATTTAGCAGAAATGGATAAAAGTTTGTAGAAAAGGTTTGATTGAAAATATTTATTTAAAACAGAGGATTTCAGAGAAAGGGTTGTTGATCTTTAGGCGTGATATCTAGATTCTTATGCATCATAATTAAAAAAGAAGAATTGCATCACACAACTTAATAGCAAAACCTTGCTCAAAATGCAAACTTTATTACTTCAATGACTAACTGAAGGACAAGAATGTTATTTACAGACTCTACTAAACCCTGCTCCAAGTTGAAACTGGAAACTCTTAAACAGAAACATAGTATCCTAATCAAATAGGAGTTGAAAACACGATATCGATTTCCAAATCAGAAATTAGAAGAAGTGAGGAGTGACAGTCTCCTGCTGATTTGAGATGTACCAAGTTCTTTAATAAACAGTGCAACAATGTCTCTAGAAACTTTATTTACGGTTATTAGAGCGCGGATGTAATATGCAACTTAATAATGAGATTGTAAACTGTGATAAACCCACAAGATAGCATGTAAAACGTAAGAAATGAACTACTTTACTAACCTGAGAGAGCCTGTTTCCCATCAGGACAACAGAAGACACCTCACTAGCAGCTCCAACACCACTGCCCATTGCAACTCCAACATGTGATGAAGCCAATGCAGCAGCATCATTTATCCCATCACCTACCATAGCTACAACTTTATCATCCTGCTGTAGTTCACTGATGAATTTCTTCTTTTGATCTGGTTTCACCCCAGAAATCACCTGCTTATTCAGCATTATCATGCATTTGTAAGCAATTCCCTCTAGCTTTTCTAAGAGCATTCAATGGCTGCCTACATTAACAAGATTAAAAAAAATACCTTTTCCAAGGGAATGCCGACCATGGATGCAACGTAGTCAGCAGCACTTCTTCTGTCCCCCGATAGCATGTATACATCAACTCCATGTCTGGACAATGATGATACAACATGCCTAGCATCTTCTCTGATTTGATCCTCGATATATATAAGACCGGCAAGACTATTATCTACTCCTACATAGACGACAGACTGGTTCTTTGGCTCTTCCATCAGTCTGATATCCGCATTGACTCCATGCCTAAAGAAGGAACACATGCACAAGGAGAAACAACAGGAAATGTTTTCAGCAGTCTGAAAGTAGCAAGATCCCGCTGTGGTAATGACACATGCGAAAAGACAAAGACAGATAGCCAAAGGTAGCTTGCGTGATCTGAGCTGTTTGGTTGGAACTATGGCCATGGCCCTACTAAGCTTCATTTGATTTTTCCTAATCACAGCTAGCAGACTCATGCTTTTGTACCACTATGTTATGTAAGCAAGGAGGTTCAGGCAAGGATCACACACGTCAAAACAGTTTAGAGCACTCTTTTTTTAGTCTAGCTCTTTTCCCGTTTTTGTTAAATAGGCAAAAGGGGAAAAGAAAGCAATTGTGATTAGAGAAATTAAAAACCTGACAAGTCAATGCTTGGTTGGATTCCTGTCTTGCATTCTGTGGGTACACTCAGATCATGCTTTATTACTAATCTCTTGTTTAAGGTATGACTTGCCTCACTCTGTTAATAGATATGATGCTTTGAGCTTCGTAACTGAACTAGAAATGCCTCCTTGACTTCTTTGGACAGAGAGAAATAGGAGGGCTATTGAGATTCTAAGTGTTTTTCATTTAAAAGTAACGAACAGATGGTTGCAGGTTTTGGATTTGGATTACTGAAAAATTACTGTTTAGTATGGATAGTTTGTTAGACTTTGTAGATTCTCTCTCTAATTTTTGTATAGGGGTGGTACCCATTCATTCACACTTCACTCACAAAATCAAACACAACAGAGGATTTCTCACATGCAACTGATTGAATGGACAAATTGAGATGTCATTGCTGTCGACTGACATAAGAATCATGAATGTGGAATACACAGTCACGAATCAAACATCAAGAATCAAACCAAGTCAACAACTCTGCAAGTAATTCCTAAAATCAAATCCCAGCGATTATGCACATTGACGTGCAGGATGATAAGGTGCTACACAATGTCTAATAAGTATCTGTTCACTTAAAGGGTGTTCATCTACTGAGCTTCGATGATTTGTACTTTCAAGTCCCATTATCATCTGTGCTCCATAAAAATGAATAAATGATAGCAGCATTGAAATTGAATTTGCATGATACAATAATGCTTAAAGATGAAAATAAAACAAGAGGAAGGTATTCATTAGGTCTGATCAGAAATCAAAAAATGGCATCCTTTAAAAAGCAATGCATGCTAAGTCAAAGCTGGTAATAAGGCATTCTCTCCTTCCCTACGAGGATATAATATGTCTCTAATCTCAAACAGAGATTGTAAATTCTAGGTAAATTGTCAAGAAAATGTTAGAAGACATAAGCAAGCAGCAGACACATCTTTCAGAGAGTCCATGGCAGAACAGCACTAGAGGAAGTGTTAAGTTGTCCATTAGTTAGAAAGTTATTATATGAGCACTTATAGAGATATCTCGATGAATAGACAAAAATCAACTGACATTTAAATGTCCAATAGATAAACATATTTTTTTTTCTTATACAAACCAAATGTAAAACCTAAGTAAACTGATGAAAGCAATACAAATATTTGGTGACTGAGTTTACATAAAGGAAAACTTAGAAGAGATCATGCAAGGACTAAAATTAGCTTCTATGAAAAAGGACATTATAACTTACAAATGATGTAGGAAAGAATTTTGAACTTAATTACGAATTCTGATTCATATGTGGGGAGGAACAGTAAGGAATAGATGGTACCTCCTAATCCATTCCAAGTTCCCTACAGAAACTCTTTTGTTGTTAATAACTGCCACTGCACCAGAACCAGGTTCTTCAATGAAAGTTCCATCTACCACCTACAAAATAATTTAATCCTTACACAGAGAAATAAAATTGGGGGGAGGGAGGGGTGTGACACAGTAAATTTTGCAGTAAGAATTTCAAACTGGCAACCCAATACCCACACAAGTCTATCATGAACTGACTAATACAGTAAACACAAAGTTCACTTGTTGACACAATTTGTTGATTTCAAAATTCCTTCTCACAAATGCAAAGCATAGAGAATGTAATGGAATGGGAAACACAAGTTGACTATGCGATCGTCATGCATTCTGACAAAAGCGTGCTGTCCACAGGCTGACATAGAAAAAGTCGTTAAGCTTTTAACCAATTGATTATTGCTGAGAACTATGATTCATAATCTAAAGAAAGCACCTTCACTTTCAGGCAATTCTGAGCTTGAGCTGCTTCTACAATTGCTTTGCCAACAGGATGAATTGTATTCGATTCTACTCCAGCAGCAAATTGAAGAACCTCAACTTCTGACCATGTGTCATCCGAATTATGTCTGTAACAATGACGTGTATGGTTACTTACTTTGTCAATAGTAATAACAGCTAATGCATACAGCACTTCAGATGAATCATCTTTCACAGTGCCCCAATGTGATACAGAAGTAACAAACAAGACTAGGTAGATGTACATTGAGCAATCATTCATTTTCATCTCAGAAACATGTCATGCATAGTGGATAATGCACTACAAAGTTTCCTAGCTTGTTTTGTACATAGACTAGGTAGAGATTTTCAGTAGATATATGCAGCAGAATCAGGGTCAACTAGTTTGAAGATGTCTTAGTAACATTTAGTGTCACTGGAACATCCTCAATCCTCATCAGGATAACTATTATATAAAAAAAGGACATCTTATGGTAAAAATGACGAGGCCATGCAATAATCGTGTGTAGGATTAAGCAAGCAGCTCCTTATCCAAGCAGTTAACAGTTCTCAGGAATTAAATTTTAAAGGAAAACAATTCTTTGAATATTTTCATGGCAATAATCATCCAGTTCCCTTTTTAATGGGTTTGGATCCTACATTAGAGAATATGCAGTATTTACGCTGTAAGGAATTAAGTTTTTCTGATCCTGTGTATAAAAAATTGGTGAGAGAGTAATCAAAATGTAATCTAATAGGTTCCTGACATTGAACTCATACAGTTCCACATTGATCTGATTGCAAAACACATTACTCATCCAAGTTTGGCGACATAGCGTGAATTACTGACCACAATGAGAAACATCAACCATTTTTCTTCCAAATTGGCATTCAGCAAGCAAAAGATGAAAGCAAGTTTTTCTTTCCAATTATGACGGAAGCTGTACTCTACCTAAAAAAATATCATGCACAAAAAAAATGCAGGTAAGATGAATCAATATAATATAAAAGTGACCTAGTCTCTGCTCAACCTGGAATCTATTGGTTGTGCGCATCCAGGAGTCACAACCTTTGTCACAACAGGTTTGCCAACCGTTAAGGTCCCGGTCTTATCAAACACAATTGTGTTTACCATAGAAAACTTCTCCAGAACACTTCCACCACGTAAAAGCAAACCTTTTGTTGCTCCGAGTGAAGTTCCAACGAGCACAGCAGTAGGTGTGGCCAAGCCAAGTGCACATGGACATGCAACTACCTATAGTTACAAGTCAATGAATCCAGTAAACATCTGAAACTGACAGGTAATGGTTTTGTAGCCAATAATAATAGTTCTTTATGTACTTAGTTTTTATTTGTTCTATGCATTTTAGAATGTTAATGAATCTAATACCATAAGATCTTACAGCTTCTGCCATTGTGGCAACACTTTGGCCAAGAACTGGCTGTGCAATAATAGTAATTAGATTCATCACATCACCAGGGGTTTGTACGATTTCACAAAACTCAACTATGAGTCACGTTTTAACTATATGAAATTTTTCATTTTATGTTGAACAACGTTGATGGACTTCTCGCTGTCCAAAAGAATATCCCTTCTGCTTTAGCTACTTGCATTCCATGGTTGCAGAAAACCCAAAATGCACTTCTCCACTTCGTTCATCTTACTGGTACTGCACAGGCAAGATCTCCATCAATTCCTCCAGTCTTTTGCTAAATGGATCCAGGATATCAAAAGCGTTCCCACTTAGATCCTTCTAATCTCCAATTCTCACCCTTTATTGTGTTTGAACCTCTACTCTCACTTCAATACACCCCATAGACTCTCTTTTAGATCAAGTTAAATAAAAATTCCTACATTCCAGTTTCCAACATCTCCTAAAAAGTCCCAGTTCCTTATTTACTCCAGTTTGGTTTCTTCTGCTAACACCATCATTCGCAAATAGCGTACACCAAGGAATATCATCCAGAAAATGTCCTGTTTCATCAATTACCTGTGCAAAGAGTAATAACTTAGAGCTGAGCCTTGATCTAACCAATGGTTTTTAGGTTTCAGTTTCTCTCCCTGCATACCTACTAGTGTCTTTGCCCCATCATACATGTCCTTCATCAGTTACATATAGAAAGCAAAGTTTCTCCTCTCTTCTCTACAATCCTGTAAAAAGTTTCTCTTGGGACCCTATCGCATGCTTTTATAAAATTTGCAAATCCTTTTGTCTATCACTATACCTTTTCACCTGTATTCCTGAAAAGCAATTTCTTCTAGGATTCACTTCATATGGATTCAACTAAGAAAAAAGTACTTATGCTACATAACACACCCCATCCCCTACTACTTTATTGTGGCTAGGGTCCTGCCCCAGGGACAAAACTTACATAGGTGGAGTTCAAGCCTATTGTATAAAAGAAGCTCATATTCCGTTTTAAGGATTAAAAGATAAAATTCATAATACAAACACCAATTATCCATAATGTACGAGACTAAAATACATTAAATTAATATCGAAAGTAATAAATACGTACTAGAATGGCAGATTTTAACTTGTGAGTTCTATCTTTTTCTACATCAATTATATTAAAATCCAAAGAAAACAATCTCTCTTTCACATTGTCGGAGTTTAGAAGTCAAATAAATGGTATTGAATACATGAAAGGAAGGTGTTAAGACAATTGGTCTGGTGCAGTGTCAAACCAAAAGTAGAACCAAACTTGTCGGTTTTGCTATTTCCCCTACTAAAAGCAAACTGATATACCAAAAATCAAAGATACTGGTGAGGCTGATTCCAAGGGGTTTTTATAAGTCAAATTTGCTTCTTGTAGCAAATAGTGCTTCTTCCTGTTAGATCTGTTTAGACAGAGAAAGAAGTTTCTCAAACTTGAGCATTTGGTATCCTATCCCCTTTTGGGCACTTCCTAATTTTGTCAACTAATGATTGTTACTTGACAATCTAACACTTGTTAATTTAACTAGAGCAATCTCGAAAGACAAAAGAAGAAAAGTGGATGAACAACAGCCAAGACTAGAAATGGATACTCGTGACATCAAGAGTCAAAAGTGCAATCATGGTTCACTAAATTATCGGTGACTATGTAAAGGAATTAACAAGGCATTGCAGCAACATGTGACCACATGAAGTGAAAACACAACATCAGAGTAAGTTTTGACATACCAGAACACTGCATGAAAGCTGCAGTGCCAAAGATACAGAACTTCCATGATTAAGAGCAGCAGGTAGAATTCGTGAACCAAACACGTTCCAGAATACAAATGTAGCAGCAGAGAGAGCCATTACTCCATAAGTAAAATGCCCGGACACCTGACCAATCATTAGGAAAAATGGGTAAATCAACTTCAAAGAGATTTACTTGAACTGCCTCTCCCTAGTGGTGAGACAGATTCTGATCTTTCCATATAGTTGCAATTTTATATTCAATTCCCATGCCTTTGTAGTAATTGGCAGCCTACTTTCCAAATGCCCCATGCCAGTTTTGTATAGCACAAACTTTTTGGGTTTGTATCGTGGACACTGGTAAGTTGTTTCCTCTTTCAAATGCAGATATTCAATAAAAGGGTACCATATCAAAGAACACGTATAAGAAAGAGCGTCCACCATACATGTACAAATGAATGATTAATAAGATTTTATTAATAAGGTACCAAAGGAACACTGCCCCAATGCAAAACGGCTGCAGGTAGCAGTCACCCACATACAAAATTATGGACAAGACTGTTTCTAACATTTCCAACAAAGTAGCGTCCATCAAGGACAGAGTTTATGACACAGTTAACTTTGTTTGAACCAAAAATTTGGCAATATAAAATTAATTCCAGATTCTTGCCTTTTGAAAGATCTAAGAATTATAGCCCTTTGAACTTATTTAGAAAAAAAAAAACACAAAATTCCTTGGAGGCACAAGAGATAGAATTTTCCAGTTTTCCTTGTCACAAGCAAATTCAAAATTTTGGCTATGAGTTCATTTTACCCTAGTTTTCAAGATCAATATTAGCATCGCTTGGGAGTTCATCATATAAAGTGTAACATGAAAGAAGTTTTGACTTGATGTGGGTCCTTAAAGTCGACTTATTTTAGGTAGGAAGTAATTTATTTCTTATTCTATTGCAGACACTGGGTAACAAGAGTAACGAATTCAACAGGAAAAGGAAGAATATAAGCAACATACTGGATATGACGAAATCTATCTCAAGCAAATGCCAAACAGAGTAAGTGCAAGTTAGACTCAGGTGAGACAGTTGTCATGTCACCTTGTTGCTTGACCACATCCTACAACAGTTGAGGTTTAGAAAAAATCACTAAGAAGACTGCTGCTAAGACCAGAGTTCTGATGCAGTATGGATCATGCAATACCACAATGAGAAGTCATGTAGTCTCTGTCTCCTAAGGGTATGACATAGTCACTTTGCTTACAAAATACTATATTCCAGAACTTAAATTGACAATCAATTCATGAGCAAGCTACCAATTGTGTATGCTTCCTTCTTCCACTGGTAATCTGCAATTTGTCTAGCATGATCCACCCAAAACCTAGCAGTAAGTAATCACATCCTAACCACAAGGGTGATAACCAAGTCATGGTTAAAGAAGAAAGTGACACAACCCATTCCTTTGTCGAGACAGAAACATTGTGAAACAGATGACAGTCTAATTTAGAATTGAAAAGGTTAACTTTTCAAGTCCTTCTAAGAGCAGAGTATTTCATCAGGGTCTCTGGCATGTTTATTTTATTACACTAGGGTAAATTATAAGAACCTTGTCAGCCAACCGCTGCACAGGAGCTTCCCTAGTCTGTGCTTCTTCTACAAGACGAACTATATCTCCCATAGCAGTCTCACCACCTGGCCTTTGCACTTCAACTGTAAGTGTGCCATTAAGATTTATACTTCCGGCAGCAACTTGGCTCTGGTACAGATAAAAACAAGTAGCAACAAGATACAAAAAGCTTATAAATCTGGAAAAGAGAACCTCCAGCAGCAACAAAATAACTTCCACAAAAGAGTCAAAGGGGAATAAAGAACCAAAACTTGATCATAAACAACTTACAAGGGGAATGAAGAGACATTAAATAATGTAGCAATTTTGCAAATGGGAAACTGTAGCATATAAGTGAAGAAAATACCCCAGGTAATTTAGTTGCTGGTAATGGCTCTCCTGTAAAACTAGATTCATCGACAGTGCTTCTACCAGCTCTCACAACTCCATCTGCAGGAACACGGTCCTAAAATCACAGAAATTAAGATTAAGGATCATAATGCTACCAGGAAACAGATCAACAAACCACGTCTCCCAAGTGTATTTGGATATTTCAAGTGAAGGTAAATCCACAGTTCCAAAAATTGAGATGTGTTAAGGGCGAAAAATTGTAACATCCCCGTATCAAACAAATAGCAACCTAATAAAGCTTTGCAAAAAATAAATAAAATGCAAGACTCTAGCTGTAGAATTTAAGCATCATGGTGAAGTAAAAGTACGTTTACTCACTCCAGGTAGTATAACAATCCGATCTCCAACAGAGAGAGTGTCACAAGGAACTTCCACAATTGAGCCCAAGTCTACTTCATCACCAGAAACCAATAGACGAGCTTTTGATGGTAGAATATTTAAAAGTCCAGTCATATCACTTGTGGCTTTGATTTTAGCTCTTTGTTCAAGGTTTCTTCCCAACAAGACAAATGCTATTAACATTATAGGTTCCTCAAAGAATGCCTTCCAACCCTGCATTAAAAACTTTGTTCAATATAATAACATATAGACTTTATCGCAAGTTAGCCATTAGGCCCACTACTAATCATTAGTCCTTCACATATCATGGAGAAAACAACCTACAGAAAAGTTTCAGTATGAAAACTGTAGAGGATACACCATAGTTAGAATTTATTTTCCCATAATGTAACATGTACAAAAGCACTAAAAGCCAAGCATTTGAATATTCATAAGTAGCAACCCAATGGTCCTCATATTGCTCTGCAAGCATATCTAAACAAAAAAGAAAGGAATCAAAGTACCAGTGACGTTCATGTAGGCATGCACTAGCAAACATAAACGAGTATAAATAATTTTCATGACATACCAGTTTTGGCACCAAAGCAGCCAATGTACTGACACAAAATGATGATAAAGCCCCAAGACCAACCAAAGTGTTCATGTTTGGAACCCCCTTCAAAAGGTTTCTCAGACCATCAAAGATAAGTCCACGGCCCGGACCAATCAAAGTAAACAATGATAAGGACAGATGAAATCCAGTTGAATGAAAAGCATGGATCCAAGGAGCCTTAGCTCCAAAGAAATGTGAGAGATGGCCCAAGAGGCAAACAGCACATAGCGCCCATGAAACTGCAAGCTGGCGACCTGTAAAATAATAATAATGGGAAATGCAAAGATGTATCCAAACAAAAAAAAAGGATAATCAAAATGTTTTAAAAAGAATGCCTAGTTTTTTCAATGATTTGGAAGAACAGAATGTCCAGATACTTACCACTTTCTTTGAGGCGATCATGCTTTTCATTCATCTTTCTCTCAAAAACTTTGAAAAAATTGTCTCCTCCTGCATCTGCATTGTCAAATTATGGGCATAAGATCCAGACTCCGCAGAGGAAATCATATATACCAGCATAAAGCTAAAGGAAGGATTTGTCTAGGTTTTGAACTTCCATAATTGACCCTCTTTGAGAGATGGAAGATTTTTTTATCGTTCTTTCTCAGTCAATGTAAAAGAAAAATGAGGTAAATTTGAAAAGCTCATCCGACCTCTTTAGCAGGTTCTACTACAATACTTCCTAACTAAACCCTTAGAGACAATACAGAACATATTAAGGAGTGCAAACAAGGCTTAATTGATAAATTTTGGGGTTTGTCCCATATGCATTCTCTTTCTGCTCCTCCACATTTCGTCTCTTCCTCCAACCCTTTAAATTCAGCTTTCTAAGTCCAAATTCAATTGCATGTGTTGCAAAAAGGTGGAGGGTGAGAACAGGATGATTGAAAGTAAAGTCATGAAAGTTACTCTTTTTATCATTAAAACATACCATAATGCTTGATTGTATGTACTTATGTGTATGGTAATATGTGTGTGTACATAATGAACGAAGGAAAAGCCTTTCCTACCAAATGCAAGAATCTAAATATACTAGGAGCAATATCCTCCATCATTTGCAGATTTTTCGCCATGTCATGCATACCGAAAAAGAGCTGAAAAAGCAATGACTACGGCTATTACACGTGCACTCTTGAAATAGCAAGAATATATTGCGCAAGTTTATTTATAAGGAATGGTATAGTATGTACAAATCAATTATGCACAATATCTACCACTCCTCATCTATCCTTAAGATATCCGCCATTAACTTATTTCATGTTTTATCTTTGTAAAGACTTTAATTATAAGGAATGGTCTAGTATGTACAAAAACAGTGGGATAAACAGCACTAAGTCATTGAGAGATTAAAGCCCATCAATGCTTAAAACCAACAAAGACAGAAGAATGTTAAGGATTCAGATCCTTTCAACATGGAAGTCTTTTAAATAGACTGCTATTGTTTGTATGCTGGATAATATATTCTTACAAAATTTCTTCCCTCAGGAAGTATTGAGTCTCCCTTTCTGTGATAAATATTTGAGTCAATCATACCAAGCCGCAGAAAACACTAGTGGGCGGGATGTGTGTATGGGCATGAGAGAGAGAGAGAGAGAGAGAGAGAGAGAGAGAGAGAGAGAGAGAGGCTAATGCAATATATAGATGTAGCGCTGCAAGTCCGAAGCCTAATTTAACTGGTAAATTACCAGCTTGCATCATCATTGCGCAAAATGCCCCAAAAATGGGAGGTAAATCTTGGATCAACAGTGAAAGTCCCCCTTTGCAGAGTGAAAGATAATATTCAACAATTCACAGCCTTGTTGCGGTCACGACATTCTAACACTATGGACTTAGTAATATGAAAATAAATGTAGGTTTTGCAGACTTAGGTTAGAATGAATTCTTCTCAAGTGTCGATAGCTTGATTTTTATCAGGGGGCTTTCTTCTTATAAAGATATTCAACAAGTTCGATATGTATAAAGGTCATTTCCTCAAAGTGGATATCTATTCTCCAGGATCATTTCCTAATGTGCTTCAGGCAGTAAAAAAACCCAAAATAGTAGAATCCGTAATTGACAATGTAGGAACTACTTCTACTGGGAGGTTCATAGAGCTACAGAGAAACAAGAAAGATCATGCCGTCAACAATCAACTTGAAAGGGCCTGTAGTTTTAACTTATATGTCAACTTCCATGTTGGTTCCCAAATCACATCATCCTCAGCCCCGTGTTAGATCCTATTCTATCCTTTCCCAGGACAATAATCAACAAATAGTAAGCATACAACCAATTTTAGATGACCCGCATATATTCCTTAAATAAGTCTTTCTGGAATACAAGAGGGTAACCCAAATACATTACAGTTAGAAAGCGGGTGAGATGGATAAAATACAAATTGCTGCCTATCACGTACAAATTCAAACCAACCATTACAGAATCGTTCTTCCTTGTTTCCTAACAACAACTAACTCAGATTTGCTTCCCCCATTCACCCATCCAGCACTGATGATCTCGAACCAGTTCCTCGAGAAGCCATTGATACTCACCTATTGAAGGGATAAATTGCAATGATTAATTGAGAACCTAGGTTTTCATATCTGAGGTATGAGACTAGTTTCCTTACTCACAAGTTCAAATTATAAAAAGTTTCAGAACACAATGGAACAAGGACATACCAAAGTTTACTACTGTTACTCCTCACTTGGATCTTTATCATTCCTATGGTACAACATCGCCTTCAGTAGCTTCCTGACCTGCGACTCGTTTATCCATCTTTCCATCAATGCATATTAAACAGTGAACTTAAATAAGGCTAACATCTCAACTAATTCAATTTGATGTTGCCATAAGGTAAAAGATATGCTAGTTCTCTCACTTAGGATGCTGCAGTCTACGTTATGAGGTTAAAAAATCTTTATCTTATTGACAAAATTTGCAGTCATAACGAGGGGAAGAAAGTTTGAGGCAAGCTATTCACTATCCAGGCTCATGATGGAAGGCTTTAGATGGAGAGCTTGCAGTTTCTCGCAGAAAAGAATTTTAGATACAGGTAGTTTTACTCCCGCTTATAAAAAGTGTATAAAATAGGTTTCCCAGAGATTTTTGAAAACTAGTATTTCCAAAGATGACTTATCACGAATTTTCAGTTACAGAAATTTAAAACCTTAGCAAGAAAAGGCTTTGAAATAAGAACTTTTGTACATTCAGTTCCAGGAAATGTCATTGTACAGGAAAACATTTTAAATTACTTATGATAGAACTGTTTATCTGTTGATTCACGAGAAAATTTTAGCCAGACTTCAATTATTGCAAGACTCACAAGCAATTGGGTTTGCTATTCGACCAAATTGGATAGATTCTGATAAGCAGTGCCCGTGAGGGTCAGAATTCACACAAGACTAGTCACCATTTATATCTCCGGAGCCTACCTAAAAGGATAATGCTTAACAATCAAAAGCAGCATGTGAGGGATCCTAGAAATTAAAAATTGCTGATAACCCCTACGCTCACAACATGTCATGATAGAACTGGAACATAGGACAACCCAAAGTAAAGAGAAGACCATAGGACAAGTCAGTTGTCAAGAATTTTAAAAAGTTATGCGACACTTGATTGCACGAATCTAATACTTATGAAACTGTTTGTATCTGTAACAAGCTAAAGAGATATAGAAGCTCGTACTTCTAACTAGTAGATGGAGTCATTGACACGGAACATCTGTAATAAAATATACGTTGTATGCGGCAATGATATTCACGATATAAGCCAAACATCATATTACAGCAGCAGGTGGACGGTGAATAAAACTGCTTACCTCGAGGGTTAGACTTAAAGCCGCAATTTGTCAAGTGTTTTGCAAGCGTTTCTCCCAACTCTTCTTGCCAATTGGGTACAGCCTTGGCTTCAGATACAGGCCATACAACCGCTGTCTCGGTCGTAAGATTGACGCTGGCAGCAGATACTTGCGGCTGTTCAATGTCAGAGCAGAGAAAAGAAACACAAGGTTAGAATCTTACCACAAAAAATGATGAAAGCCATTTCTCCCGCAATTCTTTCCACCCACGTGAGTGATCATTTAAAACCTCATTTCTCTTCCCACTAAGTTTAATTCAAGTCGATGACGATTTTCTTCATATAAAAAAAGGACGATCCTAGAGTTTCCTTAGAGAGTATAACAGCAAAACACTCTTCGAGAATTACAAGAAAGACAAAAGCAATGGTAAGCTCACTTGATTTTCCAGAATTCTCTTCACACTCGCCGCACATCCCCCACAAGTCATTCCCTGCAGAGACGAAACAGAGACATTCAAGTGGCAGCACAAACAAAAGACCATGATACGCACCACGGAATAACATCTTCAGCAATACAATGCAAAGAAAGTTGGACACGCGTAGGCAAAATCGAAGCTTTTTAGCTCGTACATTCACATAAAGTGCAAGAGAGAGATATAGAGCGAGAGAGATGCTTACTCCGACGTCGAGAATGATGACATCAGAGGAGACGGCCGAGGCCTTCCCGGCCCCATCCACGACCGATTTCGCCTTCCCATCCTCACCGCCAACTCCTCCGCCGCCGCCGCCGCCGCCGCCGCCCCCACCTCTGCCGCCGCCGGAACCGCCGCCGCCGCCGGAGGCGCCGAGAGGAGCAGCGGAGCTCGAAACGCACCGCAAGCGGCACCTCGCGGCGGGGGCCGCCGGCGGAGGAGACAGGGGCGGGGCCGAGCCGAGGCTCGGGCCGCGGAGGACGCGGTCGGCGTAGATGCAGCAGCAGGGGAGCCGGCGGGCGATGAGCCGCGAGGGGAGGCACCGGCGGCGGTGCAGCGACCCGGCGACGTAGCGGTGGAGGCGGAAGACGAAGGGGTTGAGGGAGGAGGGGGTGGATAGGGAGAGAGCCTTGGACATGGTTGACTCCATCGGAGCTCGCCTTCTCTCTCTCTCTCCCTCTGCGTCTCAGATTGAGCAGCCGCCACCGGACGGCAGGGAGGAGATGAACATGGTCACAAGCTGCTGGGGTCAATATATTTGACCCGTTTAAAAATATTTTTTTCATAAAAAAATTACATAATTTCTATACCTGATAGGATTAATACTACGAAAAATCTCAAATTAATAAATCTATGACAAATATACCAAAAACTAATTTTTTGACCACTGAAAATTTCAAACTGGTAAACCTGTGACAAATATACTAAAAACTAATCTTTTGACCATTGAAAATTTCAAACCGGTACATCCGTAGCAATTTTACCCTCCTTCAATTTCTGTTAAATTTTACTTTTAAATTTCTGAGTTTGATAGTACTTGACAGTTGACGGGTGTATTAGTTTGGGGTTTTACCCTCTATTTATCATAGATATATCAATTTGTGATTTTTCGTGTTATTAATCTAATTTAACGAATGGTAAATTTATCACGAATGTATTAATTTGGGGTTTTTGGCGGTAAAAAATTAGTTTGGGATGAGTTCATCACGTGTATTAATTCGGGATTTTTATGGTAAAATAAATTAGTTTGGAGTAAATTCATTAAAGGCGTATCAATTTGGAATTTTTTGTGATATTAACTTTACATGAAAATTAACTTGGGATCGGCAATTTCCAATATATATGGTATTTATTTATTTATGAAATGCGTGAGAATATATTTCAGAAGTCGATTGTTCATGTTAAAGGAGATAATGGCTCACGTACCACCGAACGTAGCGGCCCGGCTGTAAAGGAATCATATTGTAATCACTGTCAAGCCATGTTATGAGAGAACCTCTCGGGCTCGACGTGCGTGTACACTTACGGGCAGAATTCAATATTTCGTAATGGGTATGCGACTTTTATAATAATGCCTAGATGGGTTACCCATGCATGTCCACCCTTTTGCTGGTAAAAAATTACCGATTCACATTTAAATTTCTTGAAATTTGCATAAGCTATCTTATATTTGATTTTAATGTGAAGGCGGATGAGTGAGTTGCCAATTTGCATTTGAATTTTGTCTATAGTATCACAATATTCATCTATGCTACTATTTCGCAAATACTTATTAAAAGTGCTCCTGATTAGTTTACATACTAGTAATATCTGATTTTCAATATTCGATTATTATTAAACATATTTTATTGTCATTTTCAACATTGATAGAATTGAAAATTAAGTGCTCAAAAGCATGAGGGCCTCGATAGCTTAATCTCAAATCAATCATAAAAAAGTTTTGAATTCTACGGGTCACGACGACCTTGAATCTGACGGAGTTTTGCGTTCCTGAAAAGTATTTCGTATCCAAGAAATAACAATTCCATAAATTTTCGGTATGTCTTCGTCTATCCGAGGTATTTAAATAAATGGATAGCCCTCCATTCATAAAGAGGAAAAGAGTCTTACCTCCTACTTGAATTAACAAATTTAAGATTTTCCATTCATAATTTGGAACTAAAAGGTATGTCCAATTTATTTCAAATTTCACTTGGATAAATGTAATTGACTCCTTGTCAAACAAGAAACTAATAAATCAAAACTCATGAACTTATTTCTATTCCTATTTCTTTTCTAAATGTATCGCAGGTTCAAATTAATTGGATTTTGGAAAAGAATATTTTCATTTTTCATTTTCATTTATTGCCAAACTGTTGACACCTAAATTTTGGCGCATCATTTAGTGTTAATTGCATAGAAAATTAGGGATTAAATTTTTAACCCCTGAACAAAAATATTAAAATTGCATAGCATATAGTTTAGGCTCATATAGATTAATTGCATTCCGCATCGGATCGACGGTGGCAAGCGAACTTAAAATTCATCATGTAAATTGAGCTTGGGCATCGAACGAGACTCGACTCACTCGGAAAGCATGGGCCGAAAATCACACGCAAAAGGGCTTGGTTGTCTTAATTTGAGCTTAAATTAGCCCATTAAGTTAATTGAATAAAAGCCCGAATTAATTCAGCCAATTTGGAATTAAATGAAAATTAAAGCCTAAGCCCAAGCCTAAGCCCATTAGGACTAGAAGACCCGGTTATTTGACCTAGGTTTATACTATAAATATATGTTTATGTCTTTCAAGGGAGGAGGGAGCTCTCGTAATTTTCAGATCAGATTTTTAGAGAGACACACGAGTGAAACACGTGAGACCATTGAGAGGAAGCTTTACAGAGAGGGGGGGGGGCTTCGTTCAAGAAGAAGTCTCCACGTTCTGGAGAAAAGTCAAAGCAGGACAACACAAAAGAAACAGGAAGGGGAAGACAAGAAACGAGAAAGCGAGAAGGAGAGTCATCTTTCCTCGGGCGTGCGCCTCCGCGACCACAACCGAACTCTTCCATCTCCACGACCTGTGTTGCTGTTGCCTTCCTTAGTGGTGTCTGCTGTTGCTGCACAGAAAGTTGATCCAGCCATTCCACCTTGCATCAGAGACTGACCGCGACAAAGCTGCTACTGCCTGCATTTGTTGACTCGACGGTGCTGCTGCTCGGTTGACCGTTTGTTCTGGTCATCCATCGAACCAAATTGTGTTGCTGTTTTGTAGGTTTTTTTTAGTGAGTTCTTGAACTATCCAGCGACGCCTTTGATCGACCACCGTTAGCCGCCATCCTGTCGGTCATAGTCTGATCTGCTGAGCCGAGTATTGCTGTCCGTGACCTTCCATCAGTCGTGGGTCAAAGACCCGTGTTTGACAAATCCAAATTTAGAAAGACATCCGAGTGGCATCGTGAACTAGAGGCTGCCACTTCTGCACAACAGGACAAGAACCAACCATTGGAGCAACAGGGACACGTTGACGACAAAGACTCCACAATACGAAGAGTACATCCAGAGAAGTCAATCCCTCCGCGGTGGCTGATCGTCTCTCTTGGCGCCTGACTTCCGCACCTTCTCTTGTCAGCCACCACCTCACTCTCTCGAGTCACGCGGCCACTGCTCAACCCCATTCAGTGACGACCTGCAACGTCGACTCCACGACTGACGACATAGCAAGCTCGACGAGTTCACAACAATTTGCTAACTTTCACGGCCAAACTTTGGTCCGATTTTGCAGGTTTTCTCGTGACCGAAAAGCTATTTTCCTGGTGCCCACTCCACATCGCTCCTTGCTTAGCTACGAAATCGGTGACCCTCTCACCGTCGAATCCACCGTGGGCCGAGTCCATCGAGAGGTACCACCATTGAGAGTCACCGTGAGCCTAGCTGCTCCTCGTCGTTCACACCGGAGCACCGCCGGTCCGTCCCACCGCCGCTCCCGCGATCCGCAAGCCCGATCCAATACCGAGTTCGAATTTGGAAGTTATCCGCAAATTAGGTAAGATTATTATCCGAATATTTTCCGAAATATTTAATTTCCTAAGTTTTCAGGGTTTAAATATTTTGTGGATATTTTTTGGTGGATTGCTAGACATTAAGGATAATGCATGTAATATCCGCAAATATTTGAAACACTTAAAATTAGGAATTTTGCCTAATTTAGCAACGTATCTGGACGACTATCCGACCTTATCCCTAAGGTACGATACGCGGCGATACGGAAAATCGTTATCTTGTCCATAACCACTTGGATACGATAATAGATTTTATTTGCTTTCCAAATTTGACCAATCAACTTTCCGTCGATATCTATAACCCTATAGATATGACCGTTAGTTTGATTTCTTTGCCTTATCCGAATTTGAATAAATCTTGCGGATTGCGTGAACTGGTTTTGATCGTGGTGATTATCTATCTATTTGATTTATTTCTTTTAAAAAAGAAAATTCCAAAAAAGATTAGTTAGGATTTGAATTGATTAGAAGATAATGATGCATGTTTAGGATAGGTTTAGAATAACTTTCTTTGAATAAGTCGATAGGATGACTTTAATTTAAATTAGGAATTAGAGTAATTTATTTCCTAGTTTAATTTAGATATTATCCTAATCTCTATGGTTCATTTTAGGGTAATTTTTAATTCCGAATTTTCATAAAAATACCAAAAAGAAGTCACTTTAGAATAGATTAAATTATCTTTTTTAGAATAGATTGCATGTTAATTTAGGCATTCTTTTAATTCCGAATTTCATTTGAAAATACCAAAAATAAATCATTTGTCCGTCATTAGGATTAGGTCACGTCGTCGCATGACATATAGTTTGCATGCTAGGTTACATTAATCGCATGTCATTTTTTTGCACGTCATTGCATATAGGTTAGTTTGCATTTTAATAAAGCGCAAACCCTAAAGAACACCTCGAGTGCCTTGTTTTGATAATTAGAAATCATATTAGGATTGCCTGTATGATTTTCTACTAACAATGCAGATGCTTGTGTTGCATTAAGGTATGTCATCCTCCCAATCTTGTAATTCATTTACTGCTTTCTTGGGTGTTACTTTGGTGGTTTGCGCACCCGCATGAACACCTCACATGTTAGTGATTAGACTATAAAATGGATCCCAGACTGCATGCAAAACATTTTTTGAAAAGAAAAGGTACCGAAAGGGCGTTAGACTAGATCTAACGTAATCAAGTCCCCGTACTTAGAATCTCTGGTTCGTAGAAATAAAACATATCTCCCTATGTTTTATTTAGGTTTCTAATCGACCTACCATAAATAGATTAGTGGCGACTCCAAGCATGAAAACATTTGCACGTTAAGAACTTAAATCCTAAGTTGCGAATTGGTAGGGCTTGGGAGGGCCCGAGTTAAGCTTAGTCTTAATAATCCATTAACCTGAGAGGGAAATTTTTAGGTCGCGACATAAACAAATTTGCTTCAAATGATATTTGCCATATTTAAAATAAGTCCATTTTAAAAGAAGTATTCAAAACTAAAGGAAATGTACTTCAAATAATTTGCAATTTTTATTATTTAAATGTAATGTTTAAATTTAGTGCATATTAAGTGGAATTTATTCAATTGATAAACTAAGTTATCATTCGCATTGTTTCAATTTAACTTTGAGTTAAATGGATAATTGATGCTTTTGTTCGCATAGTTAACGAGAACTATACTTCAAATTATGAGCATCATTCATTTGACACAAAATATTTCTCCCTTTGAATTAATCTCAGAATAAACGGATTAATTACATTTTTCGAGACATTTTATAGTTATTTGCCTTTTTTTTTCAAATAAAAAATCAATGACATAAGTTGAAAGAAGATATATATTTGGTGAAGGACAATCAAAATGTATTTCAATATATTCTTATTATTTATTTTATTGGACCAATACACATAAGAATAATATACTTGCTTTCTATCATTCTTAATTTTATATTTAATATATAATAAATGATATATGATTGAAGATGACAAATTACAAAGCTAATGTTAATTGGATGATTATCCCAGATGGCTTGCCAAGTAGCGAATACAAAAACGAATGTTCTCTCAATTCTTGTTTTATCTATAGATATAAGAGGACCTAATATTGATGCATGTAATCACAGATTCCGTTTCGTAAGTTTTTATAAAATTTAAACATCATTTAACTTTTAGAGGAAAGTCACTTAGTAAGTTCTTTTTTGTTTTAAAAGCAAACCGGCCAAGTTCGCCAGAAAGCAAGACAAAACTCCATATTGCCATACGTTATCACATTTTCTTGGTGCAAATCTCAAGCAAGTGAAGATTTCTTTCTTTTGGGCTAAAGCAAAACAAAATACATTTATTTTTCTTACGACTGAACGACAGTGCTCAGCACTTTGCTTGAGACAACATAACTCCATATGAAGTTGGGATTTGACATGAACTAAGCAATGAAAACGAACTCAAAGTTTCTTTCTGATTCCTTGGAGTTTAGTCAATGCATCACCGATGTCCATTCATTCCGTTGGAGACTTAGAAGAGCAAGTGACTCCTGTATCGAAGATCGAAAACAAACACTCCTGAATATTACACTAGCTTTTGTTCTTGCCCTCTGGAGCTACTGTTCGTCTCTTCTCCGACTCCTTGATTTCCTGAAGCAGAAAAGGATCAATTGCCTTCTCCACTCGGTTTGCTAGAGTGCAAAGCGATGCAGGTCCATCCCATTTGCAAACATGTCATCGGTTGGTCTCTTGCCCGTGAACATCTGTAAAATGGGGACTCCAATGCTGTACGCATCTCCTTCTGGGGATATCGCACTTCCCACGCCGTATTCTGCAACAATCAACGGCGCATAATGATGCACGGTGAATAATTGAGATGAAATATAGGTGATGTTTCATGTCTATTCCTTTTTGTCCAAGGATTGATCTCCAATTAGGTTTCAATATAGAAAATAAACTGAAAGACCCAACTTGTGTATCATTACCTGGAGCTACACAGCCGAAAGATCCTTTTATTGCGATAGAGCTTGATTGATCGGTCGTTAGCTTACCCATTGCTTCTAGGAGGAACTTGACTAGCCCGAAATTGCCTACATGTCTAGTTTTTTCATCGTCAATAAGGACATTGCTCAACTTATATGTCTTCGTCTATTAGAGATATTGAAATAAATGGAGAGCCCCCCATTCACAAAGAGGAAAGAAGTCTTTATACTCGTACTTGAGTTGACAAATTTTGAGATTTTTCATTCATAATTTGGAATTAAAAGGTATGTCCAATTTATATCAAATTTCACTTGGATAAATGTAATTGACTCCTTGTCAAATCATAAACTAATAAATCAAAACTCATTAACTTATTTCTACTCCGATTTCCTTTCCGAAAGAATCTCACTTTCAAATTAAATGAATTTTTGAAAAGAATATTTTCGTTTGTCATTTATCATTATTACTAAAAAAATTTGTTTCAAACAATATACGCTATATTTAAAAATATTTCATTCTAAAAGAATTAAACAAAACTGAATGAACCTTACCAAAAAAAAAAACAAAACTGAATGAAATCTAATTCAAATGATTTGCAAAATGTATTATTTATGTGGAATGTATAAATTTAGTGAATATTAAGAAGAATTTATTCAAGTAATAAAATAAGTTATCACTCACATTATTTTTAATTTATTTTTAAGTTAACTGGATAATTGATGATTTTATTCACATAGTTAACAAAATCTATACATCAAATTATGAGTGTTATTCATTTAATACTATATATTTCTATGTACGAATTATTTTCAGATTAAAAGGATTAATTATATAGTTAAAGACACGTTATCTTTATTTGCTTTTTTCTTTCAAATATAAAATCAATGACAAAAGTGGAAAGAAGATAAATATTTGGGAAGGATAATCGAACTGTATTTCAAAAATTTTTTATTATTATTTCCTTGGTTGGAAGATTACACTTGAGAATAATATACTTGCTTTTTATCCATTCTTAAGTTTAAATATAAAATATTAAATTATAGATGCTTGAGGATGGAAAATGACAAAACAAATGCTAATTGGACTAATATGGGCCACAGGGCTTGCCATGGGACAATCATAGAGGTAAAGTTTGCCATGTGGCGATTGCAAAAGGGAATATTCTCTCGATTCCTGCTTTATCCATTGATATAAGATGAGCAACTATTGATATATGAAATCGCATATTCCTTTTCATAAGCTCTTATGAAATTTAAACATTATTAAACTTTTAGAGGAAAGCCATTCAGTAATTTTTTTTAAAAGCCAAATCAAACAGGCCAAGTTTGCAACAGAGAAGACGAAAGTCCACATCTGGTGGTTACTTATGTCAGGAGCAATGCTTTAGTGATTTTTCTTATTACATTTTCCTGACGCAAGTCTCAAGCAGGTTACAATTTCTATCTTTTGGGCTAAAGCTAAACAAAGTACATTTATTTTTCACACAGCGGAAGGACAATGATCTTTTGCTTAAGACAACATAAACTATTTTGATCTTCCTTGGATTGCTAAATCACTAGTCTCGATTACTTGTGGTTTTGCTATTGCCAGATTCAAATTGTCTTTGAATGGCAAAATTCCAAATCCGCTTCCAGACAAAGCAATGATCACGAAGACCACATGACTCCATATGAAGTTCGGGTTTTACATGAACTAGGCAATGAGAACGAACTCCAGAAGTTTTTTCCTGATTTTTTGGAATTTAGTCAATGCTTCGCCAATGTCCATTCGTTCCCCGGGACACTCAAAAGAGCAAGCGACTCCTATTTCGATGATCGAAACCAAACACTCCGGAATACTACACCAGCTTTTGTTCTTGCCCTCCGGAGCGACTGTTTATCTGTCCTCCAACTCCTCGATATCATGAAACAGAATAGGATCGATTACCTTTTCCACTCGTTTTGCCAGAGCTGCCTTTGCAAACCGATGAAGGTCCAGCCCATTTTCAAATATGTCATCGATTGGCCTTTTACCTGTGAACATCTCCAAAACAAGGATTCCAAAGCTGTACACATCTCCTTGTGTGGATACTGCACTTCTCGAGCTGTATTCTACAACAGTCACCAGAGTGTAGTGATAAATAGTGAATAAATGAGATTGAAATATAGTCTTGGTGATGTTTCATGTTTATACCCTTTTGTGGAAGGATCGGTCTTCAAATTACGCGTTCAATATAAAAAAATAAATTGCAAGACCTAACTGCTGCATAGTTACCTGGAGCTATGTAGCCAAAAGATCCTTTTACCTCGATAGAGCTCGATTGATTGGCTAGTAACTTATGCGTTGCTTCTGGAATGAACCTGACAAGCCCGAAATCACCTACATGTCCAGTTATTTCATCATCAAGAAGGACATTGTTGGGCTTTAGGTCACAATGAACTATTGGCATTTCACAGATATGATGGAGATAATCTATTGCACAAGCGACATCATTTGCAATATTCACTCTCTCAAGTAGACTCAACTTGCTTCTTGTTGTATATTGCGATGCAGTTGGGTGCAACCATTCATCCAAGCTCCCGTGCGACATGAATTCATAGACCAGTGCCTTGAAATCATTTCCATTAGAATCAAACCCAGAACATGTCGTAAGTACCTTCACGAGATTACAGTGTCGAATTCTTCTCAAGGCCTCGCACTCGGCTATGAAGCTTTTGGAAGCTCCTTGACGTGTAAGATTGAGAATCTTGATGGCCACGATCGACCGAGTCTGATTAAGAAACCCTCTGTACACAGACCCAAAACTTCCCACGCCGAGTAGATTGGTGGAGGAGAATCCACCCGTTGCTTTCAATAGACTATGATAAGAAACATGCACAAGCCCATCTTCAAAAGAACTTAAAGATGATGCGTTCTTATTGTGTCTACACCAAAAGAAGTACAACAAAGACATTATGCATGCTACTCCTACAAGAGCAAAGATTATGGATATCGGAATTTTTGTGGTTCCGCTTATTCTCGTCCGTTTTGACTCTTTGTAATTGCATTTTGGTAATTGAAAATCTGGCAGACCCCCGCAAAGCTTCTTGTTTCCAACAACTGAAGTTGAAATGACACTTCTGAAACTCCTATTGTAGGCAATGCACCCTCGAAATTGTTGTAAGATAGGCTCAAATTCGTTAGATTCAGTGACTCTAGATATTCCGGGATTTGGCTGGACAATTGATTATTAGAAACATTCAAAATTTGAAGGCCTCTCATGGAACTCATAGTCGATGGTAGGGGCCCTTCAAAAAAGTTATCCTGTATATATAGGTGTTCCATGGATATACAACTTCCTATACTGCTTGGGATATGTTGAGATAATCCGTTCCCATTAAGACGTAATTCCCCGAGATTTTGCAATTTTCCAACTTCTTCTGGAAAAGAGCCGGTAAGATTATTTTGAGACAAGTTGAGATAAATTGACAAAGATGAGAGGCCCACAATTTCCGTGGGTATGTTACCACTGAGGTAGTTGGTCGAAAGGTCCAAGAGAAGTAGATTTTGGCAGTTTCCTAGAGACAATGGTATCAAGCCACAGAGATTATTGCCATACAAGAACAATTTGGTTAACATCCTTAAATTCCCGATAGATTGTGGTATCTGCCCTGAGAAATTATTTCGCCTAAGATCCATAATATTCATTTTGTTTAGATTTCCAATCTCGGAAGGAATGTTTCCTGAGATGTTGTTGCCATCCATTGATAGGATCTCCAAATTAATGAGATTTCCGATTCAAGAAGGTAAGGTTCCAGAAATATGATTGTCACTTAACCCAAAATTCGAAAGGGTGATAGAGAGGTTACTGATACAGTGGGGTATGGGTCCTCGAAAAGCATTAACCTGTATAATCAATTTTTCCAAGTTTGTGGAATTGGTTAAAGAGCAGAGGAAGTCTAGATCAGCATACTGGCCACTTCCTAAGTTGTTTTCGCCAATATCAAACCAGTGGAGTCTTCTCATCAATGAGAAAGAAGGAGCTTTCCCTTTAAAGTTGTTGAACACGATGTCGATGAGATTGAGATTCGAGGCGTTGGATATTGACTCAGGAATGGGTCAGTGAGGTGGTTGCTACTCAAACCGATTCTCTTGAAATTTGGAAGATTGAAGCCTAAATCGCTAGGTAAACCCCCCTCTAATTGGTTTCCGATCACATCTAGGATTGTCACGGTAGATATATTGAAGATTGAGACAGGAATCATACCGACAAATTTATTCTCGCCAAGAGTGAGGATGTTTAGATTTCTTAGCCGTCCGAGAGTCTTTGGGATCTTACCACAGAGGTTATTTGATGCTATTGCAAAGAATTGAAGAGAGGATAAGTTTCCAAACGATAGCGGAATGTCTCCCATCAAGTTGTTCACTTGAAGTACAAGTATTTGTAGCTTGAATAAGGAGCCGAGTTCCGCAGGCAAGTTTCCTTCGAGCATGTTTTCACCTAACTGAAGAATGAGCAAATTAGGGAAATAGGAGAGATTTGAAGGGATTTGTCTGCTCAACAAATTGTTCTGAAGGAACAAATTCTGCAACTGAAACAAGCGGCCGAAATGCGGGGGAATTTCGGAGCGCAAACTGTTGTTTTGCAGATAGACGTCCCTCAAAAAGCTCAGGTTACCAATGTGGGGTGCCACGACCCTAGAGAGGTGCTTGGAGTGTAGGTTCAATACGGTGACTCTTTGGTGTCTACGACCACACGTGATGCCATACCACTCGCAGAAGTGGCTAGTATCATTCCACGAGCTCAAAAAACCGCTGGGATCCGCTGTTTGAGCCTTAAATTCCAACAAAGCGAGCTGATCGGTCTCATGCCCACTAGTTTCTGCTAAAGTTAGGACACTCCATAACAAAAGAATGATGGTAATTAAGAGGCTGTGTTTCTTTTGTTTTCCTTTATAAGCTTAAGCAATAATATGGGTAGGCAGTTTGTACTTGGTAAAATGGGCATTTAAGTGTCCATCTTGTTGCTGAGGCGAGAAGGATGGACCAAAATATAATGGAGTTTCTGCAGCTTCAATAAAATAATATTCACTAGGCTCTGAAGCGGTAGATGGCTTTAAGGGAGCGGTCCTGCCTTTGGATGTCTGCATTGATTCAGATGGAGCTTCCTTTAGCTTGCTTTGTATATGGACCCTTAGGTGAATTTGAATCCACTATTGGGGACTTATTTGCTTATAACATACGGCGTTGGCGATTGGGTTAACTCCATTATATTGGGATCCCTATACCGTGACAAGTTGTTGAAAATCGTATATTTTTCCTTTTTGATGGGTGTATTCCTTTACATGGAGAATGGACTTACTAAGGATTTTTTGTTTGCAATGTAGAAAGGATTTTCTTAACTGAGAGTGCATTCCAATTGTGTCGCTTCATTGTCATTCTAGTCTCATCACTAATTTTCCGAGGAAGAAATCTTGCTTCAACTTAATGTTTACTTTGTTTCCTGGGGTGGGGGAAGAACAAAAAGAGGATTGACTTAATGTACTCCAATCGTGTTGCTTCATTGTGCCATAGATGTTGTGAGCTAGTGATGAGGTTGCTTATTGTTTACTTCTCGTGACAACATGTGGCAAGTGGAAATCTTTTTTTTCTCACATTGAGTTGTATTTAATCACTGTATTTAGATAACTGGAGTAAGGCAATCCGATGTTAATGAGCTTTGCTCTTACTTATTGGACTGTCTTTGGAGATAATTTTATATTTTGCACTTGGTGATGGAATTTTTGGCTTGTTTGCTGATTTATGAAGCTAATGGTGATGCAGGTACTGAAGCTGCGCTTAGGAAGGATGCAGCACCAGCTTCTGCTTGATAGTTATGATTATTTTGGGGCATGATCATGTTATTTTGAAGGATAAGTTATTGATGAACTTTTGACATATACAGTTGCCCATTTAATATTCTTTGTTTTTGTTTGATCTATGTGGCATTTTTTGCAATTTTGAATGGGCAATAAGCCTACTATCCTTAGTTACATCTTTAATTTCTCTTGATTGAAGCGAGTTGCCGAGTCTTATTATGTTAATCTCGACTCTGAGAGTGTGCCCTTTCTCAGCCTGTATGGTCTCATGGGAAGTTTAATACGCAACAAGATGGTTCTTTGCAGGTGAAAATGTATCCTATTTCCTCCAACATTTAGACTATGTCCAATTTAAATCTTTTGAAAAATTAAGAGACAGACAATGACATGCACCATGCAAGTCGCAATTTCCAATCTATTGAATAGGCTAAGACCTTTTTACGCAAAAGATAGAACAAGATCAAATTCGACCTTTGCTAAGATCAAAACGTAAGCTATGGACTTATTGTACATAAACACAATCGACATTTCTAAATTTTTCTTAGTGAAATTGGGTGGCGTCACTTGTAGTGCTTCAAATAAAGATATATAAATGAAAAGAGACAGATTCTTTCCTTCCAAGAAATCCATCTTTGTTCTCAGGTTAGAACAAGAACAAGGAAATCGTCAAGACTTGCAATTGCACCTCACCTTTTGCCAGTGAATTATTGTTGCATGCCAATTGGGGGTTCTATGGGTGCTAATGTGACATCCGGAAATTTCGTAAAAATAAATAATTGACGTGGGGAATTCTCTATGATCGAGAATGATACGGGGATTATAAAGCGAAGAACTACTTAAGTTGGTATTTGTACGGACACGTAGAGATTTTCATCGAATCGTATTTTGCGAAGTGCGAATTTAGAAATGAAATCGTTCCGAGTTCGACGTGTGTAATATTTTAAACGTTATCGTGTGCGTTAGTCGTAGTGCAATATTGGTGGGAATTATTATTAATGATTAATTTTGGTAAAGTAAGGTTAGCCTTTTTTCTATTTGGTCGTTAAGGAAAGGGGATGAGATATTCTTATGAAAATATCTTCTAGACTCTCCTATTTTCTCACGTGATTATTGAAGAGGAAGCTTGACCGAAAGCCACCTGACCCCTTAAGTCATCTTCTGCCCAACTAGACACCTAGCCTAAGTAATGATTTTCCTTGGCCATCACTTCTTCTTTGATTTCTTACACGTGGCCATGATGGAAGGAGAAGATGCCACCTGTGAGTGCATTGAATTTACCCACCCTTTCGTATACTTCTCAGCTTTCATCTTCGTATGGGTAATTACCGAAGACAATTTCACCAAATCTACACTCTCTCCTTCACTTTCTACTTCCATCATCACCGATCCAGAATTTCTGAGAGAGCTTTAACCTTTGGGGTGTTCAGATTCTGCACAAAGTAAGTGAAAACTCTAGGTTTAAGCTAAGTAAATCTACTTGGCACTTGCAACTTGGTTGCTTGAGAAATGTTATTTTGATGTGCAATAGTGAGGTTGTGATGATGGTAGAATCTGTTTTTGCTGGTTTTGTGCACGTTCAAATGGATGTGATTTATTTTCTTAAAGTATGGCGATAATCGGCAAGCGAAACGATTAAATTGGAACGAGTAAGTGTAATTTTTGAGGTGATTGTTGGATTCTTATTATTGGTTTATGTATGTTTAAAAAATGGTAGAAAATCGTTTTACTCAAAGTGATGATTATGTTTATTTTGATACTCAAAGTGATGATGATGTTTATTTTGATACTCAAAGGGATGATTTTGTTTATTTTTGAAACTCGGTAGATTTTAATCCTCAAAATTTGGTTTTGTGTACCTTGAAACTTCTAAGACTTTGTTATCAAGATCTGGTTCGGTGTACATTTGAACTTGCTTAGACTTTGCTATCAAAATTTGGTTCTGTCTACTTTTGAAAAATATTCAAACTTTAACTTCATACTTTACCTTCAGACTTTACCTTCAGATTTAACATCCAGACTTTGCAGTTCAGACTCTACTTTTAAAATTGCTTAGACTTTGCCGTTCGGATTTTACTATTCAAAATTTACTATTCAGACTTACTGTTCAAAATTTACTGTTCAGGTTTTACTATTCAGACTTACTTATAAAACTTATTTAGACTTTACTGTTCAAAACCAACTTCTGAATCTGAATTCGCTTCTGAGTCTGAACTCGGTTCTGAGTCTGAACCTGCTTTTGAGTCTGAATTCGGTTCTGAGTCTGAATTTACTTCTGAGTCTGAACCCAGTTCTGAGTCTGAACCTACTTTTACTTCTGAGTTTGAATCCGGTTCTGAGTCTGAACCTGCTTCTGAGTCTGAATCTATTTCTGAGTTTGAACTTGCTTCTGATGACTCGAATTTGCTTCTGAACCCAAATTGCTTATAAGATGAGTTGCTACTGAGTTTGAAATGTATTGTTTCATGTTTAAATTGCTCGGATGATGCATTTCATGGCTTTAAAGTACAAAAACCGTGATGGCTCGGTATGGGACGGGCCAAAGCGGACTTTTGCATACAAATACTTGGTTGTCATGACTTGCATGGGAATAATATTAATTCCATCGCCATTTAGTGGTGTGTGACGATTCCCCGTGTATCGGGATGCCCCGTAGGTCGGGATGCCCGGGGAGTGTTTTGGGATGCCTCGGGAGTCGAGATGCCTCGTTGGTCGGGATGTCCCGGGTGTGTGCCGGGATGCCTCGGAGTTGGGATGCCCCGTTAGTCGGGATGCCCCGGGAGTGTTCGGGAGGATGAAGTAATGAACTTAATCGCATGAGCATAAATGTTTTACCTCATGCTTGCGTCTGAGTGGAAATATCATGATATGTTGCATCATTCAGATTTTGCGGCATATCCACACGGAAAATGTATAACTTGCATTCAAGTTCTATGCATATCGTTTGCTATGCATGCATATGTATTTATGCCAGGTGAAGTGGTAAGCTGATTTCCCTAACTTAAAACTAGAGATTTTATTTACTGGGTTTCGGCTCATCTCACTATTTTTTCAGACATGTAGGAATGGACAAACCTGCTACCGATGCTTGCTGGTTTTTCTCTAAATACTATGAATGCCAGTACGTTGATATGTTTGCCCCGAGAGCAGTTATAGTTTGTACAAGATGTATATCTACTATATGGGTTGATGCGGGATAAAGGTTGATATGAAGGCGACGGCATCTACAACTTGTTGTAAGGTCTACTTTTGTGCGGGCCGTCTTTGGAGTAAATTGTAGCATGGAGATAGGCAACCTCGACCTACTCAGATGTTTGTTCTATGTGATTTTATGGTGTATTGTCTGGTCTTGTAATTCTTACAAATATTGTTAATGAGAAGCAAAAGTATTTTGACAAACTTGTTCAGACTTTGACTTCCGCTGGCCATTTTATTAATAATATTTATTGGTACGTGTTTCGCGTGACGTTCTGGGTCGTCATAGCTAAACTGATCATTTCATAGGCACCATTCATATTCATAACTCGGTTTAAGCTCTGGTATGGTTTTTACCACTAAAAGTTGACTAGGAAGCTCCAAAAGGAAATTATGGCGCTCCATGGAAGCAACCTTGCAATATCCCGATCTCCTTACAACAAGACAGAGCCACATCTTGGCTGTTTATCATCAAGCTTAGTAAGGTAAACAAATTTCAGTTCTCAAGTATAACATAGACAAAGCCTTCTTCCTTCAATATATTGCCTTCTCAATATCATGCACACACGCTATATTACATTCTCAATACCGAGTACAACGATAAAGACCAGTTGAAAGTTAATTCCACTTTCTCAATCAAGCAGATTCATCTCCCCATAAATGCTTCAGAAGACCTATTCCACAAAACTGATTGACAAGCTTCTCCTCGGGAGTAAAAGCGTGACATTTTATGTTTGGACTGAGATTGTTCGTCCATCTTAGCCGGCAACTCTTGCCGCAACAAAGAAGACCTATCAAGTATCAACAACAAAATGATCACCAGTATATGAAACAATATCAGCACCTGTAACAAGCCATCTACTGCAAAACTAACAATCTAATAGTGGAGAAAAGAAACAAAAAAAAAAACGAAAATTTCATTGAAGATAGTTTTGAGAACATCCATTATATTTTGTTCATAGCATCTGTAACAAGCCATCTACTGCAAAAACAACGCCATGTACTGCAAAACTAACAAAGCAAGCTGAAGGAAAACACTAGAGAGGCTCACTTAAGGGACCTAGAACTGTAAACTCTGATGGGGAAAAATGTCAGCCAGTCCTCTCACACGCTCCACCTGAATCAACGCAGACATCCAAAGGCAGGACCGCTCCATTAAAGCCATCTACCGCTTCAGAGCCTAGTGAAGATGGTTTCATTGAAGCTACAGAAACTCCATTATATTTTGGTCCATCCTTCTCACCTCAGCAATAAGATGGACACTTAAATTCCCATTTTTCCAAGTATAAACCGCCTACCCATATCATTGCTTAAGCTTATAAAGGAAAACAAAAGAAATACAACCTTGTTCTCAAAACAAACCGCTACTCTAGAGCAAATTAATCACGTTTTCCGAGTTTACCAAACTGCCTACCTAAAAGTATACATCATTGCCAAGTTTATAAAGGAAAATGAGAAGAAAAAAAAAAATCCTTGGTTCTTGAGAGACAATAAATTCAGCCAAAAAGGCCCTAGTTACTTTTTACCCTCTCTTCAGCAAATGCCGAGGAAGGACGAGAGAGACGAAGCTTACATCATGGTGGTTGACCCAAAATGGAAAGCAAAAGGCTTCCCTCATGGTTGACGCCGAGGCGGAGGGGGCTCGGAGATCCGGCAGCCATGACCTGCAGGACTTTTTTTGGGGGGGGGGGGCGGGGGGCAACGTGCCAGAGGCAGATTTGAGCTTGGAGCGACCGATAGGGCCTTTGGGAGAGGCGGAGGCGGTGGGGGAGTGCTAGAGAGAGAGAGAGAGAGAGAGAGAGAGAGAGAGAGAGAGAGAGAGAGAGAGAGAGAGAGAGAGAGAGAGAGAGAGAGAGAGAGAGCCGGGCTCCGGAGGCGACGATGGAGGCGGAGGGGGAGGGGGCTTGGGATCGGAGTGTTGGAGAAAGAGAGAGTCTCTTAGTTATCCTTCTTCAACAGGTAAAGCCGAAAATTGAAAAGAGGAGAGAGAATTGAAGCGGGATTTTAGTTTTGAGCATTTATTATTGCTTAGTTGCTTAGCCCTTTCCTGCTCGCGAAAAGACAGAAAATAATGCTTTTCTGATTTTCTATTTTCCAGCCAAGCTGACATGTGTCGGCCTTTGGATGGAACATACATGCCATGTAGGACAATGACGTGGTGCTTAGTGAGTACTGAATATTTTCTCAGAGAGGAGAGAGAAGAGGAGAAGGGCTAGTGGAGAGAGAAATAAATTAATTTTTGTGCAAAAATTCCACCTCAATGGAATGGGCCCCACTTAGCCACGTGGCATTTCATGATTGGTCCCGGACCATACTGACGTGGAGGTCCCGGACCACCTTATATTCTCGTACATTAATGGCTATTTAGTCTAGTTTGATATATCGAGTGCATGCAATAACTTCTTTATATGGAGTAAAGATTTTCTAAGGGTTGCAATGAATGTCAACCGTCGATTTGTTCTTGAATCGTACATGCCTAGATAGAGATGTCTATGTAGAAGATTGTGGGGGTGTCGTTGCTTCAAGATAGCACAACCACAGAAACACGTGCACCATCCATTACACCCTTTCTGGCCATATGATATTCGAACAAGAACATAAACGATGCTTTCATTGATCTTCGACGTAGTGGGTAAATTATGCTGTAATTACTCACCTTCTCACATCGTTCCGCTTCTAAATGAGTCCACCAACTTCGCCATCGCCACCCGCGACGACCCTCCCTCGCTCCACGCCTCCCTCGCCGCATTCCTCATCTCCGCCATCTGCTCCCTCATTTCTCTCCCTTTCTCGGAGCACATCAACTCAGTGACTCGCCCCACCAACTCGTCCGACGTCACGAACCCTCCTTCCGATTCGGCCACCGACAGTACCAGCTTCATCTCCCAGGCCAGGTACGCCCTGATCAGCTTCTGCTCTGCGAAGAGCGGCCAGACTATCACGGGCATGGCGGCGAGCAGCGCCTCCATCAACGAGTTCCACCCGCAGTGGCTCATGAACCCACCCACCGAGTCGTGGCGCAGCACTGCCACTTGCGGGGCCCACGACTTCAGCACCAGTCCTCTGTCCTTGGTTCTCTCCGTGAACCCACGCGGAAGAATCGCATCTATGCCTGACGAGAAAGGAAAGTGGGGGGCGTGCAAAGAAATCTCAATAAAAGTAGGGTTGAGAGCTCGTGAAAATTCTTCGACTTCTAACCGTGATTCGAAGTTCCACGAAATTTCGATAAAAAACAAGAAGTCCCACGAATTATTCTTATGCGGCTTAATGTAGACAATACACAGAAACATACCTGGATCATCTTCTGGTTTAAGAGCTAAGTTGCGCCAGATTTCATCGTCCGGTGGTGGGTTCCGCACCACCCACAAGAACCTGACCCCACTCCTCTCAAGCGCGTGAGCGATCTCTCTCAGCTGCTTCGACGAGAACAACCCCATGCTCCCGAAGCTCATAAACAAGACGCTTCGGCTCGGCTGCAAGTCAAGCCAGTTCAGGCAATCGCGGTTGCTGATGTGATCGTCGGCCACCACTAGCTGCCCGACGCAGTACACCGGCGGAGTTCGGCCGTCTGGCACGCACAGTCCCTCCGATATCGCTTTGGTGGCCCTCGGCTCGATCGCCTCGAACGTATTGCTTATGAGCCCGGCGGATTCTGCCAGCCGCGTCGACGTTTGCAAGAAGTGGCCGTAGATCTCGCTGCTCCGGTCCAGCATTCTCGACGGCATGTGCTTCGCCGGAATCGGCGGTACACCAGGGATGTCGACATTGCCGTTGAGGTCTTTCAAGCTGGTGGTGGTGAGCTTGTGTAGGGTGGGGAGGTAGAGAAACGCCGCGAGAGGGTTTGTTCCGGCAGGGTGGTAATAGTATGTAGGGAGGCGGAGCGCGGCAGTGACCTTGGCGGCGGAGCTGTAGTAGAAGTCGGCAATGAGGGCTTTGGGCTTCTGCGACGGCTTGGAGGCGGAGAGCAGCTCAGACAAGGCTTGGTGGAGGTTGGGGTTGTTTAGGCGGGCGTACTCAAAGCACACGGCCCGGGTTGTCAGAGTAGCCGATGGGGGCGGAGGAGAGACGGGGGGGAGGGAGACAGAGGGGAGGTGGAGGAAGGCGATGGAAGGGTTGGCGGAGGAGACGGAGGAGATGTAAGGGGTGATGACAGGAAGGAGATGGGGAGGGGAGGAGATGAGGACGGTGACGGAGATGCAAGAGTGGTGGCGGAGGAGGGACTGGGCGAGCTCCACCCAGCCAGGGACATAAGGTGGGCTCTTCCCGGTGATGGGTACATCACTATATGACATTTGTCTGCTTCCTCCGTCATGGGCTTGCTGGTTTTGTGGATCGTTGCTGCACTGCACTTACGAGCTGTGCCCTATTCCGCAGCAGCTTTATAGCGACACGGATGAAAGCAACGGAGTGACTGCCCCCCGTCCCGTTGCTTTTTCCTCTCGCTGCTCTCTCTCTCTCTTTAGCAAATTAGCACTTACTTTTTTCTCATCTTATCCGTGACCTTTTCCCATGGAACATCATGGCCACGCCCGAAACTAGTCCAGCGGCCGTGGCTTCCACTTGTCGGAATACTTGTGGCCCTCACATGATATTATTAAAGGTACAAGTCATCAAAAATCCTAAAATATACCTACTGTAATATATTTACTCTAAATTTTTTTATGACATCAAAAATCTCAAACTTGTATTTATATGACACATTTACCATCCGTCAATTTTTTATCAATAAAACCGTTAAAAATCTAACTACATGGATGCCAAAAAGCAAATAATTTGGACATGGCACTCACGTGACTTAAGTGAAATGAAAATGACATTTTGGTCGGAAAAATCATCTAACAAAATTTTGATGGAGAGTAAATGTATCACATAGGTACAAATTAATGATTTGTTATGTCACAATAAAATGTTTAGGGTAATGTGTTACAATGAACATAGTTTGAGATTGTTTATGTCACAAAAAAAGTTTAGGGCGAATTTGTCACAGTTGGCATAATTTGTGGTTTTTGTGGCTTTTTTCCTATTATTAATTAATGATTTGATAACTTTTTAAATGCTAAAAACGTATTGGTGATGAAAAGTTGCAACTCTTATTAAAATGAAAAGTTGCTTTTATAAAGATAGAATATGCTTTGATGGAAAGAACTTATTGAAGACATCTATTGATAGCTTATAAAAAGAGTCCGATCCTCTTTCCACTTGAGATAACGAAAAGTTGCATTCTATTCTCCATCAGATAATATACTTTAATACAAAAATCAGATTTCTATATTTCCTTTTGTTTCTACGACAACCATTTTCTCAATGTTATTGCTATAGATAGAGGTGTGTCTTTCATCCCTCTTGTCATGAATAATCATGAAGATCTAAAATTCTTTGATTCTAAATTTCTACATAATTGAATTACAGTTTCACTAGCACCGCGAGCTTGAGCTCAAGTGACCCCATGGCCACAAGATGTCAAAGCTCAAGTGGCATGGCTGTAAGCTCGAGATATGGCAACCATGGATGCAACATCGTGCTCAAGTGGCCATGGCTGCTGCTAGCTGGGTAGACAACGATTATGGACATTTGATTTTTGAAAAACTTATTCGATCAACTATGTCGAATTGATAAAGTGTGATGGAACCGGGTTCATCAAATGTGTTCATACACGAGGCTCATTTGTTTGGCTCTTATAGAAAAACCACGATAGAGCATGAGTCAATTAACCAAATAATAAGTTCTCATGCACTTTTCATCACATCACCAAAAAGAATAAAAGACCGTCTACTGGACACATTTTTCATCACAGCTAGACCGACACCTTGGCCTTTCCCTGGGTCAGTCGTATCTAAGGAATATGCGAGAGAGATCAACCTTCTGTCTCATGAAAAGACAGATCAACCAACTTTCAGAGCTGCTTATCCACATTTTTCTGTTTCATGGAAAGACAGATCAACTAACGTTATGAGCTGCTGAAGAAAAGGAAGAAGACGAAGCACCCAGCGTCACAAGAGATAAAATCCAATCTCTATGGAGAAGGTCCATGAGGATTTGTAAAAAAAATGTTCTCAGCTCAAGTCTTTTTAGGTGTTTGTGGGAAGTAGAAGCCAATGTATATAAATGTGAACATGAGAATATTCTTGATTTCATAGAGTTTTGATTCTTTGACTATGAGTATATAATAGAGTTTGCAGGCATCGCATTTCGCCAACTACAAAATATTGAAAATTTAAGCCTTTGAAGTGATGCTACTACTTCGTAAGTTCCGTCGGGAATTAACTACTGCTTTAGAATATTCTCTTCACTT
This sequence comes from Syzygium jambos, assembly GCA_031216235.1. NCBI lineage: Eukaryota > Viridiplantae > Streptophyta > Magnoliopsida > Myrtales > Myrtaceae > Syzygium > Syzygium jambos. The sequence goes on along the minus strand of CM062226.1, from coordinate 5,142,957 downwards.
GTCTGTTGGCCTCATTCTATTGTTTTGCTCGAAGTTGGACAAGTGTCTAACTCACAAGATATAAGCATTTAGATGCAATAACTTTTTGATGATAAGCTAATTTTATATAATTTTGAAGTAATCATTCTTTATTTTTCTTTGGGTGCAGAGACAAACAATCGTAGTCAATTCATAAAAAGGCCAAGAAATAAGTAGGTCTATTCCACAATTTAAACAAGTGCATTTTCTAAAAAAAGTCAGATAATCAACGTTACTTCCATTTGTAAATTATTATATATACATACACACACGTATAGTTTTTTTCCTCTATACAATATTCAAGAAATTGTAACAGTTTTCCATTAAATTTTTTAAAATGAAAGCCATACATTTGTAATGTCCCATTTTATGCGGTTGAAATTGTGCTTATACTGAAAAGAGAGCAAAAACTCTACTATGGTGACGAAGAATTTGGTTCAAAAATTCACTTTTTAGACCCATGCTGGACCGGCTTTTAACCTATAATATCAATATGCAAATTACATTTCACATGTTAAATAGTTATAGATGAATTACTAGTTAATAATGACAAAGCCCACACTACTATGTTATGATTATTAACAATTTAATATAGCTATTAGGTAAGTCAACATGTTGCAGTCGGCTAATTATAATTAGGGAAAAAGCCACCAAAAACCCCAAACTTTCCCCTCTGTGACACATTTACCCCAAACTTTTTTTTGTGACACCAAAAACCCCAAACTTTCTTATTTGTGACACATTTACCCCAGTGTACATTGTCCATGGGCATTTTCGTCTTTTCCGCTTTTTCTTTTTTTTTTTATTTTTTTTCAGATTGGGGAGGAGGGCCTCGCCGGCGTCCGGCGGCCCTCGCCGGCGGCCGCCCGACGCCGGCGAGGGTCGCCCGACGCCGGCGAGGTCGCCCTCGCCTGGGCGAGCGAGGGCGAGCCTCGCCCTCGCCTGGATCTGGCGAGGGCGACCTCGCCGGCGTCGGGCGAGGCTCGCCCTCGCCTGGGCGAGCGAGGGCGAGCCTCGCCCGACGCCGGCGAGGCTCGCCCTCGCTTGGATTTGGCGAGGGGGACCTCGCCTGCGTCGGGCGAGGTCGCCCTCGCCTGGATTTGGCGAGGGGGACCTCGCCTGCGTCGGGCGAGGTCGCCCTCGCCTGCATCTGGCGAGGGCGACCTCGCCGGCGTCGGGCGAGGCTCGCCTGAGCCTGGACTTGGCGAGGGGGACCTCGCCTGCGTCGGGCGAGGTCGCCCTCGCCTGGGCGAGCCTCGCCCGACGCCGGCGAGGCTCGCCCTCGCCTGGATTTGGCGAGGGGGACCTCGCCTGCGTCGGGCGAGGTCGCCCTCGCCTGGGCGAGCCTCGCCCGACGCCGGCGAGGCTCGCCCTCGCCTGCATCTGGCGAGGTCGCCCTCGCCTGGGCGAGCCTCGCCCGACGCCGGCGAGGCTCGCCCTCGCTCGCCCGACGCCGGCGAGGCTCGCCCTCGCTCGCCCGACGCCGGCGAGGCTCGCCCTCGCCGGATCCAGGCGAGGGCGAGCCTCGCCGGCGTCGGGCGACCCTCGCTGGCGTCGGGCGACCCTCGCCGGCGTCGGGCGACCCTCGCCGGCGTCGGGCGGCCGCCGGCGAGACCCTCCTCCCCAATCTGAAAAAAAAATAAAAAAAAAAGAAAAACGGAAAAGACGAAAATGCCCATGGACAATGTACACTGGGGTAAATGTGTCACAAATAAGAAAGTTTGGGGTTTTTGGTGTCACAAAAAAAAGTTGGGGGTAAATGTGTCACATAAGGGAAAGTTTGGGGTTTTTGGTAGCTTTTTCCTTTATAATTAATTGAAGAAGGGCGGCAGTTCAAACCAAGTAAACTCAACAGTCCTTCTTCGTCTTGTCCTGACCGTAAGCCGGCGCCCATTGGAACAGTCGTAGGAACAAGGATCTGTTCCATATGTCCAAACCTCGTGTGCTTTTACTTCCACTGAAAACAAGGAATCAAAAAAGTACCCAGTGATAATACCGGAATTAGCTAATCATTAGACACACAGCACGTGTCCTTACTTGAACTTGCGAGTTACATGTCCAAGCCTGACGAGTGAGGATTATCCTTTGATAATGGGACATGTTGAGTATGAGTTGTCTCTCGACAAAATCTCTACTTTGCATAAATCCATTGAAGGAACAATGGCATGATCGCTACTAAAGAAACGTAATTTAGGCAGAAAATCACGAATGTAGCATTCCAGTCAATGTTGGCCATTCTATCTGACACGACCGACGGCTGACTTGAACGATCTTAAGTGAAATGACATTCTTTGCAATTCTTTTTTTAACTTTCTGAATTTTTTCTTCTTTTGTTTCTTTTTGGTCCTATGCTTTCCTTCTATTGTTCATCTTCTTCCCTCTGCCATTCGTCAAGGCCTCAGAGATTGCCTGTGATGGCATGGCAAGGGTTGTGATACCGTCGCTTGATTTGGGCGAGGGCAATCTGGAACCCTCGCTTAAATCTGCGCGAGGACATCATGACCATTGCCTGTAGCTGACGACCTTCACGGGCCATTGTCGAGTCCTCGACAACCAGCGGAGAGGAAAAATATGAACAGTATATACCAATTACAAAAGTCAACAAGTTGCGGTCGGCAGATGATTTTTAGTTGAAGAAATGGGAGAGTTCAAGCCAAGCAAAGTCAACGGTCCTTCTTCTTCTGGTTTTGACAGTGCACGACCAATTCGGCTCCCATAGGAACAGTCAGGAACGTTGATTTGTTCCATATGTGGAACCTTCGTTTGCTCTTACTTCCACCAAAACAAAGGGATTAAAAAAATCCCAATAAGAGAAAGTGATATAATTTAGGGATAGGTGCTCTGGAAGTCTTAAAACTTATTACGATAGTACAATTGAGTCTTAAAACTTAAAAAAAAAATCAAATCCTAAAACTTATCAAGTTGGTGCAATATGACAGTATATCCACTATTTGATCCAGTCGAATGAAAAATAATTCAACGCGAAGCAATCTGGTGAATGGATTAAACATGCATCATGAACAAATAAATAGCCAAAACATATTTCACAATAAGCCAAGCAAATGCGTCAATCAAATTGATTTTACTGTCACTTACATGTTCTCTTAGAAAATCCAATGAGCAAAGAATGATTGCAATTGTACATGAGTTATCTGAAAACACATTGTGGGTGCCCTCAGCGCTCATTGTACTATTGAATAGGCATGCTCTCTAGGCATCAAAAGGTCTTCAAAATTTAATGTGCTGCATATGTAGATTGTAGCTGTAAATACCCAACTATATCAAATTTGTGGAAATTGATTGTCGAACCTCCCCGAACCGGGCCTCTAGGCATCCAAGCTTGAGGTCAATGAATTGCTAAGTCTAAACCTAAGACTTAACTTAGGCTTTCCCAAGCTCGTACCAACTCGCGACTTAAGGTTCTCGTTATTAACATGCAAGTCATTTTCATGTAGGAATCATTACTAATCAGTTTAAGGTGAGTTGATTAGAAACCCAAGCAAGGCGACAAGAGCATCGCCTTTCTCCTACAAATCAGAGATTCAATGAGTTCGGGGACTTGACTACACTGTGTATATATCTAATGCCCTTTCGATTCCTAACCTTGTTCGATTTATGAAAATGTTTGTCAGGTAGATTTGGATTGATTTTGAACCTATCCACAAACATATGAGATGATCAGGGTGCACAATCATTAAACTAACAATTGGCAACCAATGGATGCATGCAGTCTAGGGTACTAGTCCTAACTAAGGATATGACATTCAACATATTGAAATCATGCAGTCAGATAATAAGAAAAATAACATGCACAAATAACAACATGGCATTCATTTTTAAGACATTGAGAATCCTATGGTATAGCTCTAAATGCTTGTTCAATTTAAACATGATTTTTTTGAAATATTTTCACATGCTTTTAAGAAAAATTACTCAAAATCTACCTATTTAAGCTATTTTCTAATTTTAGAAAAAATAAAAAATTTTCAGAATGTTTTAAATTAAAATTTTAATATTAAAATAATAAATATAAATATTATATAATAAACGAACTCAGGTTGCATCTCCGGATCCGAATTGGGTCGAGACCGACCCGGATCTGTGGACCTGACTCAAATTAGCTAGCTAGGTCATATCTACAAATCCAAATCGTGAAGCCATTTATTAATTCATATTCACCGCTTGTACCTTGAGTTTTTGGCACAAAAGGCATCACAATATCAACTTGTGTTCGACATAAAAAAAAGACCATTGACTTGTGGAAAAATTGTCCAAAAAATTTTAAACTCCTGCAATTTGCCAATTGAGTCAGTCTGGTTAATTTTGATAAGTAATCACTAACGTAGATGCCGTTAACGTTGACGTTGACAATTTCTATAATTTAAAATTTTGATTTTTTTGATTTTTTGATTTTCCTTTTCTTTTTGCCTTTTTCCTTTTTTTTTTTGTTCTTGTGACCCTCACCAGCCACAAAGGCCTTGTCTAGACTGGTCCTTGTGATTTCACGAGGTGGGTCAAAACTCCAAACGCGTCCTTGCACTAGAATTTTTTTTTCTTCTTAACCAAATAACCTATTAATAGACACCGGAGGTAAAACACCTAGTAAGTAGGGGTGTCAGAACTGAACCGAAAAACCGAACCGAGATACGAACCGAACCGAACCAAAAATTTCGTGCATTTCGGTTCGGTTTCGGTTTCGGTTCGGATCATCAAAATAAACCAATTTTTCTTTTTGGTTCGGTTCATTTTGGTTCGGTTCGGTTCGGATCGGATCGAACCAAACTAAAATAAATACTTTGGTTTAGGGCTATTTTGCCCTCTCTCTCTCCCCTTCTCTCTCCTCTCTCCTCTCTCTTTGTGCTTAATGAACTTGAAACCGAAAACTGATTCGAACCAAACCGAACCAAACCGGACCAAATCGATTTTTCGGCTCGGTTTCAATTTGGTTTGGTTCAAATTCGGTTCGGTTCAAGGGGCACCCTTAATGGTTCGGTTCGGTTCGGTTCGGTTTTTTTGAAAAACCAAACCGAACCGAACCATTTACACCCCTACTAGTAAGTGTTGACTAATCTTGGACTGTCTTGGGTTTGATTTTTTAGTTAATTACCATTACAAAGAGCTTGTTTCTTCTAGCATTAAACGAAAGTACACAATACTTTCTTGTGTTTCCTATGTAAAAATTATCCAAAATCCGAAAAAAAAATTGTGAATATGTCATATGCGACATTACATGTCAACATATATGTGTCATCAAAATGTCAAATGTTCAAGGTTGAAAAAAGTCAAATGTGTGGGCGCCATAAAATTTAAGTGCAGGACATTTGTCAATTGTAAAAGTTGATTTAGACAGGCTCAAAACCTTTTTCTCATTCCATAAACTATGTTAGATTTACGATATGTACGAACGTGCTCTTGGATCATGATACTTGTTTTGTTTCTATCCAATATTTCTGCAAAAGTCGTGTCTGGACCAGTACAAATGATAAGTTCCATGTGGGCCGCCCATTGAGCTCGACCAGATCTGACCTTCTACATTCGATTGGTACATGTATGAAATAATTAAATAGTTTTACCTATTTCAATGAACCAATAGCACAAGCCAGCATCACCGGTGTCAAGTTTGACTATTAACCTGTGCAAGATCATCCACACCGCGACGAGGAGTTCGAGAGAAATGCTTCTCCTAGACCCACCTCTGGTCCAAGAGGCTATCATGACACTCACTCGCGCTCTACCGCGGTGATCGCTACCGAAGCTAAAATGACTCCACAGAACGCGAGCGCTAGTGTTGCCGACGAAGCACTTCAATCTCAACTCTGTGGATTTCCAGGGGCGGAGAAGGAAGAAAGTACCTCGGCGTGACCAGAGGAAGCGGCGGGGCGTCGATCTCCATATCGGAGCCGGGGGGGGGGGGGGGGGGGGTTCTCGTGTCTGTGCGCTCAATACAGGAACTGACAATCTCAACGACATTCAGCAGTTTTACGTATTAATTAGAGTATACTTCCCCATAAATAATGGGGACGAAGAAACGGCACAGAGATTCTTATTATGTGTATGGTAAAGAAGCTAAGTATGACCACGAAAATGAATTTCCGAAGCACCTCAGCCACGGTATCGAACCTTGAAAGTGAGTCCCCCTGATCTTGACGAGACAGAGAAGACGCCGGAGCCGGCCACTCTTGGCAACGCACATGTCGGATCGATTCACGATGGGGCGGTCGTCGATATGCAGAAGGGAAAATAACGCGATCATCTCAAAGGGGTGACCTGAAAACACAGGCGAGATCATAGCGCGAGTCGTATGAACGAATGAATACGAATATACGCAAAGAAACATCGCCTGTGTTGCCAAGATCACCCATCGGAGATGCCTCCCTTTGCTGAAGGTCCCGTGCGAATTTGGGGTGGTGGGTCTCTTTGCCTCGAGCCTTTCTTATATAGTAAGAGACAGAGCTCAAGCGCTCGCAACATCGTGTCACCAGAATGTGGTCATCCTGGCGACATCCTAGGACTTTAGCCATTGAGATGTGCTGTCCCTGCTTGTCGTACGTGGAGGTGTAATAGACGGGAACCGTCTGCCCCAGAAAGAACGGGACCCGCCTACAGCGCACCCGGATCTGATCACATCTGATTTCGCTGTCGATGACCTCACTTGAACAAAATCCTGGCCACCTTTCTTGAATTGGGAAGGGGGGAATCGAATGCGAAACGGAAGCAAGACTTGCTCTGTTCAATTTTTTTTTTATTTTTAATTTTTCTTTTTGCTTCTTCATTAGCCGGTCACCGGCCATGGCAACAGCCGCCGACCGGCCCCAGGCGAGCTCGAGCCTCATCGATCCGGCGAGGTTGAGCTCGCTAGAGGTTGTCGCAGTGGCTGTCGACCTGTAGTGAGCCCGAAGCTCGCCGATTGGGCTCGGCTCCAGTTCGACCTCGTCAGATCTGGTAAGGCCTCTCCCGAGGCCGCCAAGTCTCGAGCACACTAATCTGGCGAGGCTTGAGCTTGCCAGCCTGGGGTGAGCTCGACCTTGTCGGATCGAGCGAGGCTCCACCTCGCCCAAGGTCAGCAAGCTTGAGCTCGCCTATGGCCGAATGCCAGCCTTCGCAGTGGCCGGCAACCGGCCAAGGAAGAAGCAAAAAGAAAAAGAAAGAAAATAAAAAAAATTATAAAAATAATTAAAAATTTCTAATTCTTTGATAATTTTTCCCATCAAATTTTCCTTACTAAACGACGGAAAATACTTTCCGGGTCTTTTTCAGGTTTATGCCGAACACTGAAAAATAAAGTCCTGGAAAATGTTTTTCAGATATGGGGCGTTTTCCGAGAAATAGATGGACCCTGAGTCTGATTCTGCCGGGTATGTGAATGAGACTTGCAAGTGAACGATGGGCAAGAAATAGTAGCATTACTCAGACTATGAGACGTGCGAAATATCCACCATGTGTACCATTTACAGATCCATAGTTAAGAATGCACAATAACCTTAACCAAGTAACTACAGAGAAAATCTGAAAAGCAGATGATCATTTCCGGTTTTTGCTCATGCCAAAAGTATACCACATCTAGTAGTCACAAACCGAGTATCAATTTCAGATGGCGCAAGCACAACTTCTAAAAGAATTAGGGGAAGACACATGATCATTAATGCAGAAATGCAAGTCAATGAACGCACAGCTGCCCAAGTGAAAAGAACCATGTGTTCATTACAACATTGCCAATTCAGAGGAAGAGCCGTCATTACACCTGAAGGGGAAATTTATCCAGGAAAACCTAAGACGATAGCAGCACCATGCATGCGGAGGAGACAGACCAGCAATCTTCCACTGTGGATGCTGATAAGAGACAGGAGATCGCTAGGAAGAAGTCAATGCAAATCAATTCCAAAAGATCATCTTCTGCTGAGAAAGGAAATCCATCAGTACAATGTGTGGAAGGTGAGACGGAATTTCAGAGAGTTAATTGCATAAAGGAATAGCTTCTTGAGGTCGAAAGGACTTTTCAGAATTTTTACGACTAAATTCATGTCCTATGACATGAAAGTAAGGGGACCGTGTATCAAAGCACCACAAACAGCCAAGAATTCTGCCGAGCTTAGCAGAGTTAATATAGTGCTAACTATAGACAAAAAGCTCACATACTAAATGTGTATAAGAAAACAGAGTTTACCCACTCAACTCCCTTTCAAAAAGTTAGACATCTGAAAAATCGTAGCCAAAACGGGCATTCATTTCTAAGGCAGTTTCTCTTTTGCAAAGAGAAAACGCAGTACTTCCTCAAGTGAATCTCTTGCCCTATCCTCAAAGGAGCCATCTAGACACCAAAAAGCTGTCCGCGCTCCACAGTCGCAAATGCTAATGAAGAAGTCAACCAAGATCGATCACGGATGCATTCACCATTGCTAAAGCATGTAAGCAAAACAAAATCCAGTACCCATCATAGCATTGAAAAAGTAAGGCCAAATTTGATTGTTTAAGTCGAGCAAGCAATGTCATCAGACCCAAACATCAAAACGAGCATTCAAGGACATTATGTAGAAAAAGGCTCTTCTTTTTCTATTCAATGAATATTTTTTTTTTCTGTACATTTACAATGCTCAATCCTGTTATATATATAGGACACATGACAACCCTAATTAGGAGATATACAATAGGAAGGATTCTATACTAGGAAGAAATCTATATAATAAAAAATCCCTAACAAATAGGCTAAAATAGCTCACGACCACACTCCCCCTCAAGTAGGTGCAAAGATGTCTTTGATACCCAACTTGATAAGTGAGCAATGAAATTCTCTACTTGACAGAGCCTTTGTCAATATATCAGCTAACTGGTCTTCAGACTTGACAAACGGTAACTGGATCACTTTGGCCTCCAAATTCTCTTTGATGAAATGTCTGTCAATCTCCACATGTTTGGTTCTATCATGCTGAACTGGATTATGAGCAATGCTTATGGCGGCTTTATTATCACAAAACAATTTGATTTCCAAACCTGGTGGATACCCAAGCTCAGTTAGCAACTTCCGAAGCCATAGAAGTTCGCATAACCCCTTTGCTACACCTCTGAATTCAGCTTCTGCACTAGACCGAGCTACAACCTTTTGTTTCTTACTTCTCCATGTAACAAGGTTGCCTCCTACAAATGTAAGATACCCTGATGTAGACCTCCTGTCTGTCACACTTCCAGCCCAATCTGCATCTGTGTAACCTTCTATTTCAAGGTGGCCATTCTTTGCAAATAGTAACCCCTTTCCTGGGGCTGACTTCAAATATCGAATGATGCGCCACACAGCACTCATATGTTCCTCACTAGGTGCATGCATGAATTGACTCACCACACTTACTGCATGAGCAATATCAGGACGTGTATGTGATAAGTAAATCAATCGACCTACTAACCTTTGGTATTTCTCTTTACTAGTAGGCGTTTGATCAGGGTACTCTCCAAGCTTACAGTTTTGTACCATAGGAGTGTCTGCAGGCTTGCAATCTAGCATGCCAACTTCGGTCAAAAGATCAAGAACATACTTCCGCTGAGACAAGTAAATCCCTTTCTTTGACCTAGCAACCTCGATTCCCAAGAAATATTTCAGACCTCCCAAGTTCTTCATCTCAAACTCCCTAGATAATAATTCCTGCAGTCTTATAATCTCTGCACTATCATTGCCTGTAATAATCATGTCGTCTACATATATGATAAGAGCTGTCATTCTTCCTTGAGCACCTTTTAAGAACAAAGTATGATCTGAGTTACTTTGGGAGTATCCATACCCTCTCATAGCTGAGCTAAAGCGACCAAACCATGCACGAGGGGACTGCTTCAACCCATACAATGATCTTTCCAGCTTACAAACCATGTTCGGCTTATCTGCGCATTTGTATCCAGGTGGAAGCTCCATATAGATCTCCTCCTCTAAATCCCCATGAAGAAATGCATTCTTCACATCAAATTGATGCAAAGGCCAGTCCAAGTTTGCAGCTAGAGATAACAACACTCTTATAGTGTCTAACTTTGCAACTGGAGAGAATGTTTCCTGATAGTCCACCCCATAAGTCTGTGTATACCCTTTAGCTACCAGTCGCGCCTTATACCTCTCAATAGTGCCATCTGCCTTATGTTTGACTGTGAACACCCACCTACATCCAACCGGCTTTTTATCCTTTGGTAGTTCCACAAGTTTCCAAGTTTGATTTTTCTCCAACGCCTTCATCTCTGCCTCCATCGCTTGAAGCCATTTCGGATCCTTCATGGCTTCTTCAACCCTGTTTGGAACTTGAACTGAGGAAATTGTAAACACAAAGGCTTGTAGTGGTGTGGACAGCCTCTTGGCAGACACATAGTCTGCAATAGGGTATCGAGACCGGCGGTCCTCTACATCTGGAGAATATCGATTCGGTGGTTTACCCCTATTATGCCTATCGGGCAACTTATAACCAGTAAGCATATCAGTATCTTCAAAAGAATCAAGTACAGTAGAAGTACTTACCTCAGGTACATTCTCAGGAGCTTGGAGTGGTACTGAAGAGGGCGAAGAGGGCGAAGATAAGGAGGGCTGTTGCAGCTGTTGCATCTGTGCATCTGTTGACATCTGTTCGGTCTCATGCAGCAATTCAGTGTTGTCTGGTCGTGCAGCCTCAGAATCATGCGGCAATAGCTCAAAATCTTCAGCTTCAACAGCCTCAGAATCACGTGCAGCCTCAGAATCACGTGGCTGTGCGCACCCATCCGTCGCTCCGGCAATTCCTACCTCCCACCAATGTCTTGTTCTACAACTAGTCTCCCCCTGAACATGACACTTGGGGGAAGGAAAATAGGACTCCGTCTCGATAAATGTTACATCCATGGTAACATACGTGCGCTTCTCAGCAAGATCATAACATCGATACCCTTTCTGAGAAGGGCCATAACCAAGAAACACACATTTGACTGCACAAGGGTCAAGTTTGGTCCGCTGATTTTTGTGAAGATGGACATAAGCGACACACCCAAACACCTTAGGAGGCAATGTAAGAACTGAAGGAAGAGACACATGAGCAGCAAGTGCCTGCATTGGCGTGCGATAGCTCAGAATGCGGGAAGGCATGCGATTCAACAAATAAGCAGCTGTGACTACGGCAGAATCCCAAAAACGATGGGGAACATGGCTACCCTCCAAGAGTGCTCGAGTGGTTTCAAGAAGATGACGATTCTTGCGCTCAGCAACACCATTCTGCTGAGGAGTCTGAGGGCAAGAAGTTTCATGTATCAAACCATGTTCTTGAAAATAAGCTGCAAGAGGTTTACTTAAGTATTCGCCACCATTATCAGACCTGAGAACCTGAAGTTTGGCCCCAAACTGAGTCTGAATCATACGGTGGAAAGTCCGAAAGATAGCTTCAGCCTCATTCTTATGTTTCATCAAATATAGCCAAGTCATACGTGTGCAATCATCAACAAAGATAATAAACCATCGAAACCCAGATACAGTAGTAATAGGAGATGCACCCCATACATCAGAATGAATTAAGGAAAAAGGAGTAGAACTTATATTCAAACTGGGAGGAAAACAAGTGCGATGGCTCTTTGCCAAAATACATGTATCACATTGAAAACCAGAGTTCGATAGACCATGAAATAACTTGGGAAACAAATGCCGTAAATACCCAAAGGATGGGTGACCTAACCGACGGTGCCATAACCAAAGTTCCTTCTCTTGAGCTATCTGTCCACGAGAATGATAGGTTCGTCCAGAAGTAATTTCATCCACGAAATACAGCCCCTCCCTCTTAGTACCACGCCCAATAATCTCCTTCGTGAGAATGTCCTGAAATAGGCAAAAATCAGGGTACATAAGCACAACACAGTTCAACTCACTAGTAAGCTGTCCAACTGATAACAGACGATTAGACAATGAAGGAACAAGCAAGGTATGAGATAGAGAGAGAGAAGGCGTGATAGACACACGCCCAGCAGCCGTCACAGGAAAGCTATGTCCATTAGCATTGTAAATGTGATCTCGATGTGGTGTAGTAGTTGTAAGAATGTCACCAGATTCCGGAGTCATATGATCTGTAGCCCCAGAATCAATTATCCACCCATGATGACCATCACCATGTCCATTAGCAAAGACAAACCCACAATTACCTTCAAGAGATTCGGCATTAGCAGATTCAGGCTCCATGGGAATTAATGACAAGCCGCTAGTCACTAAGGAGGCTTGCCCTCCATTCCGCCCCTTTTGGGAGCCTGGTTTCTTCTTCTTGGTCTGAAAATCATCCCACCAGTCCGGATAACCATGCAGTTTAAAACAAGATGCTGCTGTATGTTTAGGATTCCCACAGTGAGAGCATCCCTCGGATTGAATTGGCATACCAGGTTTAGGGCGAGGTCCCCGGGCAGAAAGCACTAACTGATCAACCTTGCCTCGTTGTGACACCATGGCAGAACCAGAGGTGACCTCGACAGGGGTGGAGAGCATGACAGATTGGCGCATATCCTCTCGCCTGACTCGGGCATAAGCTTGCTCAATAGTGGGAAATGGATCCATCTTCATAACATCAGCACGAACATTATCCAGGCGGTCATCGAGACCATCCAAAAAAGTATAAACTCGATCTTCATGGACAATGGCATTGTACTTCAGAATGTCGGCCGGACATTGCATAGGATTAGGACGGCGGAAATCAATCTCACGCCAGAGCCCTTGAAGATCATTGTAATATTTCTCGATAGGTCCTCCGCCTTGCTTCAACCGAGAAACCTGCCTCTTAATATCATAGATTTGAGAGGTGTCAGATCCATCAAAAAAGGTCGTTGCCACAGCATCCCATACAGCTTTGGCAGTAGGAAATCGAATAAAGTTTGGTATTAAGGCTGGGTCTATAGAATTGATAAGCCAACCTTTCACCGTAGAATCATCGGTCTTCCATTGTCTAAACGACGAATCAGTAGGAGGGGGCTCAGGAGAATCACCATTCAAATAGCCCAGTTTGTCTTTGCCCGAGACATACATCTCAACAACCTGGGACCATACGCCATAATTTTTGCCATCAAGCTTGACAGCAATCGGTGCAACAGGAGGCTCAATGCGCGACGGCGCGGCCTGCTGGGTCAAGAGCTGCTTCATCGCAGCGGTTAGGTCTGCCAAAATGGCAGTAGCAGAGGCACTAGCATCCGTAGCAGAGGCACTAGCATCCGCTTGGTCAGTTGCAACAATCGGCTGTTTATCGGCCATGAAATCAACTTCGCAAATTGAATTGCGATGAAGATCGAGTAAGACGCAGGTTGGACGGCGCAGTAGAGAAAGAAAGCGAGCCCCCAAAATCGCAGCGGGACCGCCGTAATCGATGATTGACGTACAGTACCCCAAGAATCAAACCCTAGGGCTTTGATACCATGTAGAAAAAGGCTCTTCTTTTTCTATTCAATGAATATTTTTTTTCTGTACATTTACAATGCTCAATCCTGTTATATATATAGGACACATGACAACCCTAATTAGGAGATATACAATAGGAAGGATTCTATACTAGGAAGAAATCTATATAATAAAAAATCCCTAACAAATAGGCTAAAATAGCTCACGACCACACATTATACAGTTGAATCTTCTAGCCAAAGTTCACACATCAAAAGACTGATCAAGCAGATTTGTCCACCCAGAGAACAACAAAGAAGAGATGCAACAGAAGAGACTTTGACACCTCCAGCAAGTAACAGCAGTACCTCCAATTGCTCTGCTACAAGCACAAAATATTTTTCCATCAGCATGGAATGAACAGCTTTACTATAACTGAGAAAATTGTTTGCATACCTATCAGGAGTATTCTTTCTACCCCGAATGGAAGTTCCCTGTACCACGACATTCATAGGGACCAGAATGGTCCCGATTATAGCAGTCATTTCCTGATCCTCCTTGAGTACAACTATCCCTATTGTGCCCGCCAGATCGATCACCCTTTCGATCAGGGCCATAGCGCCCACCACCACAACCTCCTCCACCTCCATACCTGTCATCCCTCCCCCCCATACCTACCGCCTCTGCCCCCTTCACCAGGACACTCCCATGCAAAATGCCCAGGCTTGCCACAAGCACTCTCCAACTCCACCTCCACCTCCACCTCCACCACAATAGTCCCGATTAGGGCCACGATCTTGACCACAGTCACGACTGCAATCACCATCTTGGTCTCTACCTGAACCTTGAGGCTGAGCTTTTTCCACAATGATATTTCTCCCATCCAAGTCCATCCCATTCATAGCCTCAATAGCCTCCTCCATTGCTTGTTTTCATCAAAAGTTACAAAACCAAATCCACGAGAGCGTCCAGAGAACTTGTCAACCACCACCTGCATTAAAAATATTATTCTCGGAGTTAGTTTGTATTATATGACGGGGAAAATTACAAATGTCATCCTAAACTTAGCTCCTCATATCAAACACCCCGTTCTCACATTTCAAAACTTCAATTATCATTCTCACTATGTCATCCTAAACTTAGCTCCTCATATCAAACACCCCATTCTCACATTTCAATACTTCAATTATCATTCTCACTCTTTTTTTGTGGATTTCAAGTTGCATCTCCCACCCACACATATTTCTCGAATGACCCCATAATGTTGGATTCCACTTTCTGGGTGTAGATCTCAAGCGTGCATAAGGGCAAATAGGTCAATTTAGGTTGGAGAGATGCATGATGTAGATTTAGAAACGTGAGGAGGGTATTTAATATGAAAAGCAAAATTGAGGATGGTTTTTGCAATTATGCTAATATGATATTAATTTGCTTACTTCATCACCACATTATCATATCAAGGATAGTAATGATGCCAAATGAAATTTCATGAAATTGCAGCAAAGAAGCATCTCATGTTCCAAAACATGAGAAGCTTAGGCTTCTAGAGTTAATTGATCTTAAGCATACTGTGGAATTTTTAGATGGAGAGAAATTCTTTTCTCATTCATATTTACTACCTCTTTACATTGTCATATTTACATACTAATACACAGAGGATTCCTAGCAAACAAAATAGGAAACAAAGCCTAAATAGGAGAACAGCTACAATCCCACGATTTGTGGGATTTAACCAGAATAAAAAAGCTCCTAAATAGGAAAAAATCTACTCCTATCAATCAGTCAATTTTTCTACGTATTTACAGCCATATAATCTGGATATTTACAGCTCGACACTCCCCCTCAAGCTGGTAAATAGATATCTTCCATTCCCAGCTTGGTAACTAGCTCATGAAAACTTCTACCATTAAGCCCTTTGGTCAAGACATCTGCCACTTGTTGTCCTGAAGGAACATAAGACAAACAAATTAGTCCTTCTTCAAGTTTCTGCTTGATGAAGTGCCTATTGATAATGTGCTTTGTCTTGTCATGCTGCATAGGATTATGAGCAATATTAATTGCAGATTTATTATCACAATATAGCTTCAAAGGGCTTTGCCACTCGACCTTCAAGTTGTCAATAATGATCTTGAGCCACAATAACTCACATATTCCTTGAGCTGCTGGCCTAAACTCAGATTCTGCACTAGATCTTGCCACCACATTCTGTTTTTTACTTCTCCAAGTTACCAGGTTACCTCCAAGGAAGGTACAACAACCAGTTGTAGACCTCCTATTAACCACGGATCCAGCATAATCCGCATCTGTATAAGCCTCAAGCTTAAGATCAGGACTCTTCTTGAATAGTACTCCCTTCCCTAGGCTCACTTTCAAGTAGTGCAGGACTCGATGAGCAGCCTGTAGATGTGACTCCTTTGGATTATGCATGAATTGACTAATCAAGTTTACTACATAGGAGATATCTGGTCGGGTATGAGCAAGGTAGATCAACTTTCCGACCAATCTCTGATACATTTCTCGATCCATTGTTGCTTCCTCTTGTGCTTCTGCTAGTCTCTGGTTTGACTCAATCGAAGTAGTTACTGGTTTGCAACCAAGTTTCCCGGTTTCTTCCAAAAGATTCGTCACATACTTTCGTTGTGAAATAAAGTTTCCTTGCCTTGAGTACGAAACCTCAATTCCTTGAAAATATTGTAGCTTTCCTAACTCCTTTGTTTCAAACTTCTGAATCAAGTATTGTTTCACCCGCTATTTCTCCCTTTCACCATTGCCCGTGACTATTATGTCATCAACATACATCAATAATGCTGTAACTCCCCCTGCGTCATAATGTTTTGTAAAAAGTGTATGATCTCCCTAGCTTTGTTTATACCCAGATGCCTTCATGACTCTAGCAAACCGTCCAAACCAAGCTCTAGGTGACTGCTTGAGCCCGTATAGTGCCTTTTTAAGTCTACAAACCTTTTCTGTTGTTTCTTGTCCTTCAAAACCAGGCGGGATGCTCATGTAGATTTCCTTTTCCAAATCTCCGTGTAAAAATGCATTCTTTACATCATACTGTTGAAGTTCCCAATCAAAATGAGCAGCGAAAGACAGTAAAATTCTTACGGTATTCATTTTAGCCACTGGTGCAAATGTCTCTTGGTAATCCACTCCATATATTTGAGCGTAACCTTTTGCAACCAATCTTGCTTTGTACCTCTCTAGAGAGTCATCTGCCTTGTATTTTACAGTGAATACCCACTTGCACCCAACTAGATTTTTCCCTTTTGGCCTATCAACAATTTCCCACGTTTTTTTTTTCAGTGCCTTCATCTCTTCTACCATGGCATTCCTCCATTCCTCTTTTGACAATGCTTCAGACAAAGTGTTAGGGACAACAATAGAGTTTAAACTCACAATAAAGTTTTGGTATGGTGATAATAATCTATTAAGGGACACATAATTTGATAGTGGATAAACTGGTTTCTTGGTGCATTCTCTAATCCCTTTTCTAATAGCAATAGGTAAATCAAGATCAGCCTCAGGTGTATCACTAAGCTGTTTATTCAAAGGAGGTTCAGTACTTACCGTGTTTTCATTGGCAGCACCTGAAGTGGGATTTTGGACCTGCTCTTGTGTTGGAACAAATGTCCTCCTTGAATACACCTGAGAAAATCTCATAGAATCATGGATACGAGTTGTACTAGTGGGAATAGGAACAGAACCAGGTTGAGTTGGACTAGTGGGAATAGGAACAGAATCAGGTTGTTGTGTGGGAGATTGTGGTGGGCAAGAGATAGGATTCCAGGTAGGTTCATGAGCTCCAGTGGACGAGTTTGGGTTGACAGGGACATTGTACAGTAAATCCAAGTTATCAATAACACCATGGGCCTTATCTTCCACGACTGAAATCTCCCTCTGAAGATAAGGCTATGAAAAATAGGGTTGATTTTCAACGAAAGTGACATCTGCAGAGAGATAGAATTTTTGGAAGGGGGATGGTAACATTTATAGCCCTTTTGTGTTTGTGAGTAACCAAGAAACACACATTTGATTGCGTGAGGATCTAACTTTCCTCGTTGATGATGATGAATGTGGACAAAGGAAGTACAACCAAAGACTCGAGGTGTAAGACCATTAGATGTACAAAAGTGAGGATAGAACTGATAAAGAACTTCCATGGGAGTCTTGTGGTCTAATGTACGTGAGGGTAGTCTATTGATCATGTATGTGGCTATAAGAACAGCTTCCCCCCAATATGTTTTAGGAACTTGCCTGTGAAACAATAGGGCACGAGTTGTATTAAGGAGATGACCATTTTTTCTTTCAACAACCCCATTTTGTTAGGGTGTATTCACACAAGATGATTCATGGATAATACCTTTCTTTTGAAAATACGAGGACAATACTTGATTGAAGTAATCTCTAGCATTATCAGATTGAATGACCTTGATCTTAACCCCAAACTGAGTTTGAATCATGGAATGGAAGGAAGGAATAATGCTACTCACATCGGATTTATGTTTGAGTAAGAAAGTCCACGTGATCATAGAACAATCATCAATTAAAGTGACAAACCAACGAGCTCCGAAGATGTTTGGAATCGTGGAAGGTCCCCAAATGTCACTATGGATCAAGTCAAAAGGATTAGAACTACGACGATTGCTAATAGGAAATGGTACACGATTATGCTTGGCTAACTCACAAACATCACAATGGAAATCTTTAATATTTAAACCTTTAAACAAGGATGGAAACATAATACTCAAGACTTGAAAGGATGGATGACCAAAACGAAAATGATGAAGCCAAATAGCTTCTATATTTGAAGTACTAAGAAACGATGAAGATAGATTATTCATGATTCTTCTTGCAGTGAGAGGTGTCTCAAGGTAGTATAGCCCATTTTGTTCCTTAGCAAGTCCAATCCTCCTCTCCAAGTCCTGATTCTGAAAAACACAGTAGAATGGGTAAAAAATGACTTGACAATGAAGATCTTTTGTGAGTTTTTGTATGGATATAAGATTGGCAGATAGTTTAGGGACATGAAGAACATCTTTAAGGACAAGATTAGGTGTGATAGAAATATCTCCAACCCTTGCAACAGTCGCAAGAGAACCATTTGCCACACTAATCTTCCTATTGCTAAGACAAGGTGTATAGGTGCTGAAATGGGATGGGGTGTGAGTCATATGATCGGAAGCCCCTAAATCAACAATCTAAGAATTACCTGAGAGTGCTAGAGAACATGCACCAGAGGGTCTATTAAGAGACCCTAACAAACCTCTTATTTTCTCAATTTCTTCACTATTGGAGGCTGTTTTCTCTTGAACTTCTTCGTGACTAACTTGCTCATTTAGGTGGACCCGAGGCCTTGATTGTGTTGCCCGATTCACCCATTCTCAGCCTGAAGTAGTTAGTTTGTCATTTAGTTTCCAGCATTGCTCCTTTGAATGTCTCGGTTTCTTGCAATAGGCACACCACAAGTTGTCCCGGTTGTCTTTCCTTGGCAAGTCACCCTTTTCATCAACCTTTTTGATTGTCAAGGCTGACCCTTCTACTGTTTGTGGTTCGAGCATGATGGATCGATGACTTTCTTCTGCCCGGATCAAGGAAATTGTTTCCTCCAATGATGGCACTTCTTCCTTGCCTAGTATTTGAATTCTGACTTGGTCGAATTTAGAATTAAGCCTGGCTAAGAAATTGTAGACTTGATCCTTTTCAATAAGATTCTTCAAAATGGCCGCATCTTCAGGACATCGCATCTGGAGTACTCGATAATGATCGAGTTGTTGCCATAAGTTCTATAGAGAACTAGCAAACTCAATAACAGTCTTACCTCCTTGCTTTGTCCCACTGGTTTTCACCTTAATTTCATACACCCGAGCTGCATCACGAGCCTTTGAGTACGTCCGTTGGATGGAATCCCATATCTCTTTTGCTGTTGATAGAAACATACAAGTATTGCTTATGGCTAGTTCCATGGAATTCCATAGCCATGACATGATCATGGAATCAGCCTCATCCCACGCATCGAAATCAGGATCTCCTAGTTTGGGTCCTGTCCCAAGCAAATGGCTGAGTTTTCCTTTGCCCTTCATATACGTCTTGACAAATTGTGACCACTTGAGATAGTTCTTCTCATTCAAAACGAGCGCTGGTTTGATATTCTGAAGATCACCTGTCATGTGTGTTGAGGCGACCTCCTCCAATGGTTTCTTGATAGAAGGGGTAGGATTGTGGTTTTCGGTGTGATTTCGGAGTTGTACATTTTTGGAGAGTTAAGGTTAGGAAGAAAACAAGAGTAGTAGTGCAGCTATGAAGGCTATATTCGAAGGAAAAATTTCCTGGAGAATAATAGATAGCAGTGAAGGCTGTAATTTGGAATCCAGAAATCTAGCCTAGTGCTCTGATACCGTGTGGAATTTTTAGATGGAGAGAAATTCTTTTTCTCATTCATATTTACTACCTCTTTACGTCATATTTATAGACTAATACACAGAGGATTCCTAGCAAACAAAATAGGAAAGAAAGCCTAAATAGGAGAACAGCTACAATCCCACGATTTGTGGGATTTAACCAAAATAAAAAAGCCCATAAATAGGAAAAAATCTACTCCTATCAATCAGTCAATTTTCCTACATATTTACAGTCATATACTCTGGATATTTACAGCTCAGCGCATACATACTAACTTAATGCCAGAGCAGTTATTGTCCATACTCAGTAATCTAGACCTTACCGATTCAATTAAAAAATACTGGGGACCCACACTAAACCACAATGGAAAATACAACTTCCGACACATTTTCCATCACTAGATTTTTTCTGTCGACTGTTCTATAAGAAGAGTCTACAATTTTTAATAGATGACACAAAACCAATTTGTAGATAAGAGCACCTAATCAAAACTTGGTGAGTTCAGCCAATGGACACGGAGTATCAACTCTGATCCATTTATAAAGCAGTACTATTAGCCTTTAAAACTACCAAAAAAGATATTTTATTCAAATCCAACCAGCGACTTGCATCTTAGTGTTTAGCAAGAATAAGTTACGAGGATTCTTAGTCTTAAACTGCCTACAAAATTAAATTGTTCAGTCAAATCAGGGACCAAGAATAGCTAGCACAAGGAACATGTTGTATTCTTCACAATTTGTCCCTTTTTCGCTAGCTAGGTTCTCAGGGTTTCAAATTGATAATTCAATACTATGAATAAGTT
The DNA here is from genome assembly GCA_031216235.1 of Syzygium jambos. Classification (NCBI taxonomy): domain Eukaryota; kingdom Viridiplantae; phylum Streptophyta; class Magnoliopsida; order Myrtales; family Myrtaceae; genus Syzygium; species Syzygium jambos. Next base: position 5,122,402 of record CM062226.1, on the reverse strand, counting down.
TACTCAGAACTACAAAATTTTATTCGGTCCTCCTCTCCTGTCATGAATTGTAACTGCAAAATATCAACACTAAAATAAATACAGTAAATGCTGCATCACGTGATGATGCCACTCTGTGGCTTGTTTAATCCCAAAATCTCAATGAGCAACAGGGATTCCACCTCCATGTCGAGCACAGTGGAAGTAAGAATTTCTGGACTAATCTCAATGAGCAACAGAGATTCATAAAGCCATGGCTGACCAATGACGTGAAACTTGAGTCAGGATGACATAAAAAAGGTGTAGTTATTGCAAGCACCATGTTGGTCTAATGTGGCAACTCAAGGGCTGGCATAATTTGGCAAGCAACAAATTCTGTACCAGCGACAACTCTAGTCTTGGTTAATCATGACCGAGATTCTCCATAATAAAGAAAAGCTCCTAAAGTCTCCAATTGATATTTCAAAAGAAAACTTTTTACAGTAGTCCCCAACAGCTCTTTCCTTGTTACTTTTTTTTTTCTGATGACTAGGAATCGCACCTTAAGCGAGTAAACCCCAACTCGTGATATACACCAGTGACAAGCCAAAGAGAAATAAAAGCTTGTACTTCCAACTAGTAATTGGAGTCATCGACACAGAAAATCTGTGATAAAAGGTACATTGTATACGGCAATGATATTCACGAATGTCAGCCAAACCTCATTTAACTGCAACAAGCAGATGGTGAATAAAAGTGCTTACCTTGAGGGTTAGACTTAAAGCCGTGATTCGTCAAGTGTTTTACAAGTGTTTCTCCCAACTCCTTTTGCCAGTTAGGGACAGCCTTGGCTTCAGATACAGGCTATACAATTGCTGTTTCAGTTGTAAGATTGACGCTAGCGGCAGATACTTGGCTGTCCAATGTTAGAGCGGAGAAAGAAAAAAACACAAATCTCGCCACAGACAATGGTGAAAGCCATTTGTCCTGCAATTCTTTCCTCCCACATAAGAGATAATTTGTAACCTTATTTCTCTTTACATGTACGAGAGGACAAAAAGGCTAACCCAGTAGATGACTGTTCTGTCACGCTAAGTTTAATTCAAGTTGATGCGGATTTTTTTAAAATGAAAATTGGACGATCCTAGTTACTTTAGAGCGTATAATAGCAAACTCTCTTCAAGAATTACAAGAAAAGCAAAAGCAATGGTAAACTCACTTGATTTTCCAGAATTCTCTTCACACTTGCTACACATCCCCCACAAGTCATTCCCTGCAGAGACAAAACAGAGCCATTCAAGTAACCGCACAAACCACGGGATTGCCCCAGTGATCACCCTTCTCACTTGGGAAGAGGGAGGTAGGGAGTTCGATTCCTCACTTTCTGGGGACTAAGGTGGGGACGCATGTGTGAGGGAGCAGCGTTTCGCAACCTGTGCACAGCACATAATACACATAGTGACTTGTAAAATACATATATGATAGGATAGAATCAGACAAAAAAAAAGTAATCGCACAAACATAGCATGATATGCACCACAGAATAACATCAGCAATATAATGCAGGGAAAGTTGGACAGGCATAGACAAAATCGAAGCTTTAGCTCGTACATTCACATAAAGCGTAAGAGATATATATAGAGAGAGAGGCTTACTCCAATGTCGAGGATTATGACATTAGAGGAGACACCTAAGGCTTCCCCTGCTCCATGCACTATCCATTTTGCCTTCCCATCCTCACCGTCATCACCGCCTCCACCGCCATGTCTGCCGAAGGCACCAAAAAGAGCAGTGGAACTCAAAACAAACTGCAAACGAAACCTCGCGGGAGCCGGAGGAGACAAAGATGGGCCCGAAGCGAAGCTCAGGCTGTGGATGCGATCAACGTCAATGCAAATGTACCGCAGAGTCTGTGAACGATGAGCAGAGGGGAGACATCGACGATGCATGGACCTAAATAAAAGAATAAAGGTATTTAATTCTTGATCTCAATGTACAATTCTTGAGATAGATTTCCATTATATAAAGATATTACAAATGTTACACTTCATAAGGAGACAATACAACAATAGAAAATAATAAATGAAAAGATCATCATATTACAAGAGTCGTTAATTCCTTAATTCTATCATCTCCAAGAATCATCTGTGATTTTAATTTTAATTGATATCTTCAAGTTCTTCTTCCTTGATTTATAAATCAATGCCTTTACTCCCCCTCAAATTGGGAATTAGAGAATCCCAAATTTCCAATTTGTGACATAAGTTTCCAAATGCATTTTTAGACAATGATTTCGTGAAGACTTCAGCAATTTAATGCACAGATGGAACATACTTAGTCACAAGTGTTCCAAGAGCTACCTTTTCTCGTATGTAATGATAATCTTATTCGATATGTTTATTTGTTGCATGAAACATTGGATTAATCGACATGTAAAGTGCATTGATATTATCACAAAATAATATTGGTGGACTGGAGAGATGAATACCCAAATATCTCAAAAGGAATGATATCCATGTAATCTCTGTAGCTGTCGATGTCATTGCACGATACTCTGCCTCGGCACTAGATCGAGTAACCGTTTATTGCTTCTTAGCACTCCATGATATACAGTTGCTACGTAAGAAAGTACAAAATCCAATAGCCGATTGTCAAGTCAAGTAGCAACCTACCCAATCTACATCACAAAAGGCATACAAGTCCAAAGTTGACTTGGACAAGATTTGCACGCCTCAATATGTTGTGCCGCCGACATAACGTAAAATGTGCTTCATAATTTGAAAATGACTCATAGTCAGTTGATGCATGAATTGATAGACAAAATTGATATTTCGGTTGTGTAATCGTGAGGTATTGAAGAGCTCCGATGATACTTCGATATAGCGTGAGATCCGAAAATAGTCTTGCATTTGTACTAGAATGAGAACTAGCGACCATAGGTGTGGAAACTGGCTTGTAGCCCTCCATTTGTGCACATCTAAGAATTGACAAAGCATATTGTTGTTGGCACAAATAAAGGTCACTAGAGAATATCCTAACCTCCACACCTAGAAAATTGTGTAGTGCCCTATATCCTAAGTAGCACGGACACGCAACACGTGATACACGACACGACACGACACGCGACACGTCATTTATCAAAAATAGAGAATTCCGACACGTTGGGACACGTTATATATTAAATATGTATTTATATATATGATAAATTATTATTTTTAAATTTGATTCAAATAAGTAAATAAATAATAATAAAAAGCCTAGAGTGAACTTACCCTAAAAAATTATACACATAAGTTTTCAAAAAATAATTATATATAAATAAATATATTAGTTAAGAGACTAAAAGTAAATAATTAAATTTAAAAAAAGGAAAGTACAAGATAAAAAATAGAAAAAAGCAGCCAGCCCACTTTCCTTTTCTTTCCCTAGATTTTCTCATCTTTTGACTCTATCTCTCTGTCTCTCATCTCTGAATCAATCTCTCGCGCAATCTCTCTCTCTCCCTCCCTCTTCTCCGATCAGATCTCCAGCAGTTCTAGCTGCGAAAACTCCGATTTGCTCAGCTCGCTCATCCATGATGCTCGGCTCGGGAGGATCGGGGGTCGTTGGTGAGTTCTCAAAACCCTTCCCAACCTCGTTGTTCGACCTAGATTTCCAAATCCTCCCTCCCCTGGGCAAATTCTCTCCTCCCATCCTGACCGATTCTCAGATTCCCCACCTCCCCGTTCCCCATTTCTTCGAGAGGATTCGTGGTGGGGTTCGCAGCATTCGAGCCTCGATTTGGCGAGGGAGAGATGTGAAGAGAGGGGGCTTTTCTTTCTTCTATCTCCCTTTTGCTCCGGACTCGCGTGTCGCCGGCGTGTCCGGCACGTTGACCGCGTGTCGGATCTTCGACAAGCGTTGATTGCGTGTCCGAGCGTGTCGGCAGTGTATGGAAGCGTGTCGGAGCGTGTCCGACACGCGACATGTGTCAGACACCAATTCGGAAGCACAGATAACGTGTCCGTGCTACTTAGCCTATGTCCTTGATTGCAAATTCGTTAATCAATGTAGAGATGAACCCATCAAGCAATTTTGGATCATTACCTGTAACAAATGATGCACAATGCTGCAAAAGAAACCAGATGCCAAAAGAAATGAGCTAAAGTGATCAAATCATGCTTTGGTGCTTGCTTAAGGCCATACAAAGCTCTCTCTAGTTTGCAAACATAAGACGGATGTTTTTTTTCCTCTAAACCTGGTAGTTGCTCCATGTAAACAAGTTGCAATAGAAAATCGTGTAAGAAAGTATTTTTAACGTCTAATTGTTTGATGGGCCAACCTTTAATAATAATAATGGTGAAGACCGTTCTTATACTTCCTGGTCAAACAACTGGCGAGAAACTCTCAAGGAAATCTACTCTTGCTACTTGAGTATATCCCTTGGCAACCTATCTTGCTTTTAATCTTTCTAATGTACCATCAGCCTTTAACTTAGACTTAAAAACCCGTATACATCCCACAATAATAGTATTAGAAGGATGTGGAACAAGAGTTCAAGTTTTATTCCAATGCAGTGCCTTGAGTTCCTCCTTCATTGCTGCCGACCCCCCTAGATGCTTCAAAGTAGTCTGTATATTGTTCGGCTCCCTCGGTATAGAATCTATCATATATAAATTGGCATATTTTGTATTAGGCTTCACAATACCAGCACGTGCTTGAGTAATCATTGCATGATTTTGAGTGGGTGAATGTGCTGTTGAAGAATAATGAAGGACAACCATTGAGGAATCGTCATTGGCCAAATTGCATGGAGAATTAAGCGGAGCACTTGATGAGTCACCAATTTCAACATGATTTTGGTGAACATGTAATTCACCTCCATCAATGTTGTCTTGGGATAAGTACAGCGCAAGTACCATAACTTTTGTACGAAGGACACTTAAGTGCCATAACTTTTTTTTTTGGCTCACTTGAGTGCCATAACTTTCAAAAAAATGATCACTTAAGTGCCACTTACAAGCTAATTGTGAGGGCTCGAAACAGCGGTTTTTCCGGTCGAACGGTGACCTTCCCGGTGAGGCGAGCACCACCAGCTTGAAGAGGGGGTGTCGGTGAATCATTCCATGGCCTCCGTTTGTCTCGAAATTTTCGTTTTAGCCTCTGTTGATGAAGGGAAAAATGTTTCGTAGTCACACAAATTGGTTCGATAAATGTGTGACTACGAAGCATTTTTATCTTCGTCAACGAAGGCTAAAACGGAAATTTCGAGACGAACGGAGGCTATAGAATGATTCACCGACACCCCCTCTTCAATTTGGTGGTGCTCGCCTTGCCGAGAAGGTCATCGTTTGGTTGGAAAAGCCGCGATTTCGGGCCCTCACGATCAACCGCTTTGACAAGCTGGTCGTGAGGGCTCGAAACCGCGGCTTTTCCGATCAAACGGTAACCTTCCCGGCGAGGTAAGCACCACCAGCTTGAAGAGGGGGTGTCGATGAATCATTTCATGGCTTCTGTTCATCTCGAAATTTCCATTTTAGCCTCCGTTGACGAAGGTAAAAATGCTTCGTAGTCACACAAATCGGCTTGATAAATTGTGTGACTACGAAGCATTTTTACCTTCGTCAACGGAGGCTAAAACGGAAATTTCGAGACGAACGGAGGCCATGGAATGATTCACCGACACCCCCTCTTCAAGCTAGTAGTGCTTGCCTCGCCGGGAAGGTCACCGTTTGATTGGAAAAGCCGCGGTTTCGGACCCTTACGATCAGCTCGTAAGTGGCACTTGAGTGATCATTTTTTTGAAATTTATGGCACTCAAGTGAGCCAAAAAAAAGTTATGGCACTTAAGTGTCCTCCGTACAAAAGTTATGGCACTTGCGCTGTACTTACCCTATGTCTTCATGAGAAGTATCATGGGTAGTAGAATTTAATAAGCCATCTTGCGGTTTATTAGAGTTAACAGAGAACGCACCCTATTGCAAATACAAAGGTGAAATTTTGAGTCTGACGTTGTCGTGTCTTGATTTGGCCAGCTTATAAATTCATATATCCTCACTTTATCACTTTGATCCCAAAATAATGAGTTGGGCACGAGATAAGGAAATACGGTCTTATAAAAAACGTGTCGTGATATATAAATTCGACCAGTTGGAAGATAGAGACATTGATATCCCTTATGGCAATCACTATAGCCAAGAAACATGCATGGCAATGACCAAACATTGAACTTATTGTTGGTGCAGTCCCTAAGATAAGGAAAACACCTAACAACCAAAAACTCGCAAAGAAATAAAAATTCATAAGGTGATTTCATACCCAACACTCTTGTAGGAAGCCAATTCAAGAAAAAAATTGCCGTTTGAAAGCCTTCAATCCAAATTTTTTAGGAATTCCACTTTGATGAAGCATAATCAAGCCAATTTCACATATGTGCCTATGTTTTTGCTGAGCAACTCCATTCTGCTCCTAAGTATTTGGGCAAGATACTTGATTAATATTGTTATTCTTTTGCAAATGAATTAAGATATCAACTCGGTTGACCTCTCCTCCTCTATTAGAATGAAAGATTTTAATATACCCTCCAAATTGCCTTTCCAAATATTTCTCAAAATTGAGAAAACATGCCTAAAATTCATATTTCTGTCGTAATGGAAACAACCAAGTATATCGCGTATAATCATCCACAAAGCAAACATAAAACTAAAACATTTGAAATGAGATTATTGGAGCCTTTCCCCACAAATCACATTGTATATTTTCACAAGGCTTAGTAGTACTACATTTGGAAGGCAAAAAAGGAAGTTTAGATGCTCGACCCATTTGATAACTACTACATACGGTAGTAGGTTTATTTCAAGCAGTAACAGTAATATCACCTTTATTTTGCAGATGACGGATTGTTGTCGTTTGTGGATGTCTCAACCTTTGATGTCACGTACTTTCATAAGTTTTCCTAAACCGATTAAAAAATAGTGCTTCTTTTGGTGGCTTCAAGGTATATTGATCACATTCACGTTTCCAACTATTAGAATCTTTCTCGTTTTCTCGTCCTTTATCACAAAACCAGTGGCAAAGAAGTCAAAATTTAGAGGATAGTCAGTTGTGAATTGGCTCACTGATAATAAATTCTTTTTCATCTGAGGAACAAGTAGAACATTTTTTAAGTCAATGCTACTTTGGCCCAAATTGATCTAAGCATCACTGATATGAGAAATTTTAAGTGAATCACCATTTCCAACCATAACACTATATTTCCCAATATATGGTCGTAAGTTGAAAAGGTTACCTTCATATCTGGTCATGTGATTTGAAGCTCTAGTATCAGTGAACCATTTTGAATCCCAACTGTCTCCAATAGTAAGTGCAGCAAATGCCTTTAGCACATTTGATGGGAGGGAAGATTGATTAAATTGATTAAAGCAATCTAAAGCAATATGTCCCTCCTTGTTACATATTTGACAGAAAATGACTTTGCCTGTTCCTTTCACAAGCTTATTAATCTTGCTTTGATTGAATTATCGCTTGTGACCCTACGAATGCATAAAATCAGCCTAAGAATTTTTCATTCTTAGACCATTGTGAGAAAACCCTCTTCCATGTGAAGAAAAATAATTGTTGTTGGAATGTTGGAATTGTTTTCCCTTCTCGTTGCTCTTAAAATTACTTTTTTGACCAAAGAAAGTCGTTCCGTGCTGAATTACAAGGGAACTTTAATTTGTGAGCCGACTTTCAAAGCTTTGTAGTTGCGAAATCATGTCAAAGAATATCGGCATTGGAGGCTTCAACATGGAGGTTGTGAATAAATCATATTGATCACCTAAGCCATTCAAAACATAGAGAACCTTATTTTTGTCCCCAAAGGGACATCCGATAGCTGATAACTCATTAAAATATTTTCGAAAAGCACCAAGATACTTAGGAAGAGATTAAAAATTATCTCTATGACATTTTTGAATTTGTAGGAAAATTAAAACTTCATGTTCCTCAGATAACTTGGTAAAAATATTTTGTAAAGTTAACCAAACATCAACAGATGTCTTCAAGTCTACTACTTGAGCAAGAACTTCTTCGGAGAGTGTCGCAATGATCCATCCTCAAAGAAGGCGATTTGACCTTCTCCATTGTAAAAACTCTGGATTTGTTACTTCCTCTGAGACTCTGGCTTCTTTTTTGGAATAAGAGGGATGACTATTGTTGGACTCGGCATCCGGTGCTTGCCATCAATGAATCCTACTAGATCTTGACTCTCAATTAGGTAATGAAAGGCCACTTAATTCATTCAATAGAAAAAGATATCTATTGGCACCTAGAATCCTGCTAAGTATTTTGCAAAAACTTATCAAAAGTTCTCCTGATTAGTTACCAAACTAGTATTATTTGGCATTCAATATTCACTAATTATTAAACATATCATATTTTCACTTTCAACATTGATAAAATGGAAAATTAAGTGCTGAAAAATTGAGGGCATTAATGTCATTGATCTTAACTCAATCGTAAAAATTTCAAATCCTCAGGGTTATGATGAACTTGAATGAGCTTTGCCTCCGTGAAAAGTGTTCCATATTCAAGAAAGAACAATTCTGTAAATTTTCGATATGTCTACATCTATCAAAGGCATTTGTAATTGAATTGACATGTTTAAGATTTTCCATTCATAATTTTGGAATTAAAAAAATATATCCAATCTATTTGAAATTTCACTTTAAAAAATGCAATTGACCTCTTTGTCAAATTAAATGAATTTTGGAAAAGAATATTAATTTATTACTAAACAAATTAGCTTCAAATTGTATACCCTATATTTAAAGTAAGTGAAGTTTAAAATAATTGAGTTCTAAAAGAAGAAACAAAATTAATTGAAATGTAATTAAAATGATTTTCACTTTCTATTATTTGAATGTAATGCTCAAATTTAGTGAATATAAAGTAGAATTTATTGAAGTAATAAAATAATATATCATTCACATTATCAGTTTATTTTTATGTTAAATGGATAATTGATGCTTTTACTCATGTAGTTAACGAGAACTATTCAAATCATGAGTGTTATTAATTTAATACGATATATATTTTTTTGAATTATTTTCATATTAAAAGGACTATTTTTATATTATAAGACGCTTTATCTTTATTTTCTTTTTTTAAATATAAAGTCAATCAAATAAGTCAAAAGAAGATAAATATTTTCGGAAGGATAATTGAAATGCAATTCAATATATTTTATTATTTCTTTTATTGGACGAATCCACTTAAGATTAATGTACTTGCTTTCCATCCATTCTTAAGTTTAAATTAAAATATAATAAATGATGGAAGCTTGAGGATGACAAATTATAAAACCAGCGCTTATTAAACGAATATGGGCCATGTGGCACGATTCTGCCATATGGTTTGTCACATGGCAATCATAGAGGTAAAGTTTGCTATGTGGTGATCACAAAAGCACATATTCTCTTAGGTTCGGCTTCATCTATAGATATAAGATGAATAAATGATATATGTAATCACATATTCCTTTTCATAAGCTTTTATAAATTCATCCTTTATTTAACTTTTAGAGGAAAGTCATTTAGTAATGTCTTTTTATTTATTTTAAATACCAAAACAAACAGGCCACGTTTGTAAGAAAGCAAGACAAACGTCCATGTTACCAGATGTCTAGGGGTACTTATATTAGAAGCTAAAGCAAAACAAAATACATTTATTTTTCATTGATCTTCCTTGGAATGCTAAGTCACTAGTCTCCATTACTTGCGGTTTTGCTATTGCCAGCTTCAAATTGTCTTTGAATGGCAAATTTCATAACCACTTCCAAACAAAGCAATGATCATGAAGACCACATGACTCCATATGAAGTTTAGATTTTACATGAACTTGGCAATGACAATGAACTCAAGAAGTTTCTTCCTGATTACTTGGAGTTTAGTCAATGCCTTGTCGATGTCCATTCTTTCCCTTGGAGACTCAGAAGAGCAAGCAACTCCTATTTCGATGACCAAAACCAAACACTCTTGGATACTACACCAACTTTTGTTTTTGCCCTCCGGAGCGATTGTTTGTCTCTTCTCCGTCTCCTCGAATTCCTAAAGCAAAATGGGATCAATGACCTTTTCCACCAAAGCTGCCTTTGCACAGAATGAAGGTCCAGCCCATTTTCAAACATGTCATCGGTGAGCCTCTTGCCTGTGAATATCTCCAAAACGAGGACTCCGAAGTTGTACACATCTCCTTCTGTGGATACTGCACTTCCCACGCCATACTCTATAACAATCAATAGTGCAAAGTGATGCATAGTGAATAATTGAGATTGAAATATCGCATCGGTGATGTTTCATGTGCCTTTTTGTCAAAGCATCCATCTACCCTCACATGTTCTATATAAAGGAATAAACTAAAAGACCTAACTTATGCATCATTACCTAGAGCTACGTAGTTGAAAGATCCTTTTACTCCGATTGAGCCTGATTGATCGGCCAGTAACTTGTGCGTTGCTTCTGGAAGGAACCTAGCAAGTCTGAAATCACCTACATGTCCAATCTTTTCATCGTCAAGAAGGACATTGCTTGGTTTTAGATCACAATGTACTATTGGCGTTTCACGATGATGATGTACATAATCTAGTGCACAAGCAACATCAATGGTAATATTCACTCTCTCAAGTAGACTCAACTTGCTTCTCTTCATATATTGTGATGTAGTTGGGTGCAACCATTCATCCAAGCTCCCATTTGACATGAACTCGTATACCAGTGCCTTAAAATCATTTCCATTGAAATCAATCCAGAACATGCGTGAATATCTTCACGAGATTACGGTGTTGGATACTTCTCAGGGCCCCACACTCGGTTATGAAGCTTTTAGAAGCTCCGTGACGTGTTAGGTCGAGAATCTTGATGGCCACGATCGACTGAGTCTGATCAAGAAGCCCTTTATACATGGACCCAAAACAGCCCACACCGAGCAAATTGGTGGATGAGAATCCACCCGTCGCTTTCAATAGACCGTGATAAGAAACATCCAAAAGCCCATCTTAAGAAGAGCTCGAAGCTGATGCGTTCTTATTGTGTCTACACTTGAAGAAGTATAACAAAGAAAGTATACAGGTTACTCCTACCAGAGCAGAGACTGTGTATATTAGGATTTTTGCAGTTCCACTTATTCTCGTCTGTTTTGACTCTTTGTAGTCGCATTTGGGTAGTTGAAAATCTGGCTAACCCCCGCAAAGCTTCTTGTTTCCAACAACTGAAGTTGAAATGGCACTTCTGAAAAATCCTCCTATAGGTAGTGCACCCTCGAAATCGTTGTAAGATAGGCTCAAATTCGTCAAATTTAGCAACCCTAAAAATTCAGGGATTTGGCCGGACAATTTGTCGTTGGAAACATTCAAAACCTGAAGGCCTCTCATGGAACTCAAAGTCGACGTTATGGGTCCTTCAAAGAAATTATCCTGGACATATAGGCTTTCCATGCTTATGCAACTGCCGATACTGCTTGGAATTTGTTGAGATAATTTGTTCTCGTCAAGACGTAGTTCGTCGAGATTTTCCAAGTTTCCAACTTCTCCTGGAAGGGAGCCGGTAAGACTATTTTGAGACAAGTTGAGATAAATCGACAATGATGAGAGGGCCACAATTTCCGGGGGTATGTTAGCATTGAGGTCATTGTTTGAAAAGTCCGAGAGAAGTAGATTTCAGCAGTTTCCTAAAGACGATCGAAGGTATCGAGCCTCGTAGATTATTGCCAAACAACATCAATTTGGTTAACATTTTTAAATTCCCAATAAATTATGGTATCTACCCCAAGAATTTATTTAGGTTGAGATCTACATCCTTCAATTTGTTTAGATTTCCAATCTCGAAAGGAATGTTTCCCGAGATGTTATTGCCCCACATGCACAGGACCTCCAAATTGATGAGATTTCCTATTACATAAGGTAAGGTCCCAGCAATAAGATTGTAACACAATCCAATTTCGGAAAGGGTGATAGAGAGATTACCAATATAGTCCGGTAATGTTCCTCGAAAAGCATTGCCCTCTACACTCAATATTTCCAAGTTTGTGGAATTAATTAAAGAGCAGACGAAGTCCAGATCAGCAAATTGCCCACCTCCTAAGTTGTTTTCGCCAATATTAAACCAATAGAGTTTTCTCATCTTTGAGAAAGAAGGAACTTTCCCGGCAAAGTCGTTCAACATGATTGATTGAGATTAGATGCATTGGATATTGACTCAGGAATGGGTCCGGTGAGGTGGTTGTCACTCAAAGAGATTGCCTCAAGATTCATAAGAGTGAAGCCTAAGTTGCTGGGTAAGCTCCCCTCTAATTGGTTTTGAGCCGCTTTAAGCATTGTTACACTAGATATATTGAAGATTGAGATAGGAATCGTACCAAAAAATTTATTTGCTCCAAGAAAGAGGTGGTTTAGATTTCTTAGTCGGCTGGGATCGTACCACTGAGATTATTAAATGATGTTGAGAAGACTTGAAAAGAGGATAAGTTTCCAAATGACGGCGGAATGTTCCCTGTCAAGCTGTTGACGGCAAGCCTGAGTCTTAGGAGCTTGGACAAGGAACCGAGTTCTGTAGGCAAATTTCCTTCTAGCATGTGGAAGCCTAATTCAAGAAAGAGCAAATTAGAGCAATGGGAGAGAATCAAAGGGATTTGTCCGCTAAACGAGTTGTTATTAAGGAGCAACTTTTGCAACCGAAACAAATGACCAAATTGCTGGGGAATTTCATAGCGGAAACTGTTTTTTTGCAAATAGACTTCCCTAAAAAAGCTCAGGTTACCGATATGGGGTGGCATGATCCTGGCCAGGTTGTTGGAGTGGAGGTCCAACGCAGTGAATCTTCGGTGCCTACGACTGCATATGACACCTTACCACTTGCAAAAATCGTTTGAATCATTCCACAAGCTCAAAACCCCGCCAAGATCGACTATTTGGGCCTTGAATTCCAGTAAAGCCAGCCGATTAGTCTCATCCCCACCAACTTCAGTTAAAGCTAGGTTACTCCCTAACAGAAGAATGATGGTAGTTAAGTATGAGAATGGCCCGGATAAAAGCCAATCTCTATTGGGAAGGTCCATGAGGATTTTGTAGAAAAGCGCTCTCAGCTCGAGTCTCTTTTGGTTTTCTTGCGACGTTGTTTCGAAACAATTTGCGAATTTATAATAGCAGGCAACATGATCTACCATACTAAGACATATTGATGTCATCAGCGCATCTAAAAACTTGACTTTCTGGTAATCAGAAGCAGAACACTATTGACCGTACGTGTAAGTAGGTCTATTTCACATTTTATAATCAACTTTACTTCCATTTGTCAATTATAAGAATTATCTTTTCTATAAATTATATATTTGTAATGTTCCATTTTATGTGGTTGGAATATTGTTTGTTATTATTAAAATTGAAAATAGTGCTTATAAATAAAAGAGAGCAAAATCTTTACTATGGTGAAGAAGAATTTTTTTCAAAATATTACCTCTGTTATTAACGTTGTACCATCGTCTAACTTGTTATATTGATATGCAAATTGAGTTTTGCTTCTTGAGTACTTATAGATGAATTATTAATTGATAGTAACAAATCCAACGCTATTATATTATGATCTTTAACATTTTAATGTGGTCATAATGTTATTTAAAAAATTATTGGAACTATAAAAACTAGGTATGTATTTAATCCCAAAGGTATACAGCTAGTAAATCGTCATTGTAAAAGCTTCCACTCAATAGTTGAGTGGCATAGATGCATCAAATAATGTAGCAAGTCCGAGTTTAACAATGTGTCGATGTTTCTTCTTAGCAACACCATTTTGTTCTGAACACGAGAGTTGTTGTATGCCGCATTCACGAAGATGCGTGAGAAAATTATTGCTTGTGAATTCACCTCCTCCATTAGATTGAAAAATTTTAATATTCTTATCAAACCAATTTCAACTAATTTCTGAAAAGATAGGAAAATCTCATAGAAATCTGACTTTTGCTTCAACGGATACAACCAACGGTATTGGGAGAAATCATCAATAAATACCACATAATATCAAAATTTTTGCATAGAAGGATTTGGGCTCGGTCCCCATAGATCACAATGTATTTTCTCCAATGGATGGGAACATTGAGATTTAGATAAAGAAAATGACAATCTTGAACTTTTACTAATCTGACAACTTGTACATAAAGTGCCAGTGGATTTATTTACTGAAATCAAATTATCAGACCGCAAAAGCTATAAAATACAACTATTTGGATGGCCTAACCTGCAATGCCATGTAAGTTCATCAGCAGCATTGTTTCTATGAGAAAAGAATTCCATGGAATGTGGGTCCTTATTTGTATATAATTCTTGATGATTAGTTCCCGTCAGCAATACCCGGTGTGTCCTGGAGTCCTTGATAGAAAAACCAGAGGCATCAAACTCAAAATAGCAGGGATAATCTCTCGTCAGTTGAGAGACAGATAATAGATTTTTCTTAATTTGTGGAATGACCAAAACATTATTAAGAGAAAACTGACCGATCTTATTGCCAAATTGACCAGTCCCAACATGAGTAATCGACAGTGATGTACCATTCCCAACTATCACATTATCATGGCCATGGTAAAGGAACTACGCTCACAAGATTACCTGGATTATCAGTCATATGAGTATTAGCACTGGTGCCCGGATGCCATTCTTCATCTTGTGAGTTTGAGATATGAAGTGCAGCTAGGCCATGGGGTATATATTAATACTCTGATAACTATTATTGAAACGATACCAGCAATTCAATGCATCATGCCCCTTCTTCTTACAAATTTGACAGATGAGAGATGGCACTTCTAAGTTTGAATTTGACGATGTACCAACGGTTTTGGTTTGGTTGAATAGTATAGTAATTTCTTGAAAATCGCCGACCATTTTGGTTTGTCTGAGAAAAGCCACAACCCCTAGAATTAAATATGGGTCCTCTACCCCTTCCTCTGGGGTTGTTTTTGTAGCCACTATAATGTCACTGCGAGATAAATGCCATTGAACTGTTTGGGAGCATGGTTGAAGTGCGCTTGTTTCGTAATTCATAACTTTGAAGTTGTGCAACCACTTCGGCATGAGATAGAAGAGGAGGCCTGAACATAGTCGTTTTGAACGACTCATAGCTATTATCAAGTCCTTCAAGTAATATGAAGACTTTATTAGCATCCGACACAAGTTTATCAATGGAATGCAATTGATCGCAAATAGATTTAAAGTCACGAAGATAAACAAATAAAGGCTTATTTTCTTTCCTGATGTGTTGAAGTTGTCCAAGGAGATCGAGTTCTCGAGTCACCGAGCTTTGCTTGAAATGATCGGTGAGAGCCTTCCACATTTCTGTTGCTGTTTGAAGTCCAACAGCATGTTTGAGAACTTCTTCTGAGAGTATACCCACGATCCAAGACTTTACAAGGCGGTCACTATGCACCCATGATTTATATTTTGGATTATTGACTTTGGTTGAATTCTTCGATGTCCGAGTTTGCAATGGTGCAACTATCTCTCCAATAAGAAAACCAAGTAGGTCCTGACTTTCAATCAGAGACAATAACTGTGTTTGCCAAAGCAAAAAGTTGTTTCATTGAGCTTCAATGTAACAAAATTTGCCACATTGATGTTTGAAGGAAATGGAAATCTCGGGTTTGACATGATTGTATCAATTTTTTCTTTAACAAGAAAAGAGCAGTGTACCCTTGTGTGGCTCTGATACCATAAAGAAAATGGAGAATTGAGTCGATGAATTGTTACCTTTCATTGATATGTTTTAAAGTATAAATAGAGATATCATCACCTATAATTATGGTAGAAGTTAAAGATAAAATATGCAATTTGATTTACAAGGAAATTGAATAAAATACAAATCAGAAAAGATTTCTAAATGATCAACTCGTGGATATTTTCCTTGATATGTTATCTTCGTGCTGATTTGTGGAAGATTCTGCATTGCAAGCATTCCGATTTTTTGCCTTTTGATTTGTTGCTTCAATACTTTATACTAACCATGCATTCTTCAGGCAAAGTCTTCGTCAACAAATTTAAATTTTATATTGGATTAGATTCCCGCGACTTGTATATAGAGTTGTACACATCACCCCTAGACCGTAGAATTTGTAAGAAGAGAAATACTAATTAAGTGTAATATGTCAAACTTTTGTTGGTGTGTTTGTAGTAATGAAATAGTATGCCAAAAAAAAATTGAGGATAGAAAGTATACGCACGTGATGAAAATTGAATAGTGAAAAATGAAAAAGTTCTTGAATAATAGTTATGGCGAAGTTCAAGCATCATTTGGACTTAAAAAATGTCTGTGGCAATTGAGCCGATCAAGGGCTATAAGAGAGTAGAAGCGAAGTTTGGCTTTCGGCGAAGCGATTGTGACTTGGCTCAAACGTTGAATCAAGATGGAGATTGTTGAAAATATGTCTTGAGTTTGAGCCCAAAAAAATAGCTTTCCTAATTTGGATATTATTCATAGTTAGAGTTAGTTTCTTATTTGAGTGGTTACCTAGTTTGAGTAGGTTTCTTATTTTGGATCCAACTATTATTTATATATAAGAATTGTATTTGTTGTGAAAAGCATCCAAGAGGCGACTTCTTGTTAATTACAACGTGAAGCAATTAAACGTTTTGAAGCCAATTAATCTTGTGGTAAGATGTTTGAATTCTTTTTTGAGATTGAGATATTATCTCATGAGAAATTTTGCGGCTAAACACTATGTGAACTATTGGGTATAATTAGGGGCTAGAAAACATTAAGAGTGTTTAAGTGATTAAGTATGGTTGTAATCTCCATTATATCGCTTAATCTATAGTAGAATTATTTGTTGCTTTCCCCGTAGACATTGGTCGTCTCGATTGGATCACGTAAATATGGTATTTGATTTATTATCTTGTGCAGTCTACTTTACTGCTCAATTGCTTGTTTCTGCAACAAGAGACATGTTAGATTATTCTCGTAATGGATAGAGATTTCAATAATTTTGTGATGGATCTTTCATATTGATGAACATTGGGAAGTGACTAGAATAAATTACATTGAATCGAATGTAGTAGCTATTTAAATATTGATGAATATATTCACTCGGTAGTTTTACTCTTCTAGTACCACACGAGATCAAAGTGCTACTTCTTCAACAAGATTGTCACGACCTCCCGAGGCGCGGTCCTAGATGGGCCGACAAGTGTCGTTAAGAGGCTAATGGATTGCTCAGTCTAAACCTGGGGACTTAATTCGGGATCTCCCAAGTCCATACCAACTCGCAACTTAAGGTTTAAATTATTAACATGCAAATTGATTTTTATCTAGGAGTCGCCACTAATCAGTTTAGGGTGGATCGATTAGAAACCCAAGTAAGGCGACGGGAGAATCGTCTTACTCCTACAAACCAAAGATTTAATGAGTCTGGGGATTTAGTTACACTAGTTAGACAACTAATGCCCTTTCGATATCTAGCCTTGTTCAAACAACAATTAAGAGTGTTTGTGTGACATCCTCAAATTTCGACCCTATTCAGAATGTAATGAATGGTTATTTTATCAATGCGCAATGAGTAGAATTACACTCTAAATTGATTCTTGAATCATTCAAGGGTATTCCAAGCTTTGGGAAAGGTGAATTAGGACTTTGTTGCGCGCAACCAAAGTACTCAATCATGGATTGACAATTCGACCATAACGATTGTTGAAGGACAATCATAAGCCATTTTAAATCGATCCATGAATGGTTATAGATCGATTCGATAATAGTATAGAATCGGATTGCGGGTGATTCCGCACGATTACTATATTGATTTTGAACGACACTAAACCAATCCCTAATGATCGTATGCTTTGAAACGGGCTATTGACCTCTCATGATTACATGACAATCGATGATCATTTATGGATTGAGAATGCTTAAACGTAGATTGATTTGGAATTAACTATGGGATAAACGCACGAAACCCCTAAAAGCCGCCCATTGTTCTAATTATGTGAAAGATGCATTTGAGTGATTTTAACCACAAATTTTAATTCAGTTGAGGATATTGGACTCTACAAGATTAAGAGACAATTATTAGAAAAATTCTGGGAATCGCTTGTTTATCAGTAAACCGAGAAACCTTGGAAAAGTGAAATTCGGACTGGAAATTGGGGCCTGTAAGGGGGCCCACGAATTTCTAAGAGCCCAATGGGCCTCATAGACTATATAGCTGGCCACGAGGGCCCAATGGAAGGAAAATTACAGTTTTGCCCTTTTAGGCCCAAATTAAGAAGTTTTGAGAAATTGTGCAAGAAAAGCTCGAGACGAGAAGCTCGCAAGAAACTAAGCCCAATGACAGGGCCCAAGGACGATTTTGGCCCAAAAAAAATGAGCTTAGCCCGAGTTTAAGTCCACTAAACCTTTCAAGCTCATTTCAAGCCCGTCAACCTTTTCAAGCCCGTTTCTCTTCAAATTGGACCCGTTCAAGCCCAAGCCCAATTTTGTTGACATGAGCCCAAGCACATGTGAATAGTGCACGTGAATAGTACCGTGAATAGTGTCAATGGTTGAAATTACCAAAATAGCCCTCTTATCTTCTCTTAATTACCAAATTGCTCTTCTAGAAGCTTTTTGCAAGATTGATTCCTAGCCATTAGATCTTGACTTGTTGGGCAAGGATGGATCTTGGCCATCCATTTTGGGGTGTCTTGCAAGGCACTTTCTCTCTCTTCCTCATTTCTCTCATTTTCTCTTTTTCTCCTCTTTCTCTCTCTCACATTTTTCTCTCCCTCTCGGCCTCACCATTTTCTGCCACCATCACTGCCCCTTTTGGCTGCTGTTTTGGCTGTCGTTCACCCCCATCTCCGCCCCCAAGCTACGATATGAGCTGCCTTTGCTGAGCCACCACCGTGTGCCGTCCGTCCGAGCCGTTTCCTTGTTGATTCGCCCTCACTGCGAGCCAAAACAGCCCATAGAAGCTGTGGTGCTGCTGTCCATGCCGTCATCGCCACCTTGTGTCATTTCCAGACTAAGCCACGCGTAGCCCTCGTCGCCGCCATTGCGCCCGTGTCATCGGAATAGTTTTCGAGTGAGTTAATGCTCTAATCCCTTGATTACTACGTTAAACTTTGATTAGACTGAGTTAATTATGTTTAGTACTAATTATTTAAGGATTAGTCAATAAGTTATCGCGATAAGTGATAAGTGGACTTGATAAGTTGTCGAGAAAATGCGATAAGCTATCGAATTTTTAGTGATAAGCTATCACCGATATTGCAATAAGCTATCAAGGATATTATAATAAAACTATCAAGGATTTGACAATAAGCTATCGGATCATTTATTATTAATATTTTATTATTAAATAAATTAAATTTTGGAATTTAAATATTAATATTTTCGTGTAGAGTTTAATAATAAATTGTGATTATTTTAGGCTTGAATTGTGATGCCTATGTTGGAAATTGCCGTATAAATTAGCTTGTATAATTAAATGAATTGTATTGCTATTTTTAAGGATGAAATTGCGGGCATATGAACAATATAAATTAGCTTGTATGTCAATTTTTATGAGCTAAATAGGGCGTGGATGTTTAAATTGGAAAGTATGCCAAGTTTAATGGTTTAATTATATGTATGTGATCACGTGTGAATTTATCACCTCATTTTTATGTGTGGAAGTTGCAATAATTTGTTGTGTGAATACGAACCATGTTTGTATTTGGCTAAATGCTGAGATATAAATGAGTTGTGTGTTTGTTGTGCTCGTGTGATCACATAAAGAAACCTGTCACCCAGCGAGGGTCTGGGGATGCAATGTGTGACATTGTGTGAAAAGTGAGTGCAATATGTGACATTGTGCATAAGAGAAAGAATTGGCTAAATTCAAAGATAAAGAATTGGCTTGAGTGGTTGGTATGCCTCCATGGTCATATGAAGTCCGTCTAGGCGGAGGTTCTAGATGATGTCCGGCGGAGGTTCGGATGGCGTCTAGGCGGGGGTTCTAGATGATGCCGTGTCGCGATTGAAACCGGACCGATGCTCCTTATGGAATGCCATCTGGGTAGGGGCTCCAGATGTTGCTGTGCCCGACGGAGCGGGACAATGCCCGATTATGTCGGAAGACACCGGCGGGGATTCGGTTGTGGCTCTAAGCGGCCATTTAATAATTTGGACTATTATGAGTGCAACGTGTATGGATGAATGCATTGTGCTTGAAAGTTATAATTATATGTGTCTAGATTATTAGATTGATATTGTGCCTTTATGCACTATAATATGCCTCTAGTTTATGCAATCATATGATCTTATTATATGCTCATTGGAGCGATTGCAGAGTTACGTTGGTTAGTAGAGGGCCAACCTGATGCGAGTAACGTGGGTTGTGCCATGGTTCTATGAGGTCGTAGTAGTCGGAACTCGCGTGAAAGAGTATATTGCATTACGCTTGATTATGAGATGAAATTGTGAGGCACAATATGGGACGAGCCAAAACGGTTTCACTTCATAATCAGGACTTGTGTGGATACCTTGTACATGAGAATTATTGAGCGTGTTCTGATTATATTATGTGCTCGTTGCATTATGATTGCACATGTTGGTTTATTATATACAGGGTGCGTGTATGTGCTAAGGCAAGGTAAGAATGCCTATGATTGTTTAATAGCACGTTTGTCTATGCTGGGTTGGGTAGCTTGTTTGTGTTTATAGTTAAGGCAAAGTAGGGGTTGCTTTGCTATTGATCTGTCATCGATAGGTTGCTGCATGTTAAAGAGCGCCCGAGGCGAGTTGACTTCCTAACCAAGGCTTAGGTCGTTAACTTATTGAGATTTATCTCACTCATTGTTGTTAACCATTTTTCATGTGCTCAGGTACTAGTACGTGTTGCGTTCCATAGGAACCAGCTGTTTTGAGGGGGAACACCTTTTGAGGATGCCTTTGTAGATAAATGAGCTAGGTTAACCCCTACCTTTTATGATTCTAATTGGGAAGGTCCGTGTAGCGTACTTGTAACATGTTAACCCGATGTATTGCTCATGATGTTGTATATATTGAGGTGTGTTTTCCTAACTATCCATATTGTTGTGATTGGGTGGATTATGATTGCTTCCGCTTGTGTTTAATTGAAAGTTAAAATGAATGAGTTGGCGACGTGTTCTGGGACATCGCAATTCCACGACCAAAGAAGGATCTCCACACACTCGAGGGTCAGGGGCGTGACAATTCGTGCAGTTTTCCTATCGATCGTGAATCTTAGGTTCCAATCGTAACTAGGATAAGAAAACGACAATCAATACATCGGAGGTGCACAAACAAAAGGCCTAATATGCCTCTAACCGGGCACATTCAATATCGAAGTAAATACGCAATTCAAATATACTAATCAACCAATCGTGCAATCAAGCATGGCATTCATCATACAAGAAAGCGAGAAAAGGCAATTTCAAAGCCCAATTTTCATTTTTTTGATTTTTTAAATATATTTTTAATTAAAAATATACTTTTAAAAGAATAATAATATACATTATATTATCATAATAATATAAACGGACTAGAGTCGAATCTCCACATCCAACCTGGGTTCGCCCACCCACAGCCGAATCAGGCCTGATACGCGGGCCCGGTCTAGCTCACAAAAAGGTCCCAAACCCCTAAAAAAAATGAACTGAACCCGGCCCAGGTCCTATTTTTTCTATTAATTAAGTCTAGCCCACATATGAGAAAACCCTAAAGAGCCAGGTCCAATCTCCATGCCCAACCCGAATCCGACCCGACTTGAGTTGACCCGTATCACCCAACGTTCTGCCTCCCTGCAGACCCGACTGCCCTGTTCCACGAGGCTTCGCTTGGCTGGCCTTCTCGCCGGGCCGTTGAGAGGTGCCAGTGTCGACCAGGCGCCTGCGCTAGGTGACGTCTGGTGCTTGGTGAGCCATAGCCGGCGGCCACGACCATCGTCGACCCCTATCTCCGGTCGGCCCCGGCCCCTGTTTCGCGTCCCCCTGTTCCACGATTTAGACCGAAACGTCTATTCCGACGTCGCCTTGGTCCATGTCCGGCCACACAAGCAGTAAAGCAAGCAAAAAGAAACAGCAATGACCAACAAATGCCCTGAAGCTAAACAAACTCAGAGAAATCACATACGGATCTCACTCAGACATTTTGTCGAAGAACTGGTGGGCTCCAACTGGAAAGTTAAAACCGAGCCATTCGAAATTGAACATGCAAACACCATCGACGCAATGCTCAAGGAAGCACACTACAACAGCCACGGAAGGCTTGTCGACTCTTGAAACCGCGTATGGTCAAGCGCCGACGAGTCTCGGCCCCGGTTGGCCGAGACCGCCAAAACAGAGCACGGTTCGGCAGAACAAGGGGGGTCGACAGAGGCCTTGGGCCGTAGGCCTAGGGCCGTCGGCCGGGACTTAGGCGTGGCCACTCACTCGGTCTGGATCTCAGTCTCACGCTTGAGCTCTCTCTCCCGACTCTCTGTCTCCTCTCTCTCTCGGTCTCACACCAAAAACCGACCCCCCTCCGAAACTCACCCCCCTTCTCTCTCTCTCTCTCGGCTTTTATGGCGGCCGGCCACCTGCTCTGCCTGCTCTCCTTCTGCTCTACGTCTCTTCTTCTTGGCTTTGGAGCGTTCTGCCCTTTGCTTGGCTGTGGAGCGTACGCCGCTTCAGTCAACTAATGTGGGGAAGGAGGAAAGGGGAGGAAGAGAGAGGGAAGGAGGCTGGGCCAGGGAGAGAGAGAAAGCGGGCTGGGCCAAGCCCAACAAGGGAGAGATGGAGGGGAAAGGGAAAGGGAGGCCGGGCCGGACCTTCCTCAGCCCGGTTTCCCTTCTTCTTCTTCTTCTTCTTTTTTTTCATTTTTAAATAATAATAATTTTTTAAAGTCCTATTAATGCAAAATGCACCTAATGTCTACATGCTATGTAATTAAATAAAAATATTTTTTGTTTAGCAGTTAAAAATTTAACTCCTAATTTTTGTGCAATTAATCTAATTGGGCAATTAAAATAGGTGTCAACAAAGATCTAGATCAGTATCCTCCATTTGAAACAGTTTAAATGCAATCAATAGAGAATTCTTCTTAGGGACTGAATTCATTCAGTAGAAAAAGATATTTACTGTCACTTAAAATCTCGTTAATTATCTTGCAAAAACCTATTAAAGTGCTCAAAACCATATATTAGGTGAGAAAATAGTATTATTGGGCATTCAAATTCAATTATTACTTAAATATATTTTTATGTTCATTTTACTAAACATTGATTCACGTGAAACTTTTAGCCCGACTTCAATTATTGCAAGACTCACGGATTCTTAGAATTCACACAAGACAGGATAATGCTTAACGACCAAAATTGGCGTATAGAACTGGAAGATAGGACAACCCAAAGTGAAGAGAAGATCATACGGACAAGTCAGTTGTCAAGAATCTTAAAAAAGTTATGCCATACTTAGATTGAACGAAATTAATATATACAAACTGTTTTTTTTTTTTGGTAAGGAATATATACAAACTGTTTTTTTTTTTTGATAACCCAGGAAACCTCCGCACGGCCGACAACCGGGAAGTAAACCCTGGAGGCGACACGTGCTAGCCACCACACATGTGCCACCGGTTAAGTCACCCTGCGGCGCCCGGGATTCGAACACTCAACCTTTTGCGAGAGGAAGAGTGCGCGCTCCAGCAGCGCCACCCAGGCGGATGGTATATACAAACTGTTTGTATATGAAACAAACCAAAAAGACATAGAAGCGTGTACTTTTGACCCGTGGACGGAGTCATCAATAGAGATCGGAAGTTTCGTTCACCACGACGTTCATAGGTGCAGAACAGTCCCGATTATAGCGGTCATTTCCTGATCGATCGCCATTTCGATCAGGACCCTAGTGCCCACCTCCTCCACCTCATACCTGTCATCCGTCCCCCACATACCTACCTCCTCTTTCCCCTTCGCTAGGACACTCCCTTGCAAAATGCCCAGGCTTGCCACAAACACTCTCCACCTCCACCTCCACATCTGCCACCATAGTCCCGATTAGGGCCACGATCACGACTGTGATCACGATCTCAATCTCTACCTGAACCTTGAGGCTGAGCTTTTTCCGCAATGATATTTCTCCCATCCAAGTCCATCCCATTCATAGCCTCCATAGCCTCATCCATTGCTTGCTTCTCAACAAAAGTTACAAAACTAAATCCAAGAGAGCGTCCAGAGAACTTGTCAACCACCACCTGCGTTAAAAATATTCTTTTCGGAGTTAGTTTGTATGATATGACAGGGAAAATTACAGAAATCATCATCAACTTTGATCCTCATGTCAAACATTCCGTTCTCACATTTCAAAACTTACAATTATCATTATCATTTCTTTTAGTGGATTTTAAGTTGCATCTCCCATGAACGCATATTTCTCTAATGACCCCATCCCTCAACATTGGATTTCACTTTCTGGGTGTAGATCTCACGCATGCACAAGGCAAATAGGTCCATTTAAGTTGGGGAGATGCACGATGTAGATTTTGAAATGCGAGGAGGGTATTTGATATGAAGAGCAAAATTGAGGATGGTTTTTTGCAATGACACTTACATGATATTAATATGCTTACTTCATCACCACATTATCATATCAAGGATAGTAATAATGCCAAATGAAATTTCATGAAATTGTAGCAAAGAAGCATCCCATGCTCCAAAAAATGGGAAGCTTAGGCTTCTAGAGTTAATTGATCCTAAGCATACAAACTAACCATAATGCTAGAGCAGTTATTGCCGATACTCACTAAACTAGACCTTACCGATCAAATTACAAAATATCGGGGACCCATGCTCACAATGGAAAATACATTTTCCTACACATTTTCCATCGCTAGATTTGTTCTGTCGACTATTCTATAAAACGAGTCTACAATTTTGTGATGGATGACACAAATCCAATATGGAGATAAGAGCACCAATCCAAAACTTGGTGAGTTCAGCCAATGAACACGGAGGATCAATTCTGATCCATTTAAAAAGCAAGACTACTAGCCTCTAGAACATGGAGGTATGACTTGCCTCCCTCTGTTAATAGAAATGATGCTTTGAGCTTCGTAACTGAACTAGTAATGCCTCCTTGGCTTCTTTGGAGAGAGAGAAATAGGAGGGCTTTTGAAAGTCTCTGTTTATTTTTTTTTTTATAAATGTAAGGAACAGATGGTTCCAGGTTTTGCAATATCAATTACTGAAAAATTACTGTTTAGTGTGGATAGTTTGTTAGACTTTGTAGACTCTCTTTCTCTGTAATTTTTGTACTGGGGCGGTACCCATTCACTCACAACTCGAACAAAATTAACGCCTCCTTCACTCCCAAACTCAAACACAACAGACGATTTCTCACATGCAACTGATTGAATGGACAAATTGAGATGTCATAGCTGTTGACTGACATAATCATGAACGTGGAATATCCAGTCACAAATCAAACATCAAGAACCAAGCCAAGTCTACAACTCAGCAGGTAATTCCTATAATCAAATCCCAGTGATTATGCACATTGACGTGCAGGATGATAAGGCGCTACAAAATTGTCAAATAATCATCTGTTCAATTAAAAGGTATTTATCTATTGAGCTTCGACGATTTGTACTTTCAAGTCCCGTTATCCTGTGTGTTCCATAAAAATGAATACATGATAGCAGCTTTGGAATTGAATGCTCAAGATACAATAATGCTAAAAGATGAAAATAAAACATGAGGACGGCATTCATCAGGTCCAATCAGTAATCATAAAATGGCATCTTATAAAAGGCAACACATGCTTAGTCAAGCTGGTAATAAGACATTCTCTCCTTCCCTACGAGGATATAATAGGTCTCTAATCTCAACGAGAAACAAACAAACGTAAAACTAAGTAAACTAATGAAAACAATGCAGATATTTGGTGACTGAGATTACAAAAAGGCAAGCCTATGAAGAGTTTACCCTTGCAAGGATTGAAATTAGCTTCTACGGGAAAGGACATTATAACTTACAAATGATGTAAGAAATAATTTGGAACGTAATTACTAGTTCTGATTCATATGCAGAGAACAGTAGGGAATAGATAATGCCTCCTAATCCATTCCAAGTTCCCTACAGAGACTCTTTTGCCGTTAATAAATGCCACTGCACCAGAACCAGGTTCTTCAATGAAAGTTTCATCTATCAACTCCAAAATAATTTAATCTTACACAGAAAAAATTGGGGGATTGGGGGGTGTGATGCAGTAAATTTTCACGGTAAGAATTTCAAACTCGCAACCAAATACCCACACGTCTATGATGTACTAACTAATACGGTAAATACAAAGTTCATTTGTTGAGACCAACTGTTGATTTCGAAATTCCTGCTCACAAATGTAAAGCATAGAGAATATAATAGAATGGGAAACTTGAGTTGACTATGCGATCATCATGAATTCTGACAAAAGCATACCGCCGCAGGGTGAAATAGAAAAAAACCATTAAGCTTTTAACTAATTGATCCTTGCTGGGAACTATTATTCATAATCTAAAGAAAGCACCTTCACTTTCGGCGTTTCCGAGCTTGAGCTGCTTCTACTATTGCTTTGCCAACAGGATGGATCGTATTTGATTCTACTGCAGCAGCAAATTGAAGAACCTCAACTTCTGACCATGTGTCACCTGAATTATGTCTGTATCAATGGAGAAAATATTCAGTGGTTAGCTCGCACCAGGTGATCGAGAAAATATTCAGTGGTTAGCTCGCACCAGGTCATCCGCCTACGTGGCATGCGTGAGCTTAGTTGGCTCCACTCAACAGGAGACACGTGGCGCTGAGTTGGACTGGCTGAAAAATTAAAAAAAGGCTATGTGGGGACAGAGCTGAAAAATTAAATCCCCGCCTAAAACTTCCCCCCCCCCACTCTCTCTCTCTCTCTCCTCTTTTCAATTTCCAAGGCCCTTCTTTACCTGCACTACTGGGGAAGAACAGCCAATACACACACACTCTCTCTTTCTCTACCGCCTCCGCCTCCGCCTTCGCCTCCGCCTCCGCCTCCGCCTCCGCCTCCGCCTCTCCCGAGAGCCCCGCCGGTCGCTCCGAGCTCAGGTCTGCGCCCAAGAGGGAGAGCCCCGCGTCGCTGCGAGCTCGGATCTGCATCTGGCACGTCGCCTCCCCCAAGAGCCCCTTCGTCTCGGTTGCTGGATCCCGAGCCCCTCCGCCTCCGCCGAGCTCAGATCTGCGCTCAAGAGGGAGAGCCCGCGTCGCTCCGAGCTCAGATCTGCGCCTGGCACGTCGCCTCCCCCAAGTGCCCCTCCGTCGCGGCTGCTGGACTTCGAGCCCCTCCGCCTCCGCCGAGCTCAGGTCTGCGCCCAAGAGGGAGAGCCCCGCTTCGCTCCGAGCTCAGATCTGCGTCTGGCACGTCGCCTCCCCCAAGAGCCCCTCCGTCGCGGCTGCGCAGATCTGTTGTTCCGTCTCCGACTTTTTGTATTGTGTCTGGATTATATTATAGAATAAGTTCATTTCGTACAATTTGGTCCTGCTCTCATACTCAGATTCTTTTCATTGCAGGGGATGGAAGGCTTTGGTGGAAGGTTTTTGCCGCGGCACAGAGGATGTTGCTGGTATTAATTTACTGCACAAACATTCTTGTTCTTTATCTTGAGTCCCCCATATGCTGAGTTTTCTTTACTGTGTGCTTGAGCAGCACCGTCAAATGGTTTCTTGACGCAAAGCGTAAAGGAGAAGCAGCGAAATCACTCACGAACACACACACACACTTCACACGAATCGATCAAATCCGACCAGGTTCGTGTCTTTTAGCTCCTTCGATGTCCAACGAATTCGTTCTTGGACGGTGGTTTTGATGCGCGGTTTTGCGCGCTTCGTTCGTTTCTTGTTTGTGGGTGTTCTTCATTTGACTGACTGACTGCGGTTTGGTTTCTGCAGAGGGGGGAGTAGTAGAAATGGCGTTGTGCGGTGATATGGTGTCGGACTTCAAGGCATGCGTAGTTGGGGGGCAGAGCAAGGTGAGAGATGGGGAGGAGGCATTGTAATTCGGACTCGTGAGGTGCACGTGGGGTCTTGGGAGGAAGAGGGTCGGGATCTCGGAGGGCCCTGATGCGGCGGCGTGGCGGGCCGAGTCGGCGGAGTTCAGAGCTCTGCTGAAGAGGCAGTGCAGCGTGAGGCCGTTGCTCGACGGCTCCAAGAAGTCCGGTCTTGAAGTCCTGCCTCAGGACATTCTGGTGAGTTGACTTGCGTGTTCGATTTGCTCGAATGCTGCTTAAATCAATGTGCTGTTTGGATTATGATATGATCATTTATAATGGGTTTTAATGATTGAGCATTTTGGGTTTAACAGATTAGGAAACTCAGTCACGTCGTGCACGGCGATTTGAAGCAGCTGGTTTGCATGTCCAAGACAATCAAAGAAGCTGTAAGTTCATCTGTAGTAATAGTATTGCAATTTTTCTATGCTCGATTTGTTTCTTGCTGGGCGGCGGTTGATTCGTTTTTTCTGCTGCAGACTGTCATGGCGAAGCAGTGGCATTTTGTGTACACGATGCCCACGAAGATCCGTGTGTTCAGGAACTCAATTGATCCGCAGAACTCGAGTGACTGCAAGGAGATTGAAACCCCGTACTCCCTGTTGAGGACTTTCGGGTTGTGTATCAGCCGGAGGAAGCTCGTGGATGTCACGATGGTGCTGTTCGCCTCGCCCAATGAAGGCAGTGGACCCGGAGAGGTCTGTTCATGGAAACTGAGATATGAATTAATCAGCTTAGTGCTCCATATCCGAGTTCCGTAGAGTGTAGATAAATTTCTTGTTGTAGATTGGTTGACACGGATTAGGCGGGGAGAGAGACGGAGAGACGATGAATAGGGATATGATGAACATGTAGAAAGAATCATTGAGCCGCGGTTTCTTCAAATGTTTCATTGAAGATGGATTGGCTTCAGAAGCTTATTTTTTTTGTGTACATTGTAAAGAGATAGATTTTTAGGTGATGAACATGATGAACATGTAGAAAGAATCATTGAGCCGCGGTTTCTTCAAATGTTTCATTGAAGATGGATTGGCTTCAGAAGCTTATTTTTTTTGTGTACATTGTAAAGAGACAGATTTTTAGGTGATTTCCGAGTTGTTTGAAGGGCATGGACTATCCTGTGGCCCTTCCCATGCTGATAAAAACACGAGAGAGGAGTGCAGAGTTAATCCTACACACTCTCCTTGTTCTGTGTAATAAACCTGATAAATGATATATTTGCTTTTGTTGTTCTATTCTTATCTTTGTTTCATCTATTCTTGTGTGTGATCACTTTGAAATCTGTGGCCTGACTTGCACCACCACCATCACTTTTGTATGCTTTTGACAATTTCAACTTTGAATCTTTGGCGATTTGCATTGATATCTCCAAGGGTCATGGAAAGGTATAGGGTTTTAGGGCTACTACCTTAGAGATGATTCCTCAATCGTTCACTTTTTGGTTGCTTTTTAGATCATGACATGATCAAACAAATGATGGATCAATAAATGTTTTTCAAAGTTCTTTTCTGAAAGCAAACGATTCTGTTTCAACATTCGATAACTTTGTCGTCAACTTGGAAAATAGTCATGTGCTATTTTGAGATTATCTAAATTCGCCAATCTCATCCTATAAAATGGAGGGCCTTACACCTCTTGGGTATGAATTTAAGAAGACTGGCGCTATTCTTGACAATTAAATACAGGAACAACCTAATAAAAAAATGCATCTTGTAATTGCAGATTGTAAAAGACTATGCAACAAAATTTGAAATTATTAAGCGGGTAGGCAAAGTCCAATTTATTGCACATCTGCTTCTTATTTCTTGACAGAGAAGAAGGCCCCATCTGTTTATGCTATCAAACTTGGATCTAGTCGGATTTCGTAACGGCTCAAATTCCAAACATAATTTTAACAGAGCCCATGTTTCTTTCAACAAGGTTCGAGTCGGGAGAGCGATCCTCCCAATGAACTGACCATACCCCGAACTGACCATACCCCAAACCGACACGGGTGAACAAGTGGAGCATATTATAATGCTTGAGACAATGATAACTTAATGGTGGATCGGACATCAACCGTAAACATTCTATGCGAACAGATTCATTTACGGTTCCAAAATAATTTCCCGTGAAAAAAAGATTGAACTCGCACAACGAAAGCGTTCACAGATGATAAAGATCGAGCCGTATGTCTCACGGAGTTTAACCCCATGACTTGATTCCATGAATTCCTTCAGTCAAAGAAAAACCCCCCAATACATTCAATTCAATTCAAGACCACGAGGAAGTACCGATCGTGCAGGTTGCCTCCACGACCTCTATCTCCTCTGCGACCACGATCGCGATCCTCTCCGGCTGTGCGCGGCGGAAGCACCTGGAGGTGGCGGTGATGATGCGATTGACGACGACGAAGGGGTACGGAGGCCTGAACCACGAGAGGAGGGAGCCCAGCGCGGGAGGCAGCCGACGACCCAGAGGGCTGGGGATAGATGGAACAGCAGCACCGAGAGCGGCAACGGCGATGGACATCGCGCAGGCTGACACGAGCGGGGCTTTCAGGGACGCCATCAAAGCGCTCGACGAAACCATCTCGCGGATTCTTTCGCGGCGAAGTTCGAGAGTGTGAGCTCGCCAAGTGAAGTTTTCAGTGATAGAGAGCATCGGCTGGGAGTAAAGAAAACTCAGCATATGGGGGACTCAAGATAAAGAACAAGAATGTTTGTGCAGTAAATTAATACCAGAAACATCCTCTGTGCCGCGGCAAAAACCTTCCACCAAAGCCTTCCATCCCCTGCAATGAAAAGAATCTGAGTATGAGAGCAGGACCAAATTGTACGAAATGAACTTATTCTATAATATAATCCAGACACAATACAAAAAGTCGGAGACGGAACAACAGATCTGCGCAGCCGCGACGGAGGGGCTCTTGGGGGAGGCGACGTGCCAGACGCAGATTTGAGCTCGGAGCGAAGCGGGGCTCTCCCTCTTGGGCGCAGACCTGAGCTCGGCGGAGGCGGAGGGGCTCGAAGTCCAGCAGCCGCGACGGAGGGGCACTTGGGGGAGGCGACGTGCCAGGCGCAGATCTGAGCTCGGAGCGACGCGGGCTCTCCCTCTTGAGCGCAGATCTGAGCTCGGCGGAGGCGGAGGGGCTCGGGATCCAGCAACCGAGACGAAGGGGCTCTTGGGGGAGGCGACGTGCCAGATGCAGATCCGAGCTCGCAGCGACGCGGGGCTCTCCCTCTTGGGCGCAGACCTGAGCTCGGAGCGACCGGCGGGGCTCTCGGGAGAGGCGGAGGCGGAGGCGGAGGCGGAGGCGAAGGCGGAGGCGGAGGCGGTAGAGAAAGAGAGAGTGTGTGTGTATTGGCTGTTCTTCCCCAGTAGTGCAGGTAAAGAAGGGCCTTGGAAATTGAAAAGAGGAGAGAGAGAGAGAGAGTGGGGGGGAAGTTTTAGGCGGGGATTTAATTTTTCAGCTCTGTCCCCACATAGCCTTTTTTTAATTTTTCAGCCAGTCCAACTCAGCGCCACGTGTCTCCCGTTGAGTGGAGCCAACTAAGCTCACGCATGCCACGTAGGCGGATGACCTGGTGCGAGCTAACCACTGAATATTTTCTCGTATCAATGACATCTGAACGGTTACTTACCCTGTCAATGGTAATAACAGCTCATGCATACAGCACTTCAGATGAATCATCTTTCCCAGTGCCCCAATGTGATACAGAAGTAATAAGCAAGGCTAAGTAGATGTACATTGAGCAATCATTCATTTTCTTCATAGAAACGTGCATGCATGACGGAGAATGCACAACAAAGTTCTGTAGCTTGTCTTGTACATAGACTAGGAAAAGATCTGCAGCAGATTTATGCAGCTGAATCATGGTCAACTAGATTGAAGATGTCTCAGTAACATTTAGTGTCACTTGAACATCCTCAATCCTCATCAGGGTAATCCTGTAAAGGAAAAAAAAAGGGTCATCTTTTGGTAAAAATGATGAGGCAATGCAATAATTGTGTGTAGGATTAAGCAAGCAGCTCCTTATCCAAGCAATTAACAGTTCCCAGCAATTAAATTTTATAGGAAAACAGTTCCTTGAATATTTTCATTGCAATAATCATCCACTTCCCTTTTCTAAAGGGTGCGGATCCTAGATTAGAGAATATGAAGTATTTCCCCTAAAAGGAAATATGTTCTTACTGATCCTGCGTATAAAAAATTGGCACAAGAGCAATCGAAATGTAAATAATAGCTTCCTGACATTGAAATCATATGGTTCACATCAATCTGACTGCAAAGCACATTATTCATCCAAGTTTGGCTACATAGCGTGAAGTATTGACCACAATGAGAAACATCAACCCTTTTTCTTCCCAATTGAAATTCACAAGCAAAACATGGAAGCAACCTTTTCTTCTCCATTTATGACGGAAGCTATGTTCTACCTAAAACAATATCATGCACAAAAAGAATGCAGGTAAGTTGAATCAATATATTATTTAAGCGACCTTGTCTCTGCTCAACCTGGAATCTATTTGTTGTGTGCATGCAGGATTCACAACCTTTGTCACAACAGGTTTGCCAACCATTAAGGTCCCGGTCTTATTAAACACAATTGTTTTTACCATGGAAAACTTGTCCAGACACTTCAACCTCGTAAAAGCAAACCTTTTGTTGCTCCGAGTGAAGTTCCAACGAGCCCAACAGTTGGTGTGGCCAAGCCAAGTGCGCTTGGACACGCAACTACCAATAGTTACAAGTCAATAAATCCACTGAACAACTGAAAACGACAGGCAATGGTTTGTAGCCCAAAATAAGAGTTCTTTAAGTATTTAGTTTTTCTTTGTTCTATGCATTTTAGAATGTCAATGAACTTAATGCCATAAGACCTTAATGTTTCCACCATTCTGGCAACCCTTTGGCCAAGAACTGGCTGTGCAGTACTAGTAATTAGACTCATCACATCAGCAATAGTTTGTAAGATTTCACAAAACTCAACTACGACTCCCTGTTTTAACCATATGAAAGTTTTCAGTTTATGTTTGCCCAAGCATTCACGACCTTTTCGCTGTCCGAAAGAATTCACTTCTGCTTTAGCTAGTGGCATGCCATGGTTGCACAAGACCCAAAATGCACTCCTCCACTTCAATCATCTTACTAGTACTCCACAGGCAAGATCTCCATCAATTCCTCCATCCTTTTGCTAAATGGATCCAGGATATTGACAGCATTCACATTTTAGGTCCTTCTAATCTCCAATTCTCACCATTTATCGCATTTGAACCTCTACTCTCACCTAAATACATCCATATACTCTCTCTTAGATCAAGTTAAATAAAAATCCCTACAGTCCAATTTCCAACATCTCCTAAAAAGTTCCAGTTCTTATTTACTACAGTTTGGTTTCATCTTCTAACACCATCATTTGCAAAAAGCATACCCAAAGGAATATCATCTTTAAATGTAGTGTAGACTGACAAACACAATTGCTGGAAACTAGATAAGTTGCATTGATACAGAAAAGCACATAGGGAACAGAGAACCATCAGTAGCCATCAGCGAAAGAAAAACAAGAGTAGATAATAGAAATTAGGTGCGAGGGCGTTTTTGTTGGAGTTGGCGAATACTTCGGGGACCCTTATTTCTCACACCGGGTACGCCCACGTGAGCTTAGGGAAACTAAAGTGTTGTCCGACGACATGTGACCCATGCGTGCGAAATGCGGGGGTTCGGGGGCAGCGCCCCCGACACGGGTGCCCCGCTGCCCGGTCAGCGGGCAGGGGTTTGGGGGCAGCGCCCCCCGACGGAGGTTCCGCTGCCCGGTCAGCGGACGGCTGTCCCGCTCGCCGGTGAGCGGGCGGGGGCTCGGGGGCAGCGCCCTCGAAACCTCAACGAGTTTGGGCTGGCCCGTATGGTACGAAATTAAGAGATTTTATATAGGTTTAGGTTTTGGGCCCGTTTAGGGCATATATATATATATTTTGCTCGTTTTTCTGATCATTGTAACGAGTTGAGTGGCTGTAAACCAAAAATATAATGAAATCTCTTTGCAGGACGTAGCCCTATTCGAGGGTGAACCTGGGTAAATTCGTGCATCGTCTATTTTTCTCTGATTTCTGCGTGATCGTTCTGTTTCGGTTCTCGATACATCCCTTCAGTTTTCTTTACTGGGCGGTGGTAGAGGGTTGAGGTGCAGGATCTTCAGGATCAGGACAGACAGGGTTGTAGCAATCGAGGCATAGCAGGGTTCGTTCAATTTTCACTAGATATTTGGCGAGACATGCTATAGTGGTTTTGATCTCCTGAACATTGGCTTAAAGCATGGCAAGTCCAACAGCGGGAGTAGCAGATTTTTCGGTTGGAGATGAAGATCTCTCAGGTCTGGTTGGACAGGTAGATGGCCGTTGTAGGGGTGCCTTTGCTTTCTTCTTGCTTTCTGATGCAGCCCGTGCAGCCAATGTTTCCTGAAGAACCTTTCTTGCTTTTTCATCATCACCTTGGCCTAAAAGGACAGCTTCATCCTTCTGATTAACCCATCCATCACGTGTCATTCTCAGCATCATTTTGTTCAGGGTCTTTTTCCCGATTTCCACATGGGACAAGCTTCGAGAAGCTACATCATAGAAATCAATATTTTTGTGTCTGAATATGCGAGTGATGAGGGCATCATAAGCTAGCTTCCAGGTTTTTCTCTTCGCAGTGCGGTACATGTGGATTAAAATCATGTGAGCTAGGGAAAAGTCCTCAAATTTGGTGAAAATGGCCCAGATGACTCTTGCCTCATATTGAGACACATCGTTCGTTGAAGATGATTTTGGACGAAGGCAAAGGGTCAAAATCTTTTGGATGAAATTAGCTTTAAGAAGCATAAGGCTCAAAGGGACGATTTCTTTAAAACCTCGAGTAAACTATGGAGTTTCCAAAACAAAACTATAAGCTTCATCATGCTCAACGGGAATCTTTTTGAACACGTTGTACTCGGTGCTGATGATCTTAGCCAGTTCATCTAGAGTAACGGTGTAATTTTTCTTTGCAAAGGAGAAGTTAAAAGAGTCCCTGTTTGGAAAATGAAGGTCGGAAAAAAACAAGGTCACGAGAGCGGGGTGCACTTCATCTCTCATAGTGCAAAAAGATTTCAGCTTGAGATCTTCAAAAAGTTCAAAGAGAAAAATACCGTGAGTATCAAGATATTCAAAGTTGACAAAACGATGTGGGATAGGACCACGTTTCAAAGGATTCATAGACATCTTTATGTTCTCGACTGAAGAACAGTTCAGAGTCAAAAGAGCGTTCGAGAGAAAAACTTTCGCCGGGCTCAAAATTTTGGAATACCCGGTCATCATCATCTTCGCATTTCTTGTCACTGGATGGTTCTTCTGTCTCAGTTTTTGGGTCGCTTTGCTCTGGTTGTGCAGGAGGTGGAACAGCAGGTGGTTCTTGAATCTCTTCGCTGTAGGAACCAAAAAAGCATATAGACAAACTTTGATGATTTTGGTGAGAAGCACACAGATACACAAACGAGAGAGAATAATATTCAAAATGCATTTTGCACAGGCTTTACACATAGGAATACAAGCTTAATTCTATAAGCTTTTTCTCACAACTCTCTCTTTCTATGGCTTTTCACACACACTTACACAAATAGAGAGGGGACAACCTATTTATACTACTCCTAAGGAAATTTTCTTGAATACCAAGTTTGTCAAACTTGAGGACCAAGTTTGTCAAACTTGAAGACCAAGTTTGTATTAAAGATAAAACAATTTTATATTTCTAACAGCCTCCCTTAAAATTGATTTTGGAAATCAACGACACCAAGCATCGTCTTTAATTTCTTGAACAAATCCGCCTTTAATGGTTTCGTCAAAATATCTGCAATCTGATCCTCAAATCTACAGAAATCAAGTTCAATCTCTCAATCTTTGACCAGCTCACGGATATAATGATACTTGATATCTATGTGTTTGCTCCTGCCATGAAAAACTGGATTCTTGGCTAATGTAATCGCTGACTTATTATCACACATTAATTTTGTAGGACCTTTCTGTTCATGCATCAGTTCACAAAGCATCCTACGAAACCATATCCCTTGACACACTGCTGAAGCTACTGCCATGTATTCTGCTTCAATTGTTGAGAGCGCGATAACTTGTTTTTTCGAGGACCAAGAAATTACTCCTGATCCGAGAAAGAACGCATATCCAGAAGTACTCTTTCCTGCCCAATCACTATCTGTATACCCCACTAAATTGAAATTGCCAGTATAAGAATATAAAATTCCATGATCACGAGTTCCACTGACATACCGAAGAATTCTTTTTGCTGCCTGCAAATGTGATTGGTATGATTTTTCCATGAACCGACTAATAATTCCCATGCCATAAGTAATATCTGGCCTAGTAGAAGTCAAATATCTTAAACTGCCAACAATACTTTTAAAATAAGTGGGATTTACTAGTTCACCGGTTCCTTCTTTCTTCAGCTCCAATCGTTCTGCAACGAGAGTTCGAATTGGCTTGAACGATTCCATATTGAGTCGCTTCAAAATATCATGAGCATATTTTTGCTGTGAAACAAATATGCCATCATTTCTCTGCTTCACTTCAAGACCTAGAAAATAGGACATCAATCCTAAATTTGTCATCTCGAATTTGCTAGTCATAGCCTCCCTGAATTCAACAAACATCTTTTCACAGTTTCCTGTAAATATCAAGTCATCAACATAAAGACACACAATTATTATGTCACCGTTAGTATTTGACTTGATATACAGTGTATGCTTATGCGGGCACTTCTAAAAATCATGCTCTAATAGGTATATGTCAATCCGCGTGTACCAAGCACGAGGTACCTGTTTTAGCCCATACAATGCTTTCTTCAGTTTGTAAACTTGATTTTCACGCCCTTTTTTCTCATAACCCTATGGTTGCTCCACATAGACTTCTTCTTCAAGGAACCCATTCAGAAATGCTGATTTCACATCCGTTTGATGAATCTTCCAATGGTTCTGAGCTACGAGTGCTAAGACTATCCGAATGGTATCCATTCGAGCCACTGGTGCAAATACTTCAAAATAATCAACACTTGGCTTTCGCTTATAACCTTTCACAACCAGTCTAGCTTTGTAACGGTCCACCTGACCGTCGGGTTTGTACTTTGTCTTGTACACTCACTTGACACCAATGGGCTTCTTACCAGATGGTAATGAAGTTAGCACCCATGTATCATTCTTTTCAATGGAGTGGATTTCTTCATCCATTGTTTGGATCCACTTTTCATCTACAATTGCTTCATCATAGGATATAGGGTCACATTCAGCAAATAAACAAAAGTTTACCATAGTTTCATCTGTGATTTCGTCACTATCGCTGTCATCGTCCCTTGTGACCACATAATCCCTGAATTTTGCTGGAGTCTCTCGTAGTCGCTGTGAACGACGTAATGGTGGTTCCGAAGCTACTGTTGGGGAAGAAAATGCACCACCAGTCGAAGATGATGGAGGTTTTTCTACATCTCCCTCCAACGATTCATCTTCGATGGTAATGTTTTTTTTATTAACTTTTTGGTTCCAGTCCCAAGCTTCATCTTCTACAAACTGGATATCCCTGCTAATGATTACCTTTTCAATGACTGGGTTATACAGCTTATAACCTTTAGTTATGTCACTATAGCCAATGAAGATGCACTTCTCGCTTTTGTCATCTAACTTCTTCCTCCGTTCATCTGGTATATGGGGATATGTCACGCACCTAAATACTTGTAGGAACGAGACATCTGGCTTGTTGCCGCTCTAAGCCTCTTCTGGGGTTCTTCCAAGAACACTTTTTTGTGGGACACCTATTCAGTACAAATACAGCACAAGCAACAGCTTCTGCCCAAAACTTCTTTGGTAAATCCTTAGCCTTTAGCATACTCCTTGCCATTTCAAAAATCGTTCTTGTGACATCCTAAAAATTGGTCCATTTGAGATTTATGAAATATTTAGTTTTATAAATGTACTCATAGTTAGTTATCGCCAGGAACTGATCATTCTTAGGATACTAACCATTGGAGAAAGGCTGAGCAGGGATTTAAATTCGTACGACTAAGAAAAAAATCGATCGTGAATTGATTTCGACCATAAAATCGCCGAGGTGATATTTTGAGCCACTGTTGACCGATGCAAGGATAGTCAGGGGTCAGTTCGCCACTGTTATAATAGTGGATCGCGGGTGATTCCGCCGAACCATGAAATGAATTGATGAATGATCCTGAACCTATACCGAACGATCGTGCCCCTCGGATCTAGTAATTGATCCTCGCGATTTAAATTACAACTAAAGTCGTCACGAACCGGATAAATTTTGCACGTGACTCGATTTATTATCAGTCACGGGTCGACTATGCGAATTTCCCCAAAAAGCCGTCCGTTAGTCTGAGAAACGCTCGAGTTGCGTTTATTAAAATTTAATTATTTAAATTTAGCCCAAATTGGACACCGAAAAATTTGGAAGTCAGAACGGAACGTTAAGACGACGTTGTGGTTGGAACGTGCAATTTTGGATTGTCTCGAATCCTTCAGAAAAATTTAATTTCGGCAAGAAACGGGAAAATTGACCATTTTACCCCTAAGGATTAATAAAGGGCATGCTTTATGAGGGAGGGGCATTTTGGTCATTTTGCCCCTAAGGTTGGAAAAGAGATAATACCCTTGGATATTTTAAATCAAGATTCGATCTGGGCCGTTGATTTCAAGATTAGATCGAATCTTGACCGTCCGATCAAAAATACTAGAGAGGGGCATTTTGGTAATTTTCCATTTTGGGTCAAATGGCACTATTTAGGTCCAAGAGGCTTTCTCTCTCCTCACACTCGCTCCCCCAAGACTCTCGGCCATCTCTCTCTCTTTCTCTCTTGATCGCCCCTCCCCTTGCCGATCATCACCACCGCCCGGACTGCCGTCCGGCCACCGCCACCGTGCCACGCCGTCCCCGCCGCCGTACCGCATCACCACCAGCCCCACGCCACTGTCCCTCTCCTCCTCTCTCTCTCTTCCCGTGTGGCCGTGGGTCACGGCCGAGCAAGCCGGACCACCGCCGCACGCCGATCGCCGCGCCGCCGCTCGCCGCCGTCCCCTGTCGATCGTCGCCGCATATCGCTCTAGCCGCGTTAGTCTAGAGTTTCGGGTAAGTCGCGCTCTAAACTCTATTTAGGATGTCGGGTATCGACGAACAATTATTGGATTAGAATCGGGTTTATTTAGGTGCGGATCGGTACGATTTTAGGAATAGAAATGATGAGCAGGCCTTAGAAATGAATTTTGGGAATTTTGGTGGAAAAATTGATGTTGAAAAGTGGGCTGTGAATGGTTGAATTGAGGGCTGTGATACTCGATTCGGTATGCAAATTGGATTTTTAGAACCAATGTTTAATGGGGAGAAAATGTCGTGAAGGATCGGAACTGATTTGGTGTGGTGTGAGTATAGAAAAAGGGCGATTTACGTAATGATGGTGTGTTTGTACTGTAATTGAAGTGTGGTGGTAAAATTGAGTGCGTGATTGTGCAATTGATTGATTAAATTATGCCTATTGTGTGCACGCTTGGGCCAGATTGAATTAATTGTTAAATTGGCCATATTGAATGCTTTGTGAGCACGAAAAATACATGTGAATTGTTGCGTGCACGGGCCACATGTGACGGGCCAAATGAGTGGCAAGTGATTATTAAGCATGTGAATGAACGAGCAATTGTGCGTGGCCTAGAATGTGTGATCATGGGAATTGTGCCGTCCTGAGGCATGTACTTCAACGCGGGACGATGCTCGATATTACCGGAAGACTGCCAAACCTGAGGCATGTACTTCAACACGGGTTGTACAGTAGGTAGCAAATGTTGAGCCTGAGGTGTGTACTGTAACGCGGGTGAGAAACGTGGCTTGAGGCATGTACTGTAACGCGGGCCCTGGAGTATTGTGATAAGTTAATCGCAGTGGACCTGAGGCGTGTACTGTAATGCGGGTCACTGGCGAGAGTGTGAAAAAAATGTGATTAAACCGGAATGAATGCGCAAGAATGGGAATTGATTATGCCTGTGATTGTATATGTTGTGATTGAGGCTAACATGCAGAGTGTAAGCAGGATAGACCCAGGTGAAAATAATTGATGTGCTTGCTGTGTGATGATTTCACGTGTGTGATTGTGTTTTATGAAATTGTCTGGAGGTACGTGATAGTCTAGGTGGGGTTTAGGGATAAACTTGCTGAGATATAGTCTCATGGTTGTTTCAACCAACATTTTCAGAACCCCGACCGGATCCATGAATCCTCCGCCACCGCCGCCAAAAAGTTTTGGAGTACTAGTGCATACCGAACAAGAAGTTTTAGAGTTTCCTATGGCTGATAGCATGACCTAGATTAAGCGCATTACTACAGTTTTCGTAGACGTAGGTTTACCCCTATGGGAAGAGCATAAGTATACCGCCTGATTCTTCAGGGATGGGATGGACGAGTTTGGACCCGTCCACGGTTTTGACGTTCCTTTTGATTTAGTTGGAGACTGGGACCCGACTGCTGTACCCCCTCCAAATAGTGAGTTGACTAGTGCGGATGTTAGTCTAGCGTAGTCAGGACTGCATCCAGCGTCGGCAGCACAAGGATCGTCAGAGGCCGAGTACGAGCTGGAGTCAGAAAGGTCGTTAGCGGGAGACGACCCAATGGACATAGACCTTGAACCAATTCCCGAGGAGGAACCAGAGGACATAGAACCTGGAGCGGAACCAGAAAATGAACCTGCTGAGTCTGCAGAACCTGAGGAAGAACCGGAGTACATACTCCCGTACAAGCAATGGTACGACCCCGAATTTGTACCGGAGGATGAATCGGATGAGGAACCCGCTGAGAATGAACAGGACGAAATTCCAGCTGAGTTGGGTGACATCAATAACCCAATCGAGATAGAGGCCGAATTGGAATCTTCAGGGGATGAGACGGTACAAGGGGACTCAGATTTAGAGGATGAAGAGTCAGACTTAGAATGGACGCCTAGTAGGGAGCGTAGGGGTTAGAGTAGGGGTGGACAATCCGACTTTTTGAAGAGTACCATTTTTGGGTGATAGAAGATCCAGGTCATCGACCTTTGGAATGTCGATTTTTGTAAGACGGTGTGCATGTATATATTGGTGATTTGTAAATTGTGAATATTATGGTATAAGTTTGAAATGAAAATAGATATGTGCATTCTCCCTATTCTCCCCAGTATTAATAGTCAGGGTATTAGTGATTTTCACTGGGCGATTTAATTCTCTTATGGTTATATAAGAAGTCGGCGACAAACCTGGGACGTCGCATTAATCGACCAGGTAAGGGTATCGCATGCTCGATAGGGTTCGGGGCGTGACAGTTCTATTCTTTCTTTCTGCTATACCATTTTGTTGAGGAGTATAGCTAGCGATCAACTGACGTTTTACTCCATGGATTTTACAATATTTGTCATATTCATTAGAAGTAAATTTTCCACCTCTATCCGATCTCAAAGTCTTTAGATTAAAGCCACTATGTTTCTCAACATAGACTTTAAATTCTTTAAATTTGCCAAAAGCTTCTGATTTTTCTCTTAAGAAATATACCCATATTTTTCTGGTAAAATCATCGACAAAAATTAGCGTGTACCTTTTTTGTCCAACTGATTCCACCTCAACAGGGCCACATGTATCTGTATGTACCAACTCCAAAGGCTGCTTGGCTCTTCTAGCTTTTCCAATCGGAAAGGATTCTCGATGCTGTTTTCCAACAAGACATCCTTTGCATGGGTGGTCTGGACTGTCGATCAAAGGCATGCCAGTCACCATCTTTTTCTGGACAAGTAATTTTAGTCCACGAAAATTTAGATGACCGAATCGAGGATGCCACAGCCACTTGCTATCTTTTGCCATTGCTTGAAAACTCAATAGAGTATTCGTTTGAAGGGACAGAGGGAACATTCGGTTCTTTGTCATATGCGCCGTTGTGATCAACTTATTGTTTACACCTCTGATAGTGCAAACTCCATTTTCAATATTAACTTTATGACCTTTTTTCGGAAAGTTGCCCAACACTAAGCAAATTCCAGAAAAGTCATGGCACAAAGTAAACGTCTGCAATAGTAACATCAGTACCATTTTTTGATTCGATATCAATGTTACCTTTGCCCAAAACAGGAATTTTCGATTTATTCCCAAAGTTGACTTCACCACGAACTGTCTCATCTAATTGCGAGAATAGCTCCTTTCGGCTACACATATGATTACTACACCCGGTATCGAGATACCAGATATTGGCATCCATGGTACTCGAGTCATCCGTTTTGCATGCTAACACCACATTTTCATCAGCATTGACAGCATGTGCATGTTATGGCTGCTCATGCCCCATGTTTGCTCGGCATTCGGATTTATAATGTTCGAATCTGTTACACTTAAAACACTTGACCCTTGATTTATCACGTGTTTTATACCTTCCCGTGGAATTCGAATTTCCACCTCTTCCTTGGGCACCTCCACGACCTTGGGCACCATGATGGCATCCTCGATTTGAGTGAGCGACTCGACTTTGCAATGCTTGCTCGAAATTCGAACCGATGGACTTCTGATTCATTCTTTTCTTATGCGAGCATAATGAAACCCATCAACCGCTCCAACGTCATGGTTGATATATCTTGGCCTTCTTCGATTGCTACAACAACGTAGTCAAATCTCTCAGTCAAAGACCTTAAGATTTTTTCTACAACTCGAACATCTTGAAGTTCTTCACCGTTAACCTTCAGTTGGTTAACGATGGTTTGCACACGATCAAAGTACGACGAGATAGATTCAGAGTCATTCATGCGTAAAGACTCGAAATCTCCTCGAAGTGTTTGGAGCCGCACCTGCCTAACACGATCATCGCCTTTGTAGGATTTTTGCAAAATATCCCACGCTTCTTTCGCGGTCTCCGCACTAGATATTTTTTTTGCAAATATCGTTTCATCCATGGCTTGAAAGATCGCATATAATGCTTTCTGATCTTTCTTCCGAAATTCCACCAAAGAGTCTTTCTCCTCCTTTCTTAAAGCCTCGAATGCTTCAGCATCGGCTACTTCGGTGTAGCCATTCTCCACCAAGTTCCACAAATCTTAGGATTTGAAAAGAACCTTCATCTGGACAGATCAGTTGTTGAAATTCTTTCTGTTCAACTTTGGAAGTTGTAATTGAACGGAACTGGTGGATGCCATTGCTGGCTCTGATACC
The DNA here is from genome assembly GCA_031216235.1 of Syzygium jambos. Taxonomy (NCBI): domain Eukaryota; kingdom Viridiplantae; phylum Streptophyta; class Magnoliopsida; order Myrtales; family Myrtaceae; genus Syzygium; species Syzygium jambos. The sequence goes on along the minus strand of CM062226.1, from coordinate 5,079,231 downwards.
AATTGTAGGAACCAAAAAAGGATATAGACAAACTTTGATGATTTTGGTGAGAAGCACACAGATACACAAACGAGAGAGAATAATATTCAAAATGCCTTTTGCACAGGCTTTACACAGAGGAATACAAGCTTAGTTCTATAAGCTTTTTCTCACAACTCTCTTTCTATGGCTTTTCACACACACTTACACAAGTAGAGAGGGAACAACCTATTTATACTACTCCTAAGGAAATTTTCTTGAATACCAAGTTTGTATCAAACTCGAGGACCAAGTTTGTATCAAACTCAAAGAGCAAGTTTGTCAAACTTGAAGACCAAGTTTGTATTAAAGACAAAACAATTTTATATTTCTAACATTCGCTAGGTTTCTCCGTGGAAACATTTTCTTCTTCTTCTTTGTCTGTAGAAGATTTCGTAGATGGAGATTGTGGTTATGGTCGGGAGGATTCACCAACAGAAGGTGCAGCAAGCAGTGCCAATGTCTGTGTTTCAGCGATTGAGGCTCTAGCGGGTAGGAGCACGTATCCTTTTTCTTTTATGAAGGCCTGAAACATCTGTTCGAAGAATGTTCCTTTGATAGGGAAAATGGCTTGTTGTGATGGTGCATCCAGTTGTAGTAGCGGAAAATCAGGTGTAATGACCATTTCCTTGCCGAAGCAAAGTCGAGACTTAGAAGCCTTGGCGCTAGGTGCTATTCCTTCAGTTGAAGATGGAAGGGCAGTGCTAGCATTTGCCGATTCACCATGTTCGCCTGCTTGATTGGAAATAGGAACACTTTGGATTTGAGTAACCTCAATGGATTCTTCAGGTTGATTAGTAAGGTCAATGTGTGAAGATCCTTCTTTAGATGCTCGAGCCAGCATAGTGCTGGTGTGAGTGGATTTTCTAGTTAGAATGGCTTTTCAGGATTTAAGAGCCATGTGAGAGTATGAGAGTGGAGGATGAGAATGATTGAAAATGTGAAAGGGTTAAGAGCGGTTACTACTAGCGGTTTATGTGAGAACAACGTGTGCACTACCTCCTTATAAATAGGAGCAATTTGGCCACGTGCAGAAGGCTAGCAGTTACTTAATAACGGTAACTTGCTTATTTATCCCAAGCAATTTTTTGAAAAGAAATTCTTGAATAAAAACGGATAAGAAGGAGTAGCAAGAGTAACGGTAATAAAACAGTATGTGAGGAGATCTCTTATGTCATAACAGTCCGAAATGAGAAGATCATAATTGTAATGGTAATAAAATTTGATTTTGAGATACATACCTGATATCCGTTGATTTTATTGATATTTATTTAGAATATTGAGATTTCTTGTGAATAATAAAGATAAAAAAATAAAAAATAAAGACTTTACCAAAAAAAAAATAAAAAATAAAGATTACTTGGATATCATTAATCGAATGGGTTGCGTAATCCCAACTCTCCTATGATGAATTTGAAGGCTTGCTTGTCCAACAGCTTTGTGAAGAGGTCCGCCAGCTAATGTTTCGAATCAACAAACTGAATGGAAATGTCTCCATTGTTTACTAGATTCCTGATGAAGTAATGTCTCACTTCACTATGTTTGGCTTGTGAGTGCAATATGAGATTCTTTGTCATGTTAATAACACTTGTATTATCACATAATACTAGAGTATTTGGATTCTTTTCCCCGAAATCACGTAGTTGCTATTTCATCCAAATAAGTTGAGCACAGAAACTGCCCAATGGTATGTTTTTAGCTTCAGTGGTTGAAAGAGCAACTGAGTTTTGCTTCTTTGAAAACCAAGAGATTAGCATATTTCCCAATAATTGGCAAGTATTGGATGTACTTTTTCAATCAATTTTGCATCCTACGTAGTCAGAATTTGAGTATCCAAGTAATGTGAAGTCTAAATTCTTAGGATACCAGATACCTAATTTTGGGTAGGAGCCAATATATCGAATGATACGTTTTACAGTGGATAAATGACATTCGTTTGGATCAAACTAAAAACGTGCACATAGGCAAGTTCCAAATAATATATCGGGTCTAGATGCTGTTAGATATAACATTGAACCAATCATGCTTCTGTATAGCTTGGAGTCAAGAGATTTACCTTTTCCATCCTTATCCAACTTGATAGTGGATGACATAGGTGTTTCCACCATTTTGCCTCCTTCCAATTTGAATTTTTTTACAATTTCCTCGGCATACTTTTCTTGATGAAAAAAAGTGCCATCTTTAGTTTGCTTGATTTGAAGGCCAAGAAAGAAATTGAGTGATCCAATTAAGCTCATTTTAAACTCATTTTTCATGATGTTTGCAAAATCTTTGCACATATCCTCATTAGTAGACCCAAAGATTATGTCATCAACATATATTTGAATGATAAGCAGATCTTTACCTTCTTTTTGATAAATAGGGTGGTATCTACCTTACCTTTCTCGAAATCGTGTTCTTCCAAGAATGCACTTAATCTTTCATACTAAGCTCTTGGTGCTTATTTGAGTCCATAAAGGGCCTTTTTTAAGCGGTTGACATCTTGAGGTTTGCTTGAATCTTCAAAACCTGAAGGTTGCTCAACAAAGACCTTTTCTTTAATGTATCAATTTAGAAAGGTACTTTTTACATCCATTTGATTTAGATGAAGATTGTAGACATAGGCATAAGCTAATAACAAACATATAGCTTCTAGTCTAGCAATAGGAGCATAAGTTTCATCAAAATCAATACCTTCCTCCTGTGAGTAAACCAATGCATTTACCTTCCTCAAAACTAATTTTGTATCCTTTGTCATAGAGTTGACTTAAACTTACGAGATTGTGATTTAGCCCTTTGACTAGTGAAACATCTCCAATGATTAGATTTCTCAACCTGATGTTTCCTTTATCGATAATTCTTCCTTTATCTTTTCCTCCAAAGGTGATAGTGCCTCCATCTATGGTGATGAGATTTACAAATTTGGAGCTGTCTCCAGTCATGTGTCATGAGCATCTACTGTCTATATACCATTTATTTTTCTTCAAAATTACATGCATCAAAAGAAGTTCTCATCTACCTTACCAAAAAAAAAAAAGAAATTCTCATCTTTTCTTTGGTACCCACTTAAGCTTGGGTCTTTCATGTTAGATTTGGAAACCACATCAAATCTCCAGTGAATCTTTTTGAGCTTCATTTGCTCATTTAGGCATTCTAATTTGTAATGACCATATTCATTGCAAATTGAGCAATCCAGAAATTGCTTGCCAAAAGATTTTGTGAAATGTTTTGCATAATGACTCTTATAAAGACGTGCATGAGGTCTTTGTGCTATTCTTTCTTTAACTTTTGGAAAAGGATTCTTCCCATTTTCATTATCCTCATGTCATAGACCACATTTGTTCTAGTGAGGGAATTGAATTGAGAGAATATGCTTCAAGGTTTTTGAACCTAGAGAAAACTTGGTGTTGATTTTTGAAATTTCTTCATTGAGAGAATCTTTTTCAGCTTGAGAAAGTTTAACTTTCGTTTCATAGAGATCAAAATCCTTTTTCAAGTTGTCAAATGCAATATTGCAAGCAAGTTTTTCTGAGGTAAGATCAGAGACTTCCTTTTTCAAAATACAAATCCTTTTTAAAGACGTCTTTTGTTCTTCAAACATTTCTTTTAGAAAATCCTGCATTTCTTCATAAGATAATTGAGGTTTGCTTACTCATTTTCCTCTTCATGATCAGAGTCGGTCATTAGGCAAAGATTCGCTTCTTCTTCGTCGCTGGATTCGCATTCGAATTCACTCCATGTTTTAGCTTTCGGTGCTTTCTTCTTCTTTTCATATTTTCCTTTCCTTTTATTGAGCAATGGGCAATCTAACTTTATGTAACCTGGTTTCTTACACTCTCATGACAGACAAGATCTTTACTTTTGAATTCTTCTTTGCTTTTGTAGGACTTTCTTTCCTCAAGGAACTACATTTGTCATTTGCCTTTGAAGTTTCCTCCTTTCTTCATGAAGCTATTGAACCTTCGAGTGAACAACGCCATGTCTTCATCATCACCTTCATCTTCTGATGACATTTGATCACCTGCAACATCATTGCTATCTTTAAATACTATAACTTTCTTACCTTTTGAGCTACCTTGCTCGATTTGTTGTTCTATTTCATAGGATGTGAATGTGCCAATCATCTCTTTCAATGTGATTGGTTGAATCCCCGTTGTTTCTCGTACTAAGGTCTTTACATTGTTCCATTCTTTTGGTAAAGCTCTCAACAACTTGTTCACTTTTTCTCCATTAGTGAATAGTTTTCCTTGGTTTGCCAAACCATTCACTATTTCCATGAACTTGTTGAACATTTGTGCTACTGTTTTATCTGACTTCATCTGGAAGAGCGCATACTATCCAAGAAGGATATTCAGCTTTGTCTCATTTACTTTGTCAGTTCCTTTGAACATCAGCTCTAGTAGATTCTAGATATCTTTAGCTGTGGCACAAGTGCAAATTCGGTTATATTTAGTAATAGACAAAGAACAGTATAGAGATGTCTAGCTTTGGCATTATGAGCAGCTCTTCTTCTTCAGGCTTCTTCTGTATTAGCTGCAGCTACAACAATGGCATAGCATCTTTTGCTTGAGCTTCTTGTCCATCTCGTCAAGCAGGGCCTTGAATAGGAGCTGGTGTAGGTACATCCATGCCTCATGAGATTACATCCCACATTTTGAGATCCGTTGCCTCAAGATATGTAACAGCCCGAATTTCGATGTAATTCCGGGATCAATGAAACTGATATTAATTCGCATTTCATTTTAGAAAGTCTCGCCCAGAGCTGATCACTCTCGGGATACTAACCAATGGGGCATGGCTAACTAGAAATCGGTACGTGGACCGAGGACCCTATCGTGAAACGGATATCGATCGGGAGAGACGCTAAGGGAATATTTTGGGCCAAAGTGGGCCGATCGTAGGAAAGGGTAATGGATTGGGTTTGGCCAAGGCCAACGATGTATGATAGGGACGCAGGTGATTCTGCAAGACCGAAAGTACACGTGGCCAACCAGTCCTGAATCGAGACCGAACGATCGTGACCTCTGGAACTAGCGATAATTTCTCATTTGACCTCTGGAACTAGCGATAATTTATCATTCTCTCAATGATCGAGATCATCATGACATGGATAGCCCTAGGTCGATACGCGTAACTTCTAATCAGCCGCCCGTTAGTGAGAGAGACCCTGAAATTGAAAGTTTAGCGAGTTTATTCACGAAATTAGGCCCGGATTTCGATGTTGATTTTCGAAGGCTTAAGAGACTATTTTTGGAAATTTGACGTCATATTACGCTGGCCACACACGTTTGGAGTTAGTACAAGTAAAAATTGGAATTTTGGTCCGGGGGTGAAAAATGACGATTTTGCCCCTCGGGACGCCAGCATCGCTTTTCGAGGTCAAATGAGGTTATTTTTTGAGGCCGACGTCATTTTTAGGTGGCCACGCATACCGGGAGTCATTACGGACAAAAACTGGAATTTCGACAAAAATTGAAAAAATAATATTATTTTATTCCCGGAACTTTGCAGTCGATTTTCAAGGGCTTAAAGGATGAATTTCTCGATTCCGACACCGGATTATGTCTACCATGAATATATAGGACCGGTATGGACGAAAATTTGAATTTTGGTTCGGGATCGAAAAATTACGAAAATGCCCCTAGGCCATTTTTGATTAATTCCGAATTTTGGATTTAATTTTGGGATTAACCAAGGTTAGTTAGGGCTAAACCAGGTCTGGTCAACCATGGTTAAGGATAAATGATCAAAATGCCCTTGAATTATTGGATGAGATTGAAGATTAGCCCTTGGATGGAGGGCAAAAGTGTCAAATAGCCTAAGATAATGACACTTGGACTCCACTTAGACCTCCTTTGACCCCTTTGACCAGACATATACCTCTCTCTCTCTCACGTAGACACCATTCGGTCAGCAATTTTCCAGTTTTTTTCCCTTCTTTCTCTTCCGTTTCTGTTTTCTTTGTGCGTTTCTGCCATCTCTGGTACTGTTCATGCCTGAACAGTACCAGCCGGAGCTTCCCCCGTCGAGCCATCATCACCAGCAACCAATTCCACCTCTGTGCAGCCACCACAGCCCAGGTTTTAGTCCAGAAACAGCTCTGTTTTTCTCTGTTTTTCTCATTTTCCAATTTTACAAACAGTGTCGCCGGAGCTTCGCCGGAGCTCCGATCGCCGTCCCGTCGACACCCGGCTTCTCAGCACCTCCATACGTCGCCGTTGCACCCAGTCCGTACAGTGTCCGTACGGAAGTTACTGTTCACGTCCGTACGGAAATCACTGTTCACGCCGGACTGTACGGCCCGTCGCCGCCGTGACCGGCACCTCGCCGCTCACCTGTTCCGGCCTGTCCCCGTACTGCGTCCATACGGAATCACTGTTCATGTCCGTACGGAATCACTGTTCATCCCGATCCGTACGCCCCGTCGCCGGGAATTCGCCGTCGGTTCACTGTTCACCAGTGATCGGCCGCCATTTCCCGTCATCGTGATCCTTGATTAGGTGAGTAAAATTCCTAAACCCGGATTAGAACTAATGGCGCGTTTTTCTGGACTGGTTTAGGTGTTTTCGGCACATGTTGGACCGGCTTAGATAGTATCAGTGCGTATTTTAGACTGGGTTGAGGATTGACTGGTAGAAATTTCTATCGAGAGAATTGTGGTAAATTATTGAAGAGTTATTGGGGAGAGAAATTGGATTAATTGTTCAATTTAGATGTCCATTGGAAAAATTACTGAGTGTGATTGGGATGACTGGTTGTCCGTAATTGTGCTTGATTGTGGTTGAATTTCCTTGGTGCTCATGGTGCATTGCATTGCATAACATGGACACGCATTATGTATGCCTAGAGTGTGGCATGTAGTGAAATTGTGCGAGAATGCGTGTCTGCCATGAGTGCGTGATCACCTAAATTACCCCGAAGAGTCATACGCTGGGTTCAGATAATAATGAATTGTGTGATCACCTACGGACCTTCGGGTCAATTCCGTCCTCATGCACTTTGAAGCAGGACGATGCCTGGTACGTCCGGAAGGCGACCATCCTCCCGCACTTTGAAGTAGGCTCTGGTTCGCAAGGAGAACAGTGTTGCGCCTCACGCACTTTGAAGCAGGCTAGAGACACTGGGCCAGATCGGTTGCTGCGCCTCATGCACTTTGAAGCAGGCTAGACGCACCGGGCCGTGAAAAATTAATGACTCGAGTCGTAGTAATAATGAATTGGGCAAGTGTGTCAGTGTGGGCTGTTGGGCCAAAGAAATGCGTATGACATGTCAATAACATTTGCATGCATAAACATGCATTGATTAGCATGCAAGTGGGTGAGAATCGGTACATGAATAGGTGTTTGGCGTACGTGTGGATGTGTGTGCCACGTATGTGCCATGATTTTTATATATCGAATTGTCTAACCTGCAGGGTCAAAGAATTGTATGATTATGGTTGTGTGATGCTTTTAAATATTCGATTCCGGTCAGGAGATTGCATGTTAGCCTAGCCTAGGTTTAGGGGTTAAACTCACTGAGATTTATCTCACGGTTGTGTAAACCGAGACATTTCAGACCCCCGGCAGTGAGGATGGAGAGACCATCGCCTCTTTTTGGGATCCCTTTGCAGATCCAGCAGTTTACCAGTATCTACCCCTCCGGAAATGGAGAGGCTTTTGTGAGGTACCGATCAGAAGTGGTTATAGACATAGGCGAGTATTATTATCAGAGGCAGGAGTACGTGGCATGGTGCCACCGGGATGCTGCTGAAAATGAGGGCCCCTCAGGACCTTCGATATCCCGGTCGATAGTATCGGGTTGATGCAGCCGATTATAGCGGGTGGTGAGGTGATTAATCCAGAGGCCACGCCCGAATAGATGAGGGAGGAGGAGGAGATGGACGAGGAGCCCGAGGTAATAGCAGAGGACCCTGAACGGATGGAGGAGGACCAGGATGGCGAACCCGAGGCTATGGAGCAGGACGTAGAAGAGGACGAAGAGGTGGCGTAGCTGGGATCAGATGAGGAGGGGTTCGAGCTTTACCTTGACCCGGAGTTGGAGCCGGACTCCGAGGATGAGCGAGCCCAGGCGATGGATTCCGAGGAGTCAGGGTCTAGCGAGGACGTCTTTGAGGAGTCGTCAGACGATCCCACTGAGTCATTCGACCCCGACTGGGAGCCATAGGATCGTTCAGTGTCCCTAGCTAGTGTTGAGGGCCGAAACTTTTTGAACCGTAGCCCTCTTCCTTAGTTTAGCCTGACCTCCCTAGCCACTTACCCCTTTTTGACCAGGTGGCTGCTAATTGTTTTATCTTTTGCTGTACTTACAAATATTGTACAAATGGTTTCAATAGTAATATCTATGTGTAATTATTTTCTGTAAATGTGTTTGATGTATGGCTATCCTTGGTTCTATTTGTAATTGTCTGGGTTTATTTATTTTATACTTCCGCTTGTGCTTGATCTCTGTATGGGTGTGGGTCGGCGACGCTTCCTGGGAGCGTTGCACTAAAGTCGACCATTGGCGGGATGTTGCGCTTCGTGGGGTACGGGGCGTGACAAGATAGGCTTGCATTCTATTCTTCCAATAGCTGTAATTGCTTTCATCAAAGTAGAGCAGCTTGTTAGAAGCAAGAGCATCACTAATGAGAAAATCACCAAAGTTAGCCACAAGAGAAGATCTTTATACTTAGAAGAAATGCACTTCTAAAGACGAGTAACGTGGCTCTAATACCAATTGTTGGGGCTAACAATACAACCTAGAGGGGGTGAATAGATTATTTTAAAGGTTTTTCAAACTTTTGCAAAAAAACAACCGGTGCTAAGTAAATATTGGGTTCAACCAGATGTGTATGAAACGATGACCTGATTATGTGCTAAAGACGATTGAGAGAATGATAAATATCAACACACAATGATATATAGTGGTTTGGCTTTATTCCTAAGTTTACGTCCACTCTCACCACTAACAGCCACAATTCGAGCTAGAATGCACAAAAAATCAGTTGAACAAGTTACACTTAGCAAACACAAATCCAATCAGATGATGGGTCATACTATCAGAATTTAGGTTCTACTATCACTTGGTACACTTGATCTTTCAGCACAATTACAAGGTAGCAATTGTTATAGACAAACAAGAGCTTTTTGCTAAGAGTACAATAAGTTGCAGATTTTTGGATTTCGTATGAACGTGAATTTTTCTCTCTTTCTTCTCCTTTTTTTTAGGCTTCAAAGATCTTTTTCTTTTATAGGCATCTTCAATATGATTGTTGAGAATATCTTGGAGAATCCGAGTAGCCGTTAGAGTTCGTTGATTCTGCTGTCCTAGGAACCAGTTGCCCATATAGCCTTTTCCTGAATATTTGCAGGCTTCTTGAAATAGCTTATGCTGCTATTCTATTGCTATAACTCTGACATATTATCAGACAGCCTGTTCTCTTATTTTTAGAATCTTATGCTGTGTATATCTAATCGCAAACAACTATAATAGTGAGACAATGGTCATACTCAATGATCCATTATCCTAACATCACCAACGATATGATCTTCAGCATTAATGAAACATCGTCATTTAGCTGATCTTTTAAGTTTGATGGTGCTGTTTACATAAAACTTTCAAGGACATCTTGTGAATTCCTTTTCAGTGGATTATACCATGAATATCACTTGGTCCTTTATCTGCACTAAACAATGCAGATATTAAAACAAGGATAGTTTGTGTATCATCAAAATTCATTCAGAGAAGTTTCTTGAACAGAGACAGATGAGCCTTCGTCTTATTCTGAGACGATGGCTAGTAGTGAGTCGTCGCAATAGCTAGAGGCTATAAGCGAAGAGATGGGATCACTCCATCGAAATTAGACATGGAAGTTGATCAAAGTACCCAAGAGCCAGAAAATTATTGGAAGCAAGTGAGTCTATAAATGGAAAGTGGGCATTCTCGATGTCGAGGCAGCATGACAAAAGGTAAGACTTGTTGCAAAAGGGTATACACAGCGGGAAGGCAATGAGTACAACGAGGTGTTCTCTCATGTGATAAGACATATTTCTATTCATGTATGATTTGCCTTAGTTGCTGCACAGGATTTCGAGCTTGAGAAGCTAGATGTGAAAATGACATTTCTTCATGGTCAGTTGGATGAGCGGATTTACATAAGGCAACCAAAGAGATTTGCTATTTCAAGTAAGGAAGATCATGTTTTCTTGTTAAAGAAGTCTTTGTATAGGCTGAAACAGTCTCTTAGGCAATAGTATAAGCGTTTTGACATTTTCATGGCTAGTCAGGACTATTCGAAAAAGTCAAATGGATAGCTGTGTTTACTTTAGGAGATTAAATGATGGATCTTAGATATATCTATTATTATATGTTGATGATATGCTAATAGCAGCTAAGAATATGTTTGATATTGATATGCTGAAGAGGCAGTTGAGTGTTGAGTTTGAGAAAGATTTAGGTGCAGCAAAAAAAATATTGGGTATGGAGATTTTGCGTATAGGACTGCGTGAGTTTTGAAAAGATTGTGGCATGTTTTAATATGCAATCGATGAAATTAGTGAGTACACCATTAGCGAGGCACCTTAAACTTTCAGATAACTTATCATCGCAAATTGAGGATGAGGAGAAGCATATGTCCTGTGTTGCTTATTGTAATGCAGTTGGTAGTATTATGTATGTCATGGTATGCACTAGGCCTAACATTTTCACAGGCTGTGAGCATAATTAGTCGTTATATGAAGCGTCCTAATAAAACTCATTAGGAAACTGTGAAGTAGATCTTCATATATTTGAAAGGGACAACATACATTGGTATAGTGTACCGAAGGGACAACAATGGCAGTGATATCACTAGTTATGTGGATTCGAATCATATCGATGACTTGAATGGATGCAGGTCTTTAGCAGGGTACGTGTTTACGCATACAGGTGGTGCGGTTAGTTGGAAAGCGTACTTATAGGACCACGTTGTGCTGTCTTCGATTGAGGCAGAGTATATGACATTGACCTTTATGGCGAAAGAAGCGATATGATTACGAGATTTGCTCTCAGACTTTGCGTTGGAAAAGAAAAGTGTTGATATATATTATGACAACCAAGGTGTGATATATCTAGCATATAATCCGGTTTATCATGAGCTAACGAAACATATCGACATATGGTACCAATTCATCCAAGATGTCTTAGTGAAGGCTAAGGTGGTTGTGAAGAAGATTACAATAGCTGAGAACCTCGCAAACATGATAACTAAGTCCATTCCTTTAGTATTTTTGGAGAGTAAGTGCCCGTCAGGGAATTAGGAGAGTGGCATGGATGATAAGCACTATAATTTAGCTTTAAACATCAAGCCAAGGTGAATAATTATTGAATTATGTCTTGAGTTTAAACTGTTACGGAATTCGACCCGATTGGATTAATATCAAAGAAAGAAGCCTCGCCGCTACAAAACAAAAGAATGGGCTCACATTTGCTTATGTGCCGGGTCCTGGTCAAAGAAAAAGGGTAAATTGTTGACTTACTATAAAAGAGAAAGGATTAGGTGTGGGCTCCTTTCCAATGCGTGGGGCCAAGAAAGGAGAAAAGAAAAACAAAATATAATACATATCTAGGTCTTCTTTTTGGCCCTAAGCCCTAGGTCCTTCTCTGTACAAGTGGGGTCTCTCTCTCCCTTTTCTTCACGGCCGAACAGTGGCTTGCACTGTAGCTCTCTATTTTCTTCATGGCCAAACGGTGAAGTTTTGTGGGGGGCTCCTTCGGCCACTCATAGTAGCCGCCACAAAATGGAGATGGGATGGCCGCCACAAAATGAAGATGGGAGCTACATGAACGTGAACACGGGTGCTTAATTTGTTCTGAGTTTTTTTTATTTAAATGAATTATTTATTTATAAACACTTGAGATTTGAGTTTAATTTAGATGCAGAAAACATTCGAGCTTTATAAGCGATTGTAAATTTTGATTTTCCGATTATTAGTGAATTATTGCTGCTGGCTCTCTCCGTGAATATAGGTACCGATACGTCGGACTAAACCACATAAATCTTAAAGGTGTCCTTATTGTTCCTCATTATTTCTTTGGTGATTTTTGCATTGACTTAATTTGTAAGATCCGGATTAGCTTACGTGTTAGTTAATATTACAACAGTTACTCTACCTTCACTTTTTTTTTTTTCTGATGACAAGGAACTGCTCCCTAAGCGAGTAAACCCCAACTCGTGATATACACCAGTGACAAGCCAAAGAGATAAAAAAGCTTGTACTTCCAACTAGTAGATGGTGTCATCGACCCAGGAAATCTGTGATAAAAGGTACGTTATATGCGGCAATGATATTCACGAATGTCAGCCAAACCTCATTCTACTGCAACAAGCAGATAGTGAATTAAACTGCTTACCATGAGGGTTAGACTTAAAGCCCCAATTTGTCAAGTGTTTTGCAAGTGTTTCTCCCGACTATATTTGCCAGTTACGTACAGCCTTGGCTTCAGATTCAGGCCATACAATTGCTGTCTTGGTTGTAAGATTGACAGATACTTGTGGCTGTCCAATGTTAGAGCAGAAAAAAGAAAAAACACGCTGGGTTCAAATCTCACAACAAAAAATGAAGAAAGCGAGTTCTCCTGCAATTCTTTCCACCCACGCAAGAGATCATTTAACACCATATTTGTCTGTACATTTATGACAGGACAAAATGCGTAAGCCAGTAGATACTGTTCACCCTAATGAGCCAGATGGCTTACACGGGACAATCATACAGGTGAAGTTTATCATGTGGTGATTACAGAAACTCACATTCTCTTAGCCCCAACTTTATCTATAGATATATGAACAGATATCACTATGTGGATCCTTTTCATGAACTTTTTCTAAATTTAAATATTATTTAGCTTTTAGAGGAAAGTTCTTTGGTAATTTTTTCGTTTTGTTTTAAGAGCCAAAATGAATAGGCCGAGTTTGCAAGAGAGCAAGACAAAAGTTCATATTACCAGATGTCTGGAGGTACTTACATTAGAAGCCGTGCTTTTATGATTTTTCATTTTATTACATTTTCTTGGTGCAACTCTCAAACAGGTTAAAATTTCTATTTTTTAGGCTAAAGCAAAACAAAGTACATTTATTTTTCACACAACTGAAGGAAAGTGATCTTATGTTTAAGACAACATAAACTATTCTGATCTTTCTCTTATCTTACCAAAAAAAAAAAAAACTATTCTGATCTTCCTTGGATTGCTAAGTCACTAGTCTGTCCATCACTTATGGTTTTGCAATCGCCACATTCAAATTGTCTGTAAATGGCCAAATTCCACATCGTATTCCAGATCAAACAATGGCCATGAAGACCACATGACTCCATATGAAGTTAAGATTTTACATCAACTAGGCAATGACAATGAACTCAGGAAGTTTCTTCCTGATTCCTTGGAGTTTAGTCACTGCATCGCCGATGTCCATTCGTGCCCTTGGAGACTCAGAAGAGCAAGTGACTCCTATTTCGATGATCGAAACCAAACACTCTAGAGTACTAAACCAGCCTTTGTTCTTGCCATCTGGAGTGACGGTTCGTCTCTTTTCCGATTCTTGGTATTCCTGAAGCAGAATGGGATCGATTACATTTTCCAATTGGTCTGTTAGAGCTGTACTTGCAAAGCGATGAAGGTTCAGCCCATTTTCAAACATGTCATCGGTCGGCCTCTTGCCTGTGAACATCTCCAAAACGAGGACTCCGAAGCTATACACATCTCCTTCTATGGATACCGCACATCCTGAGCCGTACTCTACAACAGTCAACAAAGCGTAGTGATGCACAGTGAATAATTGATATTGAAATATGGTCCGGTGATATTTCATGCCTATTCCTTTTTGTCTAGGATTGGCCTACAATTGTGTGTTCTACATAAGGAAATAAACTTAAAGGCCTAACTTCAGCATCATTACCTGGAGCTACGTAGCCAAAAGATCCTTTTACTCCAACAGAGCTAGATTGAGAGGCGTGTAACTTATGTGTTGCTTCTGGGAGGAACCTGGCAAGCCCAAAATCGCCCACATGTCCTGTCATTTCATCGTCAAGAAGGACATTGCTCGGCTTCAGATCGCAATGAACTACTGGTGTTTCACAGTGATGATGGAGATAATCTAGTGCACAAGCAACATCAATAGCAATATTCACTCTCTCAAGTAAACTCAACTTGCTTCTTGCTGTATATTGTGATGCAGTTGGGTGCAACCATTCATCCAAGCTCCCATTTGACATGTATTCATAGACCAATGCCTTGAAATCATTTCCATTAAAATCAAACCCAGAACATGCCGTGAGTACCTTTACGAGATTACGGTGTCGGATTCTTCTCAAGGCCCCACACTCGGCTATGAAGCTCTTGGAAGCTCCATGACGTGTAAGGTCGAGAATCTTGATGGCTACGATCGACTGAGTTTGATCAAGAAGCCCTCTATACACGGATCCAAAACTGCCCACGCCAAGCAGATTGGTGGACGAGAATCCACCCGTGGCTTTCAGTAGACTGTGAAAAGAAACATGCAAAAGCCCTTCTTCGGAAGAGCTTGAAGCTGATGCTTTCTTACTGTGTCTATACCGGATGAAGTATAACAAAAAGAGCACGCAGGCCACCACTACAACAGCAGAGACTGTGGATATCAGAATTTTTGCCGTTCTGCTTATTCTTGTCCGTTTTGACTCTTTGTAGTCGCATTTCGGTAGTTGAAAATCTGGGAGACCCCCACAAAGCTTCTTGTTTCCAAGAACCGAAGTTGAAATGGCACTTCTAAAAACTCCACCTGTAGGCAATGCACCCTCGAAATCATTGTAAGATAGGCTCAAATTAGTCAGATTGAGTGACTCTAGATATTTCGGGATTTGGCCGACCAATTGGTTGTTAGAAACATTCAAAACCCGAAGGCCTCTCATGGATCTCATAGTCAATGGTAGTGGCCCTTCAAAGAAATTGTCCTGCATATATAGGACTTCCATGCTTATACAACTGCCGATACTGCTTGGAATCTGTTGAGATAATCTGTTCCCGTAAAGAACTAATATGCCGAGATTTTTCAATTTTCCAACTTCTTCTGGAAGGGAACCAGTAAGATTATTTTGAGACAAATCAAGATAAATCGACAAAGATGAGAGGCCCATAATTTCCGGGGGAATGTTACCACTGAGGTTGTTGGTCGAAAGGTCCAAGAGAAGTAGATTCTGGCAGTTGCCTAGAGACGATGGTATCGAACCCTGGAGATTATTGCTAAACAAGCTCAATCTGATTACCATTTTTAAATTCCCAATAGATTTTGGTATATGCCCCGAGAATTTATTTTGGCCGAATTTCAAAACCTTCAATTTGTTCAGATTTCCAATCTCGGAAGGAATGTTTCCCGAGATGTTGTTGATCTCTATTGAGAGGATCTCCAAATTGATTAGATTTTTTATTCCAGAAGGTAAGGTTCCATAAATATAATTGTAACTTAATTCAAACTGCGAAAGAGTGGTAGAGAGGTTACCGATACAGTTGGGTATTAGTCCTCCAAAAGCATTTTTCCCCATACCCAATACTTCCAAGTTTGTGGAATTGGTTAAAGAACAGAGGAAGTCAAGATCATCAGATTGCCCACTTCCCAAGTTGTTATCGCCGATGTTAAACCAATAGAGTCTTGTCTTCTTCGAGCAAGAAGGAACTTTCCCGATAAAATTGTTCCTCACGACTTCGAATTGACCGAGATTAGAGGCGTTGCATATTGACTCAGGAATGGGTCCTGTGAGGTGGTTGCCATACAAACCAATTTCCTTGAGATTCGGAAGAGTGAAGCCTAAATCGCTGGGTAAGCCCCCCTCTAATTGGTTTTCAGCCCCGTCAAGGGATGTCATAGTGGATATATTGAAGATTGAAATAGGAATCGTACCAATAAATTGATTCACACCGAGATAGAGGATGTCTAGCGTTCTCAGCTGGCCGAGGATCTCTGGGATCGTACCCCCAAGGTTATTAAAAGATGTTGAGAAGCGTTGAAGAGAGGATAAGTTTCCAAGCGACGGCGGAATGTTTCCCGTCAAGCTGTTGTGTTCAACTATGAGTTGTTGGAGATTGGACAAGGAGCCAAGTTCTGCGGGCAAATTTCCTTTGAGCTTGTTCTGGCCTAAGTTAAGAACGAGCAAATTAGAGCAACGGGAGAGATTCAATGGGATTTGTCCACTGAACAAGTTGTTATAAAGGATTAACTTCCGCAATCGAAACAAGCGGCCAAATTGCGGGGGAATTTCGGAATGGAAACTGTTGCTACGTAGATTGACTTCCCTCAAAAAGCTCAAGTTACCAATACAGGAAGGCACGATCCCGGACAGGTTCTTGGAGTGGAGATCCAGTACCATGACTCTTCGGTGTCTACGACCGCATGTGACACCGTACCACTTGCAGAAATGGCTAGAATCATTCCATAAGCTCAAAACCCCATCAGGATCGACTATTCGGGCCTTGAATTCCAGCAAAGCAAGCTGATCCGTCTCGTCCCCGCCAGCATCTACTAAAACTAGGACACTCCCTAACAGGAGAATGATGATAATTAAGCAAGAGAATGACCTGGATGAAACCTGATCTCTGTGGGGAAGGTCCATGAGGATTAGTAATGGAGCGTTCCCAGCTCGAGTCTCTGTAGGTGTTCGTGCGAATTGTTTCGAAACAGTTTGTCACACCCCGAAACCTACCAAGATGAGGGATGACACGGCCGTCCTTCCACCCGAAGGACACAGCCTCAAACCCCCCAAAAATCCCCACGATATCACTCTTGCTCTATCGACTACCAACCAAAGAACCTGAAAAGATTGGGGAAAGAGGGGTGAGCAACCACAACTCAGTAAGCAATGCGTATCTCTTCTAAACAGATCGAGCAATCACTATGCATGAATACATAAAGCCATACCAGAATTCCAGAAGTCAAACTCAAGATATAAAATATATATCAAGTCACATAAGAGTTATTTCATTTCAACAAGACTTTATACAATTTAGAAAATACTCATTTAAATCATCATAAACATCAATGGTCAAGTCCATTGATCAATCTCTATTAAAAATCACGTCAATGGTCCATTCCATTGACTAATCTCAAATCACACATTAATGGTCTATTCCATTGATGAATCTCATATCATATCATATATTGATAGTCTATTCCATCGAC
Source organism: Syzygium jambos (assembly GCA_031216235.1). Classification (NCBI taxonomy): domain Eukaryota; kingdom Viridiplantae; phylum Streptophyta; class Magnoliopsida; order Myrtales; family Myrtaceae; genus Syzygium; species Syzygium jambos. The sequence goes on along the minus strand of CM062226.1, from coordinate 5,062,073 downwards.
TATTCTATTGCTCAATATTAAACCATAGTCATGATATAAAGCCTTGTGACAAGGCTACCAAGATTCCCCCCTTGGCAAGATTTTCATCTACAAAGCCGGTAGCTCGACCCAGAAGGATATCCTAAATTCGGTATGCATACCCCCAAGCCCCTCAATGGGCTCACAGCGATATTGAGCACAAAATGTACATCCTCCAATAATCTACAACACCAAATCCATAATAAATCTCATAATCCTAAATCAATATCACCAATTGATTTCTGAAAACAAAACACAATCTTTCTCAACTTCGTTCCTCAAACCAAACGCATTTTACAAGACATTTCTCACATCATTTCAAAATTCTTTATAAATTGATATGTATAACCTCTAACAAAAGAATTCCTTTCATAAAAAATTTCTTCAATTCATTTCACGATAATTGATATATAAGCCATTTCCAGAAATGTTTTACCATACCATTTTCAAATAATCAATAGGGTAGTAAATGCCCGATCCGACCTTTTATGCACTAACAATACTATTTAACTCATAACATATTTGATTCATATTGCTTTCGAAATATGAGTTTACAAACTCAAAGAAGAGATATCATCACTCACCTGGAATCCCCAAAAATCAAACAACGACGCTAACTCGAACTGATGATCTCGTAATCCTAAAATTAAACGAGAATCGACGTCAAAATTAAGTAAAATACTACGATAACTACGAAATGGCTAAACGACACTTAAACGCTAACAAGACAACTCAAAGGCGCCTACAAATCGTTTGTCCGAAGCGATTATCCAAAACCTTTCGCAACGCGGAGTTTGAGCGCGAAACTTGATCGCACCATAAATTTCTCCACCGAATCTTTTTTCAAGTGAGCTTATAGTCAATAGAAAGCTCATTCAGCGCATTACAAGAACCCCAACTTGGCCGTCCCAAAATAGAGCCAAAAACCGATGAAAATCGGCCTAGCTGCTGGTCATGCACTGTTCAACTTGCGCGGTCAACTTCAAAAATTCATATACGGCAAACCGTAAGTCCAAATCGAGTTTCGAAAAATCCCACGGCCCCGCAACATCCTAAACTATCAATTATACATATATTCATAGCTCAAAGACTCAAAAATCGGATTTCGCCACTCAAATATCACATAACTCCGATATATGAGCCATAACTTGGAAAATACTTGGATTGAATGAACGAGAGACGCAAGCACTTACTGGGCGTTGCGTTACGAAGTCAAATCGGCTTGGTGAGACCCCGTGGCACCAAACCCTCTCTCTCTTCTTTCTTTTTCTTCTTCTTTTTCCTTTTTCCCTTTCTTCTTCTGTTTCTTGCCGAAGGAGCTCTCGGTCTCCCTTTTAACCGAGCTCCCTATTCCTTTGTTGACTGAGTCAATACCTTTTTTTTTTTGTTGACTGGGTCAAAACCCATATATTACTCAGTTCACGAAATATATCGATGAGCAACATGATCTTCCATAATAAGACATGTTGATGTCATCAATGCAAGAATAGTCACGACAGATCTTTCACGGTCCTCTTAAGTAGCGAAAAATACAAGGCTGTGAGTGCAACTGGCAAGGAAATTATTGACGATTACGTCAGTCAATGAAAGCTGAAATATAATGTGGCCTAGTTCCTCATTTGTGTCCTTATCCTACAATGCTACAATCTACCTTCAAATCTCTGAATTGTCCTTGCCGTTTAGTAGGGGCAACGACTGTAGTCTCTTCCGTGCATATAAAATCCTAACTCTCAGGTACTCAAAAAACGATTAGCACGAGTTCGAGAAAAGATTTTTCCCATTATCTTTAGACTAAACTAACCAATGTCCAGGTTCAATGAATCTGTTATATCACTATTTCCTGCAGAGTTAAAATGAAAAGCATAGAGAAAGGGAAAAGTTGCAATGGAAGTGAAGCATTTGAGATAATCTTTTCTACAAATTGCAACGTTATGATAAAATAGTTCATTTCTCCACACAATGTCCCATCTTATGCGGTTGGAACATCGTTTGTTTTTTTAAAGTTCTTAATAGTGCTTACACTGAAAAAGACAGCAAAATCACTATTATAGTGAACAAGTATTTATTTCAAAATATTACTTTTTAGACCCATTTTGGACCCGTGTTTGACTCATTATATTAATACGCAAATTAAATTTTACATCTTAAATAGTTACAGATGATTTACTAATTAACAATCCCAAAGTCCACACTATCGTATAATGATTATTAACATCTTACTATAGTCACGTTTTCGTTTCAAAAGAAAACTAGGTATGTATTTAACCCCGCAGGGACAATGCTAGTTAGAAAAGTCAGCAAGTGGCAGTTGGCAGATGCCTTCGACTGAAGAAGTGCAAGAGTTCAAGTCAAGTCAACGATCGTGCTATTCTTCTTCGGACAGTTGTAAGCAAGACAGCTCACATCGGAAAAGTCGGAGAAACGTCGACCTCACGGGCGTCCCACGGCAAGACCTCCAGCTTTCATAATTCCACTGAAGGTAGCAACTGTGTGACCACTTTCCAAAAATCGACCGTCGATTGGTCCTACGGGGTGGTTTGACAACCACTTATCATGGCTAAGTCCACACATGTCCAACCAAACCACCACCACCCATTTCAACCAAATCACGTTATGTTAGCGACCACTCGCTCGTCAGGATAAGCTTATCTGTAAATACTGCCCAAGGGTATAGTTTCTGATCTTTAGCTCGTTTTCTCCATTTTAAACTCATTACCTACACCATTTTTTTTCCTTCACTAGCTTAAGCATTGAAGGGCCAACCCGATAAAATAATCTAGATGCTTTAACTCGTGTTCGTTCGCACAGGCTCATTTCTAGGCTTAAGTTTCGCAGATTCCTCAAGACTAAATTACACACTAAAGAGAAAGTACCACGCTTCTCTACCATAAGGCTATTAATATCCGCATAAATATGACCTATGTGTTGAGATAAATGTCTAACTGATTTTGGATTAGATTCTTGTGGCTCATCAGAGAGAGTTGTACAAATCACTCCTAGATCGTAGAATTAGTAAGAAGAGAAATACTAATTATATAACATGCTAAAATTTAGTTAGAGTGCTCATAGCTATCTCACATGTTACCATAGCCGTCTTGGACTGTGTTGCGGCTCATTTAATACATTGATTCTAATTGACGATAAACAACCTTGTAGCAAAAAAATTCTCAATATCCATGATGTTCTATTACTTAAGTAATTAAAATATTCATTTAATTTACATTAATCTCCACATGTAATCCAAGGGGTTACTTTTTTTTTATCGAAAGAAAATTGTATTCATTACTCAAAAGGATACATGAGAATTACAGCGACTTCGATGGCCCAACAATTCATGCCAAATTTCCTTCTAGCAAGTTGAAGCGCAAGTCAAGAAAAAGCAAATTAAAGTAATGGGAGAGATTCAAAGGAATCTGTCTGCTAAACGAGGAACTTTTGCAACTGAAACAAGCAGCTAAATTGCGAGGGAATTTCAGAGCAGAAACTGTTGTTCTGCAGATAGACTTCCCTCAGAGAGCTCAGGTTACCAATATGGGACGACACGATCTCGGTCAGGTTTTTGGAGTGGAGGTCCAACACAGTGATTCTTCGGTGCCTACGACCGCATGTGACACCGTGCCACTTGCAGAAGTGGTTTGAATCATTCCACGAGCTTAAAACCCCACAAGGATCGGTTATTCGGGCCTTGAATTCCGGTAAAGCGAGCCGATCAATCTCATCCCCGAAACAAGTTGTTATTAAGGAACAACTTCTGCAATCGAAACAAGCGGACGAATTGCAGGGGTTTTTGGAGTGGAGATTGTTGTTTTTCAGATAGACTACCCATAGAAAGCTCAAGTTACCGATATGGGGCAGCACAATCCCGAACAAGGTCTCGGAGCTAAGGTCCAATACAATGATTCTGCAGTGCCTACGACCACATGTGACACTATACCATTCGCAAATGTGGCTAGTATCCTTCCATGAGCTCAAATGCCCGCTAGAATCGGCTATTTGGGCCTTCAATTCTAGCAAAGCAAGCTGATTGGTCTTGTCCTCGCCCATTTCCGCTAAAGCTAGGACACTCCCAAACAGAAGAATGATGGCAGTCAAGCGTCCGGATAAAACCCGATCTCTATAAGGAAGGTCCATGAGTATTAGTAACAAAGCGTTCTCAGCTTGAGTCTCTTTTGGTCTTCGCGCGAGATTGTTTCGAAACAACTTGTGAAATATATCAACTGTCAACATGATCTTCGATACTAAGACGTGGATGTTGTCATTGCAAGAATAGTCATGACAGATCTTTCATGGGCCTCTCAAGTTGAGAAAAATTCAAGGCTGTGAGTTGCAACTTGCCAGGAAACTATTGATGATCAAGTCAGTCAACGAAAGCCAAAACATCACGTGGCCTTCTTTTGTTCATTATCATTTGTGTCCTTATCCTACAAGGCTACAATCTACCTTCGAATCTCTGAATTGCCCGTGCCGTCTAGTTAGGGCGATGACTTTAGTCTTTTATGCGCATTTAAAATCTTTGACTTTCCAGTACATAGAACACAATTAGCGTGAGTTCCAAGAAATACCTTCTTCCCAGTCACATTGAGACTTAAAACTAGCCAAAGTCCAAGCTCAATGAAATTGTAATATCACCAATCCCCGTAGAGAGTGTAAAATGAAAAACATAGAGAAAGGTTAAAGTTGCAAGAGAAGTCAAGAATTCGAGATGATCTTTTCTCTAAATTACACTGTTACGATAATACAGTCCATTTCTCCACACAATATTTAAGAAATTGTAGAGTATTGCAAAATAAAATTCATACATTTGTAATGTCTCATCTTATGCGGTCAGAATATCATTTGTTATTTTAAAGTTTGAAATAGTGCTTATACCGAAAGAGAGAGCCAAATCTCTACTATGGTATAGAAGAATCCCTTTAAAAAATATTACTTTTTAGATCCACGTTGGACCTATTTAATTTTTTACTACAAAAAACTCCAAACTAGTACATTTGTGATAAATTTACCCTCCGTCAGTTTCTGTTAAATTTTACTGTCAAATTACTGAGTTTGATGATATGTGACAGTTGACGAGTGTACCAATTTAGGGTTTTACCCCTCTGTTTGTCACAGGTTTACCAATTTATGATTTCTTGTGGTATTAATCCAATTTAACAGATGGTAAATTTGTCACAAGTGTACCAGTTTGGGTTTTTGGCAGTCAAAAAGTTAGTTTGGGATAAATTTATCACACGTCTACTAGTTTGGAATTTTTGTGGTCAAAAAATTAATTTGGGATAAATTTATCGCAGGTGTACTAGTTTGGATTTTTTGTGGTATTGACCTAGTCAAAAAAATGTGCTTTGTAGACCGCTGTTGGACTGGCATTTATCCTATTATATCAACATGCAAATTACATTTTACATCTTAAATAGTTATAGATGAATTTCTAGTTAATTAAAACAAAGTCCACACTACTATATTATGAATTTATGATTATTAACAGTTTAATATAGTCACCTTTTTATTCGAAAAGATTACTGTAGTTACAAATAAACTAGGTATTTATTTAACCTGGCGGGTATATAGCTATTAGAAAAGTCATCAAGTTGCAGTCGGCAGATGTTATTTTATTGAAGAAGTGCGGGAGTTCAAGCCAAGTCAAGTCAACGGTCCTTCTTCTTGTTGTAAGAAACAATCTCACAAAGGAATTGGCACAAATTCTTACAACAAGAATTTAATCGCTTAAACACACTCGGATATCTTCAAGATGTAATTCACTAGCAGAAGCTCCTTTTTTACGATCTTCAAAAATAACATCCCCTTCTTATTTATAGGTAAGCATTTGATCCAAATTAGGAAATCTCATTTTAGGAAACCTTCTCTAATTAGGAAACATTTTCCAACTAAGAAATCATTCAACTAGGAAACCTATTCACCTACTTGAATTAGGAAACTTTCCTTTTCGGACTCAAACTTGAAACATAATTTAACAATTACTTTGTGTCCTTTATACTAATTATGCATCCTTTAAGCAAAGTCTTTGTCAACAAATTTAAATTTTATATCAGATTAGATTCCTATGACTCGTTATATAGAGTTGTACAAATCACTTGTAGACCGTAGGATTTGTAAGAAGAGAAATATTAATTAAGTGCAATATGCTAAAATTTTGTTGGTGTGTTCGTAGTAATTAAATAGTATGCCAAAAAAATTAATGATAGAAAGAATAAGCACTACAAAAAAACATGTAATTTGCGACGAAAGTTGCGACGGATTATATTTTCCGTTGCAAATTAGCGACGGTTTATTTCCGCCGCAAATTCACGACGGATGAAAAATCCATCGGAAATTTGCTACGGAATTTTTATCCGTCGCAAATTTGCGACGGAAATAATAAAATCGTCGCTAATTCCGTCGCAAATCTGCGACGGAAAAGAGTTTGTCACAAATTTCCAACGGAAAAAAAAACCGTCGCAAAATCCGTCGCAAATTTGCGACGGAAAAAAGTTCGTCGCAAATTTGCAACGGAAAATAAATCCGTCGCAAATTTGCGACGAAAACGAACGTCCGTCGCAAATTTTTAGTTTATCAACCCGTGATATTCCAACCCTATCTCTCTCTCTCACTCTCTCTCGCTCTCTTTCCCTTTTCTCCCTCTTTCATATGTCTAAAATCAGCAAAATCCGCGCACGCACATATTAATCTCGGTGACGCTTTTGCACCGGTAAGTATCATAGCTAGTTTCGTGACTATTCAACGTTGGATTGTAATTTCTTTTTTTTTTTTATATATGTTTATGTTTGTTTTTTTTTTCATATCGACATCACCGGTTTAACGACCGGCAACACCTCGCTGGCCTTTGGATGAGGCCGAACGGCCACGCCGTTTTGCGACGGAAATAGTTTCCGTCGCAAATTTGCGACGAATAAATGAAAATTCCGTCGCAAATTTGGGACGGAAATTGCTTTGCAACGGAAACGCAATTTCCGTCCCAAATTTGCTAGGGATGAATTCCGTTTCCATCGCACATTAAAAATTATTAAAAAATGATTCTTAAGTGATTATTCTTTTTGGGTATGTGCCTAATTGAAGGTCTCGCAATCCAAGTGGACGTTGCAATTCTCATCAAATTGACCACTTTCTCCTACCAATATTTCAGTCAAATATTTGGGTAAGTCTTCTTTACATGGTAATTTTTTCTATATTTGCAATTTCATATTAATTGTTGCATGAATAACAAAAATTATAATTTCCAAAATTTTATGGTTTTAATTAAGAACAATAAATATGATATTTTAAATATTTTACCAGAATTTTTTATTTTAATACAGACACAATGCAAAGAGAAAGGGCTTGGATGTATAATAAGAACTTACCTGAACGTCAAGGATTGACAGATGAGTTTCGTATTGGGTTGGAACTATTTTTAGACTTTGCTAGTAGTAAATATGAGTTCATGGATGAAAATAAGTAAAGATGTCCGCGTAAAAAGTGCGGTAATGATAAATTTCTTGTGTGTGATCAAGTTAGAGAACACCTTACTAGATTTGGGTTTATTCCGAACTATTATAATTGGACTTCCCATGGTGAACCATTTATATCTGATGAAGGATATGGAAGAAGTGACAAATTTCAGTTAGGGAAGAATGTGGCTATTATGAGCAATTGAACCCATACGAGAGGATGGTGATTAATGCAGCTAGTTATAATTTTGTCACAGAATCAAATCATGTAAGTACTAGTTTTACTCCTACACGTGAACAAGTGGGTACTAGTCATGCTTCACAATTGGAAGATATAAGAGTAACGGGTTTTGATGAGAATGTCTATAATGAAACTTTTCAATCTAATCAGTTCTGGAATGTGTTGAAAGCAGCAGATAAACCTTTATGGGCAGGTTATAAGGACCACACTAAGTTATCGGTGACAGCCCGACTATTAAATATCAAGGCAGATCATAATGTGTCTGCGGATTGCTTCAACTCTTTTGTTGAAGTAATGCGGGAATCATTGCCTCGTGATAACATCATGCCAAGTGATTTTTATGATATGAAAAAGCTAGTGGATAACTTAGGTATTCCGGTTGTAAGGATTGATGTATGTAGTAGGGGTTGTATTATATATTGGAGAGATGATGAAAATGCAGAATCTTGCAAATTCTGTAGCCAACCTAGGTACAAGATTAACAGGAGGCCGGGTCATAATCAGAAGCGTAGACCATGCAAGCAAATGTTTTATCTGCCCTTAATCCCCAGATTGCAAAGGCTTTATGCATCTAAAGCCACTGCTGAACACATGACTTGGCATGCAAATCATGAAACAGAAGAGGGTCTAATGTGTCATCCTTCAGATGCGGAGGCATGGCAATATTTTGATAGAACATACCATGAGTTTGCGATGGAGCCTCAGAACATCATGTTAGGTCTCTGTGCCGATGGATTTGCTCCATTTAGGAAAACAGGAAAAAGTTATTCATGTTGGCCAGTTATCTTAACGCCATACAATCTTCCACCTGGTATGTGCATGAAGACACCTTATATGTTTTTGACATTGATCGTGACAGAGCCGCAAAATCCGAAAAAGTTGATAGATGTTTATATGCAACCATTGATTGAGGAGTTACAACGGCTATGGGTTGAAGGTGTCCCTACGTATGACGTTTCTACCGATCAAACATTTGTAATGAAGGCTGCCCTTCTTTGGACGATAAATGACTTTCCAGCTTACGGAATGTTATCTAGATGGAGTACAACTGGGATCTTAGGATGTCCGATATGTTTGGAGAGGTCAAAGTTATTTAGATTAAAACATGGAAAGAAACCCAGCTATTTTGACTGTCACAGATAATTTTTACCGCCAAGTCATCTTTTCAGAAGGAATAAGAAAGAGTTCATCAAGAATAGGATTAAAAGAACGCGTCCACCATTGAGGTTGACCGGCGATCAAATTTGGGAGCGTGTGCAGGACTTTCCAACTGTTGTTTAGAACCCGCACGGCACGACTTTTGTGTACGAAAGTACACATAAGTGGACGAAACGCAGTATATTTTGGGATCTATCATATTGGAAGGCCCATCTTATTCATCATAATCTTGATGTCATGCACATAGAAAAGAATGTTTTCGACAATGTCATAAATACTGTGATGGATGTCGTCGGAAAAACAAAAGACAACTTGAACGCAAGAAAAGATATGAGAGATATTTGCGATTGGCCAATACTAGCTGTAGATGCAAGCAGCAGGGGACCAAAATCGAAAGCAGTTTATACATTGGATAAGGAGCAGAGGCGAGTTGTTTGTCAATGGTTGAAATCTGTGCGGTTTCCTGATGGATATGCTTCGAACCTCGGGAGATGTGTTGATTTGAATGAATGCAAGTTCACAGGTTTGAAGAGTCATGATTGTCACATCATGATGGAAAGACTAATTCTAATAGCTTTGAAGGAAGTTCTACCGAACTTTGTATGGGGCGCCATTACAGAGTTAAGCAATTTCCTCCATGATATTTGCTCGACAGTGTTAAAAGCATCGCACATGGAAAAACTAGAGAGAGATATTCCAATTATTCTTTGCAACTTAGAAAGGATATTTCTTCCAGCGTTTTTTGATTCGATGGAGCATCTCTTAGTTCACTTGCCTTATGAGGCCAAAGTTGCAGGTCTCGTCCAATTTCGATGGATGTATCCATTTGAGAGGTAATATTTTTTTTAAAATACAGTTCAAATTAGTTTATCATATAATATGTTCCAATAAGCTTCTTTCTATTTCAACTAGATTCTTATATCATTTGAAGAAAAAAGTGGAGAATAAGGCACGTGTTGAAGCTTCAATTTGTAGTGCATATATTGTGGAAGAAGTGACAATATTGCATCATACTATTTTGAGCTGCACGTTCAGTGCAAGAGGCGGAGAGCAGGCAGAAATGATGAGGGCCTCATTGATCCCAATTGCACAGCATTCTCTATTTTCAATTATCTGGGTCGACTAAGCGGTGCATATCAGTTTCGTTACTTATCAGGCGAAGAATTTCATGCAGCCCATATTTATATTTTACTGAACTGCCCAGAAGTCGAGCCATACTTCAAGTAAGTGTAAATTTGCAAATATATGTTTTGTGTGTCAAATATTTGCTAATATTTAAATGGTTTTTAATATTAGAATTTTCCAAACTTCAATGTTTGGACTACAACCAAATGAGTTTGACCGTTTGTGCGATGAACAATTTGCAGCATGGTTCAAGACATATGTAAGTTACCTATGGACCAAAATCAAGTTATTAAAATTATATACATCATTTAGTAAAATAAATATTATTGACTTTGCATGTGTAACCTTAGGTTCACAGTAATTATGATGAAATTGGAGGGCAAGGATTGCTATATCATCTATCATGGGGTCCACAGTTAAGAGTTCGAAGTTGACCAGCATATTTCATAAATGGATATAATTTTCAAACTCAAGAATATGGAATGGGAAAATCCATAATGAATAGTGGTGTGTCTGTTCGGTCATCCAATGGTGGCAGTTCAGAAGATAATTTTTATGGCTTGTTGGATGAAATCATAGAAATAGAGTACCCTGGACCATTAATGATGCGAGTTGTGTTATTTAAGTGCACGTGATTCGACCTCGTCAAAGGAATGAAGGTGCATACGAAATTCAATTTGATTGAAATAAATCACAAGAAAAGGTATATGAAGTATGAACCATTTGTCTTGGCACAACAAGTAATTCAAGTATGTTATGCATCATATCCTAGTTTGAAACGTGACAAAGCTGATTGGTGGGCTGTATGTAAAATCAAAGCACGGAGGAAAATTGAGGAACACTAGAAGGATAGAGCCTACCAACAAGAGGAAGTGTGTAATACGGTTGAAATTGAGGAATATAACATACCAACTTTACGAGATCCGTGTGAAGCAATGATAGATGTGGATCCAACTGAAATTTGCGAATTAAATGTACAAGAATGTTCAGAATCTGATTTTCAGACAGATGACGAAGACGAGGACGAAGACGAAGACGAAGACGAAGATGAAGACGAAGATTAAAATTTTTGTCACAAAACACTACAGATGTGTAATTATTAATGCGACAAGTGCTATTTTGGTTGTTATCATTATTGTTCTTGTTATTATTGTTATTGTGCTTTTTTATTATTGTTATTGTCGATTATTCTTTTTATTTTAATTGATCGTCCGAAATTTTGTCCCTAAATGCCGACAAGTCAAATATTATTAAGGTGCCCTAACATTTCCGATATTCTAATTTCCATTGCAAAATTTGAGATGCCAAAATTTTGGACCGAAAAAAAGACGTAGCAAATTTAGAACCCAAATAAATGTGATGCTAAATTTTTGACCGAAAAAAAGACGTCATAAATTTGCAACGATCATTTAGTATGTGCAAATTTGCGACGGACTCAAACCTGTCCGTCGCAAATTTTGCTAGGGAATTTTTACCGTTCGAAATTTGCGACGGACTCAATCTGTCCGTCACAAATTTTGCTAGGGAATTTTTACCGTTCAAAATTTGCGACGGATAATTTAATCCGTCGCAAATTTGCGACGGACTCAACCTATCCGTCGCAAATTTGCGACAGACTATACTGGTCCGTCGCAAATTTTGCTAGGGAAATGGTTCGTTCGAAATTTGCGACGGACTATCCGTCGCAAATTTTGCGATGGACTCAAACCTGTCCGTTGCAAATTTGCGAGGGAATTTTCCCTCGCAAAATTTGCGATGAACTAAAATGGTCCGTCGCAAGTTTGCAACGAACTAAAATGGTCCGTCGCAAATTTTGCGTGGAAATTTTTACCGTTCGAAATTTGCGACGGATTTTTATTTCCTTCGGAAATTTTTTGTCTGTCGAAAATTTGCGACGGACCAAGAATGTCCGTCGCAAATTTTTTGCCAGTGGAAAATTTGCGACGAACCTAGAAGTCCGTCGCAAATTTGCGACGGAACTCCAATGTCCGTTACAAATTTGCGACGAACACTTTAAGTTCCGTCGCAAATTTGCGACGGAACTCCACTGTCCATCGCAAATTTGAGACGGACACGTTAAGTTCCGTCGCAAATTTGCGACATGTGTACCCCCCATCCTCCTCCCCCTTCCCCGACGCCCCCCTTCCCCAATCTGCGATCTGCGCAGCTCCCCCGCCGCCGTCACCGTCGCAGCCGTCGCCGTCGCCGCCTAGCCTCGCAGCCGCCCAGCAGCTCCATCGCCCGTCGCCGCCCAGCCCCGCAGGCCCCCCCGCCCGTCGACGGTCGTGGGCCAGCCACGCCGCAGAGCCCCCGCCGGTCGCGCCCTCGCCGTCGCAGCCGTCCCTGTCGCCTCCCAGCCTCGCAGCCACCCCGCAGCTCCCCCGCCCGTCGCCGGTCGCCCCGCAGGCCCCCCCGCCTGTCGCCGGTCGTGGGCCCGCGGCCCCGCAGCCCCTCGCCCGTCGCCCGCCCCCCGCCAGTCGCGCCCTCGCCCCCGCCCTGCCTCGCCGCCCTTGTCGCGTCCGAGCAGCGGCCCGAAGCCTCGCCGCCGCCGACCAGCAGACCGACGCCGTCGCCACCCAGCCTCGCCGCCCTCGCCTGCTTGCCAGGAGCTGCCCCACGCCGTCGACTCGCAGTCGCCACCGTCGCCGTCGCCGCCCACCATCAGCCGGCCGAGGCTCTCGCCGGAGCAGCCCCCTGCCCGTTGCCGCCCTCGCCGGAGCACAGCCACCGTCGCCGCCGGCCAGCCGCCGTCGACGTCGTCGTCACCGTCGCCACCGCCCGGCCGACTAGTCACCATTTGGGCCCACGCCCGCGCCGGAACCGCCACTGTCCGATCGGCCGGTTTTTGTTGTCCTTGAACCAAGTAAGCCAACTCCCTAAACCCTAATTAGTATAATTAGGTAATTAGTCGAACTTGTTTAGGGATTATTTAGGATCACTTTTCGTTGGCTAAGTTACGGGTCGATTTCAGGATTGCATGTGGCTTTGATCGATGGTCGACTGGTTAATTTGTCTATTATGTGAATGATTAAGCGTTAAATGACGATAGGGTAATTGATTAAACGTTTTCACAGAAAATGCTTGAAAATTGAACAATTCTATAAAAAGTCATGAAAAATTATGGAAAATTAAAAAAAGGGTATATGTTGGCAACAAATATGAAATTTAACCGTAAAAGTTTTTAAAAATTTTTAAAAAACTAAAATTTCATAATATCACAAAATTGCAAAAATTATTAATGGGATTCATAATATATTTGTTCGTAGGAAACACTCGACATTGGCTCACTTCAAGGAAACATTTTCTCAGTCTTTCCATTAAAATGGTAAGCTTCGTCATGTACATCATTATGTGTCCGTAATACGTGTCAATAATTCTTTACATATTCGCATAACCTTCCTACTTGTCAGTATAAACGTGAAGGTCATATGCATAGAAGACAAGCCTCTTCCTCGTCCTCGTCCTCGTCCTCGGCCCTTTCCTTTTCCCCTGTCCCGTCATCTAACCCTCAACCACAATATGGTCCGTCACAATATGGACACGTTGGCCCTTCCTCCAACACTCAACAACATGTTACGGGACTTAGCTACATGCGAACTGAATCTCCTCCAGTTCAATCTCCCTCTCCTTCCGTTCCACCGCATTATTCGGCGGAACAATAGAATATTGACGGAAACACAGGTCAATAAGATAACCGATTCTTCATATGCCCATTTGGAGATTCGTAAGTACTTCATTTTTATTTTAGTATATGTAATATTTAGGGCTTTAGATATTGATGTCAACTGAATTGTCGATGTTGCACAATATCCGTATGATTGCAGATTCACGGATGCTCTAACTGTTGTGAGGTAATTGAACAAAATAGTAAGAAACTTTTAGATGGGAGAGTATATTACTTACGGAAGTGTTCCACAAGAAGTGAAAGAAATGTGGTGGAATGAATTCAAATTAAGTTTTACATATTTTATTTTCTCACCAATTAAGTTTGGTGTAGTATATTGATGGTCAAGAATGATGTAAATGAACCAGAACAACTCTGTAATTTTCGATACCTAAAGGACCAGATATTTTCCCCGACATGAACTTTACAAAATCTGTCTATATTTGTCTGGTGCATGGTTATGGATATGTGATCATCATAATAACTTTCAATTTGTGTTTTTATTCATTGCAGCGGAAGTTCAAGTGGGAGGAAGCGGAAGACAATGAAGTGAGAAGAATTTTCGATAAGAAAATCGGTGATTTTATGCGAAATGTCATGAATAGAGCGAAGAGCAAGCAAGCGAAACCGTCTTTCATTACAGCTGACAATTGGGCGGCAATTAACAGATTTTGGGCATCTGAACAGAGTCAGCAACTCTGTGAGCAGAATAAGAAGAATCAATCTTCTAGTTCTAGTGATGGGTCAGCCACATATGTTGGGGGCTCTATCAATATTGCGGAGCATCGCAAATGACTGGTAAGTCTGTTAAATGAGTTATAAGTTAATTTAATTCAATTACTCATGTTTACATTTTGTAGGCACAAGAATTGGAGACGGAATCGACATTTGCAGCTACATTTGAACGCACATTTCAAAAGAAAGATAAGACATGGACTGACGATCGAGCAAAAGCTGTTAAGGTATGTAAGGTTATACTTTGGCTTATATGTAAACTATAATGAAAACCGTGAATGCTTTCAATATTTATGGTAGATATATATATATAGTGATTTTATTTTCATCTACATTGTTAATGTAGGAAAAATATGATGAACTTTTAATGAGCAGTGCTAGTGGTAGTGATGATTTTCCAGAGTCCGGGCCATCACTTGATAATATGACATTATGGATGGAGGCAATCGGTGGTGTGAAAAAAGGGAAAATATTTGGGATGGGATCGTTGTCAAGGATGTTCATGCCGACTAATCGTGGAAGTTCATCATCCACTGCGACTGGTCGAAGGAGGTCACGACAAGACGAGCAATTGACCCAAGAAGTGCATCGTCTGCAAAATGTACTTGCTCAGAAGGACGAACAAATAAATAACTTGGAACAACAAATGGTAGTCGTTATGCGACACCTTAACCTCAATCGCTATGACAATCCTCCTGTACCTCCAGCCAATCCAATAGGTGATGGGCACAATGATGACCAACACATTGATGCCGAGAATGCTGATGATGATGATTTTCTCCAGACTTTCTAGTTAAAATTCTCAAAATCGAGGGTAAGCTTGCTTCATAATCTTGGTTTTTCATAATTTCACGCATATTCATATGTAAGAACATTTATGTTCGTCCTGAACGTTTTTTTGTTAACCCTCTTGTTATTTTATACCTAGTTCCACATCCATGCATAAACGCTTCTTTTATATTCTGGACTGATTTATGTATCGACATTTCCTCAGGTCTCGACAAAAGTGACTACTTTTGGTGTCCTGCCATCGTACCAAAGCTGCGTCTTCTTGTGTATGATTTTTCTGCGTCTTCTATGTAACATCCTGAATTTTGACCCATTATCGGGACCAATAAAGTGTATATTCATTCTCGTGTAATTTTAGTGAGTCTCGCCTGAACCTGATCAGTCTCGGGACACTGACCATATGAGAAAGGCTAAATAGGAACATGTACGTGGACCGAGAACCCGACCGCGATTGAACGCTGATTTCGAAGAACGTTGAGGAAATATTTTGAGCCAATATAGGCTGATCTTAGGAAAATGACTGGTTGATTTTGTCAGTAACGTACGATCGAATCGCGAGTGATTTCGCACGACCGAAAGTACACCTGGCGAATGAAACCTGATTGTAATCTAAACGATCGCGACCCTGGTACTAGTGATAATTCCTCTCGTTCTCTCGAAATTTAGACCATCACGATTCGGACAATCTTAGGTCGATACGCGTAACGCCTAAACAGCCGCTCGTTAGTGAGAGACCCTAAAACTGCGAAACGAGCATATTGAGATTACAATATTGGACCCGAGTTTCGATATCAAAATCTCAAGGGTAATTACGACTATTTTGCAAGACGGACGTCATTTTGTAATGGTCATTCATGTTTGGGATTAAAACAGTTGAAAACTGAAGATCTGTCAGAAAGTGAGAAAAAGACCATTTTGCCCCTGGGAACGCAGAGGCCGAATCCGGAGGCCGTTTGAGGTTATTTTTCGCGGCCAACGTCATTTTGGGGTAGCCAAGTGTGTTTGGAGTGATTCTGGACAAAAAGTGGATTTTCGACAAAAATTGGAAAATAATATTATTTTATTCCCAGAAACTTCACAGACGATTTTCGAGGGCTTAGAAAGCGAATTTCGCGATTCCGACTCTGGATTAGGTATCACATGAATATTTAGGACCGGTATGAGCGAAAATTGGAATTTCGGTTCCGGACGGAAAAATGACGGAATTGCCCCTAGGCCATTTTTGATTTATTTCGAATTTTGGATTAATTTTGGAGATTAACCAAGGTTGGTTAAGGTTAACTAGGGTTGGTTAACCATGGTTAGGGACAAATGACCATGTTACCCTTGCATTATTGGATTAGATTGAATATGAGCCATTGGATCAAGGGCATTTTGGTCATTTAGGCTAGGATTTTGACAAGTGTCCTCCACCCACTCTCTCTCTTGACCATCTTTGACCTTCTCTCTCTCTCCTCAGCTCTCTCTCTCCCCACGTTTCTCTCTCTTCCCTCCCGAATTCCCTTCGGCAGCTGCTTCATTCCAGCCGATCAGCACCGCCGGCCACTGTTCACGCCGGAATAGGGGTCCTCGCCGGAGCTGCTGGCCGCCAGCCGCCGCGTCTCATCCCCAGCCATCAACCCCAGCCTAGTCGCAACATTTTTCCCCTTCTCCGCCGTCCACAGCCGCCCGTTCGCAGCTGCTCCCGCCGGGCGTGCAAGGACGCCGTCGCCGTCGCTGGGCTCGTCCGCCTGGCCGCGCCGCCGTGCACCACCCCAGCCGTTCAGCCTCGCCTCACCGCCTCCCTTTCAGTCAGTCTCAGCCCACCCTCACCGACTCCTCCCCTGTTTTGGCCGGGTTGTAGCCGTGAGTTTGCCGGACCGCCGTGAGCCGCCGGCTTGCTTTGGGACGCCGCCGTCGATTGAACCGCTTGCCGGTGATCGGCCGCTCGTCCCCGTCGTCTCGCGTCGCTAATAGGCGAGTAAATCCACTAATTCCTAAATTAGTCTAAGTGTGCTAGATTAGAGGCTTAATTATGATAATTGGGGCCTAATTAAGTGTGTTTTGTGCAAGGGTTGATTAGTAAACTTAATTAGGACTAATTATAGTGGTTTAATGGTAATTAGGAGAGGATTTGAGGGCTGAATTGGGATGGGCCTCATGGGCTCCGAATTTTGATTTAATGGGCCCAAATTAGAGAAATTTAAATGGGCCATGAAATTGGAAAAATTTAATGGGCCTTGAAATTAGAACTTAAATGGGCCCTTGATGTTGGACTCAATTGAAATTGTTGAAGCCCAATTGGAAAACTTTAATGGGCCTTGATGTGGATTGACTTGAAATTGTTAAAGCCCATTGGGAGTTAATTGGGCCTTTGATTGTGAATGTCCACATTGGTTTTGATGTGATTTATGAAAATAATTGTTACCGACGGGTCAGGCTTACGGGTCGATTTATAATTGTGACCGACGGGTCAGGCCTACGGGTCGAATTATAATTGTGACCGACGGGTCAGGCCTACGGGTCGATATATAATTGTGACCGACGGGTCAGGCCTACGGGTCGATTTATAATTGTGACCGACGGGTCAGGCCTTCGGGTCGATATATAATTGTGACCGACGGGTCAGGCCTACGGGTCGAGTGTAATTGTGACCGACGGGTCAGGCCTACGGGTCGATTTATAACTGTGACCGACGGGTCGGGCCTTCGGGTCGAATGATTGATGACCATTGGGTCATGGCCTTCGGGTCGAGTTAAACTGTGATGACCATTGGGTCATGGCCTTCGGGTCGATTTAATTGTCTATGAATTATATTGATATCGAAAGCCTAACCTGCAGGGCTGGAATATTGGAATCGGGCCGTGAGCCATGTGAACTTATAATGATTTATTTACTGGTTCAGTGAATTATGTGGTTTATTTATTTCTGGAGGTACACGTTAGCCTAGTTTAGGATTAGAGATTTTACTTGCTGAGTTTATCTCACGGTTGTGGTAAAACCGATTTTCAGACCCCCGTCCATAGCATGCCGAGGGACGGCCCTCTTTTTGGATACCCGCACCGCATTCAAAGATCATCCAGTGTACACCCGTGTGGGGATGGCACAGCTTATGTTAGGTTTCATTCGGTGGTGTTAGTAGATGTGGGAGAGGATTTTAATCATACTCAAGATTATGTGGCTTGGTGCCGTAGGGGTGCAGACGGCGTAATAGGACCCCCGATGAGGACTTTTGATGTTCCAATAGATGTTGACGGCGTTATGATTCCCCAAATGGTGAGTGGAGAAGTTTCTGATCCTCCAGCCTCTCTTAGCGTGAGTAGCGTGGGTGATACCGTGGATGGACCGATACCCATGGATGAGGTGCAAGGTGGTGAGCAAGTTATAGCTGACGACATAATCGAGGAGGAAGACGAAGAACAGAATTTGGAAGTAGTAGGAGAAAACGCTGAAGCAGCTGGAGAAGTAGCTGAAGTTGGATCGGACGAGGAAATACTATCGGAGGAGGATTCTTCTGAGGAATCTGCAGCACCATCCGATCCAAACCGAGAGCCGTAGAGCTGGTTTCAGTGTTAGGCGTTAGACTAACCCTCTTTTGATGTAACCTCTCCCAGATAGTAAGCTGACACCTATAGGCCACCGATCCTTTTTGTTTAGTGGCCTTTTGTTGTATTCTTTTTGGTTGTAAATAACTAGTTTGTATAAGTTTTAAAAAGGAAGATTATATGTTAGTGTTTCTTTAGTATTTTAATGTCTATTGCTATTCATGGTTATAATTGCATGTCTGGGTGTGTATATATATATATATACGTGGTTTCCGCATGTGACGTGCGTTTTTCTCTGATTTGGGTTTTGGGTCTTGACGCAATCCTGGGAGCGTCACATTTTATTCGACCTACGCGGATGATCATGCTTCGTGGGGTACGGGGCGTGACATTCTATGGTTGTCCCGCCTCTTAGTTCATGTTTTGAATGTATTGTAAGATTGGATATCAAATAGCATCATATCAGACTCTGCAACTTTCCTTCAGTTATTTGTTTCAATTATATGTCATTGTGGCTGGTTTGTCAGAATCTATGGTTTGTTCGTTTTTCTGTTTCAATTATATGTCATTGTCTCATTTGTTTGATATGGACAAGAATTTATGGCCGAAATGATGTAAAAATAGCGACGAATATTTTAAGTTGAATTTTGCGATCATTACAGTTCGTCGCTAATTTGCGACGATTACATTTTGCAACGAATTTTGCGACGAAATTTCCGATTAATTTTGCGATGAATTGTTCGACGAAATTTGCGACGAATTTTCCGACGAATTTTTCGACGAATTTTGCGACGAATTTTGCGAAGAAATTTACGACGAATTTTGCGACGGATAGAGTTCGTCGCAAATTTGCGATGAATTTTGCGACGGATTGTATTCGTGGCTAATTTGCGACGAATTTTGCGACAAATTTATTTTGGTCGCAATTTTGCGACGAACTTTTAAATTTTCTGTCGCAAAATTTTGCGACGACCTATTAGCGATGGAATTTTTTCCGTCGCAAAATTCGTCTCAAATTCGATTTGCGACGGATTTTTCCAAATTTTCCGTCGCAAATTTCGTCGCTACTCCGGTGTTTTTTTGTAGTGACGTAGGTGATGTATAGAATAGTGAAAAATACAAAAGTTCTCTAATAAGGTATGTCAGTTCCAATTAATTAGGTTCAAAGCTAAAGGGGTTTAATTAGAAAATGCTATACAAATTCAATGGCTTGATGAGATAAATTAAAAGTTAAGAGGGTTTGATAGGAAAAAAAGGCTCAAATTTAGGGATCAAAAGTATAATTTTATCATTTTAATAAAGCATACAGGGAGTACTAAACAAATTGTTATTAAGGAACAACTTTTGCAATCGAAACAAGCGGACAAATTACGGGGGTTTTTGGAGTGAAGACTATTGTTTTTCGGATAGACTACCTCGGAAAGCTCTAGTTACCGATGTGGGGTGGCACAATCCCGAACAGGTTCTTGGAGCTAAGGTCCAATATAGTGACTCTGCGATGCTTACGACCACATGTAACCCCATACCATTTGCAAATGTGACTAGTATCCTTCCATGAGCTCAAATCCCAGCTAGGATCGGCTATTTGGGCCTTGAATTCTAGCAAAGCAAGCCGATTGGTCTCGTCCCTGCCAGTTTTCGCTAAAGCTGGGACACTCCCAAATAGAAGAATGATGGTAGTTAAGCGTCCGGATAAAACCGGATCTCTATAAGGAAGGTCCATGAATATTAGTAACACAGCATTCTCATCTTCAGTCTCTTAAGGTTTTGCGGGAGATTGTTTCGAAACAACTTGCGAAATATATCAACAGTCAACATGATCTTCGATATTAAGACATGTGGATGTTGTCATTGCAAGAATAGTCATGACAGAGCTTTCATGGTCCTCTCAGGTAGAGAAGAATACAAGGCAGTGAGTTGCAACTTGCAAGGAAACTATTGACGATCAAGTCAGTCAACGAAAGCCAAAACATCATGTGGCCTTCTTTTGTTCATTATCGTTTGTGTCCTTATCCTACAGGGCTACAATGTACCTTCCAATGTCTGAATTGCCCGTGTCGTCTACTTAGGTCAATGACTTTAGTCTTTTCCGCGCATTTAAAATCTTTGATTTCCCGGTACATAGAACACAATCAGCGTGAGTTCGAAGAAATATCTTCTTCCCTATCAAATTGAGACTAAAACTAACCAAAGTCCAAGCTCAATGAAATTGTTATATCACCAATTCCTGCAGAGTGTAAAATGAAAAACATAGAGAAAGGTCAAAGTTGTAAGAGAAGTCAAGTATTTGAGATGATCTTTTCTATAAATTACAATGTTACAATAATACAGTCCATTTCTCTACACAATATTTAAGAAATTGTAGAATATTGCAAAATGAAATTCATACATTTGTAATGCCCCATCTTATGCAGTCTAAATATCATTTGTTATTTTGAAGTTTGAAATAGTGCTTATACCAAAAAAAAGAGCGAAATCTCTAATCTGGTGAAGAAGAATCCCTTTAAAAAATATGACTTTTTAGATCCATGTTGGACCTACTTATTATATTAATATGCAAATTATATCTTACATCTTAAATACTTATAGATGATACTAATCAATGATTAAAAAGTCCACATTATTATATTATGCTTATTAGGATTTAAATAAAATCGCTTTTTTATTTCAAAAGATTCTTTGCAAATGTAAAAAGACTAGGTATGCATTTGAACCCGCAGGTATATGGCTAGTTAGAAAAGTAAACACGGGGCAGTTGGCAGATGCATTTCATCGAAGAAGTGCCTCATTTTCTTCTGACAGCTCTCATGGGAAAAGTGGTAGGAACGTGGATCCGAATAAGCAGCTCTCATGGGAAAAGGGGTGTCAATGGGTCGGGTCGGGTCAGGTTTTCATGATACCCGACCTGACCCGACCCGAGACCCTCCCCAAGGGTAGGGTCGGGTTGGATCGGTCTGGGTCGGGTTTTGGGTTTTAGTTTTTTCTATAAACATCTTTTCAAAATTTTCGTATTTTAGAGAAAAAAATCATTAACCGAAAGAGACAAATAAATTTTCGTGTAATCGAAGTTGGCCGAAAGGGGAAAAAAGGGCTCTAAATTAATCTTATATACCAAACAAATAATTCTAGTAAAGATTATGCGAGTTCAATTGACACTTTGATTATGGATAACTGGCCTGAACACAAATCATCACCCTTTCATGTTATAATGTTTGCTTTGTTGGTTGCTGGACTTGATTGCTGATGCATTGGATATTTGTCAAGCGCCTCTCTAATTCTAATAACCCTATGAATTTGTCTCTCTGAACACGAATCATCACCCTTTCACATTATAATATTTGCTTTGTTGGTTGCTGGACTCGATTGCTGATGCATTGGATATTTATCAAGCGCCTCTCCAATTCCACCTTTTTTTCCATTCAGCGTCTGTATGTTCCCGTAGTCACCAAAGGCGGTTGTTGGCAAGTTGATGATGTTGTAGCCATGGCCTGAGTGTCGACCATTATATGCATCTACACCAGTTTGTTTGCGGCTTCCATTTTTTCTGCCTATTTTAATCATGCCGTGTCTGTGTGAATGTTATGATGTTAAAAGTGAATATTGATGGACGACAGTCCTGGGTGGCGGTGACCGGTGAATCCGGTGGTGACAGTAGGTGGCTGACGGCATGTTCCAGTAGCTGGTGGTGGTAGTGCTGTTGTAATAAAAACGGGCTCAATTAGACTTAATGAACCTCGGGCTTGAACACGTTTGATGAATCTAGGCTTTACTTGGTTAAACGAAGTTGGGTTAGCTTCGGCCTTACAAAATTTGGGCTTGGTTGGACTAGGTGAATTTTTTTACCATTGAAAAAAGAGACTAGGTGAATTTAGGCTGGGATTGGTTTAGATGAGTTTAGGCTTTAATCCGATTTTGACAAATTGGGCTTCGTCTATCCTAAGAACACTGGAGCCCATTTGTGTCCATGAGTCCAGATTCGTAAGACCAGGGCAACCCATGTTCTGTTAGGGCCCAAAGGCCCAGCCTTATCTTCTTCCCAATCACATTGAGACTAAAATAACCAAAGTCCAGGCTCAATGAACATTGTCTAAAAAGTCCCTATTTCCACGAAAATTGTCTAAAAAGTCCTAAATCTATTATACGGCAACTAATTAAGTCCTAAATTTTTCAATTGTACCAATTTAGTCTTTTAATGATTTGCCAATTTAGTTCCAAACCTTTTAAAGATTTACCATTTTAATTCTTCCGATCAATTTTGACTGAAAATCACTCACGTAGCGATCTAGTCAGTACCAACCATTCTACGTGGCGCGGCAGGCGCTAACGTGACACAGCCAGCGCTGACGTGGCACGGCCGATGTTGATGTGGATAATTTTTTAAAATTTTTCTTTTTCTTTTTCTTCCTTTCCTTTTCTTTTTCTTTTTCTTTTTCTTTTTTCATTTATATTTTTCCTTTTTTTCCTCCACTGGCCATCATTTGCCTTAGGCAATGGCCGCCTGAGCCCGGCGAGGGCAAGGGACTCCTGTGCCTAGGCTAGTGAGGGCGGCTCTTGCTGCCAGCTGGCCCTTGCCCAATTTTGTGACGGCCGACCTCACCTGAGGCCAGTAGGATGAGGCCCGATGGAGAGAAAAAGGGAAAAAGAAAAGAAAAAGCAAAGAAAAGGAAAAAAAGAAAAAGGAAAAAATTCATAAAATTAAAAAATTTGTAAAAATTGTTCACATCAACCGTAGTTGTCCTAAAGTGCCAGCCATCCTACATGGTCGTGCCATGTAGGACGCACGGCGCTAACTAGACTGCCACGTTAGCTATTTCCAATCAAAATTGGCTGGAAATACTAAATTAGCAAATCTTTAAAATGTTTAGGGCTAGATTGGCAAATCATCGAAATGTTTTAGATTAAATTGGAAATCCAATGAAAATTGAAAAGTTTAAGACTGAATTTGCCACCGTACAATAGGTTTAAGACTTTTTGGACAAATTTTCCCACTCCTACAAAGAGAGTAAAATGAAAAGCATAGAGAAAGGTAAAAGTTGCAATAGAAGTGAAACATTTGAGATAATCTTTTCTACAAATTGCAACGTTACGATAAAATAGTTCATTTCTCCACACAATGTCCCATCTTTTGTGGTTGGAACATCGTTTGTTTTTTTAAAGTTCGAAATAGTGCTTATACTGAAAAGGATAGCAAAATCTCTACTATAGTGAACACGTATTTAGTTCAAAATATTAATTTTTGGACCCATTTTGGACCAGTTTTTGACTCATTATATTAATAAGCAAATTACATTTTACATCTTAAATAGTTATAGATGAATTGTTAATTAACAATCACAAATTCCACACTATCGTATCATGATTATTAACATCTTACTATAGTCGCCTTTTCGTTTCAAAAGACATGCAATTGTAAAAAGAAAACTAGTTATGTATTTAATCCCGCGGGGACATAGCTAGCTAGAAAAGTCAGCAAGTTGCAGTTGGCAGATGCCTTCGATTGAAGAAGTGCGAGAGTTCAAGTCAAGTCAACGATGGTAACCAAGACAGCACACATCGGAAAAATCGTAGGAACGTCGACCTGACGGGAGTTCCACGGCAAGACCTCCACCTTGCATAATTCCACCGAAGGGAGCATCAGTGTGACCACTTCCCAAAAATAAAGTGTCGATTGATCCTACGGGATTGGTTTGACTGCCACTTGTCATGGCAAAGTCCCCACATGTCCAACCAAACCACCGCCACCCGTTTCAACCAATTCACGTTATGTTAGCGACCACTGCCTGTCGGGATAAGCTTATCTGTAAATACTGCCTAAGGGACTCAGGTAAAGTTTCAGGTATTTAGCTCATTTTCTCCTTTTTTAACTGATTACCTACACAATTTTTTTTCCTTCACTAACTCAAGCAATTGAGGACCAATCCTAAAAAAAAAAACTGGATGCTTTTACCCGTGTTCGTTCGCATAGGCTCATTTCTAGGTTGGAGTTTTGGTAGATTCCTCATGACTAAATTATACACTAACGGAAAGTAACACACTTCTCTAACATAAGGCTATTATTATCTGCGTAACTATGACCTATGAGTTTATATAAATGTATAATTGATTTTGGATTAGATTCTTGTGGCTCATCAGAGAGAGTTGTACAAATCTCTCCTAGATCGTTGAATTAGTAAGAAGAGAAATACTAATTATATAACATGCTAAAATTTAGGTAAAGTGCTCATATTTGTCTCACATGTTATCATAATCATCTCAGACTTTGTCACGTCTCATTTGATAGACTAATTCTAGTTGATGATAAACAGCCTTGTAGCAGAAATTCTCAGTATCCGTGATGTTCTATTTCTCAAGTAGTTAAAATATTCATGTAATTGACATTAATGTCCACAATTAATCCAAGAGGTTATTTTTTTTCTAAGAAAATCCAAGGGGTTTTTTTTTTCTTAAGTGGCAAGTTTGTGTTTGTCTTTTATGACCTGATTTCGAATTGCCACACTAGCACATTTCTCTTGAGGCACCCTAGGAGCACGACCCATGTATCTTTGGTGCTTACAATGGTGCATGGCTAGAGGGACCACCATACTCAATGAGGATTAGTCAAGTACTCTGCCCAGACACATCTCCATACTCAATGAGGATTAGTCAAGTATTCTGCCCAGACACATCTTTGTTGTTAAAGAAGAATAAAAAAAAATAACTCGCATGTGAAACAATTAGTGGTGTGCAAAAGAACCGAGAACTGCCCAGACTATCAGGAATCAGACTCGACCGGCCCAAAACCGATGGTTATTGGAGCCAGTGGGTATTGGTCCAGTTCTTGGTGTAGAACCGTCCACCTGTCCACTCAAACTGGACCGGTAATATAAATATATATAATTTTTAATTTAAAAAAATGAAAATCCTAAACCTAATCTAAAACTCGCTCAAGCCTCATCTCGACTGTCTCACTCTCATCTCTCTCTCTCTCTCTCTCTCTCTCTCTCTCTCTCTCTCTCTCTCTCGTCTCAGTGTCTCACTCTCACCTCGGTGTCTTCGTCTCCGTCTTCGTCTCTCGAGTCTCGACTCACATAGCCTCGACTCTTATTGACTCACATGGCCTTGACTCTCAACTTCCATCAAGACTGGTTATTTAGTAGTTTCAGCATGCATTGTTGTCCTTCGATGGAACGACAAGTCGGCAAATGAAATTTCTTCAAGATGGATTTCAAGCTGGCAGGAGGGTGTTCTTAGCCTTTTCATAGTTGCCTATAGTGGTTTTGTTGCTTGACTATGTTATAGTGTCAACGCTCCACTTGTTTTTTCACTTGGCATTGTTGCTTTGCTTGCTTCTATCGCTCTTCAATAGACCGATCCATTCTGATTTGTCCAAGGAAGCTTGGTAGGACTAGTTCCATGGACTCATCCGGGAATCAAACCGTTCCAATTTCTTCGGAACCGGTATTTAGTGGGCGGTTCCCGGTTCCAAGGTGGAAACCGCCCACCCGAACCATGCTCACCCCTCGAGACAATTGACGCTAACGCTATGTGTGGGGAAAAATAATTGAGGATAGAAACAATATTTAGGTGTTGAAAATAGAATACAGAAGAATGCAAAAGTTCAAGAATAAGATATGTCAATTATAATTGATTAGATTTGGAGCTGAAGGGACTTAATTGAAAAAACTGTACAAGTTCAATGACCTGATGAGATAAACTAGTAGTTGAAAGGATTTGTGCTCGAGTTTGGAGATCAAAAGTATAGTTTTGTCATTTTAATAAAGCATATGGGGACATGAAACATGTTGACGTAACCCTTCAAATAACGACACACCATGCAAAAAGTAAATGAACAATATATAATACATACATACATACATACATACATACATACATATATATCTATATATAAACATGCAAGCATTATCTAAAATCCTATCTATTAAGGAAAATCATATCTAAAATCTATTGTAATTTATTCCAGAATTTACCATAATATGCAATCCTATTTAAACAAGCAATGTTATCTAACAATCTTATTAAACATAACGAGCAATTTATTTTTTATTTTTTAAAAATATTCTATCTATTCTAACATCGAGCCCACACGTGAGCCATGCTTCCTCGCTCTTTCCCTCCTACATCAAGCCCCACTCCCCGTCTCAAGACTTCACCAGGCCACCTAGCATCGGGGTGCTGGCGAAGCAACCAAATGTGGAGGTTATCGAAGACAACCGATCTCCTACTCCTGACTTCCCCGTGCCAACCTTCAGCATGTCATCGTCCCAGCATTCCAATTATGTGGGGGAGGCGTCGAAGCATCAAAAGCATTAACAGGCAGTGGCAGACAGCGACAGCCGATGAGAACTATTCATCACGGGTCGCACCCCGAGCATCGACTTCGTGTCCTCCCCTTGCCAGGGGAGAGTTCACATGCAATGCATGCGGGAACAATGAGGACACATCCTCCTACCACTGCTGGATCTGCTAGTACGACCTCCACCGAAAGTGTGCCAATCTGGCGGCGACGGCAAAGCGCAAGGACCACGAGCACCTCTCACATTATACTAGTCCCTGACGCAAGAGCAGAGCCTGATCTGCGATGTGTGCCGGGAGAGCATCGCCGAGGGATGCTGGTGCTACTATTGCAGACTGGGATTACGGGACGCACTTGGACTGTGCGGAGGTTGAAGCTCTGGAAGCTTCGGAGGATAATGGAGGAGATGAGACTGCAGATATAACGCTTACGATGATGAAGTTCCAGCATCAGATGAAAATGCAGTCCATGCTTGCTAGTATGGTCTTCTCCTCTTCCATCAAAGGAGCTAGACTTCGCTAACATTGTGCACCCACAAGTTTTTCACTCCAAGCTGTGCTCTACGTCATTGAATTCCACTTCTTGAATTTTCTTAAATTTAAATTTCGTGGTTTGTTATGGTTGTTATTATTTGATGATTAAGATCCTTGTAGTACTATTCATTGTGGTCCTTTGGATTTCCTATTTAAGCTCCCTTTTTTTCTTTTTGGTGATTAAGAAATGATTTTGACATTATGAAAAATCTATTTAAGAAGATCGTTGACATCGAGGATCAAGTTATGTATGCGACTAGCTCTGAGACTAAAAAAACACTGTAAAGAAAGTCACATAGAAAATTGACAGAATTGTACTGTCGATCTCTACTTGAAAATTTCCCAATAGGTTCGTAAACTTCCTGCGGAGCTCTTTGATGAAATTACAAATTTGACCTCTAATTTTCTTGACAATCATAGCAGGAAAAGAAAATATTCATTTACAGAGCCATTATTGAGAATGCACAATAACCTTAACCAAGTAATTACAGAGAAAGAGACTGCCAACTGAAAAGGAGATGATCAGACCCAGCTTTTGCTTATGCCAAGAGTATACCACATCTAGGAGTTACAAACCCAGAGTCAATCTCAGATTGGAGCAAGCACAACTAGTAACAGAATTCGAGGAAAATCATTATCAATCACCAATGACCGGCTGAAAGTGCGCAGCAATGATCATTAATGCAGAAATGCAAGTCGATGCACGCGCAGCTGCCCAAGCAAAAAGAACAATGTGTTTATAAGCAAAATTTTCGATTCAGAGGGACAACTGTCATTACACCTGAAAGGGGAAACTTATCTAGGAAGCCTAACAAGATAGCAGCACCATGCACACGGAGGAGACAGAGACCAGCAATCTTCCACTGAAGATGGTGGTGATAAGAGACAGGAGATCGCTAGGAAGAAGACAATGCAAATCCAATTGCCATGATCACCAAAGCTCCCGAAAGATCATGTTTTACTGAGAAAGGAGCTCCTCCATCAGTACAATGTGTGGAAGTTGAGACGGAATTTTATGAAGTTAATTGCATATAGGAATAGCTTCTTGAGGCCAAAAGGACTTTTCAGAATTTTTAAGACTAAAACCATGTCCTATGACATGAAAGTAACGGGACCATGTATCACAACACCACAAACAGCCAAGAATCCTGCCAAAAGCTTAGTAGAGTTAATGTAGTACAAACTATAGACAGAAAACTCACATACTAAAGGTGTATAAGAAAACAGAGTTTATCCACCTAACTCCTTTTCAAAAAGTTTAAGACATTTTGAAAAATCTCAGCCAAAATGGGCATTCATTTCTAAGGCAGCTTCTCTTTTGCAAAGGGACAAGGCATTCTTCCACAGGTGAATGTCTCGCTCTATCTTCAAAAGAGTCATCTAGACACCAAAAAGCTGTCCGTACTTCACAGTCGCAAATGCCAATGAAGAAGTCAACCACGATCGATCTATGATGCACATGCAATTGCTAAAGCATGAAAGCAAAAGAGAATCCAGCACCCACCCATCATAGCATTGAAAGAGTAAGGCCAAATTTGATTGTTGTTGAATATAAGCCAGCAATTACATCAGACCAAAACATCAAAACGAGCATTCACGGACATTAAACAGTTGAATCTCTCAGCCAAAGTTCGCACATCAAAAGACCGATCAAGCAGATTTGTCCACTTAGAGAACAATAAAGAAGAGATGCAACAGAAGAGACTTTGTCACCCCTAGTGTTAAATATGTCTTGAATTTTATGTATTCGGTCTGGTTCATGACCTGACCCGACATATTTTTTGTGCAACCCGAAAGTGGAGAGAAAATTGAGATTTGGTTCGTGACGTGGAGGGTTGGGCTGATAGGCCCAATCCGAAGTAAGCGAACAAATCTCCATGGCGGACCGCCCAAACTGGAGCAAATGAACCAATGTCTCAGGGGGTTTGGGGGCGTAGCCCCTGAGGAAAATTTTTTCGGAGCCCTATTTATACCGCGGCTAGGTTTTTTCATTGATGTAGAGAGAATTTTGTTTTCAAAGAGTTTTGTGAGCCGTGAGGTTTTGTCGTTGTTTCGACTTCTGAAAACTGTACTCTCTTTGATTATAGTAGAATCTTGTCTTGCCTCGCCCGTGGACGTAGATCACCTTGTGATCGAACCACGTAAATCCCTGTGTTCTGCAGTTGTTTTTCGCATCTGTTTCTAACACCCAGCAAGCAACGACAGTCCCTGCAATTGCTCTGTTACAAGCGAAAAATATCTTTCAATCAGCACAGAATCAACTGCTTCCCTATAACTAGAAAGGATGGTGTGCATAGCCATCAGGATTATATATTTTTTTTTTTTGGTAACGGTAAGAGAATATAAACTTTTCAGACACCAAATACAAACTATAGCCCAAACCACCACCTGACCCTATAAGGACAAAATTGTCCAGATAAGGTCAAGACAGGTTCGGCAGAACTATACAACAAGCAAGGCCTATCTAAAACAAGAACAAGGAAAAACAAAAAACAGAGAAAAACCAATCCGAAGCTTGGTGGAAGGCCAAGAACTCCGGAGCAGCAGCAAGACAGCGAAGATCCAAGCTGAATACACCAAGAACATCCAACAGCAGTGACGAAACAGGAAATGCTCCGAAGGACCCGAGTTTGGAGGGCGGCCCAGGCTCCGGTAGCAGCAGCAAGACAGCGACCAATGCCGAGGACACCAAAAAAACCGGCAGCAGCAACAAGTTTGGAGGCTCCAAAGGTCCCCGGAAAGCAGGGAGTTGAAGCCCAAGTCATTGCACCAGCCGGAAGCAGCATCAAACAGAAGGGAAATGGAGGAGCCAAGTCCTCAAATAAAACCACAGCTGGTGAAGAGGTTTCCCAGAGGCTAACCACAGCTAGGAGGTCAGCCGTAATATCCAGAAGCAGGAGCAGCACCAACGAAGAGACGCCCTTGACAATGATCCACACGGAGGCAGCAGCATCCAGCAGCGATGGAGGAGCAGACCAAGTCCGCGAATACACCAAATAAGCAGAAGAAAACCACAACAACACCCAACCTGATCTTAGGGGATAGTCCAAGTCACCGGAAGTAGCACATGGGGCGGAGGACTCCAAAACAGCCGGCATCATCAGCATAGCAGCAATGTTAGGAGGAGAAAACCCTTTCCACGAACAGAGCACAACAAGAGCTAAGCATTACTCGGCAATGCTTCAATGAGTGACAACGGGAGATTCCAGTTCTTAAGCAATTTCCGATTCCTGTAAGTATCCGCAATACGCCCAAAAGAAAAGGCTTTGTCTTTCACCACTTTGAGCAAATGCTT
The DNA here is from genome assembly GCA_031216235.1 of Syzygium jambos. NCBI lineage: Eukaryota > Viridiplantae > Streptophyta > Magnoliopsida > Myrtales > Myrtaceae > Syzygium > Syzygium jambos. The sequence goes on along the minus strand of CM062226.1, from coordinate 5,031,256 downwards.
ACGCATGCCGGGGATGAAGATACTCTTGTTTCTGAATAAGGAATGGTTCCTCTCAGTCCATATTATGTGACATAAAGCCCCAAAGGAGTACCTGGAGAGGCAATGGGCAAAGGAAGATCCTCCACAGATTTTGACTAGCCAGATAATATTGTCTTGCCATGGACGGTTACGCCAAGGAAGGTTACATTTTGTAGCCCAGAAGGTAGCCAATCGACTAGTGTGCCCACACTCAAAAAAGAGGTGGTTTACCGAGTCAGGTGTTGTGGCACAGAAGGGACATAAGCCTGAGTCAATCCTACGAGTATGTAGGAGAATTACCTGAGTAGGTAGTCGGTTAAGGGTCGCTAGCCATAACAGGAAGGAGTGCCGAGGGACTAAATGGTGGTTCCAGATGAAAGAGTGCCATCAGGAGTATTCTTTCTACCTCAAACCAAAGTTTCCCGTACCACAACGGTCATAGGGACCAGATTATAGAAGTCATTTCTTGATCCTCCTTGAGTACCATAATCCCTATTGCCCCCGCCAGATCGATCACCATTTCGATCAGGACCATAGCACCCACCAGCACCACCACCTTCACCTCCATACCTGTCATCCCACCCCCCCCCCCCCCCCCAATACCTACCTCCTCTGCCCCTTCACTTGGGACACTCCCTTGGCAAAATGCACAGGCTTGCCACACTTAAAGCACTCTCCACCCCCACCTCCAAACACCATAGTCCCGATTAAGGCCACGATCACGATTGCAATTACCACCTTGGTCTCTAACTGAACCTTGAGGCTGAGCTTTTCCACAATGATATTTCTCCCATCCATGTCCAACCCGTTCATAGCCTCAATAGCCTCATTTATTGCTTGCTTCTCATCGAAATTTAAAAACCAAATCCACGAGAGCCTCCAGAGAACTTGTCAACCACCACCTGCATTAGAAATATTCTTCACGGAGTTAGTTTGTATAATATGAGAGGAAAATTACAGATATCATCGTCAACTTGCTCCTCATGTCAAACACCCCATTCTCACATTTCAAAACCTACAATTATCATTCTCACTTTTTTTTCATCGATTTCAAATTGCATCTTCCACCCACACTTATTTCTCGAATTACCCCATCCTCAAAGTCGAATTTCACTTTCTGGGTGTCAATCTCAAGCTTGCATAAGGGCCAATAGGTCATTTAGGTTGGGGAGATGCACCATGTAGATTTTGAAACGTGAGGAGGGTAATTGATATGAAGAGCAAAATTGAGGATGGTTTTTGCAATAACGCTTATATGATAGTAATAGGCTTACCTCATCACCACATTATCATTTCAAGGATAGTAATGATACCGAATGAAATTTCATGAAATTGCAGCAAAGAAGCATCTCATGTTCCAAAAAAATGAGAAGCTTAGGTTTCTTGAGTTAATTGATCCTAACATACAAACCAACCATAATGCTAGAGCAGTTATTGCCCATACTCATTGAACTAGACATTACCAATCAAATTACAAAATACTGGGGACCCACACTAGCTCACAATGGAAAATACAACCTCTCACACTTTTTCCATCACTAGATTTGTTCTATCGGTTGTTCAATAGATGACACAAAACCAATTTGGAGAGGGAAAATGACATCATGAGTGTCATAATTTTTTTTTCAATCACTTGAGTGTCATAATTTATATATGACACTCACTTGACGGTCATAACAATTTTTTCAATCACTTGAGTACTATATAACTTTTCAATTGATTACTTGCATACCATAACTTTTTAAAAATGTTCACCATAAGTGCTATGCCACTTCGGATTTCTGGCACTTAGGTGAATGTTTTTAAAAGGTTTTTGGCACTCAAGTGATCAATTGAAAGTTATGGCACTCAAGTGGTCGAAAAAAAAGGTATGACACTCAAGTGAGTACCGCACAAAAGTTATAACACTTGTGATGTCCTTATCCCAATTTATAGATAACAGTGTCAATCCAAAACTTGGTGAGTTCAGCCGATGAACATGGAATATCAACTCCGATCCATTTAAAAAGCAATACTACTACCCTCTAAAATTGCCATAAGAGATATTTTATTTAAATCCAACCAGCGACTTGCATCTAAATGTTCAGTCAAAATAAGTGACAAGGATTCTTAGAGTTAAAACTACTTATCAAATCAAATTGTTCAGTCAAGTCAGTCTCCATTGTTGGCTATGAAAAGCGACACCCAAGATCTCCATAACTAGAATCTAGAACACATTAATCGAGTAAAAGAGATTTGCGTACCTATTTTGAAATCCATCGTTCTTGACGTGGAATAGTGACAATCCTCAGTACAAGTTCTTCTCTTCTATTACTCTTTGTATTATTGGCTCAATAAGACTACCTCTTACAGTTAGCATTTGCTCCTTATGTGAGATAATTTGTGTGTTAGAGTTAGAGGAGGGACTTGAGCTTTATTTATAGAGTTTTAAGCCAAGCCCTCTTATTACGGGCTGAGCCTTACTCGGCCCACACTAGCCAGTCTTATATTAGACCGGTTAAGAATATTTATATCTTACCTTATTAGACCAAACCCGTAAAACGGTTAATTACAATATTAATTAATGTAGCCAACATCAGAAAAACTCTTACATCTATCACAACGAATATGATTTTTCCACGAGAAAAGCTTGCAAAAGGAACATATTGTATCCTTCACAATTTGCCCCTTTTCCCCTAGCAAGGTTCGTACGGTTTCAAATTGATAATTCAGTACTATGCATATATTTAGTCAGAACTATAAACATTTATTCGGTCTTCCTCTCCTGTCATGCATTGTAATTACCAAATATCAACACTAAATAAATACAACATTTGCTTTATCACATGAAGATGGGACTCTGTGGCTTGTCAAATCCCACAATCTCAATTGAGCAACAGAGATTCCACCTCCTTGTTGAGCACAGTGGAAGTAAGAATTTCTGGACTAATTTCAATGAGCAATAGAGATTCATAAAGCCAAGGCCGACCAATGATGTGAAACTTGAGTCAAGATGAAATAGAAAAGGTAAAGTTATGGCAAGCACCATGTTGGACTAATGTAGCAACTCAAGGGCCGGCAAAATTTGGCAAGCACCATGTTGGACTAATGTAGCAACTCAAGCAGGTTGCAATATTTTTTTTTTGGGCTAAAGCCAAACAAAGTACATTTATTTTTCACACAACTTAAGGATAGTGATCTTTTGCTTAAGACAACATAAACTATTTTGATCTTCCTTGGATTGCTAAGTGACTAGTCTCCATCACTTGTGGTTTTACTGTCGCCATATTCAAATTGTCTCTGAATGGCCAAATTCCACATCCTATTCCAGACAAAGCAATGACCATGAAGACCACACGACTCTATATGAAGTTCAGATTTTACATCAACTAGGCAATGACAATGAACTCAAGAAGTTTCTTCCTGATTCCTTGGAGTTTAGTCAATGCATCACCAATGTCCATTCGTTTCCTTGGAGACTCAAAAGAGCAAGTGACTCCTATTTCGATGATCGAAACCAAACACTCCAGAGTACTAAATTAAACCAGCTTTTGTTCTTGCCATCCGAAGTGATGGTTCGTCCCTTCTCCAACACATGGTTTTCCTGAAGTAGAATGGGATCGATTACCTTTTCCACTCAGTTTGCCGAAGCTGCCTTTGCGAAGTGATGAAGGTTCAGCTCATTTTCAAACATGTCATCGGTCGGTCTCTTGCCTGTGAACATCTCCAAAACGAGGACTCCGAAGCTGTACACATCTCCTTATGTGGATATGGCACTTCCCAAACCGTACTCTACAACAGTCAACAGAGCATAGTGATGCACAATGAATAATTGAGATTGAAATCTGGTCTGTTGATGTTTCATGCCTATGCCTTTTTGTCTAAGGATCGGTCTATAATTGCGTGTTCTATATAAGGAAATAAACTTTAAGGCCTAACTTCAACACCATTACCTGGAGCTACGTAGCCAAAAGCTTCTTTTACTCCGACAGAGCTTGATTGATTGGCATGTAACTTATGCATTGCTTCTAGGAGGAACCTGGCAAGCCCGAAATCTCCTACATGTCCTGTCATTTCAACGTCAAGAAGGACATTGCTCATCTTTAGATCATAATGAACTATTGGTGTTTCATAGTGATGATGGAGATAATCTAGTGCACAAGCAACATCAATGGCAATATTCACTCTCTCAAGTAAACTCAATTTGCTTCTTGATGTATATTGCGACGCAGTTGGGTGCAACCATTCATCCAAGCTCCCATTTGACATGTATTCATAGGCCAATGCCTTGAAATCATTTCCATTAAAATCAAACCTAGAACATGCTGTGAGTACCTTCACGAGATTACGGTGTCGGATTCTTCTCAAGGCCCCACACTCGGCTATGAAGCTCTTGGAAGCTCCTTGACATGTAAGGTCGAGAATCTTGATGGCTACGATCGACTGAGTCTGATCAAGAAGCCCTATGTACACGGATCCAAAACTGCCCACGCCGAGCAGATTGGTCGAGGAGAATCCAGCCGTGGCTTTTAGTAGACTGTGATAAGAAACATGCAAAAGCCCTTCTTCAGAAGAGCTTGAACCTAATGCTTTCTTATTGTGTCTATACCAGAAGAAGGATAACAAAGAAAGCATGCAGGCCACTACTACAAGAGCAAAGATAGTGGATATCAGAACTTCTGCAATTCCACTTATTCTCGTCCGTTTTGACTTTTTATAGTCGCATTTCAGTAGTAGAAAATCTGGAAGACCCCCACAAAGCTTCTTGTTTCCAACAACCGAAGTTGAAATGGCACTTCTAAAAACTCCTCCTGTAGGCAATGCACCCTCCAAATCGTTGTAAGATAGGCTCAAATTCATCAGATTCAGTGACTCTAGATATTTCAGGATTTGGCCGGACAATTGGTTGTTGGAAACATTCAAAACCTGAAGGCCTCTCATGGAACTCATAGTCGATGGTAGGGGCCCTTCAAAAAAGTTATTATGTACGTATAAGCATTCCATGGGAAAAAAGTTATTATGTACATATAAGCATTCCATGGATGTACAACTGCCGATACTGCTTGGGATCTGTCGAAATAATCTATTCCCATTAATACGTAATTCACCGAGATTTTGTAATTTTCCAACTTCATCTAGAAGGGGGCCGGTAAGATTATTTTGAGACAAGCTGAGATAAATAGACAATAATGAGAGGCCAACAATTTCCGAGGGTATGTTACCGCTGAGGTTGTTGGTTAAAAGGTCCAAGAGAAGTAGATTCTGGCACTTTCCTAGAGACGATGGTATCGAGCCCGGGAGATTATTGCCATCCAAGGCCAATTTGGCTAATTTCCTTAAATTCCCAATAGATTAAGGTATCTATCCCGAGAATTTATTTTGGCAAAGCTCCATAAAGTACATTTTGTTGAGATTTCCAATCTCAGAAGGAATGTTTCCTGAGATTCTGTTGCCCCACTTTCTCAAGAACTCCAAATTGATGAGATTTCCGATTCCAGAAGGTAAGGTTCCGAAATATAATTGTAATCTAACGTAAACCACCAAAGCGTGATAGAGAGGTCACCGATACAGTCGGGGATTGGTCCTCCGAAAGCATTGGAATCTATAGCCAATACTCCCAAGTTTGTGGAATTAGTTAAAGAGCAGAGGAAGTCCAAATCAGCAGATTGCCCACTTCCTAAGTTGTTTCTGCCAATTTCAAACCATTGAAGTCCTCTCATCTTTGAGAAAGAAGGAACTTTCCCGGTAAAGTTGTTCAAGTCGATTATGAATTGATTGAGATTAGAGGCATTGGATATTGACTCAGGAATGGCCGATGAGGTGGTTTTCACATAAATAGATTGTCTCGAGATTCAGAAGAGTGAAGCCTAAGTCGCTGGGTAAGCCCCCTCTAATTGGTTTCCAGCCGCATCAAGGACCATCACAGTGAATATATTGAAGATTGAGATTGGAATCATACCAACAAATTTATTGTAGCTGAGAGAGAAGATGTTTAGATTTCTCAATTTGCCGAGAGTCTCCGGGATCGTACCACCAAGGTTATTTGATGCTGCTACGAAGGCTTGAAGAGCGGATAAGTTTCCAAACGACAGCGGAATGTTTCCCATTAAGCCGTTGATTTGAAATAAAAATATTTGGAGCTTGGACAAGGAGCCAGGTTCTGTAGGCAATTTCCTTTGAGCGGGTTGAAGCCCAAGTTAAGAACAAGTAAATTAGAGCAACAGGAGAGATTTGAAGGGATTTGTCTGCTAAACGAGTTGTTATTAAGGAACAACTGCCGCAACCGAAACAAGCGGCCGAAATGTGGGGGAATTTCGGAGCGGAAACTCTTGTTCTCTAGAATGACCAACCTCAGAAAGCTTAGGTTACCAATATGGGGCGGCACAACCCCGGACAAGTTCTTGGATTTGAGGTCTAATACGGTGATTCTGCAATGTCTACGATCACATGTGACACCGTACCAATTGCAAATGTGGCTAGTATCATTCCACAAGCTCAAAACCCGACCTGCATCAGCTATTCGGGCCTTAAATTCCAGCAGAGCCAGCCGATCAGTCTCATCCCCGCCGGCTTCTACCAAAGCTAGGACACCCCCTAACATAACAATGATGGTAATTAAACATGAGAACGACCCGGATAAACGCCAATCTCTATTGGGAAGGTCCACGGTGATTTGTAGCAAAGCGCCCTCAGCTCGAGTGTCTTTCGGTTTTCTTGCGACATTGTTTCAGAACAATTCGCGAATATATAATACATATGCCCCCATGCTAAGATATGTTGATGTCATCAATGCAAGAATAATCATGACAGATCTTTTTATGGTCCTCTCGACTTGAGAAAACTACAAGGCCGTGACATGCAAGGGAACGATTGGTGCTCAAGACAGTCAACGAAAGCTGAAAATGCCATGGGGGCCTAGTTTTTTTTTTTTTTTTGTCAATTGTCTCTTTTCAATCCCTGAATTTCTTGGCCGTTTAGATTGCAAATGATAACCATTCTATATCTTTATTTTTCTATTTTTCTGTTCCAAAAATAGGTTTGGAATAGAAATTCATTTGGTAACGCAATTTCATTTTTCTATTTCTGGAACAAATTTTAATTTCAGAAATAGATTTGAAACAGAAATGAGAAATAAAAATTTTCTACTTTTCTATTTTTAGAATAAAAATGAGAAATAAAAATTCTTCTCATTGCCCGCTCTCGATACTAGTTGGTCGTCCACCCGCCGCCCATTGCTGCCCACTTGCTGGCCGCCGCCTCCCGCCATACGCCGTTGGTCGCCGCCCGCCGTTCTCCGGCCGTCTCCCACCGCCGGCCGGCCTCCTCCCGCCTCCTTGCTGCCACCCTCCTCCTGCCGCCGGCTATTGCCCACCTCCCGCCGCTGCACAACGCTAGCCGTCTCCAGCCACCGTCCTCCCCCCACCGTTCGCTGCCACCGTCCACTGCCATCGTTCACCCACCGTTTGCCCGCCGGCCACCAGAAGAGGAGAAATTTTGTGCCGTTATCAAACAAATTTTTGTTTCAGGAACAGAAATTTTGTGTCGTTATCAAACGCATATTTTTGCTCAGAAATTCATCCATGGAACAGAAAATAGCAAATCTATTTCTAGCCAGAAATTGATTTCTGAAATAGAATGGTTGTCATTCGCGCCCTCAGTAGGGGCGACGACTTTAGCCTTTTCCACACATATAAAATATTGACTTTCTAGTACTCAGAAGGAATATTAACCGTACATGTTAGTAGGTCTATTTCACAACTTATAATAACCTTTACTTTCATTTATGAATTATAATATACATCTTTTCTGTAAATTACACATTCTGGAAGATTGTTTGTAATTATTAAGATTGTTGCTTATGCATAAAAGAGAGCAAAATCTCTACTCCGGTAAAGAAGAATTTATTCAAATTATTACCTTTTAGATCCATGTTGTGCCTGCGTTTAACTTGTTATATTAATATGCAAATTGAATTTTGCATCTTGAATACTCTTGGATGAATTACTAATTAATAATGACAAAGTCCGCGCTAATATATTATGATCTTTAACATTTTAATACAGTCGAAAAAAATATTTTAATTATAAAAAACTAGGTATTATTTTAATCCCAAAAGGTAAACAGCCAATCAAAAAAGTAAACAGGTTGTAGTTGGCGTAGGATATTTAATTTAAAAAGTGCGATAATTCAAGTCAAGTCAAGTAAACGATCCTTTTTCTCCTTCTTTTGACAAGGCGCAAGCGAGACAGTTCACATGGGAGAAGTCGTGGGAACGTCTATCTGTTTCATTCGTCCAACCTTTCGTTTGCTCTTATTTCCCTGGAATCAAGGAATTATTAACAAAGACCCAATCAGGGAAAATCATAATACCGGATTTTAGGCAATTATTAGACGCACACCACGTGTCCTTACTTGATTTGACTGGTTATGTGCTGGTGCTTGATGGGTGAAAGATAATCCTTCGTTATTGAAAATCCGGGAGAGAGGGTGTTCAGTGTTATACTTTCCAAAAGCAAAAGTAGAGAAAAAGACCATAAAAAGAAGGTGAGAATTGAAAGCTATTCCCACGTGAGAAAGCGACTTAGGCGCATCGCATCAAAGTGCACGGCAAGCCAACTTTGCCTTCCACACTGACCAAATTTCCTCCACGTACAGGCCCATCCGATCGTAGTTGGAATCACCTAAGACTGTAATTAGGAAATAATTTATTTATTTTTAGCAATCACCTAAGACCAATTAGAACTAGACAAACAAAAAATGAACATTAACCATCTTGGGAAAAAGACTGCAATTGGGTAATAAGTAAGATTGTAGTCGCACGACATGATCCTTATCCAAGGGGAATCAAACAAGAATTGCATGAGAAGACAATGTGATAGGGTAACGTGGACTTTGTGTCCTTTGGCTAAATCTGCATTCTTTAAGCAAAGTCTTCGTCAACAAAGTTAAATTTCATATATATTGAATTAGATTCGTGAGACTTGTTATATAGAGTTGTACAAATCACCCCTAGACAGTAGAATTTGTCAGAAGAAAAGTACTAATTAAGTTATAAGGAAAAACTTCTGCAACCGAAACAAGCGGCCAAAATTACGGGGGAATTTCGGAGCTGAAACCGTCATTCTGCAGATTGACTTCCCACATAAAGCTCAGGTTAACAATGTGGGATAGCTTGACCCCGGTCGGGTGACAGGAGATCGCTAGGAAGAAGACAATGCAAATCAAATTGCCATGCTCTCACCAAAGCTTCCAAAAGATCCCCACGTTTTACCGAGAAATTTACCCCATCAGTATGATCCGTGGAAGGTGGGACAGAATTAACCGAGTTAATTGCGCAAAGGAATAGCTTCTAGAGGCCAAAATAACTTTCAGAATTTTTAAGACCAAAACCACGTTCCATGACGTGAAGGTAACGGGACCGCGTATCAAAATACCACAAACATCCAAGGATCCTGCCGAAAGCTTAGCATAGTTAATATAGTGCAAACTATAGACAGAAAGCTCTCATATTAAATGGGGATAAGAATGATGAGTACCATAATTTTTGTGCAGCGCTCATTTAAGTGTCATAATTTTTTTTCGCTCGCGTGCGTATGGTAATATTTCTAATCCTGAGAACAATTTCTGTTCAGAAATAATTTTTTCCATTTATACAAATTTACCACAAATTAATTTTTTGACCGCCTAAAATCCCAAACTGATACACTTACGACAAATTTATCTTCTGTTAGTTTCCGTTAAATTTTATTGTCAAGTTGCTAAGTCGGATGATATACGATAATTGACGGATGTTCTGGGGTTTTACCCTCAGTTTGTCATAGGTATATCAATTTGTGATTTTTTGTGGTATTAATCTAATTTAACAGAAACTAACGAATGGTAAATTTGTCATAAATATACTAGTTTGGGGATTTTTGTGGTAAAAAAAATTAGCTTTTGGTAAATTTATCACAGATGTACCAGTTTGGAGTTTTTGGTAGTCACAAAATTAGTTTGGGGTAAATTTATTGTAAGTGTATTAGTTTGGAGTTTTTGGTGATAAAAAAATTAGTTTAGTATAAATTTATCACAAGTATATAAATAGGAGTTTTTCGTGATATTAACTCAAAAAGTAATCAAAAAGCGCGAGAGTTCAAGTCAAGTCAACAATCCATTTTCTCCTCCTTCTTCTTTTGATCAGTTAAAGAGAAATTTTTATTTTAAGCTTGAGCTCTCGTTTATCACCTAGATAATAAGCTTAAAATTGTCTCATCTCTATTTATCACACAGTAAAAAGAGGCGATTACCCGTGTGAGTGGGTTAATCTCATCTGTTTGACATACTTTCTCAACATAATACACTAAGTATTTTTTTTTGGTAAGATATAATACACTAAGTATTAAGATGCATGAATATCAAATAAACTCATAAGCATTAACAATGATATAACAACTTCATTTAAATGTGAACATTCAGGGAAATTACAATATTCGGTACATCAGAGTCTACACAGTCCTAGAGATTTTACACGACCATTGAAAACATTTCTAGGAATTGGCTTCGTCATAGGATCTGCAAGTTCACATCCTTTTGTGCTACCATATCTTTAACAAAGTTGTACTTGGTATCTATATGTTTGGTCTTGTCATGATATTTCGGATCCTTGGTGTATGCTATCGCTACTTAGCTATCACAATTGACCAACAATGAGCTTGCAGCATGCTCAACAACACCTAAATGATCCAAAAATCTCTTAAGCCAAACTTCCTCTTGTACTGCTGCTAACAATGCCACGAACTCAGCTTTCGTGGTAGATAATACTATACATGTTTGTTTCTTATTGCTCTAAGATATGACGTCATTATTCGGTAAGTAAACAAATCCAGAGGTAGATTTCATTTCATCTAAACCTCCTCCCCAATTTGCATCTGAGTAGCCTTCAAGTCGCAGATCCTTTCCTTGATAACTCAGAGAATAATCAGCAATACCCTTTAGATACTTCATGATATTTTTTACATCTTTCCAATGTGCTTGACCTGGATTGGATTGGTATATATTTACCATTCCAACTACAAAACATATGTCAGGTCTTGTATACATCATAACGTACATTAAACTTCCAGCAGCACTAGCATAAGGAACATGTTTCATTTGTTCCTTCTTTTGTGGAGTCATAGGACACAACCTACAGCTCAATCTTTACCTTTTGCAATAAGAGTATCCATGGGTTTATAGTCATGCATACATAATCGTTCAAGAATTTTGTTTATATAAGTCTTTTGCGAAAGAGACAATAATCTCTTGAAATGATCTCTTGAAATCTTAACTCCAAAAACATATGCAGCCTCACCCATATCTTTCATCTCAAAGTTGGACGATAATCAATTCTTTACGGTATTAACTAACTCCATATTGCTTTCGACAATCAATATATCATCAACATATAATGATAAGATCATAAATTGATCTTCGGATCTTTTGATATATACGCAATGATCTTTATCAATCATTATAAAATCATATGTCACTATGGCATTATGGAAACGTATATATCATTGTCTCAAAGACTGCTTAAAGCCATATATCGATCTTAGAAGTCGACATACCATTTGTTCTTGGCCTTTCACAATGAAGCCAACGGATTGCTCCATGTAAATTTCTTCTACTAATTCTCCATTTAGAAAAGCAGTCTTTACATCCATTTAATGTAATTCAAGATCCATACTTGCTACTATTGTCCTAATAAGACGAATTAAGGTAAATCTCACTACAAGAGAAAAAGTTTGTTCATAATCAATTCATTCCTGCTGATTATACCATTTCACCACGAGGTGAGCTTTATATCTTTCTATTGAGCCATCGGCTTTACGTTTTATTTTGAGAATCCATTTGTTCCCAATAGCTTTGCATCCTTTCGGATGATTAGCCAATTCCCAAACTTGGTTAGATTCCATTGACTTCATTTCTTCTTCCATTGCATGTATCCATTTTTCCTTATTAGGGCAACTTAGGGTCTCATCTACATTCCTTGGCTCATCTTCATCTTGTGGAGCAACCATGAAAGTTTCCGCTTCATTGTCAAAATGTCGTCGGGAACACTTTTGCGACTTGTTCACCGTACGGGAGATTGTACATGTGGTGTGTCATTCTCCATTATGCTCCAACTTGGATTAGATAATGACGGTACCATCTCATCAAACGGTTGCAATTAAGATTGAGTCGAATTTAATTCCTCAATTCTCACGATGCTCGCACTTGGACGAACTTCATTAAGTTCATTATCTTGATCCAAGGTTTCAAATAGGGAGTAGTTCTCACCTATTTCACCATTCTTAGGAAATTCATTCTCTAAGAATGTAACGTCTCGTGATTCAAATTCAGTTATACTCCCACTTTCTTGCTCACCTATAAACACGTACCCTTTCGAGTGCTCTAAGTATCTTATGAAAATACTCTTTTTGCCTCTGGGACCCAGTTTTCCATACTTATAAGAGGGCTCGCGAGTATAAGCAGCACAACCCTAAGATTTAAGAAAATTTAAATCGGATTTTCTATTTGTCTATAACTCATACGGAGTGAAAGTAACTTATTTAGAAGGCACACAGTTAAGTACATATGCAGCAGTTAATAAAACATCATCCCAAAAAGTGATTGGTAAATTAGCTTGTGCCATCATGGACCTAACCATTTTCAATAGGGTTCTGTTTCTCCTCTCGACAACACCATTTTGTTAAAGAGTATATAGAATAGACAACTATCTTTCTATTCCTTTTTCATCACATAAATTTCTGAACTCATCAGATAAATATTCTTCATCTCGATCGGATCTTAACGATTTTATTTTCTTATCTAATGATTTTCTATCAAGTTCATAAATTTCTTGAAGCAACTCAATGCCTCAGATTTACGAGAAATCAAATAGACATATCCAAATCGAGCACAATCATCTATGAATGTGATGAAATACACAGCCTCATGCATTGCTCTTATATTCATTGGACCGCAGACGTCAGAATGGATTAGTTGTAAAGGAAACTTAACTCTTGTACCCTTTCCGAATGGTTTCCTTGTTGTTTTCCCTGTTAGGAAATGTTTGCAAATAGGTAAATCGACTTTTTCAATATTGTCTAATAAGCTATCTTTGGCTAATCTATGCATTCGTTATTGGCCAATATAACCAAGTCTAGCATGCCACACATTCACATCATTATTATAAGAGTTGGAAGATGTAAATAAGGAATCACAAACGTTAACATCACCATAGTCAACATCTAATACAATAAAACCATTCAAAAAGTATCCACAACCATAGTAATTCGTATCCAAATACAAATCAACACCACTATTATGGAAGTTCAAATTAAAACCAAGTTTAACCAATACTAATACAGACACTAAATTCCGAAAAATCTCGGGAGCATATAATACGTCATAGAGAAACAATGTGCGTCCACCACGCATCATTAACTGGCAGATGCCAATCCATTTAACTTCAACTTTGGAGTTGTTCCCCACATAGATCTATTTCATTCCTGTCGAAACCAGTCAAAACTCCATAAAGGCCGCTCTGTCCTTTGCTACATAGTCTATTACTCTCGAATCTACAGTCCACAAAGGATTAGGCTCAATTAGAAATACAGAACTTGACACACAAGCAAAGTTCACAAGAATGCAAGGGGTGTCTACCTTCTTAGGCTCGCCATAATCGCGAGCAGAGTAACCCTTCTTTCTACAATTGTAGCACTTCACCGTTGACATCTTTTAACAAAAGAATGCTTTCCTTTGTCACGTTGGTTAAATTTCGGTTTCTTAACCGAAGAACTCCCTTGCTTTTCCACTTCATGAACCTTTCAACACGCTTGCGCTTGGAGCTCGAAGCCTCATGTGAGCTAGAACCAGCATAATAGATGTCGGTTTCTGCTTTTCCCGCCAAGAGGCGATTCTCTTCTAACTTAAGATGACGAATGGCATCTTCAAAGATCTTGATGTTCTCATTATGGGTAGGGTGCACCTTCATGTGCTTCCATCTTTGAGGCAAGGAACGGATCACTGCTTGCACTTGCTATTCATCAGTCAGAATGTATCCAGCATCCTTCAGCTCAATAATCATGTTCGACATCTTTCTCAGGTGTTGTTTCATGAACTGACCATGAGGCTTCTTATACGAGTCAAACCTTATAGTGAGCTGTCTTAGCTTGGTCATCGATATATGACCAAATCTTGCTGCTAATGCTTCCCACATTTCCTTGGCATTCTCAAAACGCCTGAACTCTCGCATGATATCATTTTCCATACTACTCAGCAACGTGATGCGAGCAATCGAATTCTTATTTTTCCATGCAACAAATGCATCTCTATCTCTCTTATGCTGTGCAGTGTTCCCATCCTCAGGTTCTTTCATAAGTTAGTTAAGAGCTCTAGTGCTTCTTATTCTTCTAGCACATATTGGATTTTCATGTTCCATATTTCATAATTCTCGCCGTTTAATTTCTCTCGTTTGTTCAACTCAACTACTATGTTTTTAGTTGCTGAAGCCATTGAATCTAAACATTTCAGACATATACGCACGATTTATTAATGCCACTTATTTATGCATCAATTTTACACAAACTGATTATATTAATGAGTAATTTCACATAGGTTTTAGATTCAAAAGTTCATTATGTTCTCAATCATCATCTAAAATCCTAATTTGAAATTATTGTTAATGTAATCATTAAAATAAAATTACGTTCTTTAAAGTTACTAAAACTTTTAGATTTCCTACTCAACCACATGATACTAATAAGACAGATATTATTAATAGAATAGTACCATAAACTATTCACAATAGAAAATATACATCTACATTCATTCACTAAATACCATTTACATAAGGAACGATTCCAGCGTAGGAAAGAAACATGAACATCAACATGAACAATAATATTCACCTAGGATACCTAAAACCAAACTAAAATGAACAATGATTATGAAAGTTAATAAATAACATTAGGTTGTAATCTTCTTCGTAAAAACCATGATTGAATCATAAAATTGCTTAGGAAGTTATTCCGGACAGTTTCTCAACCAAGGAAAGACCCTTGCAGTTCCCTTAGGTTTGCGCCATAGTGCATTCCTTCTGCACCCATTCATTCCACGCATTGACGTCCGTGTTGCCATGACCTCACTATATTTTCTCAGGAAGGCTTCCACTATCTTGCCATATTTTAGTGTTTCAGAGTTTGCATAAGCATTGAGCAACAAAATTTGCTCTTGTCTAGGCAAAGTGTTATAAAAATGATTAAACTGAACACCCTCTGTCATCATGCCTCCATGCCAAATAACTTCTTATATCTTTCCGTTGATCGTGATAATATGGGTCAGCATATTAGTGTTGTCATTCCAAAAACAACCAGCTAGATCTCTCATCAGCCTCACTAAGTGTGCTCTTTGCTCAGGCGTTCTAGCGACAGTAGGAGTTCTATATCATGTACCATTGTTCCTATAACAAATGTAGAAAAACTCAAAGGATTACTTTTTAATCCATGATACAATATTGCAAGAAATACATTCTACCCCCATTCAACATCCTCCTTTTTTATTTTTTTTTGGGTGGTCAATACCGGTCAATGGTCAATGACGATCAACGGTGGTCAACGCCGGTCAACATGGTCAATGACGATCAACGGTCGGGCTGGGCCTTTCCTTTCGGCCCAGGGGAAAATCTGGCATGGCTGACGTTAGCCACGTCCACACGTGCATGCATGACGCGTGCGTTGCACGTGTGCGCGGCAACCACTGCGCACGTGCAACGAGCCGGCGAGCCGCCACTTGCGGCCGTGTGTGGGGGCGCATCCTGCCTTTCCCGGCAGCATGCCACCCATCATTGTTCTCGTCTCGACAAGAACTATGACCCTACACTTTCAAAAAAAAAATTTTGACGCACAAAAAATCGAGAAACCACTTCGAACAGTACAGCCGGGTGTCGTTTTTTTTTTTGTACCCCAGCATTTATCGGCGTTGTTTCGCGATTTCCAGCCAACAATCCGTTTTATAAACAAGTTCTTCGATCAGGAAACAAGAACACATGCTCTGATATCAATGACGGGAAACACATTCTTAAAAAACAAATCACAAAATGACGAAAAACTCGACTAACGAGTAACGCCAAAATATATGTAGAAACTTGCCCAAGGCAACTTCAATCACTTATCATAAAGCACATCACCAAGACAGACGGGACGTATCTTGTTTTTCACAGATTAAGTGCACCACTTGCAGGCTTGAGAGTTCTTGGCAGATTCTTCTACAAGGCAGAACTTCGTATGCACCTTGGGAGTTTTTTAGAACGAACAATTCTTCCAAAAAGACTATCGATACACAATCACATATCTTCCAGTTCTATTCAAACTGCCCTTGGCAGTTACTACTTTATCTGTAACCCCCTTATCCGCAAGTAACCGCTCAATAGATTATGGGCCGGCATGATAGATCATGGACCGGACTTACCCAACATGGGTGGCGCACATAAAATCCATCATCATCGTTGAATTTCACATTCTGGGTCTAGATCTCAAGCGTGCATATGGGCAAATAGGTCAATTTAGGTTGGGGAGATGCATGATGTAGTTTTGAAATTTGAGGAGGGTGTTTTATATGAAGAGCAAAATTGAGGATGGTTTTTGCAATTACGCTTAGATGATATTTATATGCTTACTTCATCACCACATTATCATATCAAGGATAGTAATGATACCAAATGAAATATCATGAAATTGCAGCAATGAAGCATCTCATGTTTCAAAAAATGAGAAGCTTTTAGTTTCTAGAGTTAATTGATTTAGCATGCAAACTAACCATAATGCTAGAGCAGTTGTTGCCCATACTCACTGAACTAGACCTTACCAATCAAATTACAAAAAACTGGGGACCCACGCTAGATCACAATGGAAAATACAACTACTCACATTTTTCATCACTAGATTTGTCTGTTGACTGTTCTATAAAAAGAGTCTAAATCTTTTTAATAGATGACACAAAACCAATTTGTAGATAAGAGCACCAATCCAAAACTCGGTGAGTTCAGTCAATGAACACAGGTTGTCAACTCTGATCCATGTAAAAAGCAATACTACAAGCCTCTAAAACTACCATAAGAGATACTATATTCAAATCCAACCAGCGACCTGCATCTAAGTGTTCAGCAAGAATAAGTAACAAGGGTTCTTGGAGTCTAAAACTACCTGTCAAATTAAATTGTTCACTCAAATCAGGGACCTCAATCCAGTCTCCATTACAATGAATATTGTTTTTCTACAAGAAAAGCTAGCAAAGGGAACATATTGTATCCTTCACAATTTGCCCCCTTTTTCCCTATCTAGGTTCTCAGGGTTTCAAAATGATAAATCAATACTATGCATAAGTTTAGTCAGAACATTGAACTTTTATTCGATCCTCTACTCCTGTCATGCATAGTAACTGCCAAATATCAACACTTAAATAAGTAGAGTATTTGCTGTATCACATGATGATGGCATTCAGTGGCTCGTTAAATCCCAAAATCTCAGTGAGCAACAGAGATTCCAACTCCATGTTGAGCACAGTGGAAGTAAGAATTTCTGGACTAATCTCAATGAACAGCAGAGATTCACAAAGCCAAGGCTGACCAATGACATGAAACTTGAGTCAGGATGACACAGAAAAGGTATAGTTATTGCAAGCACCATGTTGGACTAATGTAGCAACTCCGGGGCTGGCATAATTTGGCAAGCAACATTTTTGTACTAGTGACAACTCTAGTCATGGTCTTATGGTGACTGAGATTCTCCATAATAAAGAAAAGTTCCCAAAGTTGCCAATTCATTTTTCAAAAGAAAACTTTTACAGTAGTCCCCAACAGTTTTCCTTCTTACTTTACCTTTCGCCTTTTTTTTTTCTGATGATAAGAAAGTGCACCTTAAGCGAGTTAACCCCAATTCGTGATATACACCGGTGACAAGCTAAAGAGATATAAAAGCTTGTACTTCCAAATAGTAGATGAAGTCATCGACACAAAATCTGTGATGAAAGGTATGTTATATGCGGGAATGATATTCATGACCGTCAGCCAAACCTCATTTTACAGCAACAAGCCGATGGTGAATAACTGCTTACCTCGAGGGTTACACTTAAAGCCACAATTTGTCCAGTGTTTTTCGAGTGTTTCTCCCAACTCTTTTTGCCTGTTAGGTACAGTCTTGACTTCAGATACAAGCCATACGATTGCTATCTCAGTTGTAAGATTGACGCTGGCGGCAGATGCTTGTGGCTGTCCAAAGTTAGAGCAGAAGAGAGAAAAACACATGGGGCTCAAATCTTACCACAAATAATGATGAAAGCCATTTCTCCAGCAATTGTTTCCACCCACATAAGGGATAATTTGAAACCTTATATCACTTACATTTATGAGAGGACAAAATATGTAACCCAGTAGATGACTGTTTTGTCACACGCAATAGTTGACTGTTCACCTACATAAGCCATATGGCTTGCCACGTGGCAATCATAGAGGTAAAGTTTGCCATGTGGCGATCACACACATTCTCTCAGCTCCGGCTTTATCTATAGATATATGGTGAATATATGTCGATATATGTAATCACATATTCCTTTTTCATAAGCTTTTATAATTCCAAACATTATTTAACTTTTAGAGGAAATCATTTAGTAATTTTTTTCTTTTGTTTTAAATGCCAAAACAAAAAGGGCAAGTTTGCAAGAGAGCAAGACAAAAGTCCATATTACCAGATGTCTAGAGGTACTTATATTAGGAGCCATGCTTTTGTGATTTTTCGTTTTATTACATTTTCTTGGTGCAACTCGCAAACAGGTTACAATTTCTGTCTTTTGGGCTAAAGCAAAACAACCTACATTTATTTTTCACGCAGGTGAACGACAGTGATATTTTGCTTAAGACAACATTAACTATTTTGTTCTCCCTTGGATTGCTAAGTCACTAGTCTCCATCACTTGTGGTTTTGCTGTCGCTAGATTCAAATTGTCTGTGAATGGCTAAATTCCACTTCCTATTCCAAACGAAGCAATGACCATGAAGACCACATGCCTCCATGTGTAGTTCAGATTTTACATCAACTAGGCAATGACAATGAACTCAAGAAGTTTCTTCTTGATTCTTTCGAGGTTAGCCACTGCATCGCTGATGTCCATTCGTTCCCTCGGAGACTCAGAAGAGCAAGCAACTCCTGTTTCAATAATCGAAACCAAACACTCCAAAGTACTAAACCAGCTTTTGTTCTTGCCATCCGGAGCAACGGTTCGTCTCATCTCCGACCGTTGGTTTTCCTTAAGCAGAACAGGATCAATTACCTTTTCCACTTGGTCTGCCAGAGCTGCCTTTGCAAAGCGATGAAGGTTCAGCTCATTTTCAAACATGTCATCGGTCGGCCTCTTGCCTGTGAATATCTCCAAAACGAGGACTCCGAAGCTGTACACATCTCCTTTTGTGGATACCGCACTTCCCGAGCTGTACTCTACAACAATTAATAGAGATCATAATGATGCATAGTGAATAATTGAGATTGAAATATAGTTCAGCGATGTTTCATGCCTGTGCCTTTTTGTCTAAGTATTGGTCTCCACTTGCGTGTTCGATATAAGGAAATAAACTTAAAGGCCCAACTTCTGCATCATTACCTGGAGCTACGTAGCCAAAAGATCCTTTTACTCCGACAGAGCTAGATTGATCGGCCAGTAACTTATGCGTTGCTTCTGGGAGGAACCTAGCAAGCCCGAAATCGCTTACATGTCCAGTCATTTCATTATCAAGAAGGACATTGCTTGGCTTTAGATCACAATGAACTATTGGCGTTTCACAGTGATGATGGAGATAATCTAGTGCACAAGCAACATCAATGGCAATATTTATTCTCTCAAGTAGACTCAACTTGCTTCTGGCTGTATATTGCGATGCAGTTGGGTGCAACCATTCATCCAAGCTCCCGTTCGACATGAATTCATAGACCAGTGCCTTGACATCATTTCCGTTAAAATCAAACCCAGAACATGTTGTGATTACCTTCACGAGATTACGGTGTCGGATTCTTCTCATGGCCTCGCACTCGGCTATGAAGCTCTTGGAAGCTCCGTGACGTGTAAGGTCGAGAATCTTGATGGCCACGATCAACTGTGTCTGATCAAGAAACCCTCTATACACAGATCCAAAATTGCCCACGCCGAGCAGATTGGTGGAGGAGAATCCACTCGTCGCTTTCAATAGACTGTGATAAGAAACTTGCAGAAGCCCTTCTTCAAAAGAGCTTGAAGCCGATGCTTTCTTACTGTGTCTATGTCGAAAGAAGTATAACAAAGAGAGCATGCAGGCCACTCCTACAAGAGCAGAGACTTAAGAATAATATACTTGCTTTATGTCCATTCTTAAGTTTAAATTTAAATGTTGTCAATGAGAGACGCCTGGGGATGAAAAATTACAAAACAAATGTTAATGGGACAAATAAGGACCATGTGGCACAATTATGCCATATGGTTTTTTGGGCTAAAAGTCAAAACAAAGTACATTTATTTTTCATACAGCTGAAGGACAGTAATCATTTGCTCGAGACAACATAACCAATTTTGATCATCCTTGGATTGCTTAGTCATTAGTCTCCATTGCTTGTGGTTTTGCTGTTGCCAGATTCAAATTGTTTGTAATTCCAGACAAAGCAATGACCACAAAGACCGCATGACTCCATAGAGTTTACATCAACTAGGCAATGACAATGAACTCAAGAAGTTTCTTCCTGATTTCTTGGAGTTTAGTCACTACATCGCCAATGTCCATCCGTTCCCTCGGAAACTCAGAAGAGCAAATGACTCCAATTTCGATGATTGAAACCAAACTCTCCTGAGTAACAACCCAGGTTTTGTTCTTGCCCTTCGGAGCGACGGTTTGTCTCTTCTCTGACTTGTTTTCCTGAAGCAAAACAAGATCAATTACCTTTTCCACTTGGCCCACCAAAGCTGCCTTTGCAAAGCAATGAAGGTTCAGACCATTTTCGAACATGTCATCGGTTGGCCTCTTGCCTGTGAACATCTCCAAAAGGAGGACTCCGAAGCTATACACATCTCCTTCTATGGACAGTGCACTTCCCGCGCCGTACTCTACAACAATCAATTGCGCATAGTGATGCACAGTGACTATTAGGATTAAAATATAATGTCGGTGATGTTTCATGCATATGCCTTTTTATTCGAGGATCGGTCTCCAATTAGTTGTCCAATATAAGAATTAAACTAAAAGACCCAACTTGTGCATCATTACCTGGAGCTATGTAGCCGAAAGATCCTTTTACTCCGACAGAGCTTGATTGATCGGCCAATAACTTATGCGTTGCTTCTGGAAGGAACCTGGCAAGCCCAAAATCGCCTACATGTCCAGTCATTTCATTGTCAAGAAGGACATTGCTTGGTTTTAGATCACAATGAACTATTGGTGTTTCACAGTGATGATGGAGATAATCTAGTGCACAAGCAACATCAATGGCAATATTCACTCTCTCAAGTAGACTCAACTTGCTTCTGGCTGTATATTGCGATGCAGTTGGGTGCAACCATTCATCCAAGCTCCCATTCGACATGAATTCATAGACTAGCGCCTTGAAATCATTTCCATTAAAATCAAACCCAGAACATGCCGTGAGCACCTTCACGAGATTACGGTGTCGGATTCTTCTCAAGGCCTCGCACTCGGCTGTGAAGCTCTTGGAAGCTCCGTGTCGCGTAAGGTCGAGAATCTTGATGGCCACGGTTGACTGAGTTTGATCAAGAAGCCCTCTATACACGGATCCAAAACTGCCCATGCCGAGCAGATTGGTGGAGCAGAATCCATCCGTCGCTTTCAATAGGCTATGATAAGAAACATGCAAAAGCCCTTCTTCAGAAGAGCTTGAAGCTAATGCTTTCTTATTGTGTCTATACCAGAAGAAGTATAACAAAGAGAGGATGCAGGCCACTCCTACAAGAGCAGAGACTGTGGATATCATAATTTTTGTAGTTCCACTTATTCTCTTCTGTTTTGACTCTTTGGAGTCGCATTTGGGTAGTTGAAAATCTGGCGGACCCCCGCAAAGCTTCTTGTTTCCAACTACTGAAGTTACAGCGGCATTTTTGAAAACTCCTCCTGTTGGCAATGCGCCCTCGAAATCATTGTAAGAAAGGCTCAAATTCGTCAGATTCAGCAATCCTAGATATTCCGGGATTTGGCCAGACAATCGATTATTAGAAACATTCAAAACCTGAAGGCCTTTCATGGAACTTATTGTCGATGGTAGGGGCCCTTCAAAGAAATTATCCTGCACAAATAGGCGTTCCATGCTTATACAACTGCCGATACTGCTTGGAATCTGTTGAGATAATCTGTTCCCGTTCAGACTTAACCTGCCGAGATTTTTCAAATTTCCAACTTCTCCTGGAAGGGAGCCGGTAAGACTATTTTGAGACAAGCCAAGATAAATTGACAAAGATGACAGGCCCAAAATTTCTGGGGGAATGTTACCGCTGAGGTCATTGATAGAAAGGTCCAAGAGAAGTAGATTCTGGCAGTTTCCTAGAGATGATGGTATCGAGCCCTGAAGATTATTGCCATACAAGTACAATTTGACTAACATCCTTAAATTCCCGATAGATTTTGGTATCTGCCCTGAGAAATTATTTTTGGAAAGATCCATAACCTTCATTTTGTTCAAATTTCCTAACTCGGTAGGAATGTTCCCCGAGATATTATTGTGCCACATTTGCAAGTTCTCCAAATTGCTGAGATTTCTGATTCCAGAAGGAAAGGTTCCAGAAATATGATTGAAATTTAACCAAAGCTCTGAAAGGGTGATAGATAAGTTACCAATACACTCGGGGATTGGTCCTCCAAAAGCATTGACCGCTATACCCAAAATTTTCAAGTTTGTGGAATCGGTTAAAGAGCAAAGGAAGTCCAAATCAGCATATTGCCCACTTCCAAAGTTGTTAACGCCGATGTTAAACGAATAGAGTCCTCTGATCTTTGAGAAAGAAGGAACTTTCCCGGTAAAGTTGTTTGACGAGATGTCGATTTCACGGAGATTAGAGGCGTTGGATATTGACTCGGGAATAGATCCAGTGAGGCGGTTGTCATTCAAACGGATTTCCTGGAGATTCGGAAGGGTGAAGCCTAAGTCGCTAGGTAAGCCCCCATCTAATTGGTTTGCGGCCGCATAAAGGAGTTTCAAAGTGGATATATTGAAGATTGAGATAGGAATCGTACCGACAAATTTATTCCAGCCGAGAGCCAGGCCATATAGATTTCTCAGTCGGCCGAGAGTCTCCGGGATCGTACCACTGAGGTTATTCGATGCTGTTGCGAAGACTAGAAGAGAGGATAAGTTTCCAAATGACGACGGAATGTTTCCCGTCAAGCTGTTGGCTTGAAGCATAAGTCCTTGGAGCTTGGACAAGGTGCCAAGTCCTATAGGCAAATTTCCTTCGAGCATGTTGAAGCCTAAGTCGAGAACAAGCAAATTAGAGCAATGGGAGAGATTCGAAGGTATCTGTCCACTGAACGAGTTGTTAGTAAGGAACAATATCTGCAACCGAAACAAGCGGCCAAAATGAGGGGGGATTTCGGAGCGGAAACTATTGTTCTCTAGGTAGACCTCCCTCAAAAAGCTCAGGTTACCAATGTGTGGTGCTACGACCCCAGAGAGGCGCTTGGAGTGTAGGTCTAGTACGGTGACTCTTTGGTGTCTACGACCACACGTGACACCATACCACTTGCAGACGTGGCTAGTATCATTCCACGAGCTCAAGAAACCATTGGGATCAACTATTCGAGCCTTGAATTCCAGCAAAGCAAGCCGATCGGTCTCATCCCCGCCAGTTTCTGCCGAAGCTAGGACACACCATAACAGAAGAATGATAGTAGTTAAGCATGAGAATGACCAGGATAAAACCCGATCTCTATAAGGAAGGTCCATGAGGATTTGTAACAAAGTGTGCTCAGCTCGAGTCTCTCTAGCAGTTTGTGTGAAGCAGTATCCAAATTCTATGAATGGGAATATGAGAGTATTCTTGATTTTATAGAGTTTTGAATCGTTGACTATGAGTGTTTTATAGAATTTGCAGGCATCGCATTTCACTACTAGAAAATATTGAAAATTAAGCCTTCAAAGTGATGCTACTATTTCATTTGAATAAACTTCTAATGCGATTTTTGTTTGTTTATGTTTGGAATGATGATTTGTACGTAAGTTCAGTCGTGAATTACCTGCTGCTTTAGAATATTTTCTTCCCATATCTGTTGGCCTTATTGGATGGGAAACGATTCGAGACTATCGCACCTAAAATTGAGGATTCTTCAGAGGATTAGGCCAAAAAAAAAAACAAACAAAAGAGGCCGTACTTAAAAATGCGTTAGGTAATCAATGACATTATTTGTAATGATGTTAGGTGATCAACGTGAAAGAAATTTTTACATTTTGACTAAAAGCAAAAACAAAAGAGAACAGACATTAAGACGGGTTGATCTACCAGTCGCCATGGATGCTTTTTCATCGGCTTTTCTTGGACCCAATCCACAAGCGAGTATATATATTTGGGCAAGTCGCGCGTGAGTCGTGAGCGAATAGAGAGAGAGAGAGAGAGGTGACGATAAAAGAGAGTGGCAGTGGGTGATGCCGATGGACAGGAAAAGAGGATGAGGACGGAAGAAAAAGGCCCAAAAAAGAGTGGCTCCAGAGGAATTAATTGAATTAAAAATATATTTGATTTTTTTTATAGTGGAACTCACTTTTCAATAAAGAGAAATAGTTAAAATCGAAAAGATGTACTGGATCTATAAATTGACCCACATTCTAATAAAGTTGGAAAATAAAAAGAAAATCCTAATTTTCACGAGAAGGACAAAAGTTCCCTCACTAAGAGTTAATCAATGTTCGACCAAAAAAAAAACAAGAGTTAATCAATGACTTTAGTTTTATTTACGTGGGTAGATACTAATGTTTCAATATTGGATCATAATGAATTGTTTTCACGAATTACATTGGAAATCACATTTTTGTCAATCAAATTTTTATTACATAGGCCAACTGACCTCGTAAATTATGTCATATAGAATTTAGAATCCAATTAAATGATCTAATATTTATTAAATTTGATGGTGTAAATAATCGAATATGTATCTTGCATGCGATTCACATAGTCATGGTATCTTTCTAAAAATTGAGCCCCACATGCTTTTATGGATGGAACATTTCTTTTTGGACTTTGTCAAAGTCTGCAAGCAACGATTTTCTATCGATTGAATGGATTCCTTTGCGTACAAAGTGAGCTAGGAATAGGAACTAGCTTCTCGGGTGAATTACTACTTACCCCCCCAACGAATTTTGTGGATTTCCTAACTTGCCATCCAAACGTGTTTGGTTAATCTTCTACTAAACTTATCCAAAGTCTTACGGTGATTTTTGAAAAGATTTCCCGTCGCAATGTAAAATTACGAAAACAAGTCAGCATGATACGCAATGACCTTTAGTGTATTGTTATTTTAAATTGAGTAAAATTTGAATCATAGATTATTACGTTGGGGAAAAGCTACAAAAAAAACTCCAAATTATGTCTACTATGACATATTTACCTTGAGCTTATTTTGTGACATCAAAAACCCTAAACTAAACCCACTGCCAAGAATTATTAGCCAAGCAATCCCAGAAATTGGTGATGGTGAAAAATACCGCAATTTAGCATAAATTTATACATATGCGACACATTTATCTCTCGTTAAGATTTTATAATGAAACAAGGGCAGTCTCCTGATATTGATAATTTAAAAAAAAAAAACTAGCGGCGATTTTTGTACATGAGACAGATTTAGAATTATAGTGAAAGTTGGTGATTTTTTTAGATAAAAAAAGTTCAACAGAGAATTGGAAATTGAACCTAAAATTGAGGGTTCTTAAGAGGAGTGGGCTAAAAACAATAACAAAAGTGATCGTACTTAAAAATGCGTTAGGTAATCAATGACGTCATTTATAAAGATTAATATTACGAAAAATTTCATATAATAAATTTATCCCAAAATTAATTTTTTACCATAAAAAACTTCAAAGTGGTATACATGTAATAAATTTACTTTCCGTTAACTTCCGTCATATTTTACCATTAAATTTGCTGACGTGGAGACACATGATAATCTGGCAAGTCCATGTGGAAATATATAGGGTTAATATCACGGTAAATCTTAAATTAGTACATTGACGATAAATTTATCCCAAACTAATTCTTTCGATAATAAAAAAAACTTTAAACAGGTATACACGCGACATATTTATCCCGTGACCCATTTACACAAGAAATTCGTCAACAAGGTGGTGCAAATCACACGGTGGATCTTTCAAGCCTAACACTAGTATTGAATTCAACATGCCGAAGGAGTCATAAACCAACCACGATAATGCAAATTTGTCCTCATCCCTAGAGTCGTTCAATGGGCCAATGGGGACCAACCAAGTACTCGCTATGCAGCAAGCTTCAGGGGCTAGACAACAAGCCATGAGGTCTTATTATTTGACCATTTCAAGAGTTTCGGGCGGCCACGGGGCGGTCCCATAACATTATCGTCGTTATCCCTGAGTCAGTCTTGCATGTTTAAATCGTATCGTCGGCAGATTTGTGCAATCATTGTTGATGTACGACGCCGCTTCGGCGTGTTCAATTCAATACTAGCGTTAGGCTCGAAAGATCCACGGTATGATTTGCACCGGCTTGGCAAATTTCTTGTGTAAATATTTGATAATCAAAAAAATTAATTTAAGGTAAATTTATCACAAATATACCAGTTTAGAGTTTTTCGTGGTATTAACTCTATGGATTTTCACATGAACTTGCCACGCCACCATACCACGTCACGAGATGTCATCCATGTTAGCAAATTCAATGGTAAAATTTGACGGAAGTTATAAATTTGTCATGGTGTATCACTTTGAAATTTTTGGCGATCAAAAATTAAATTTGAAATAAATTTATTACCAACGTACCAATTTATTTTATAACGGTGTTAGATGATCCACGTGAAAGAAATTTTTTAAATTTTGACTAAAAGTAAAAACAAAGGAGAACGTACACAAAAACAGGTTCATTTACCAGTCGCCACGGACCTTTTCATCGACTTTTCTTGGACCCAATCAACGAGCGAGTAGAGATATCTGGGCGAGTCGCGCGCGCGTTCGTGTGATCCGCACGGTCGCCCGTGGCGCGTGAGTAGTGAGCGAAGAGACAGAGAGAGAGAGACGCCGGGTCGTGAGGGCAACGAAAGAGAGTGCCACGGTGGGTGGCGGACAGGAAAAAACGAGGATAAGGACGAAAGAAAAAGGCCGAAAAAGAGTGGCTCCGCAAGAATTAATTAAATTAAAAATATATTTGATTTTTTTTTTATAGTGGAATTCACTTTTCAATAAAAGAGAGATAATTAAATCGAAGCACTGTACTGGATCGATGAAGTGATTCACATCCTAACGAAGTTGGAAAATAGAAAGAAAATCCAAAATTTCATTTAAGCTTCCGTTTATTTCGCGAAAAATGAATAATTTTAAAATTTATTTGTTCAAAAAATAATCACTTGCATCGCTCACAAAAGTGAATGAACGAAAAATATTTTCACTATCCATGTAATATTTATAACATAAATTATTATTGATGATAAAAACATTTTGCATCAACTGTTTAAAAGTACGGATGTTCCCTCACTTTAAGTTCATCAATGACTTTTTTAATTACTTGGGAAGATATTATCATTTCAATATTGGATCATAACGAATTATTTTCACGAATCACATTGAAAACAGATTGTTGTCAATCACATTTTGACTACCAGACCAGCAAACCTCGTGAATCATGCAGTCTAGAATTCAAAATCCAATTAGATGATTTAACATTTATTAAATTTGATGGTGTAAACAGTCATATGTGTACCGTTCACCTAATTTGCGCACAAAGTCTCGTCCCTTGACTAATAATAACACTTGGTTTTCTACAATAAAGAAGTAATGAAGTCTTTTCAAAGTTTACCAAAAAAAAAAAAGCCTTTTCAAAGTTATGGTAGTTACAAATTGTGCGCCGCATGCTTATAGGTGGAACATTTGTCTTTGGAATTGTAAAAGTCTTCGAGGAACGATTTTTTAATTGATTAAATTAGTTCCTTTTGCGTGCAACTTGAGTTAGGAACTTCTTGTTATTTCTTCATGGTTACTCTTCTATTGCAACATTGCTTCGGAGTTCGGGCTCCGCATTTCGAGAGAATTACTACTTCACCTCCGGCGATTTTTGTGGATTTCCTAACTTGCCATCCAAGCCCTAGAGTGATTTTGCAAAAGATTTCCCATCACAATGAAAAATTACGAAAGCAAATCGCATGGTATGCAACGACTTTTAATGGATTATTCTCCTAAATTGAGTATAATTTGAAGTACAGGTTATTGCATTTAGTGTGTAAGTTACACCGTAAAAAAAAATTTTACTTAACAAAAATACTGAGCAAATTGAATAATGAAAAGATAATATAAGATATGTGCCGTATAATAAATACATATTTGAAGTTTATGTAGCCTTTCTTGCTAATGTCAAAATCGCTTGACATAAACTCACAATGAATTTTTTTTTTTTAAAACACTTAATATGAATAGCTGAAAAATCGAAAAACATAATTTAGAATATAGCATGTGCTTGAGCGCACACGCGTGTATATATCTTTTTTGCTATTAAATCTCTCTTGATCTATATAAAGAATATTTCCTACAAGACCATCTATTTAAGCAAGATAAAATTACAATAAATTAGTTTACAGATCAGCAGAGATTAAAGATTTGAGAAACTCTTGAATTTTAACTGATTTGATCCAGCTAAATTTACAAAGTGTATAAAGGAATTTCATCAAATCAAGTCTTCAATCAACAAAAGCTAAAGATATATGTTGTTTAGTCGATACACTATCAATAATTTCATAGCTTTATTTGTCCATGCGATTTCATTCAATGTAATATAGAAATGTTATGCTGAATAAAGAAATTCATTTAATTTTAAAAAGATTAAATAAATTTAAAAAAAATCATAGACTATATAAAATATAACAAATTGCGTTTTTGTCACTTGAAGGTTTTTTTTTTGGTCGAATGTCACTTGAAGGTTACAATAAAGTAAATGATCAATGAATTAAAGCTCTATATTCACTTTAAGGTTACAATATGTGGAACTTCACAAAAAAAAATTAGTATTTGTGCACATAAATAAGTCCAACACGTGTATAAATAACATAAATTACCATATTATCAATATCATAAGTGACAACAGTTATATGCTGTAATAATGGCCCAACCCAAGCCCAAGCAATTTGGCCTCAGCCCGTGAAACCCTCTCTCTCTCTCTCTCTATTCTTGTTCAATAGCTTCAAACGCAATTGAGGCGCAGAAGAAGAAGAAGACCACCGGTGGACAAAACGAGGAAAGGAAGGAGACGTTCGTCCTTGAAGAAAGGGGAAAAGAGAGGAAAGTGAAATTTTCACGCTTACTCGTTTCGGACGACAAATCGAATAAAATTCTGTTTTACAAGGCCCGGTAAGTTTTCAAGTCTATTATTCATCTAATAATAAACTTGAGTACTTTTCGAGATTAAGTCGTAAATTCAAAGTTATGCGAATTCTGAGTTACGAAGTTTGATTTTAAAGTTACTAAGATGTAGATTTATATGGAAAAGATAATTTAAGGTAATGTGGAGCCATAATGTTGGACTAAAATCGATTTTGAAGTACGGTTTGATTGGAACGAATTTCTGAAGTTTAGAATGCGAGTTACCATAACGATCAATACGCGTAATGGACAAAGATGAATGTTCTCTATAAACAAGTTTCTTTGTTAGTGTATAAGAGTCGATTGGTCGACGATCAAGCGTAGCTAGTCAAGTTGCTCGTTAGAGTAGTGTATTACTTGGATTTTGATATCATTTTTTTGATTAATCGATAGAAATACGAGTGCGTCGATTCAAGTAAAACTCATAGATTGGTTTTCAGTTTTCCTAGGTGAGTAGTACTATCTCTTATTTAAGTTTATAAACTCATATTTTGAAAACCATACAGATTAGACATATCATGAGTTAAGAATTGGCATTTTTGGCTGCATAAAACTAGATCAAGCATTTATTACCGTTTTGTCTATTTAAAATGGCAAGCTATGATTTGACTACAGTTTGAGTTGATTACCTATAAAAAGTTTGCAAAACATTTTACGAAAGAATCACAAAAATTTTATGATTTATGAAATATACTTTGATATATATTAAATCGTGAAAAGTTATATGATTTGGTTAGTAAACCTGGGTTTTTGGGGAAAAGTGCCAAAAAAGTCCTAAACCTTTTGCATTAGTGCCAATTTAGTCCTAAACCTTTTTTTGGTGCCAATTCAGTCCTAAACCTTTTGCATTGGTGCTAATTTAGTCCTAAACCTTTTTTTGGTGCCAATTTGGTCCTAAACCTTTTAAATTGGTGCCAATTCAGTCCTAAACCTTTTGTTTTTGTGCCAATTTAGTCCTTCTGGTCAATTTTGACCGGAATTTGCTGACGTGGACGCCTGCCGGCCGGCGGCCGGTCACCGGCGCTGACGTGGCGCTGACGTGGACATCTTAAATAATATTTTAATAAATTTTAAATTTTTTTGTTTTTTTTTCCTTTTTTTCTTTTTTTTTCCACTTTTTTTTGTTTTTTTTCTTTCTCCTCCTCTGGCCGGTCGCCGGTCCGGCGACCGGCCAGAGGCCAGTGGCCGGCGAGGTCGAGCTCGCCGGCCACTGGCGAGGGAGGCTTGCCCTCGCCGCGGCCTCCGGCGAGGGTTCGACCCTCGCCGGATCCGGCGAGGTCGGGCCTCGCCCGACCATGGCGAGGCTCGCCCTCGCCGCGGCCTCAGGCGAGGGTTCGAGCCTCGCCAGATCCGGCGAGGTCGGGCCTCGCCGGACCAGGGCGAGGTCGAGCCTCGCCCGACCAGGGCGAGGCTCGAACCCTTGCCTGAGGCCGCGGCGAGGGCGAGCCTCGCCATGGTCGGGCGAGGCCCGACCTCGCCGGATCTGGCTAGGGCGAGCCTCCCCTCGCCAGTGGCCGGCGAGCTCGACCTCGCCGGCCACTGGCCTCTGGCCGGTCGCCGGACCGGCGACCGGCCAGAGGAAGAGAAAGAAAAAAAAACAAAGAAAAAAAGTGGAAAAAAAAGAAAAAAAGGAAAAAAAAAGAAAAATTCAAAATTTATTAAAATATTATTTAAGATGTCCACGTCAGCGCCACGTCAGCGCCAGTGACCGGCCGCCGGCCGGCAGGCGTCCACGTCAGCAAATTCCGGTCAAAATTGACCGGAAGGACTAAATTGGCACAAAAACAAAAGGTTTATGACTGAATTGACACCAATTTAAAAGGTTTAGGACTAAATTGGCACCAAAAAAAGGTTTAGGACTAAATTGACACCAATGCAAAAGGTTTAGGACTGAATTGGCACCAAAAAAAGGTTTAGGACTAAATTGGCACTAATGCAAAAGGTTTAGGACTTTTTTGGCACTTTTCCCTGGGTTTTTGAGATGGTTTTTGGTTTTGGTTGTGGGTTATTGGAGATTGAGGTTGGTGAACTATTATGCTCATCGCTATGATTATAATCCTTTGACGGGGGTAAGTATGCATATTATTATCAAGACGTCCTTCTGGGTCAAACCACGTACTAATATAGGTGGAGACCTAGTCAAGGGGATAAACTTGATCGCCTTTGTCATGGGCGTTAAGTATGGCCATAGTTAGATATTAAGCATTAAATTGGTCAATTAAATGGACCATCGACGTTTGATTTAATAGAGATTAATAAATGGAATGGACAATTGATGGTTGATTTTATTATTGTTGATTTGTTATTGTTTAATGATCGAATATGAAAAGTTTTGTTGAAAAAATATAACCCATTTTTGATATTTTACGTATATGGTATACTAGATTTAGGATTGATGAGTTATGATATTGTTTTATAAATATGCATAGTGAATGTTCGATTTGCTTAGAAAAGATGTACAACTCACTAGGCTGTGGTTGCTCATTCCATTCATTTTACCTGCATTTTGATAAAGGAATTTTTTGGTATGAGTTGTTTATGTTTGAGATGAACTTGTGAGTTTAGTTGTTAGATGGAAACGTGTATATCTTTTTGATAAATTATAAAATAAAATAAAAAACTTTGATATTGTAGCCAGGTCATTCATTTATTAAATATACATTGATGTATGTATTTTGATAAAAGGTTGAAAGTTGTGTTTGAGACTGCATCCTTCAGGTGGAAGGAAAGATGATGGTTGTGTTTGAGACTGCATCCTTCAGGTAAAAGGAAAGACGACCGTGTCATTGCCCTTGTACTTGTAGAGTTGGGAGTGTGACTATGACATATGCTAACACAGATAAAAATAACAATTAAAAATATCGATACATATCGACAAAATACATATATTAACAATTGGGAGAATATTTATATAATGCTTACCACAGGACAATTCACTTTATCTCTATACTTACACTTGACACAATTTTGCCACATACAATGCTCTGAGAGAAGTGGTGAATAATTGAAGTGGCAATGTTGGTCTCAGCTTTTCAATTCCTAATCCAGTCACTCCTACAAATCATTCAACGGAGTGCAAAAAATTGCTCATCCAGATCAAGTCTCACCAGTGCATTCATTCTTGATCGGAAAACAATCATCTATTTCCGTCTTAGCTCAGACTCTTTAATTAGAGATCCTTCCTACTGTGACCTGGTAAATTATCGGTGCCATAGCTTTCTCTTCTTTCGATTATGCATGTATTTTTTGCAAGAATCACTCTTTCTCAATTTTCCAGGTAGTAGTTGTATTCTGTCAATACATATTTTGTGTACCATCTTAGTTTGGTAACTTCTATGGAATTTGTCATTGGCTTTCATGCAGTAATCTTTCATGTTATTTTTTTTTGGGTCGTGATCTTTCATGTGATTGAATTGTTGATAATTAGGACATATGCGATATATTCATATATGGGGAGGCTACGTCCATGGAATTTTGAGACTTGAAAAGACCATCTCCAACCTGAAGAAAAGACACATTAACCACACCTCTAGATTGTTTAGATGTAGTGCAAACAAAACATTTCCTGAAGTGCACCTTATAGTGCTAATGTCATGCCAACCAAAGTTGCATTTGCAAATTAACCAGGAGCATGGAAGTCCAAGTGACCAAATCTTGATGAAGAACAGAGGCAATCCTTGGAATTAAGGTTACAGAGGACATGAGGATTTGTAACAAAGTGTGCTCAGCTCGAGTCTCTCTAGCAGTTTGTGCGAAGCAGTATCCAAATTCTATGAATGGGAATATGAGAGTATTCTTGATTTTATAGAGTTTTGAATCGTTGACTATGAGTGTTTTATACAATTTGCAGGCATCGCATTTCACTACTAGAAAATAGTGAAAATTAAGCCTTCGAAGTGATGCTACTATTTCATTTGAATAAACTTCTAATGCGATTTTTGTTTGTTTATGTTTGGAATAATGATTTGTACGTAAGTTCAGTCGTGAATTACCTGCTGCTTTAGAATATTCTCTTCACATATCTCTTGGCCTTATCATATCGTTTTGGTCGAAGTTGGACAGCCGGCTAATTCACAAGATATAAGCATTAATTTGAAATTATTTTTTGATGATAAGCTAATTTCATATAATTTTGAGTTAATCATTCTTTATTTTTCTGTGGGTGCAGAGACAACAATCATAGTCAATTCATAATAAAGCCAAGAAATAAATAGGTCTATTTCACAAATTAAACGAGTGCATTTTTTTTAAAAAAAAAGGTCCTATAATCAACTTTACTTCCGTTTGTCAATTATAATATATAAATAGATACATTTTCTGTAGATTACAACGTTTCCATAATATAGTTCATTTCTCTACACAATAGCATGTCACGACCATTGTCTATAGCTGGCGACCTTCATGTGCCATTGCCGAATCGTCAATGGCCGGCAGAGCGAAAAAAAAAAAATATATGAACAGTATACAGCTGTTAAAAAAGTCAACAAGTTGCAGTCGGCAGATTATATTTACTTGAAGAAGTGCGGCAGCTCGAGTCAAGTCAAGCCAACGATCCTTCTCATCTTCTTGTCCCGACAGGGCATGACCAAGCCGGCTCCCATTGGAACGGTCGTAGGAACGTGGATTCGTTCCATATGTCCAACCTTCGTTTGCTGTTACTTCCACTGAAAACAAGGAATTAAAAAAGTACCAAATTGTGGAAAGTGATAATATCGGAATTAGCTAGTGATTAGACCCACACCAAGTGTCCTTACCTGACCTAATGAGCTACGTGTCCTAGCCCGATGGGTGAAGATGGTCCTTTAATAACCGGACATGTTGTTCGTCATAACGGGCTCACGACGAAACATGAAAAAAAAATTGTTCAAAATGTCATAAATTTATTATACAATCGCTCATTCAATCCTAAATTTTTTAATTTGGTTAATGTAATCCTAAATCTTTTAACGATTTTCCAATATAATCTATCAAGCCAATTTAAGCTAGAAATCACGGACGTAGCGATCCAGTGAGCTTCAACCGTCCTATGTGGCATGGCCAATGGGTGACGTGGACAATCTTAGATAACGACGTCCTTTTGCAATTTGTTTAGTTTTTATTTATTTAATATTTCTCTTTTTTTTTCCTATTCTTTCTTTCTACTGTTCATCTTCTTCCCTTTGTCGATCGCCAGGGCCTTGGTGATTGCCCACGTGGGCGTGGTAAGGGGATCTGGGACGCTCGCTCAAATCTACACCAGGGCGTCGTAGCCCTTGCCTATGGTTGGCGATCTTCATTGAGGCCCCTAGCGGCCAGCAAAGGGAAAAAGATGAACAACATAAGGCAAGAATAGGAAAAACAAATTTCAAAAATTTTAAGAAAATCGTAAAGTCATTTCATTTGGGGCAAATACCATAAAAAATCTCAAACTACGCCATTTTGACACATATACTCTCAATTTTTTTTTGTCACCAAAAACTCTAAACTTGCCTCTTATGACACAAATACCCTCGACTTTTTTATGTCACGAAAAAATTCAAACTTATATATGTGTGACATATATACCTTTATTACAGTTTCATACCGAGTATATTTGTCACACTGATATAAGTTTGGGATTTTTATGACACAAAAAAAAATTTGAAGTATTTGTGTCACAATTGGTAAGTTTAAGACTTTTAGTGACATAAAGAAAATGTTTGAAGTATTTGTATTACAGTAGACATTATTTGGTGTTTTTTGTAGTGTTAAACTTTACATTTAAAATCATCCATGTTACCGGCCGTCTACGTGATACAATAGGTGCCAACTTGACTAGACTGTTACATTGAAGATTTTTAGCTTAAATTGGCCTGATGAACTATGTTGGAAAATTGTTAAAAGTTAT
Source organism: Syzygium jambos (assembly GCA_031216235.1). NCBI lineage: Eukaryota > Viridiplantae > Streptophyta > Magnoliopsida > Myrtales > Myrtaceae > Syzygium > Syzygium jambos. Next base: position 4,995,793 of record CM062226.1, on the reverse strand, counting down.
AGGTCTACATTAGCCAAATTGGAAAGTTTATAACTAAATTGGTTGTTGTACAATAAGTTTAGAATTCTTTAGACAATTTTTCCAAAAAAAATGCATTATAATTGTTGAGAAAACCTCTTAATATATTTTGAAGTTGACAAAACAATCCATGATTCCTTACGAGCTTAAAATATGCAAGTTTTGTTTATGTTTCAGGTAATATCGGCATAAAAGGAAATTTTGATGTGCAAAGTGAAAAGACTTGAAATAGATAAAAGGACCTACATGAACAGTCCATAGAATCTACATTGTCATCGTACTCGAAGTGACCAACAAGAAGCAATTACATATAACTAAGAAGTGTGATACTGGAAAGTCTGATATAACCAAATTCTGATATCACCGGAAGTTTGATATCATCGGGAAACTGGATATAATCGGGGAGCGCTGATATAAGCGGAGCAACTACACTGAGGCTATGTTCATTTCGCGAAAAATGTGACGTTTTTGAAAAATATTTTTCAGAAAATAATATTTTTCGGTGTTGATCTGAAACCTAAAAATGAATAGAAAAATATTTTCTGCCGCTCGTTATAGAAAATATTTTCCTTCATGCACTACTTTTAATAATTTTAATTTTTTAATATTTTTTTCTCCTTTTTTTTTCCTTTCTTTCTTCCTCTACCAACCACGGCTATGACCAACGACCGGCGACTGGCCACAGGCGAGGCTTGGCCTTGCTCGCCCAAGGACGATGAGACTTTCAATGGTCTGCGATCAGCCTCGGGCGAGGCCGAGCCTTGCCTCGCCAGATCTGGCAAGGCTCGGCCTCGCCTGATCTAGCGATGCGAGACTAGGCTCGGCCTTGCTCGAGCTCGCCGGCCTTGGGCGAGTGAGGAGGCCTTGGGCGAGGCCGAGCCTAGCCTCGCCTCCCCAAATCTGACAAGGCAAGGCTCGGCCTTGCTCGCCATCGCCTCACGAGCTCACCGGATCTGGGGAATTACTTCTCCATGGGACGAGACGAAGGACGAGAGGACCTGCGAGGCAGCAGCGAAGGAGAAGCAGATGAAGCACAAGGCAGCAGCAGAGGAGGAGCGGCTCTGGAGATGAAAACCCTAGGCTACGTGAGAATGATAGGGAAAAGGAGCAACTCTGAAGAGAGAAGGAGAGGACGTGCGAGAAAGAGGGGAGATCAGAAAATGTTTTCCTTCCTTTCGGGAAAGGAAATCATTTTCCCCAATTTTAGAAGGATATTTTCCATTGACCGGAAAATATTTTCTTTGACCACTTATTTTTCGTCCCCCGAACACTGTAAAAAACATTTTTCATAAAACGAACGGAGCCTAAATGAGACAACAATCTTGTCACATGTTTTGAGGATAATATCCCAAGAGGAACTATTTCATCTTGTTATAAGATAGCTAGTGATATGGAATAGATTTCTATTTTAGAAGAAAGCGATTGATAATCAATGTCATAGATTATCTACGCGAAACAATCAATCCCACGGGATATCTTGATTAATTAGCAATCATTCCAAAGACGAACTACTCTATTTTTAAAAACCAAAGATTTGATTGTATTGGTGATTAAATTTACAGGAACTCGAGATTGATTGACTCCAACGGCTAAATTGATCTACTAGACAATCGTCCAACGATCAGCTTGGAGATTGATCCCCGTGAAGATTGTCCAACGGAAAGATTGGATGTTGAGGGGTATAAGAGAAAATCAACAAGATGCCGAGAGAAAAAAAAAAAAGAAATCCAGAGTGCAAAAATCCAAATTCAGAGAAGCTTTGCATCCTTACTCTTTTTTAGTATACTGAAATTGTAATCTCTTGATAAGTGTTGTCGGTGTTATAGTTTATGCTTAGGCGTGAGATGATGAAATCTATTTGCTTCAGTATAAGCAGAACCAACTTTGTAAAGAAATGCTTGAATATAAGCAGCACATTCTACTATAAATACTTAAAGATTGCTAGTGAAATCCAGCTAGTAGGCTATTAATCTGGGAAAATGGACATAGGCTTACATCAAGTCGAACTACTATAAAGCTCTGAGTGCATCGTTGTCTATCTTTCTACTTATGCATGATAAAAGCGCAATGCACCACTTTGATAGAACCTGCCCCTGCGTGTATCAACTCAATGTTTGACCCTATTTACGCTCATATCAAATTTGACCATTTTAATTCCGCAATATTTTGTCAAGATTCTTAATACTGTAAGCCAACATCAATAACCAAACCATCAACTGTCATGACCCCCACATGTCTGACCATACCACATTTGTCTCAGCCAAATCGCATCATATTAGCGACCACTAGCCAGTCGGGGTAAGCTCCTCAAGAAATGTTGCACAAGGGGCTTAGGTAAAGTTTCTCGTCTTTCGCTCATTTTCTCCCTTTTAAGCTCAGTACCCACATATATTCTTTCTGCACTAACTTAATTATCGGAGGATCAATCCGGATAAAAAAATCCATGCACTTTAAACCATGTTCGTATGCACTGGCTCATTTCTTGGTCGGAGTTTCCATAGATTCCGTGAGCTCGAATTATACACTAACTAAAAGGAACACACTTCCCTAGCATGAGGCTATAATTATATGTATAATTTATGGCGGCTCAGATTTCTGTGACTTATTAGATAAGTTTGTATAAATCACCCGTAGATAGTAGAATTAGTAAGGAGAGAAGTACTAATTAAATAATATGCTAAAATTTTGTTAGTGTGTTCATGTATGTCTCACATGTTATCTTCAACCATTTTGGACTTTGTCATGTCTCATTTCATAGACTGATTCTAGTTGACGATAAAATAGCCTTGTAGCAGAAAAATTCTTAGTGTCCGTCACCTTCTATTACTCAAGTAATTGAAATATTCATTTAATTTACATTAATCTTAGGATTTAATCAAAGGGGTTGCTTAAGTCCTAAGCTTGTATTCGTCTTTTTCGCTCATGACTTGAGTTCAAATTACCACACTTTGTACATTTCTCGAGACACCGAAGGAGCACAAACTTATATATCCCCGGTAATTACTCACGGCGTGTGGGGTAGAGGGACCGCCATATTCAACGAGGATTAGTCAAATGCTTTGTCCCAATCACCCCATTGTTATATAACGAAGAGTAAAAAGATTACTCGCACGTGGAACTATTAAATGGATAGTCCCTTTAATCAAGTAAAATTCAATAAATTCCCTTATATGCATGTCTATTAAAAGTGAGACAGTTGAACCTAATACTAAGTTTGGGAAAAAAAAGTGTTGTAAATTAAGTCAGATCGCAATCGATCACAACGGAATTCTAATTGTCAAATCGCGCAAGATGTCACCGTATATTCTCTTTACAGAAAAACGTAAATAACATAGCAAAAGAAGAACGATACACCGAAAGTTTTTACGTGGAAAACCCAATATGGGAAAAATCACGGGACGCTGATCCAAAAATTGCTCCACTATAATCAAAGGATTACAAACAACACTCTAACGGTGTTTCTCTTACAATAAATCGTCACGATTGTCGCAAAACACATCTTCACTTAATAAACTCTCAAGATCTCTCGTGTTTACGCATATTGTTGAAGACTCTCGTGATTTATCTGGAGTATCTTTCAATGCACATAGAAACCTCCACCCAAGCTCTTTTGTTTATAGCGGTAGATCTCCACCCAAGTTAAGAATCCTCCCTAATTAATTGAAAATCACCTCCCAATCACTATAATTGATTCCATCGTGATATTCTTTCTAAAGAAGACTTCTTATTTAGATTTCTTTCTGGTCCGCGTCTTACCATAATAGGATTCATTCCTATTAGGTATTCTTGGTGAGCAATCATCGAGATATTTCAAATCAATTTCTGAACATGTTGGGCTGCTCCCAACAAAAAGTGAGGATAGAAAGAACATGTAGGTGATCAAAATAGAACAGAGAAAAATGCGAAAGTTCATGAACAAGATTCCAGTTCCAATTGATTGGATTTGGAGTTGAAGGGAGTTTTTTTTTTTTGGGTCGAAATAAAGCTGCATTTCATTTAAGTAGGAGAACCAAAAAGACCCATTAAATGGGCTTCAGTACACAAAAGGTCTAAAAGAGTTTGAGGAGGCGAAACAACTCAATTTAAAGGTAGGGAATTGCGTCCATGGGCTTTAGCGGCCTAGTCCGCAATAAAATTTGCCTCCCTTCTACAGTGTTGGATCCGAATATGAAGAAAACACTCTAACAAAGCAACACATTCAGACAAGAGAGCTCTGACCTCCCAAGGTGTCTAACTGGGACTGTGCAAGGCATTGACCAAAATAAGATTATCTGACTTCAACACTAGATTCTCCTTTTCTCTCTCACACTAGAGCAGAAATTTTAGGGTTTGTAACAAAGCATGCATTTCCACTTGCAGGGAGGAAGCCAGAGTTGAAGGGAGTTGATTATAAAAGTTATGCAAGTTCAATTTATTGTAAAAAAAAAAATGCTCAAATTCAGCGACCAAAAGTAGTTTTATTTTTTTAATAATACATACAAGTAACATAAAACGAGTTGAGTTACCCTTTGAAAAAGGAAACATCGCGCAAAAAATAAATGAACGATATATATAAGGCTAGTCTAATAGATCATGCCAATTGTTGCCAATCACATATCAATAGATAATGTGATTCCCGTTATATCCAACTGAAAAACACAAGTTTGCACACAATTTCTGTATATTATGATTGAGTTTGTCTATCTGTATATTATGATTGATTCTGTCTGTCACTTTATCCAAATGTGAAGGCTATCGAAAAACAATAAAACCTTTGGGATGCCATCGACTCAACATCCCAATGATGTGGGGCCTGTCAAAGCACCAAAATCATTGTATGGCAGTGGTGGACAACAACAGTGGATTAGAGCTATTCTTCACAAGTCGTACCCCGAGCACCCGCTTTGTTTCCTCCCCTCACCGCCTCACAATGGGGGAGAGTTCACGCGCAATGCATGCGGGAACAACGCGCACTGCATGCGGGAACGACGGGGACACGTCCTCCTACCACTGCATGACCTCCGCCCAGAGTGCGCCGAATTGGCGGTAACGGCGAAGCGCAAGGACCTTGAGCACCCTCTCACATTGTATTATTCCTAACGCAAGAGCAGAGCCTGATCTGCGACATTGTGCCAGGGAGCACCACCGAGGGTTGCTGGTGCTACTATTGCACCGGCTACGATCACCGCACGCATTTGGGCCGTGTGGAGGCTGAAGTGGTGGAAGCATCGGAGGATAATGGGGGAGATGAAACTGAAGATAATAGGACTTATGAAGATGGAGTTTCACCACCGCATAAAAATGCAGTCCATGCTTGCTAGTATGGTCACCTCTTCCATCAACCTAACATTGTGCGCCCAGGCTTTTCACTCCAAGCTGTGCCCTAAGTAATTTAATTCCACTTCTTGAATTTTCTTAAATTTGAATCTCAGTAGTTTGTTATGGTTGTTATTATTTCATGTGTAGTTACCATTAATCTTTTGGTGATTTGGTCACCGTTCCATTGACATTCTTGTAATTTGTAGCCTGATGATTCAGATCCTCTTGATATCTCATTAGGGTCATTTGGGTTTCCTATTTACCTCCCTGTTTTTCTTTTACAAAATTATGAAATGATTTTGACATCATGAAGAATCTATTTAAGGTCGACCAAACAAACAAAAAAAATCTATCTAAGAAGATCCTTGACATCTGAGGATCAAGTTACGTACGTGACTAGCTTTAAGACTAAAGAACCAACCGTAAGGAAAGTCACATAGGATAACAGAAAATTGACAGAATGTACTGTCAAGCTCTACCTGAAAATTTCCCAATAGTTTGGTGAAATTCCTGCTGAGCACAATGATGAAATTGCAAATTTGATCTCCAAATTTTCTGACAAACATAGCGGGATAATATTCATTTACAGAGCCATTGTTGAGAATGCACAATAAACTTAGCCAAGTCACTGCAGAGAAAAAGACTGCCCACTGAAAAGGGAGATGATCATGTCCAGTTTATGCTTATGCCAAGAGTAAACCCTAGGAGTCACAAACCCAGAGCCAATCTCAGATTGGAGCAAGCACAACTTGTAAAAGAATTAGGGCAAAATACATGAGCAACCACAAATGGCCGGCTGAAAGTGCGCGGCAATGATCATTAATGCAGAAATGCAAGTCGATGCACGCACAGCTGCCCAAGCAAAAAGAACCATGTGTATCAAGCAAAATTGCCGATTCAAAGGGAGAGCCGTCAATGCACCCGAAGGGGAAACTTATCCAGGAAACCTAACAAGATAGCAGCACCATGCACACGGAGGAGACAGAGACCAGCAATCTTCCACTGAAGATGTTGATACAAGACAGGAGATTGCTATGAAGAAGAAACTGCAAATCAAATTGCCATGCTCACCAAAGCTTCCAAAAGATCTCCGCATTTTACTGAGAAAGGAACTCCTCCATCAGTACAGTGTGTGGAAGATGAGACGGAATTTTACCGAGTTAATTGCATATAGGACTTCTTGAGGCCAAAAGCACTTTTCAGAATTTATAAGACTAAAACCACGTCCTACGACATGAAAGTAATGGGACCGTGTATCAAAACACCACAAACAGCCAAGAATCCTGCCAAAAGCTTAGCAGAGTTAATATAGTGCAAACTATAGACAGAAAGCTCACATACTAAATGTGTATAAGAAAACATAGAGTTTACCCGTTTAACTCCTTTTCAAAAAGTTAGACATTTGAAAAATTGTAGCCAAAACGGGCATTCATTTCAAAGGCAGCTTCTCTTTTGCAAAGAGAAAAGGCATTACTTCTGCAGGTGAATCTCTCGCCCTATCCTCAAAAGAGCCATCTAGACACCGAAAAGCTGTCCGCACTCCGCAGTCGCAAATGCCAATGAAGAAGTCAACCAAGATGGATCTCAGATGGATTTGCAAGTGCTAAAGCATGTAACCGAAAGAGAATCCAGTACCCATCATAGCATTGATAGAGTAAGACCAAATTTGATTGTTGAAGTCAAGCAAGCAATGTCATCAGACCAAAACATCAAAACGAGCGTTCACGGACATTAAACAGTTGAATCCTTTAGCCATAGTTCGCACATCAAAGACTGATCAAGCCGATTTGCCCACCCAGACAACCACGAAGAGATGCGACAGAAGAGACTTTGACACCTCCAGCAAGTAACAGCAGTACCTCCAATTGTTTTCTACAAGCACAAAATATTTTTCAATCAGCACAAATCGACTGCTTTACTATGACTGGAAACGATTGAGAGCATACCTATCAGGAGTATTATTTCTACCCCGAACGGAAGTTTCCTGTACTACGACGTTCATAGGGACCAGAACGGTCCCGACTATAGCGGTCATTTCCCGATCCGCCTCGGGTACCACCATCCCTATTGCGCCCGCCAGATCGATCACCATTTCGATCAGGACCATACCGCCCACCACCACCTCCTCCTCCATACCTGTCATCCCTCCCCCCATACTTACCTCCTCTGCCCCCTTCACTAGGACACTCCCTTGCAAAATGCCCAGGCTTGCCACACTTAAAGCACTCTCCACCTCCACCTCCACCTCCACGCCCACCACCATAGTCCCGATTAGGGCCACGATCACGACCACGATCACGACTGCGATCACCATCTTGGTCTCTACCCGAACCTTGAGGCTGAGCTTTTTCCACAATAATATTTCTTCCATCCAAGTCCATCCCATTCATAGCCTCAATAGCCTCTTCCATTGCTTGCTTCTCATCAAAAGTTACAAAACCAAATCCACGGGAGCGTCCAGAGAACTTGTCCATCACCACCTGCATTAAAAATATTCTTCTCGGAGTCAGTTTGTATCATATGAAAGGGAAAACTACAAATATCATCCTCAACTTTGCTCCTTATATCAAACACCCCCTTCTTACACTCAAAACCTACAACTACCATTTTCACTTTTTGTTTTTATTGGATTTCAAGTTGCACCTCCCACCCACACACATTTCCCAAAATTACCCCATCCTCAACATTGGATTTCACTTTCTAGGTGTAGATTTCAGGCGTGCATAAGGGCAAATAGGTCGTTTTAGGTTGAGGAGATGCACAATGTAGACTTTGAAACCTTACCAAAAAAAAAATGTAGACTTTGAAATGTGAGGAGGGTATTTGAAATGAAGAGCAAAATGGAGGATGGTCTTTGCAATTATGCCTATATGATATTAACATGCTTTCCTCATCACCACATTATCATATCAAGGATAGTAATGATACCAAATATAATTTCATGAAATTGCAGCAAAGAAGCATCCCATGTTCCAGAAAATGAAAAGCTTAGGTTTCTAGAGTTAACATACTAAACATACAAACTAACCATAATGCTAGAGCAGTTATTGCCCATACTCACTGCACTAGACCTTACCAATCAAATTACCAAATATTGGGACCCACACTAGATCACAATGGAAAATAGAACTTCCCCCGCACATTTCCATCGCTAGATTTGTTCTGTCTACTGATCTATAAAATGAGTCTACAATTTTTTTAATAGATGACAAATAAACAATTTGCAGATAAGAGCACCAATACAAAACTTGGTGAGTTCAACCAATGAACATGGGGTATCAACTCTGATCCATTGAAAAAGCAATACTATTAGGCTCTAAAGCTCCTAAAGTTACCAGTTCAATTTCAAAAGAGAACTTTTTACAGTAGTCCCCAACAGCTTTACTTGTTACTTTACCTTTTTGCCTTTTTTTTTCTGATGACAAGGAACTGCACCTTAGTGAGTAAACCTCAACTCATTATATACATCAATAACATCATGGACCAAGTTATGATGTCCGCTGAAAGCATGGTAAAAGGTATCTCAACCAAACTTATCCTTATAAGAACAATCACTTTGTTTCCAAAAGACAGTGCTATATTCTTTTCGCATGTTGGGGTTCATGCAATTATCATAAAGCCAAGGCTGACTAATGACATGAAACTCGAGTCAAGACGACAGAGAAAAGGTGAAGTCATTGCAAGCACCATCTTGGAAAGAAAGAAGACATTGCTTGATCTACAAATAGTAGCCTTATCAATCCAAGCCACCTGTATGGTTGAGAATGTGGTAGATCGAGAAGTTTAAAGATACTACCAACAATTTGTCCCACTCCTGTATCACTCGGATGTTGGTTCAAGCACATCCAACAATAATATTCACATCTATAAAATGTAACATGAATGGGGTTCGACAGCAACATAACACGAGCGCCAATTACTTAAACACAATCGAAGATTGCCTGATAAGATAGATTATGCAAGTTTGAAGCGACTTCTACTTATTCACCATGATAAAACTATGCGACCAAGCCTCATTTAGCTGGCAAAGGTTAATGACATCAAACAATCGTGTAGTTACCAATTGCACCAATTGGATGCAGGTTAAAATAAATCTTGCAAACGAATTAATGTACCTAAACTTCCTGATACCAGTTAGAGAGAAGGCTTGTTGCTTTGGCATGCAACTTATAAAGCATGAAGTATCAAATGCCCTACCACCATAAAAGTCATTTGTAGAAGCCAGGAGGCAGTCATACATGTCTAATGGTTACCACATGGATAAGGACTGTAAACATTCAATAGATGCTAAAAAATTGTACCTTTGCCTCAAGCAGATGGCCAAACTTTTCAAAAGCATCTTTTAGACCTTTATCAGATGTTGACCATGAAAGGCCACCAATATAGCAGCGGTACTCCACCTCTTCTGACATCTTCTAACTATATTTAATGAGTGTTGTTAGACATGGAATTACCAAACTGTAGAGAACAAGCACGGCAAGTATAATGCAATTGCCCAAGAAATAGAGCAGAAATCAGCTCACCCACAAGCATGAAGTATATGTCGAGCATAACTTAATAAACTTAAATTCTCATGAAGATAAGGTAGAATAAAGGACAGTGAATAACTGAATGAACTATAGCGATCCACGAGTTCAAGTACAATAGTCAGTGATTTTAAAACCAGACCATGCAGGCTTGTGCATCAAAGCCCAATCAACAAGCTTGGACAATATTTAACCATTGTAAAGAACTTTTTACCTCCAAAAAACCATCACATATAAGAAAAGAACCAGAACAAGTAGCTTCTCGAGGTGAGATTCTTAAACTACCATCACGCCACAGGGCCTACTTGGCATAGGTTTGCACAAGTATTTATTGACGAAATTCTTCAATGCAGACATACAATTGCTTTTACAAACGGTAACGTTACATTTGTTAATAAATTTCTTTTAACCACCTGAGAAAGTCATCCTTAAAAGATGTTCTAATTTCTTCATCATGGCAACATGGACAGAAATGACAGTGATAGCTTGAAAAGTCCATTCAAAATGAGAATGGTCTGTCATTCCATTAGGAGCTATCCATACTATGACATCTCAGTCCATTCACGGAGAAATCAACAGCAACCGAACAAGTAAACCCACACACTAATATACTCTTTTATTCAATCAACAGATTATTTCACACGAAATCGACGCAGCTAACAGATTTTTCAAGCAACAAAAAGCTAGAGAAGATCCACTCCTGGTGGATAAAGACAGGCAGTCCTATGATAGGACCATTTAAGGACAATCCTTGCTTCCATATTAGCTCAAATTGAACACCTTTCCTTTGCGACCTGGCCCAAGAAGGAGAATTTCCCAACATGAACTAACTGCCGTCGAATATCAGACCGAGAAAGGAAAATTTCTTAGACCCCGAACCATTTCGTCCACGGCAACCGAGCTCTCACAAGAGCGACCAAATTTTAACCCATCGGGTTGCTTCGGTATTCCGATAAACATCAGGAATTCATTCACGTCCCCAAGCCTCCACAGCACACATGCTTCGCGAACCGTAATCAAGCTCCGCCAAAGCTCAACGCGATCATCAACAACAACAACAACAAAACCTACTCAAACCCGAACCAATCACACCCGCGCGGGACTCCCCCGCGAGGAGAGCCCCCGAGGAAAGAGCGAAACGAGAAGCGGACCCGGCAAAGGGGAGGGGGGCCCGACTTACGGAGGACCGAGACGGAGAGCAGAGCGGGGCGGCGGCGATCGGGCGACTCGGTCAAGCTCGGTTCACCTCGCTCTCGTGCAGCAGCGAAGACGAAGAAGACGGAGACGGAGACGAAGGAGAAGAAGGAGAAGAAACCCTAGAAAAGGTAAAGGGGGGGGAGGGGAGGGGAGGAGGGAATCAGCATCAGATGCAAATGGCCGGCTGACGAGGGCAATTTCGGGACGCGGCCGAGGAAATCTCCGGTAAAAGGAGCTGCAGGGTAGTCTTACCCTGCATGCGCTCCTCGCTCCATGGCGCCCCCCTCCCCCCCATCCGTTTGTAAAGTTACCCTTTTTGGGTGCCATTGCGTTTTCATCTTCTTTCAAATCAGTGCCCCAAGATTTCACATCTGCTTCTTAGGGGGTGCATGATAACACTCCCAGCTAACTATTTTTCTATTTTTCTACTCCCGGGAGTAGGTTTGGAGTAGAAATCTGCATGATAACATTTATTTATATTTCTATTCCTGGCATAGTTTTTTATTCCCGGGAGAAATTTGAAGCCAGAATGAGAAGTTAGAAATATCTACTTTTCTATTCTAGCAGAAATAACTTTTCTCTCTCCTGCTCTCTCCCACGCCCGACTGTTCTCTCTCCCACGCCGTCTCGCCCCTCGAGTCCTCCCGCCTCCATTTTCCTTCGCCAGTCGCCGCTCCTTCTCCCTCCCTCCCTCCCTCCCTCTCTCGGAGCCATCGAAGGTAACTTCTTCCCGCGATTGCTCTTCGTTCTCGAGGTTCTGGCTTTTGTTTTCGGTAACTTCTTCCCGCGCTTCCTTGTGGTTTGCGAGTGGCGTGGGATCTCTGGTTGGGTTGCGTCGGCGATTCTGATCTTGGCCTGAGATGAGCTGGCCGTTATGCTGCGCTGCGGCTGGCGCTTGCATGGCCCCCGGGTTCCGGTTCGGGCTCGATTCGCGCGGAGCGAAGAACCCTAGAGATTTTCGCGCCTCGCCTGCTCAGGTGCGTCCCGGCGGAATTCCGCCGCCGCCGCGTGCGGCCTCGCTTTCTTTTGCTCTGGTGCGCCCGCGTGTTCGGTTTGTGGGACGGGGCGCGCGCCTGACGCGTCGCTCGGCTCAGATCCGGTTCGTTTCGCGTTTCGGTGCGTCCCCCCGCCGCTGGTCCGGGCCTCCGTGCTCTTCCTCGGGCCCCCGCGCGCGCGAATTCGGGGGGGGGGGAAGTCGTCGCGGCCTCGATTGGCTTTTGTGATCTGGTCCCGGTGCCCGCCCGCCCGGCGTGCGCGGGGTTCTCGCGCGCGCGATTGGATTGAGAGAATGCGCGGACATTGCTGCCGCATTTGCGACGCCGGGGGCGCGGCATTTGGCTGGACTTGTCTGGGTCGGCTTTGTTTTCGGCGGTGTTGTTGCGGCGCCGTGGCTTTGGTCCTGGCGGTCAAAGATCCTTGCTTTCTTGCTGCTGCTGTTTTTTTTTTTTTTTTTTGTGTGTGTGGGCGTTTGAGATGGAGCTTGGAAAGGTGGGAATTGTTCTGCTTTTCTTTATTGTTCGTGTGGGTGTGAATGCTGCATGCTGTGGAGGACGGTTGTATTGAATGTGGGGGCATTAAGGATGCTGCTTGTTTTTTTTTTATCTATTTATAGAAACAATGTTATGATGCTGAGGCTACATCTTGATTTGTTCAATACATTTATTGGTTCGCAATGTAGTTTACAGTTCTTTGTCGTCCCATGGATTCTCTCGGTCATATGGCCGAGATTCCATGACTTTGTTTTTTTAATATTCATAATGTACTTTGTTAGTTATATTCGAGAATTTCAAATTTTCATTGTTGTAATATGATATTTGAGGTTTCCAATGATTCAATGATCTATGTTTTCCCACATGTTCGACAAAAACAAGCAAGTTGACGCTGAACACCGCGTTTGGTTTTCCTCTAGCGAAAGAACTACAAAGCAAGCAAGTTATATTAGGACAGAATTAACTCATGATGATTTTTACGGTGGTAAAGGAAATAATTTTTCTTTGTCTCATTATGATCATACAAGGAACAGCTCATGATGATCATACAAGGAGAGGTAAAGGAAAGGATCATCTTTCTTTGTCTCCGCCTTTACAATAAACTTGAACACCTCACACCATTCTCCAATCCAAGAAATTCAACCACTTTTTGTAACAAAAATTATATAACTCTTCAAATCTATCGTGGAAAATTGACAAAAAAATTATAGTTTTTCTCAAACGAATTTTTTGTCCCGGGAGAAAGAATTTTTACACTTTAACAAACGAATTTCTATTCCGGGAATAGAAATTTCATACTGTTATCAAACGCCTTTCTCAAATCAAAAAATCATCCCTGGAGAAGAAATTGATTTTTCAATTTCTGGCCAGAAATTTTGCCCGGGAGTAGAAATGTTATCATGCACGCCTTACCTTTTTCTCTTCCTCTAAATTTTTGACCCTCCTCGCAATTTTTTTATCAACTTTTATTGAACATAAAATCTAGGGATGAGCATGATTCCACGGTAGAATCGACGGCTTGAGAACTGGACCCGATGGAATCCAGGTTTTAAGATATACAGGGTAAGTTATGAGTTTTAATGAACAAGTTTTTGTGTTTTCCCGTTTTATATCTTGTGGCGTTCCATGACTAAGACTTGTACTTTGTTAATATTTTGTGTTCTTCGTGTGTCTAAATATAAATTGTGATAAGTGGATTGTAGAAAATTGTAGCCATTAGAGACGATAATTTACTACAATCGTTAAATTAAGAGTACGAGTGGAATTTCAATAGACATTGAAACTTGTGACAAGATAGGTTTCAAGTTCCTTCAAGTTCCTGGATATACAAGATGGGTTTCTAGAAACCTTTCCCAACTTTATTGGATTAAGGTTTTAGGTAAAACCTACACAGAACCTGGAACCTCCTACCCCTAATAAAATTTGAATTTTCTTAACATATGTACATGTCTAGATTGACTTTGACTTTCCGTTTAATCTAAATCTTGCAACACACACTTTAACTTTTCTTAAATTCGAAATTTCTGAAATCCTCACTCTCGTATGACATTTTCAAAGAATCGAAGTCATTTTACGCTTAGAAGAATCGACACAAATAATTGATAAATGTCGATTAATGGAGAACGCGAGAAGCGAATAAAATTTGCCATCCTCGACTGACAGCCGCGGGTCGCGAATCATCTCTTATTCCGTGACTAAAGTCTCGGCGAGAATTCGATCCGGGGTGCAAAAAACTTTAGAATAAAAAAAAACAGGAAAAGCAGGAATCGATACCAAAATTGGGAATATTTGCGGGGCCCAAATTGCGATAATCTAGAAAATATGGGGATCTAAGTATAATTCTTGGAAAGAGTTGTCCGTCGAATTTTGACCGTCGCCGTTCACGTCCCGCGAGTGCGCCAGGGTTTTGGGTTTTGCGAAGCGAAGCTACTTTCAGTTCCGGCCGGTCCCTCTTCTCCTCCTCCTTCTTGCCCTTCCGCCACCTCCTCCTCCTCCAGCGCCGCCGCAACCGCAACCGCCGCCGCCGCCGCCGCTTCGCCGCCGGATCGTATAGGCTAGCTCCCGCTTAGCTCACCTGGAAGCAGAGAAACGATCGGCGAAGGGGGGGAAGAAGGAAGAGCGCGGGAGAAATGTGGTACCTGTGCGTGTTCTACCACCGGTTGCTGGATTACCGGAAACCGGAGGTCGAGTCTCTCGCCCGGATGTTCGGGGCGTTCGATTCCGACGGCGGGCGGGAGGACGGGGCGGAGCATTTGGAGTGGAGGCTGCCGGAGCACCACCATCCCGACTCTCCTTTCCACTTCGTCAACCTCCCTTCCGAGGACGTCGCTCGCGATGTCGCCAATCGAAGTTGGTTTTGTTTTTTTTTTTTTGTTTCCCTCTCTCATGATGTTCGCGTGGGTGAAAACCAGGGGACTGGGAATGACCATCGTTGGAGCTGTGAATCTTCTGTTTTGATATTTGCCTGTAAAGACCTAGAGGAGCTGTTATCTAATTCATTGCATTTGATCGACCTGACTGCTCTTTTGGCATCTGGTGTGAATTCGTTTCCGGGCATAGAGATGTGAAGGCTTCTATATAATTTGCAGAAGTAGTAGCTCTGCTAGGATTATCTGCATTCATACGCCATGATGCACGGCTTTGTTAGGCACGAGTCGGAATGATGGGTTGGTTGGTTGCATTGTGGATGCGGCCTTGCATCTTTTGTTAAATCTGGAGGTAGCAATCATGTCTCAAGTGTGCTCATCAGATACCCATTGGTGATTAATTACGGTATCTGTTGGTAGCATCTCTCTGGCATTTTCTGAGATTTTAATGAAAAATCGTCGCCAATGTACAGAATCATAGTGAAATCTAGATATAAGAAAAGGAATGTCGACTCTATAGTTGGCTAGTTTCCCGTGGGCTTAGAGATGTCATGTCACTACATATCTGCTAAAACATTTCTGCCATCGGTTAAATGGGATTGTTCATTTTTGTTCAATGTATTGAAAGATGAAAGATGTAAATGGACATAGATGAGAGACAAAGATATGACATACCTAGGCACATGAGATGACTTCAGAATGATCTTTAAGGTTTAATTAACCGCTTCATGCTTGAATCATGAGATAGGGGTTCTTACTCCTAACTTTCTGTTAAATACTTGCCGTGGGAGTTTACCTTGAAGTGAAAGATGATGAATTTTGGAACTTTATTTCCTCCTTGAAAGGATGCTGATTCAATTTTTTTATTTTTCCGTCATACGCCTTAAATATCAACATGATGCATCTTTGTTTTATCACTTGATATGAAATTATGCTGGAGATGGAACTAAACTTGTTGACAAACAGAAAGCTTTTGTTGCTTAAAAGTTAACCAGTCTCTGCAGCGCACAATGTTAATTGTACGTTGTCCACCTGATTTATAGCCATCATCACCAGCAAGCATTAGGACAATAATCCATTTTTTTCCATAGAATTAATAAATGAGCTTTTGTCTATTGGAAGCCTGGAAGAGACCAATTAGTACTAGTATTGTTGATATATTCTTCTTGTATTGCTTCCTTGCAGTTAACGTTATAACAGTGGCTATAATAAACATATTTTCTTCCTTTAGTGGTTCTATTGAATAACTCATCAATCTATCGACTTAGCTGTGTTCATAGCAAGAAACTTAGCTTTGTCTTCTTGGATTTGCATAATTGTAGGTATACTTGTCAAGGGTATATATGAACTCTGGGGAGAAGGAGACAGCTACAAAGAACTAGAAGATGCTATAAACAATTACCCTGATGAGCGTAAGCTACCATATCTGACTTCTGAAAGCTCGTTCAGAATCACGGTTGACAGTTTTGGGAAGGTCATTAGCTTTCAGGAGCAAAATGAACGCATTCAAAGTCTTGCATACATCCCATTCAAGGTGCGTTACCATGTTTTATGTCTTGAGGATCTTCAAATGCTAAATTGTGGATTTGAAAGTTGAATTTCTCGTGTGTGCAAATCCATATGTTGATATTATTGGGAATATGGATGGTGCATCAGAGGCCTTGAATTTTGAGCCTTTGGTCCTGGGAGCTCATGCATGTGATGAATTGTCCTAGAGGACCAATGCAGACTTACTGTATAAAATAACGATGATACTCTGTGGATGGTTAAAGCTGGAAAATTTTTGCCCTTATTGTAACTGCGATATGTTAGTTTCCTATAACCGTGGTTACTGATTTTGAGAGGCGGTAGATGTTTACTTCTGCTAAGCTTTGGTTGCTGTTCAATTTAAGAAAAGAAATCGTCAAGGTGTTAATAAATACATGAACGTTCAATAATGTTACTTTTGGGTAAGCTTTATACAATTAGCCAATGTCAGAAGGAATCTGCATCTCAGCCAAATTATAAACTCCCTCAAATGCATGGATAAGGTACTTACATGAACTCTTCAGTCACATAATGAAATTCTAATTATCTTCAAGCTATAAATCAGATCTTGATACCAATCTGACCGAGTGGATTTTTCTTTTATCCATATCCCTACAAGGCATTTTCACAGTGTGAGGCCAGGCTGCAATACTCAACTTCCAGTGCCTAAAAAATCATATGGCCACTACCTATTCATAGTCCGAAATGCATGGATCTATTTCTTTGAAGTCTTGATTTTAGACTCTGGTAGATGAGCAAGTATTCAATGATCTGATAAAAGCAGGAATTGGTATTAAGAAAATCAAGCTCTGGGAGTTTATTTGGTTATTCAGGTTGTTGCTGATTGTGATAGATGACAGTGATTATCCAAGTGAGGACTCAGGACTGAGATTGGGGAATTTTTATCTTTTATTTTTGAATGTTTTATTGCTGAATGGTGGGACTCTTAATATTCTTCGGATTGGTAAAGTATGTAGCATGCTTGGGTTAGTAAACACTAGACTCCTGTTCTGCATTTTAACCCTGTCATGTAACAACTGAATGAAATTGATAATCATCCGGTCAACAAACCTCTTTTTGTTTGTGAGTTTTCCTTGTCAGACGTGTTGATAAGATTATGAGGTAATCTCATATATAATTGTCTTTTCAAATACTTAATGATCTGCTGGTTATTGTCAGCTTCTCGTTGAAAGAATATAACCTGTTTGTGGTCCCTGTGGGAAGTATAAGCTGGTGTAAATTGTTGCAGGGACGAGTCGATCTAAGGAATCCAGTTCACAAGTTCTGGCTCATGGAAACAGATGATTATGGAGCCAACAATGGTCTCCCTCCAGTGGTTCAGAAGAGGATGTTTTTTGGCCGTGAAGTTGGTGGTGCTGACCGGAAGCTTTTGCCCACATATCAGCTTAAAAGTCGAACCTACCTTGGCCCTACCGCCATGGATGCAGAAATGGCTTTCTTGATGGCCAATCAAGCAATGGTAAAACCAGGGAAACTTGTTTATGATCCTTTTGTTGGTACTGGAAGCATTCTTATTGCGGCAGCTCATTTTGGAGCAATGACCATGGTTCGTGCTCTTCTCTCCACGTTGAAGTAGACAAGGAGCTAGTTGAATGGAGAAACATTCTCTTGCCTTTTAACTGACATGAAACTTTCAGGGTGCAGACATTGATATTAGGGTAGTACGTGATGGGCGTGGACCTGATTGTAATGTCTGGAGTAACTTTAAGCAGGTACCCTTAGCATTTGTTAGTGTGATTTGAATTGCTTTGTGATGGCTAGCTGGGTCTAAATAACTAAAATATTGACTGCGCACAGGAACTTAGAACTTTCTTGTTTGGCTAAGTGAACAAAGTTCATGGATGACCATCAAGGAGGCACAAACCTAACATATCACTTATTCCCTCCTTGCAGTATGGATTGCCTATGCCAATTGGTTTGTTAAGGGCCGATAATAACCTGCCTCCATGGCGTCCTGGGTTAAAAGAAGTAAGTGCCTGCGGTCTTTCCTTTTCTTTCTTGTAATTAAGTGAAAGGATTTGGTGGCTTTGCTCTTATCAGGAGAATCTTATTGTAATTCATCATCCTCTGTGAGTACCATCAAGTTCAGTAGTACCTTCAGGAACCTGGTTTTTACTTAGGATCTTCCACTTTAAAGATGAGATGGAGGGTAATGCTACTGAACTGTTCGGCAGATCAATGCCATGATGAGGATCCAAGCTGGATTTCGTTATTTTTGTTAGTGATGCTAATAATAATCACAACTGAGTTTTATTTGTTTCCTTAAAGCACAACTAAGGTTAATTTTTCCTATCTCGCTTTCCTCCTTTGTTGGGTAACGTTCTCTCATGCTAATTTTGTAGGTATTTGATGCCATAATCTGTGATCCTCCTTATGGAGTTCGTGCTGGAGGACGCAAGTCTGGTGGCCGTAAATTACTAAAGGGGGTTGTGGGACCTTACACTGTTCCTGATGACAAGAGGACAGATCACATACCGTCGACCGCAGCTTACAGCTTGGTAGAATGTGTGCACGATTTGCTCAACATCGCTGCTAAAATGCTCGTACTTAATGGCAGGCTAGTGTTCTTCTATCCCGTATTGAGGGAAGACGAGTCCCCAGAAAACCATTTCCCGGAGCACCCATGTTTTGTATTGGTTTCAGCTTCGGAACAGATATTAAGTTCACGATATAGCCGGGTTTTACTCACAATGGTGAAGAGAAGTCCTTACACCAAGGAAATCGAAGAAGCGGCTAGGCTTAAACATCTGGAGTTCAAGGAAAACCACCTAAAGTGGTTGGAAGACGGTAATCTTCATTCTGCGGTTTTTAGCCCTGGTGAGTCGGTATTCATTGCAGAGGGCGACACCAAAGTTAGTAAAGAAACAAAGCCGAAGTATAGAGGAAAATATGTGTAGTTCCTGAAAGCAGAATTTAATAGGCTATTAGACAAGAGAGAGAGATTTCTTGACAATGGAGTGAAGTTATAAACTAATCATGCAGTGCCCTCTCGTCAATTTAAGCAATTCAATTTACTGATGCATTTTGTTCCTTTTCAGTATGAAAGAGACGACACTGCCTTCCACACAGGTCCCATCTTAGTTTACCTTGTATTCTTGGCACTCTATTTGTTCATCATATTAAGTTGTGATATCTGAGCCTAACCTATGCATCCATGATTTCTGATGAGGACATTATCTTTGTGTTCTTCTAGAGCTAGTAGTTTCAGTCACCAGATCGCGAGTAGTCGCATTTTCTAATTGTTGATCGAGGAAAGTTCATCATGACTTCTAATCGTGGGTGGTCACAAGAGATTCCTCTAATGTTGTGTTTTCAGGTCTTTCTGAATCTAATACAAATTGCATGCGCATTCGATTGATTTACACATTTGAATTATTTTCTCCAAACAGTACAAGGAATTGCAACCATAGCTGTCAATATTCATTGGAAATGTTCTTGGAGCAACACATCATGACAAGGAAAATTACCAAAAAAGTCCTCAATCTAGTGCAATTGTCTCAATTCAGTCCTAATTTTTTTTTAGCCAATTCAGTTTGAAACCTTTTGTAATTGTGTCAATTTATACCATCCGGCTACTTTTGGCGGCCGGTTAATGTGGCAATATTTTAATTTTATTTTTATTTTTTTCCTTTCTCTATTTTTATTTTTTTTCTTTTCCTTCTTCCCCCTCTCACCAGTGAGGTGACCTCACCGGCCTCTGGGGCACTCGCAAGGGCGAGCCTCACCCAGCTCTGGCGAGGGCGAAGCTCGCCATGGCTGGGCGACCTCGCCTAGATCTGGCAAGGTTGAGCTCCGCCATGGCTGTGGCTGAGGTCAAGCTCGCCTAGCCATGGCGAAGTCCGCCCTGGCCAATGCTGGTGAGGGCGAGCCTCCCTAGTGGCCGATGAGACCTCGCTAGCACTAGCCCCTGGTCGGTCCGGCCACCAGACCGGGGGAAGAAGGAAAGGCCAAAAAAATAAAATAGAGAAAGGAAAAAAATAAAAAAAATTTCGAGCTCCGCCCTCATCAGTGCCAGCGAGGGCGAGCCTTGTCGTTGCACAGCCATGGCGAGGCTCGACCTCGCCAAACCTGAGCGAGGTTGAGCTCGGCCCTCGCCGTCGCATAGCCATGGCGAGCTCCGCCCTTACCGAAGCTAGGCGAGGCTCGCCCTCGCCAGTCCCCAGTGGCCAGCGAGGTCACCTTGCCGGTGAGCCTTCCCCTTGGCCGGACCGGCCAAGGGGAAGAAGGAAAAGAAAAAAAATAAAAGAGAAGGAAAAAAATTAAAAAAAATATATTAAAATATTACCACGTCGGTCGCCCCGCACCTGCCGGCATCCACATCAGCGCCGACTAAGCAAAAGTGGCCGGATGGATTGAATTGACACAATTGCAAAAAGTTTATGATTGAATTGGCAAAAAAAATTGTTTAGGACTGAATTGACACAATTTCAATAGATTTTGAACTTTTTTGGTAATTTTTCCCACCATGACACGACAACACTTTAGCTATGTTGATGGAATATATGAAAGAAAGATCTCCCTTCAAGCTGTACATAAAACTTTCATCGAATATGGCTTTCCATGGAATTTGATACGTACCCATGAAATCGAGTATGAAATTGAAAATTATGTATTTTACATATTCATACAATTGAGTTCTTGGATTTTCAAAATAGTGTAAAAATAAAAAGAAGTGCTCCAAATCATTACAATCTGACTCGAATCCGACCTAAAAAAAGTGGAGACATTTTGAATTGTTTGTCGACACGGAATGCATACTTTGAAAACAATTTAGTGCAAAGACGATGTTGGAAAAAGAATAGTTTATTGAGTCTCTTGATAAGTTCCTTAAACCTTTTTTATTGTATGGAAAAATGATACAAATAGTCCATAAATCTTAGCTCAATGTGTAATTTAATTCCCGAACTTTTAATTTGTTCAATGTAGTCCTTAAACTTTAATCCAATATATAATATGATCCCTGAATTTTTAATTTATTCAATGTCATCCCCGAACTTTTAGTACATATTTAATTCAGTTCCTGAATTATATGAAAATGTTCAATGTAGTCCTTTCCATTAATTCAAATTCAGGGACTAGATTGAACATTTTCATATAGTTCAGGGACTGAATTGAACATGTACCAAAAGTTCGGGAATGACAATGAACAAATTAAAAGTTCAAGGACCACACTGAATATTAGCCTAAAGTTCAGGGATTACATTGAACAAACTAAAAATTTAAGGATTAAATTACGCATTGGATCAAAATTCAGAGACTATTTGTTTCGTTACCCCTTATTGTATCTAATTTATGATGTCCTTGGGACAAGGGCAGGAGAACCGTGTCCTTTTCCCTGGAAAGTCAAAAGCAGAGACGGGGGAAGGTGACAAAGCGCCATGCAGTTTGGTTGACACATTGCTAACACCAACGTCGTCAGCTCTTGAGCTGCCTCGCGTCTCCGTCCCCCTCCCCTCTCTCATTAAATCTCCTTCTCCATCTCTCATTCTTCGGTCCTCTTCATCTTCGCCTCCTCCCTCTTCCTCCTCCCTCGTGATCTTTTTCCAACCTCTAACTTCCATGGATCGAGAGCTCTCGTGGGTTCTTACACTTCTCGTTGCTTATTGTTGCTTGATGGGAGAGGGTAATGCCCAGCTCGGAGTCGGTTTCTACAGCGAGACCTGCCCTTCCGCTGAGCCCGTCGTGAGATCCGTCGTTAGAGACGCGGTCATCTCCAACCCCAACACGGCCGCGGTCTTGCTTCGCCTTCACTTCCATGACTGCTTCGTCGAGGTGTCGCTCTCTCTCGCTCTTGCGCAACATGCTGCTTTTCTCGCATTACGGCTAGTGATGCTTCGAAAGTAGATAGATTCTTGATCTTGATAGATAGATAGACTCTAGGAATGAGAATGTTTAAGGCTGATCTTGCGATTTTGACGATGTGTGTGTGGTAGGGATGCGATGGCTCGATTCTTATAGAGAACGGGCAAAGTGCGGAGAGGAACGCGTTCGGGCACCAAGGGGTGGGCGGATTCGATGTGATTGAGGAAGCCAAGGAGCAACTCGAGGCCGCGTGCCCCGGCGTCGTCTCGTGCGCCGACATCGTCGCCTTAGCGGCTAGAGATGCTGTCGCGATGGTTCGTCTGTCTTTTATTTGTGTTTTTTTCTTTGATTTGCGCGTATGTACGAATTATCTGTCGAGGATAATCACAAATGTACGTGTTGCGAGTCAATTTCCTAGCGTGTCTAGGACGGATCGTTCATGCACTCGTGATTAAGGATCATGAAAGAACATGGATCACGAATTGTTAAAATGAGTTCGCGAAGTAGCGTGAGAAACTGATAACACGCTGATATTGATATGCGAAGGCAAATGGGCCGGCTTACGAGGTGCCGACGGGGCGGCGGGACGGGAGGGTGTCCAATGTGTCGCTGGCGGCAGACATGCCGGACGTCGGCGACTCCATCCAACAGCTCAAGTCCAAGTTCTCCGAGAAAGGTCTCTCCGACGGGGACCTCGTCCTCCTCAGCGGTACACCCTCTCTCTCTCTCTCTCTCTCTCTCTCTCTCACACACACACACACACAGTAGTCATGCTGATATGGTGAGCTGATGTTGGTTTGGAAGCCTAAATAACATGAAAACGGTTGCCATCGGTGATCATGTTCCAGTTGGAGCATGTTACTTAGAATCTCGATAGCTAGTTTTTGATGGGTAACGAACAGATTTATAATGCTCTCACCTCAATTTCGCACACGATACGCCCTTCAATGATGATTCTCTGCAATTAGACTTGAGGTATTGAAGTTGCCCGTTTGACTTAGTCATGGCCCAATTTCACAGTTCTAAAGTACATGCAGGACTATAGTCCTTCCAATAAATATAGGAACTGATTAGTGAAGAAGACGAATCTGCAAATCTCTAGCACGCGTTACATCACTTTCGAATTTCATGTTTCAGCCGCGCATACCATCGGAACCACCGCGTGCTTCTTCATGACGGAACGTCTGTACAGCTTCGTGCCCGGCGGTGGATCGGATCCTTCGATCGACCCCGACTTCTTGCCAGAGCTGAAGTCGATGTGCCCGCAGAACGGCGACGTGAACGTGCGGATAGCAATCGATCACGGCAGCGAGCGGACATTTGACGACCGGATCCTCCGGAATATCGGAAGCGGATGGGCCGTGTTGGAGTCGGACGCGAAGCTAAACGACGACCCGGTGACGCGGACAATCATGGAATCTTACGTGGGTCTGTTCAGCCCGCTCTTCGCGCCCTCCTTCGAAGCGGATTTCGTCGAATCGATGGTAAAGATGGGTCAAATTGGTGTCAAGACGGGTTCGAATGGAGAGATCAGACGGGTTTGCAAATCTTTTAACTAATTACTCGATCACATCTTACCTTACATGTGCATTTATTGGTCCCCATGAATTAATAGGTTGTCCTAGATCATTTGGACTAATTGTCCCATTTGTAAAGACATGATGTTAACAAAGTTCACTGCGTTCCGAAATTGCAACTTTTGTACGGATTTTTAAGTTCTCTTGAAGTATGTTAACGTCGCGACTATCCATACAATCAATCATAGATTGCTTAAACATTTTTCCGATTAGTTAGGTGGATGATTACTTAGCACGGCCATTAGGGTGATCGGTTACCGGTCAAATCCGATTTCAAGGTAGAATCGAGAACTGGACCGGGAGAATGGTTTCCAAAATTGGGAACTAGGGACCGGTCTGTTTGATCCCAGGACTGAAAACCGAAACTTTTTTTTCTCATTTTTTTTTTTTTGGTAACCTAGGGAACCCCCGCACGGCCGACAGCCGGGGAGTAAACCCTAGGGGCGACACGTGCTAGCCACCACACACGTGCCACCGGTTAAGTCACCTTGTGGCGCCCGAGATTCGAACACTCAACCTTTTGCGAGAGGAAGAGTGCGCGCTACAACAGCGCCACCCAGGCGGGTGGTTTTTTTTTTTTCTCATTATTTGATACCATATATTTGGAAATTAGAATTGTGATCTCCATACCGACTACACATAATCGCAAAAACAAGCGTGCAACTCGAGCCGATGTGACAACAAATTGTGTTCTCCATACAGACTACACATATGTTATAAAATTGGCATTGCATTCCCTGTACCAACTACACATAATCACATAAAAAAAAGGTACATGTATTCGATCTGGTCTGATTGGTCCGGCTCGGTCAAGTTCCCCTTGGAACCGGGAACCGGACCGCTGAGACACCAATTTCACTTTTAGGAACCAAGAATCGGACCGATCCTGAGAATCGGACCGATCCCGGCCAATTTGGTCCGATCTGGGCGGTTCCCAGTTTAGGCAGTCCATTTTGCACACCCCTAACCGCAATTATGAGAGTAAATAAATAAACCTCGATATATAAATAATTGACGGAAAGTCCTAATATTGTACAAATGTCAATCTCATCTTAAACTTTTTAATTTAATCAATTTAGTTCCAAACCTTTTAACGATTTACCAATATAGTTTTCCTGGTCAATTTTAGCCTGAAATCGCTGACATGGACACCAGCCACTCTACGTGACACGGCTTGCACTGATGTGGGCACTTTTTGTAATTTTTTCAAAAAAAATTATGTTTCCTTTTTTTTTCCCACTATGGCTAATGAGGGTCGCCGGGACCTCGGGCCTGCAAACCCTCGGCGGCCACAGTAGAAAAAACTCCAGGAACTTCCACATTCTATTTGTGGCTACCTGACAGGTTACATTCGCTCGTTGTTGGCACAAGCACCTCCCACCATCACAACGTCCGAGTTTCGAGCCCCATTTGGCGGCCGATTCATGGTCGATGGAGAGCAGAACGCAGAGAAGCCGTTTGAACCAAGCCTTGGGAAGAGAATAACAGAGGCGGGGACAAGAGTTGGAGAGAGAAAGAGGGTGGGCAGGGAGAGGGAGAGAGGGGGAGAGAGAGGAAGAGAAAAGCAGAGGGAGAGAGGAGAGGCAACGACCCATCTCTCCTTTCCTCTCTTCTCGTGCCTTCCTCTCAGACATTTCCAGGAGCTTTACAATTCAGACCTTTGGGTTCGTCTCGCCGAAAACGATCCATTTTCAAGCGAGTACGTAAGGACTTTGTCTCCACGTTTAGATCCGACAAACGGGTGAATCGCGCCGTGGAAAGTTACCCGACGAGGTTCGACGGTGGGTGCTTCGGACCTCGAAATTGTCGAGTTCGTTTAGAAGACCGAACGTGCATCGAAACTAAGATGCATTTGATCTTTCACCTTCCAAGATGCAGTGCCTGCGCATGACATGAAAACTCTTTTGTATTTAACAGCCTTACAATGCTTTCTTTATCAGGTTTCCACACGATACCAATTGGTGAGAGCGTCTCTTTATCCATCCTTTTACACAATCCATGGGTGCAAGCAAGCTGAGGAGAGCCATTGGAGCGGTCAAAGACCACACCAGCATTGGCCTAGCGAAGGTTAGTACCAGCAGCAGCTCGCTCTCGGACCTAGAAGTCGCGATAGTGAAGGCGACTCGGCATGATGAATTCCCGGCGGAGGAGAAGCACATCCAAGAGATCATTAGCTTGACCGGCTATTCCCGCTCATACATAACTGCGTGCATCGACACCCTCTCGAGGCGCCTCAACAAGACCCGGAACTGGACCGTCGCGCTGAAGACACTTATTCTGATCCAGAGGCTCCTGGCCAAGGGCGATCCCGCGTACGAGGAGGAGATATTCTTCGCCACGAGGGGCGGGACCCGCTTCCTCAACATGTCCGACTTCCGTGACGCGTCGCGATCAAATTCGTGGGACTACTCGGCATTTGTCAGGACGTATGCTCTGTACCTCGACGAACAGCTAGAATACAGAATGCTGGGACGGCGAGGGAAACGCGGTAAGTATGGCCTCGATGAAGAAGAGGAAGAAAATGGGCAAGCTGGCATTAGAATCACACCGGTTCGAGAGATGAAAAATGGCCATATATTTTCAAAGATGCAGCATTTGCAGCAGCTACTCGAACGGTTCTTGGCGTGCAAGCCAACAGGTTGGTCCAACATCAAATGCAACCCTTAGAATACTTATGGAGAACTGATCGGTAGGAAGGTTCAATTGCCATGAATTTTATAGCTATAAGCTTGTCGATTCTTTTCGTCTATCTACACACGGACCTGATATTGATTCGGTTTCTAATGATAACATATATCGTAGTCATAACTAGATTGTGTTATGCACATTTACATTCTTCGGAAATTTTCTGGAAGAGCTAATGATTTTGGGGTATCGAAGTTGACAACTTGAACGAGCAAGAGGATGTGACTTTCTTGATAGAAATTGCAGTATATTTACTCAGAATCCGAAGTAGTTCTGAATTTGCTATTATGAACTACCGCTTAAGTCGATGCTGATGCCGTTCCTGTGCAATCTTTTCTAAATTGGTGCAGGTCCAGCGAAGAACGACAGAGTGATTTTTGTGGCCCTGTACCCAATTATAAAAGAAAGCTTCCGAATCTATAATGAAATCATGGAGATCATGGCAATCCTAGTAGATAGATTTACAGAGATGGAGATTGCGGAATGCGTGAAGGTGTACGAGATCTTTTCAAGAGTAGGGAAGCAGTTTGACGAACTCGAAGCATTTTACGCTTGGTGCAAGAACGTTGGCATCGCTCGCACTTCTGAGTACCCGGAAACTGAGAGAATTACACAGAAGAAACTTGATCTTATGGACGATGTCATTCGGGACAAAGCAGCAGCAGCGAAAAGCGAGAGAGCGCTCAGTGCAGAGCCAAAGAATCTTATCGTGCAAGAAACGGACGAAACAGAAGCAAATGGACCAGACATGAATTCAATCAAGGCACTGCCTCCACCCGAGGGATTTCGCGAATCAACTGTTGAAGAGAAGGAGGAACCGAAGAAAGAGAACATACAGCAACAAGCTGACCTGCTAAATCTAGGGGCTGATCCGGTGGCCCGCAGAGAACACGGAGATAAACTAGCATGGGCCTTATTTGATGGCGCCGCACCATCGGTTGGTCCTGACCCGGCACCCACATGGGAGGCGTTCGGTAATGATACGGCAGATTGGGAGTCCTCGCTTGTGCAATCGGCAAGCAGTTTGTCAAATCAAAAGACGACACTAGCTGGTGGTTTGGATATGTGGTTTTTCAACGGAATGTATCAGCATGGAGCAACAGTCACCGCTAGGCCTGGCGCAGCATATACATGCAATGGAAGTGCGAGTAGTGCCACGGTCGGGTCAGCCAACCAATCGGCGATGCTGGCTTTGCCTGCACCGCCAGCTTCAGTTGGTAGGGTGACCAATAATTTCATCGATCCATTTGCAGCATCACTCACCATTGCTCCACCGCCATACGTGCAAATGTCAGATCTGGAGAAGAAGCAGAGGCTTTTGGTTGATGAGCAGCTCTTGTGGCAGCAGTACTCAAGAGACGGAATGCGAGGGCAGCTTGGGATGGCAAACTTACAGGCTAATTCATACAACGCGGGAGGTTACACTAGAAGTTATTGAAGGTGAGTTATATTGTTCTCAAATATAGAGATTTGAGCAAGTGAATAGCAGAGCAAACTGCATAGACTAATCCTTGGAAGACACCAAGGTTCTGGATTTATGCCTTCTCTCTCTCTCTCTCTCTCTCTCTCTCTCTCTCTCTGCTAATGGATTCATTCTCTGAATTCATATCACTGTACTATAGTGATGTTATTGCTGTAGAGTGACACTCCGGATACATAATTTATGAATCCTTGTGATGCCCATTTCAAAATTTTGCACCAAACTTTAAATTTGGGATAATTTTTGTTAATTTACCGATTAGTTCCACGTGATGTGATACTGAAAATGCAAGATCGAGCCATTCAACCTGAGAAAACTGTTTTCCAAAATTAGCATTACTCCAATCATTCTGGAATGCATTAATTTTTTTACATGTTAGACGAGAACTAGAATGTTTCAATGTTCACACAAGTAGAAAAACTGCACATGCTCAACAGGGATATTTAACATGTGTTTAACAATATAAAACCACATTATCAACCGCGCATGAGACCACAATCTGCTGTATCGGAGTATCGTCTAATGATAGAATGCACCTTGATTCAGGGATATTGAACATGTGTTTGAATGAGGACTCAATTCAATATAATTGTTCAACCTCTAACTCGATCTAGTAAAAACAAAGAGTACTTACTTGTAAATCGCAAAGATTAAGGGCTTATACCTGCAACATTTTCAAATTCATCCACCATGAATAACCAAAAGCGCATAGTTTTTTACCACGAAGTTAACCATGCCAAGCTTGTACTTGTAAAGCAGCATGGCGCTAATTAGAAATGCTTGTCATGTCATCAGTGGTCTGAATGGTTTAGTAAACCCTCACAGTTTTATTCTGGGAAAAAAAAATAAATTGTACATCCTTACCAACTTCATGCTCAAATTAATCTTTATAAATTCTGCCAATGTACACGGTGAAGTATCCGCAGTCGATGAATGAGTTCGTTAGAGCTACTTTACAAACAATCAACAGGCAATGAACTCCAAAAATCACTTCACCTGATATGAGCTTTCCTCAAGCTTCTAAGACCATCTTCTCAAGGTTTGGTATCCCAGTTTCTGATTGTTTTCTGGTCGAGACACCCAGCTTCATCCCCACAGAAACTAGGGTTTCAAGTGATCTGCTACTATTCTCTAGGAGATCCTTGTCTATGTCAATCACATCCTGTCAAATTAATTGGCAATGTGAAATCGGCTGCTAAATTTGCAACTAAGTTCATCCAAAGACAGCATTTGAGCAAAGAACTACATAATATTGCAGGGCCAATACATGAGTATCCAATCAAAAAGAAGTTACAGAAATCCTGATTATTCCCTCAAACGATGTAATTTTTTCCAACAAATACACTTTCGAAGCTGAATTAGCAGAATGAACAGTATATCTAGTACTGACCTTCTCGAAGACACAAATGACAGTGCTTCCTCCGAACGAAAAATATCCAAACTGCATTTTTTCCAATTTAAAAGCAGATCAAAATTCATGCCTTATGAAAATAGAGTAATATTATCAACTTTATAACTGTCAACCTCATCTCCCTTCTTAACACGCTCCCCCTCCTGCTTCCGAAAAGTGATTGTGCCTACCATGGTTGCTCCAATAGCAATGAATGCCACCTGCAGCCAAAGATACTATTAAAAGATATGGAAGCTAAAAAAGGAATACCCAGATTTTTAAAATAAAGGAAAATGTACAGAAAAGGAGGGGGAAAAGCATGTACTAGATCATTATGTAGACTACAATAAACTCAAAGGTTAAACTGGAGCGAAAAGATCATTGGGAGTTGATTGTTCCCACAAGAAGATCAAAACTGGTGTCTAGGGAAAAAAATCATCAATCCAGAACATGCAGAACCCATTTAGCAGTCAGAGTCAGCGACATCGATGTAAAAACATAGTAACCCCATGTATGCAAGGATGTTAGCTATTCTCTTATTCATACTTCTAATAATCAAAACTTTTTAGTGACTGTCGTGACAGATTAAAGGGTCATCGCTACTCCATCTTCTATTTGTCTATCAGATTACCAAAGAATTCTGTTCAGTAGCAGACCTAGGATCTAAACCAGGTGAGGAGTACATAATTACTTAAGCAACATAAAAAAGAATAGAAAATTAAATTCAAATTAAATTAAATTATGTCAATAAAGTTTACTTTAATAAAAAATGAGCAAAGACTTCCATGTGTCTAACAAATCATAAAACAATGCTACATTTCTTCTGTATTACAGATGAAAGACAAAATAACATAATGCATAGGTGTCCATGGTGATGATGGTTCATGTAAACAAAAATCTTAATATCTGCTTTCATGTAAATTGTATGAGCTAGAACGTAAAGTAATTTTGCATGTACAATTTTATCACAATTGTCAATCTTCTTCCCATTAGTAAGGGGGAAAGCACCACCAAAATTCATATATACATAAGCTAAGTACTACATGTAAAATGGGC
This sequence comes from Syzygium jambos, assembly GCA_031216235.1. Taxonomy (NCBI): domain Eukaryota; kingdom Viridiplantae; phylum Streptophyta; class Magnoliopsida; order Myrtales; family Myrtaceae; genus Syzygium; species Syzygium jambos. The sequence goes on along the minus strand of CM062226.1, from coordinate 4,965,360 downwards.
CGATGAAGAGCAGCAAAAAAGAGCGAGTACTGATGAGTGTACAAATTTGTACTCCCAGGTCCAGGCCATGTATGAGAAACTTCAAGGAAATTCACTAGGTAATTTTCGGTAACTGCATACAGCATTTAAAAAGAAAAGAACATCCATAATTTGGAAGCGTACAAACCTTTCCAAAATGTTCTGTTGAGATAATAGATACAACACGCTTGTTCTCTGTGAAAACATTGCAGTACTTGCTATTGACAGCGATAGGATTGACCTAGATTGACATGCCAATGCATTCAGAGGATTGACAGAGCACGTAGAACGAAGTTTTGTACTACCAATGTTACTCAACTCACAGTGAATAAGCATCCAGGTATATTCACAAATTGTTCAATGATTCCAGTGACAGGGAGATGGAAGCGATGGTAGTCCTGCAAAAATTGGAATTTTATGTTATATTCACTATAGAGAGAGAGAAACCCTGCATCACAGCATAGAACAGACAAAATTAGTTACCTGTGGCGCCAAACGGAATATCACCAATGCCCCACCTTCGAAAGAGCTTGAACTTATCTCATTTCCCAGAAGGCCTTGAATTGAAAACTTTTTACCCTAAGAACAGCATGAAGCAGAAAATATCAGCAACAGTGACAAAGGCACCGACAATTTGCCCAACATTTTCACAATTATTAATTAGAGTTAAGCTACTGAAAATCATTCTCTCTCGGTCTCTCTCTACAATGTGTGTGTGTGTGTCCAGAATTGAAAACTACAAATAAGAAAAACTCTTCAACTTGTTTGGAAGGTGGATCTTTTCTCCAAAACATTACCCAGAGGATTTCAGCTATAGGTAAGCACTGCAATGCCATAAGTATCTCAAACCTTTCTCAAGCAACAAAAGTGCAGCCACAGCACTAGTTCATTTCCTAGTGAAATCAGTGCTAACTAGAGGATCTGGCAGTAGAACCCATAAATGAATCAGATCCTTTCAGCAAAGGATGACTTGAATCAATAATATATATGTCCCTAGTTGCCTCCATGCGAATCCTATCAGCAAGTATCCCACTTTTGGAAAGTTATCTCTGAAATTCAAAAGCGCCCACAAACAGCAGGGTGTTTTTTTTTCTCTGGGAGGGGGCGGACAGAAGTCTTACTATAGACATTAAAGGTAAATCGGCTCCAGAGAGTAGAAAATACCTTAACCCAAAACCGAGTACTGTCTTCAACGTTGTTGAAAGCCATTAAACGGCTATCAGCAGCACAGACAGCGATGTTGTCATGCTCCACGGAGGCAATGGGTCTTGCACCAGGCTTTAACTCTCTTATGAAGAATTCATTGAAAGTCTGCTGATAGAAAGTTAGAAGCCCACAATTGAAAGATTCTAATCTTTCAACTATATCAAAGTTTTTAAGGAGTTAGGTCACATTTAGAATTTATCCACTGAACTTATCGCACAAGCAAGTAAAGATATTCCAGAAACATTGCAATGAATCAGCATACAAGCTAAGAGAACTTTCCTGGGGCTTTAAAGCAAGAATATATCCAAATCTTGGGGCTTACCTTGAAATGTTCCAATGGATACTTGACTTCAGCAATATTAATTTGATCCTACAACATTCCAGAGAGCAACTCATTAAGAAGGCTTGCAAAAGAACTTGTTCGCCATACAATTAGGTTTTGTACTTCTTTTTGTCTTGGAAACAATACTTTGGCACTTGATATACATTAAGACCATCCAGAATGGATCTCATGCAAGAGGATGCCAACAGTATACATGTTGAAAATACCTTGAAGATCCATAAAGAAAATATCTTATACCACAAACAATCACATATGCCCCATCATATGTTCACAACACAGATATGAAAAGAATGAGGCTCACACTTGGTCCAACATTATGCATCTAATTTTTAGATACAGGTACAGTTTGGCTACACAAAATAAGCAAGCAAATTGCACATTCTAGTATTCAAGTGGCTGGTTAATAGATTAGTGACTAGAGAATTCGAAAGAATATGAACTTGTTTGATTGACTTCACTCTGCAAGCTATTAGGAAAATACTGGCATATGGATGGAACAACATGCAACTTCAAGAAAGCCAAAACGAGCTCAGAAGTCAGCAAGATTATCTGTATAAAGCAGCATTTCTATGATGTAATCAAACAATGTCGCAATTAATTTATACAAGCATTCTTCTTACAATTTCCATATTTACAAGCAAAACCACAAGGACCACTCCTTAAGTGCTAGTGGTCTATCCACTAAATCAGTAATTTGCAACAAAGAACATGTATACATTGTCATAGCTTCAGCCTCGGGGAGTCAAATAACATTGAAAGAATACATCTTCATCTGAAGCTTAGTTTCAAGTCTGAAATAGATAGCGAACTTTGTATTGGCTTACTACGACTCAAGAGCAGATAAAAGAAAAGCAAGGAAGCAAAGAAATATCAACACTAAAGAAAAACATAACTCTGGACTTCTTTATAAACAGAACTTTAAGTACTTCAAAATTCATACAGAATCAGACAGAGAGTTTGGATAAGTAGAACACGACTTAGCCACTGGCAAAGTGATTAGTGTTAGGAAATTGGTTTGATGGCGAATAGCTGATATCAACTATCAGGCAACATCATTAAGAAAGAGAGTGATAGAGCAAGACCATTCCACGAATGATTCATTGTCTGTATCAGCAACATCATTCAATGACATTGTAGAAACAAGAATAGATAAGTTATGTAATGGGCAGTAAGCCATCATTTCCTTGTACAGATAGCATTTTCATGATATTACTTTTCAACTAATGATGAGATTAAAATACTCTGTTCACTGATAAAGATGAGGTCAACGTGCCTTGAAAAAATTAAGAAACTTTGGTATGTCTTCAGCAGATTCAACAGAATTCATTTTCCGGCCCTGCTTTTCAGAAATACTATGCAAAATCTCTTTTGCCCCTGCAATTCAGCCAATTGTAGAAGTAATGATTTGCCACATTTTCTAACACACAAAAAATCAATTGAAGAACTCAAAAAGGTCCACAGAACTAGAACTCAACATAAGCTTATGCACTATCACCAAAATAGAGCAAAACTTGGTTGCGTGTAGTATTACCCACTGTTAAAACCCTCATAGTGAAAACCTTAAGAAAGCCAGTAGAACTTTTAACTTACATTAATTGGACAAACAGAAGGTTAGGGACATTTACATATGAATTGCATTCTAAGGTTGGAAGTATTCACCTTCTGTACTATGATCTTATAAGAACGTCACAAGACAAATCATCCAAGTAGGGGTGAAATAGAGTCAAGCTACTTACGAGTAGCTGGGACTCATCGACTAATCGTAATTGACCAGCCTAATTTTGAGTCTAGCTCGAGTCCAAGCTACTCGAGGCTACTTGAGTATCATGCCGAATTGAGCTTGAGCTTGCTAATACTTAGCTTGGTAGGCTCACGAACTATTAGAGCTTTCATTTTTTAAAAGAAGAACATTCAAAAATCATAAAAATCGACACAATACTTTAAAAATGATAAATAGAGCTTATAAAACTCAAGCTCCAGCTCAAGATCAATCTTGACTTATAAATTAATTGTAATTGAGTCGAGCTTGAGTATCTCGATTTTTTAATCAATTTGAGCTTGAGTATGAAAATTAATGCACTCGGCTCCATTACGTTGCTACATTCAAGGCAGGAAAAGGCAGGGTAAGAGCTGTTTAAGAAAACCAGCCTCTACTAGTTGGCAGAAGTTATCAGTCACCTGTATCAATAAGGCCTAGCCCAAATTTCGATTGGTATATGGCTCTCATTGACAATACAATTTTTCCATCAATTATTTCTTCCACTAGTCTCTTAGTCCTCCGATCAAATACCTGAAAACAAATAACTGTGATGTCTTACAACTCGGATGAGAAGAAAAATGTGTACCAATGAAAGGGCAGCATAGTTTGTATGATAATTAAATGCTCATAGAAAATAACAGAAAATCAATTTAGAACAGACCTCGACAATGGCCAGTAAATTTTGTAATTTTGCTTTTTAAATAATTTTACAAAAAATAGCCAACCAAGTTCAGAAGATACAAATGCTCGAGCTGCTTCTTATAATCACAGATGACCTTACAGAAGAATGCTCTTCTAACTAAAGTTAAACAAAGGTTTATATTCATCACAAAGTCATGCATATTGTAGTTCATTAGTTTTGTAGAAATGATGAGGTACTGACCTCATGTATGCTGGTGAAAACTAATCTTGGTACTATGGAAGTAGTGCACATAACTACAAGCAAAACTTGCACCAAGGTTCCCTTGTCACAATATCAGTAACTTAGCTAGCTAACAACTACCCAAGGGCAAATCTTTCAATGCCACCACATGAAAAATCAATGAACTAACCAGCCATAGCCCCCGCTTAACATCCAGCTGAAGCCCTCAACAAATGGAAATATCTTGGTTTTACAGAGACCTATTCTGGAGTTAATTCATTGGTCAAGCAAGTTTGATTCAGGCTTCTGATTATCCATTGAAACGGGCTTGTCTAGTAATAACTATTCCTTCACCACATCTCTCATCAAACCCAGGGAAATGGACAGAAATGGAGCAGGTTTTCATTTCGCAGCCCAGGTCTAAAGCATGATTTGGTGGAAACTGTCTTCTTTGGCAACCAGACACCCTCACTCAACAGAAAAAGAGACATTCTCAAGAGCTACAATTACAACATGCCCCAATCAGTGTTACCATAATAATATTCCACTGGACCAATTATGCCACGAGGGGGAGTAGTCATTCTTTCCCTCAAAAAGGTTTAAGAACTTCCTGCTCAAAGGCAAGGTGACAAAGGAGCTACTCCTCACAAAATCCCTCCCTCCCCCCTAAACCCCCCAAACTTCCCCCTTTCCCCTTCCTCTCTCACCGCAAAAAATAAGAACGGAAGATCCAAAAGAAGGAAGTTTACCATCCACTACACTGTTTTAGGCTGGTGTCTAAATTAAGTCCCCAGATCCACTTGTTTGATTAGAATGGCCACTTGATCAGGGCATATAAATGAAGGGAAGTGCACATCTTACTATTTTGAAAATTCCAAAGGCATTCTTCTTTGTCAATTATGATGATAAATCAAGCAAGCACGTCAATCTCAAAAAAGCAGCCCAATTCATTATATGACCTAAAGTACAACTTATACTATTAAAAGGAGAAGCATACAAGTAGGAGGAAGCATACCACTATATTTGAAGCACTTGATCCATAGTTCAGGCCAATATCATAAGATGAGAAATGGGCCCATTCACTTAGTTTGAACATCCACCTGAAAGATGATATTTGACCATTAAAAGAAGACCATGTAAGAAGCATACGAGCAATTCCAAACTATTAAGACCATGAAAAAGAGGCCTCACCCAGAGGAAGCTTGTTTATCTGTCAAGAATCCTCCCGTCATAACCTGGTGTCCACTTCCTTCATCAAAACAGAGGGTCAAGTGAACTACAGTGTTCAGCTTATCTGAAACATTGAGAACCTCACCACAGACAGGGCAACAATTCATAACTGGCTCCCTGCAACCAAATGATATGCAAAGTGATGAGTGTAAATGTGCATAAGGTTTGCAATTCTTGTAACAGCAATGTTGAGTTTTCGGTTCACACAATTAAGTTCTTTTTGTACATTCATCTGTAATTCTTCGACTCTACTCGTCCTGCAGCACAACACGACGAAAGTTGTAAGCTTTGCTTGCGGGGAGTTAATGTCTATTATTGGCCTCTATGGTAGAATCAACTGGGTGCCAGAGAGGTGGTGGTTCAACCTGTGGGTAATGTCAGTAGCTCGAGTCCGCTTATCTCCAACTCATGAACTTAACTGCGGATCAGCCATATAATATACAAAAAGAAACTCCAAATATTTCTCTTCTCTTTGAATGAGATCTAAACGATGACATTTACAATGTTTCTTGAGAAGTGGCTCTCTACCATCAATTGCACCAAATGTGACAGACCAATCATCTTAGAAATCCACAATTATCTCACACAAACTGGAGATTTTGGCTCATGCCACTTGCTGCTGCATCAAAATTCCCGCATTTTGGTTCTTTTCCTTCTCTCATTTTTTTTGGGGAGGGGGATGAGGGTGGAACTCAATCAGTTGGGTTGGCATGATATCAGTGCATATGGCTTTAGCACCTGGGAATATCAAAATCACACTAGCACTTAAAGAGAACTGATAATTTAAAAGGTCATCGCTCCATTTGTTGGTAAAACTTATATAGTGTCACATAAGAATGTCTAGTATTTTATCAATATCATGAGCTCACTAGTTATACGAAAAGATTTCACTTCAAGAAAAATAGAAGCAGCACTCACAGCAATGGAGCAACCAATGCTATATGCAGTGTACACAAGAAAAATAAAAGCAAACTGAAGTGCTTCATTCTCATCATAGACATTGTGCGAATTTAATTAAAAAATGCAAATAAATCCAAATCTCCAAAATCAATGCAAAGAATTACTTTTCTTGTTGAGTAGCAAGAAGGACAGCCAACTCATCCATGCTGACTACACCATCCCCATTTACGTCTGCTGCTTTAAAGAGCTCCTCTTTCTGGTAAACAGAAAACATAATCATTAAATAGACGTTGACAAAATTCCCAATTAACAACAGCAATCCTACATTTGCGCAGGCTTTGTTTTAGACCTTAACCGGGTACATCTCTACTCCTACCCCGGGATGGTTTTGCAAGAGGGTTAATTTGAATAGTCTTTCACATAATTTATTGAAGGACATCTCTCAAGAAAGAGAGGGAAGCACTAACTGCCAGACAATCCAGGTCTCCGCGAAGGCACCAGATGTCACTCAAAAAGAAATTGTTGCTGACCAAATCGAAAAGCATATGCGCATATGTCAACATAAGCACTCAGTTAGTTGGTGTTCTTTTTATGTGAATTCATCGAGTAGGCAGAGATCCAACATAGATATCTCTGCACAAGCACTGATTACATTTGACCAAGCTATCAGATACTTATATGCAGCATTTGATCGGTTGTGCATGGGTTTTAGATAAAGACTGTGAGAGATATTCTTTGTGGTGTGTCTAGAGTGGTTTTTGCATGTAAAGCTCATGATTTGACTTTATTTAATACTTAACACCTCAAATCTATGAAAAATATATACATAATAATATAGAATACTCTCAGTTAGTTTTTTTAAACTTGAGATAATTATTTTGTCTTGATGGGAAGCCAAGTTTTGCTATCCTCATGGATAGTCGTGTAGACTAAAACAAGTAACTTCTGTGTTGTCACTTATATGTCCATCAATTTCTTTAATGTATGCATGCTTGGGTGCTGCATTACTCATTTTCCTCTTATGTGCACATCCTGTATATGCATTTATATATGCAACTAGACGTATATGCATGCAAGTACATATGCATGTATATGCGTGTCACATATGCTAGCGCACAATAAGTGCCCTTACATCAATTCCCCTCCCAAACACATATGGGGCACAGATAACATTTTAAGTTTATGAGTCCTACAAATGAAACACTAAGAAACAAGATGCCAGTAAATAATGCAGTTCACAAACTGACTCTAACCTTGTTAGCAGCCAATTGATTTCCAAAAGCATGCATCAAGTCAGAAAATTCGGAGAATGAGAGCTTCCCATCTTCATTGTAGTCCTGAGGGAAAAATAAAAGTGGTAACCTGTTACGAAAATTCTAAAAAAATTTGACCGACAAACAGAAGGCCTACTTATTTTAAGAGGAAAAAAAGATATCCCCATGCACAAGGCTCTGAAGTTGTAGGTTCTAGGGATGGTTAGATGTACTTATCCTTACCGCTGCTTTTGCAGAGAGGTTGTTCCATGACAAATCAACCTAGCTTGTCCTCAAACAAAAAGACCTACTTATGAGGGGAAAAAAATACATAACTCTCCATTGCGTAGACCTATTTGCAAAAGAATCGAAAGATATCCTAATTATGGCACAATGATCAGATGCTCCAAATGAAAAGTGTGTGACTGGTGCTTGGATCAACCTATGACCCAGAAGGATACTGGAGTTTATAAAACTTAAGGTAGGGGCATTGAGATTGTGAGAGAGAGAGCAGAGACAAGAAACTTTCCTGCTATAAGTGTCCATCTGCGTTTGTTAAGTGCATTTTGTGTCTGATTCTGCATGGTCCAGTGACCAAACTAAAAGTTAACTTCAATTATTCCGTTGCTTTTTCATCGTGCAGAGGAACACCATATTTCCCATGATTATATAATCACAACTCTATTAATTTCTCCAGCAAAAGTAGTTTTTATTTGACCCATGCCAATGTAATAAAAGTCTATATACCCTCGTGCTCATGGACAAAGCTGTTTGCATGCATCTGTGTGGATTACTCAAGCCAAATCTTTTGGATACCCCATGCTATAAAAAGATAATCTTGAGTAGCCATATCCCATGTGGCATTACGGGATTGTGAAGAGGAAGAATTTGGATGCCATCGGAACATGGTTGACACTTCCCACTACTTGATTTTACATACATGAAATTGGTTTTAAAATGCCATCGGAACATGGTTGACACTTCCCACTACTTGATTATAAATACATGAAATTGGTTTTTAGCAGTATCAAAACACAGCATGATGCACCATTTTCATTTTCACTTCTGGCAAGAACCAAGTCTAAAATTAACTTAAGATATGCAGAGAGAGACGCCTGAGCAGAATGGCCAGTTTGGTAGAGGATTCCTAGACAACTAATGATATAAATTCAACCATAACTCCCAACTTCTGGGTGAAGAGAACGAGTTTGATCAAATTTATATGTTTAACTTGTGTCTAAACAGGATGTCACAGATAAATGAAAAACTACATAAGTGTAGATAATTTATGCATATGGATGGAATATGCGATAAGAAGCTTTAAAAATAGTAACAGTCTGTCACTTATAACACTCATAAATCTTGGACTTCTTGTATTCATAGCTTCAGTACCACCATTGAAATAAAGACCTTATTCAAGTTTCCAAGAAAAAGCAAAAAAAAGAATTATTCGGCTATTGTGCCTTTCAATGTAACCAAGTTGAGTGTCTACCCATGTAAAAAGAAACAAAAAAAGGAGAATTTCAACCCTTAGCCATCAAATTCTGATGAAACATATCTTGTTTTTACAGTCCTCCATCTGGCGATGATCATACAGATGAAAATTATTGGACGGAATTAACAAACTTACAAACTATTGAAGAGAAAGCAGTATAAGAAGCTTAACCATCTACACCAGAACTTTCAACCTAGATTAATTATAAGAAAGATGACAGAAGAACATACCACAATTGACAAGATGCGCCTTGCAAAACTCTTCTGTGTTTCCACAGGATCCTATTGACATTTCAACATAATGTTGATACCAGACAAAATTATCTTGGCCCCAATCTAAAATCATGTGCTGTCCACTCACCTCGACAGAACACGAAACCAGGAGAGTCCCCACCACTTCATCTGATTTAGAAGGGTCTAACAAATTCAAGACTTCAGAGTCTGATTCCGAGTCCTGCAAAAAGAAATTTAATGGGGTTAAAACTGACGGTACTTAAAAGAAAAAACATAAAAATTAGACAAATTTATGATGGTCAATGTACACGCAGAGTGAAATCAAGAGGATGAATCAATGCATAAATAAATGGTCACTCACCTTTGCCAAGACTTCAAGCAGATCTAGCTCACAATAACCAACTAGATTGTTCTTTGAAATCCTATTAGTCTGCATGCAGAAAAATTACATACAGAAAACATTGTCATGGAAGACAATAGGACAGGACATTAAATTGAAACTAATCCACAGAACACTTATTTTGATTACTTATGCAAAAGAAAGAACATCAACCGCTCGACTAAATGCACAAAATGATCGAAAGAACAAATAGGCCATTCCTACTACACACCCAATATAGGTGGTCAAGTTTTGCTTCCAATAATGCCACAAACCTACTCTTCATACCAATCAGCAATTAGCCACAAACCTACTCTTCATAACAATCATTAATTAGCCACAAACCTACTCTTGGTAACCCCATTGGAGTTTTCTCTCATATTTTAACACCCAATATATTATATGGATTTTGTCAAAAAGTGCGCTTAGGGAACTTGTAAATAACCAAATGAGGAAAGGTTTGCACCTCCAAGGCACTTACTTTTTTTGTGATGCCCGAAACCAATGCTTGGTACTTACCTTGTTAAGTACTCTAAATAAAAGCCCTTAGGGCAATCATTGATATGACCTATTTTATACTTGAAGTTGTGAAGGTAATCATGCCAAGGACCAGCTGGATATGCAGTATGATGAGAGTTCCAAATACAGACCACACTGGAAAGTTCAAATACACTAGTTAGCTTCAGTTAACTGAACCTATTTTTCTTTGCCATTCCTTTCCTTCTCCTTCTTGTTTTTCCACGTCCTTACTAGATTGTTCCTTTTCTCTTTTTCTCCCCTCTGTTTAGTAGTTCCATATCTTATACATAATCAACCTCCTATTTTGGCCTGTCAAATCTTCCCATCATCTATCCAATTGTTTATCCTGCTTGTTTCCCTTGTCCAGCCGTCCTTCCATTTATAGAATCTTCATATTTATTCAAACAAATCTAGTATATCCAAGCTCAAAATTACTATGTACAATACTTCACAAAGAGGTTTTAGAAGGGAAATTGTGATCATGGACAACACTACAAAATAACAATTTTTGTAGAATAAACTCACTTCCACATCTCATCAAAAAGTCGCATCATCTTATTTCTCCCGAAAATCTCATCTCAAAGTCGCATCATCTTACTAGCACATGTCATCATTTTAAATGTCTGAACCACAAATGAGTTCTCTCATCCGATCCTCAATTGTGCCCACATCAACTTTTGTAGAATAAACTCACTTCCAAATCGATATTTTTTCTCAAGTGATCATACACCCACAAAAGCATTCTTATATCAACTAATCTCATTATAGGTGCATGCTGACAGTTAAGAGCCTAACATGCCCTACCTGTAGCACCATCTGTCTTGTAACTGTTAAAGAATTTGCCCTATGGCTACAAGAATAATTTGCTATTGCTTGAGACATCAGATGTATTTATCCTCTTCAGCCACCCCATTTGATTAGTCACAAGTAACATTTTCAGCAAGTTGTCCATTTAGCAAAACAGACGAATATATCAGAATTGCCAGCTCTGTCACCTTATGGTCTCAATTTTCACCCTTGCTTAGTTCGTGCCTCTTTTGCTTTTCAGTATGGAACTTGTATGATTTGTATTTACAATCTCAAAAGACATCTAATTTACATATGATATTATAAACTTGAGTTCTACCATCAACCATAAGGCCTTCTAAAAAATACTCAGTAAATTTTGTGCACTTGGAAATTAAATGTAAATTAGTTAGTCCTAATGATTACAATGACCCAACCTAAGTACCGCCTTTGAATCAACAGAAGTATATTCTCACGGCCAAAAGTCTTTACACTTTCCTTCTAGACAGATGCACCTACCGGTATCATCAGGAACAATTACCACAACACGAAATGTTTCCTTTTCTGTTTACATATGTATGGAATATACATATAACAGCCATATAATTGCATAACAAGATATCCATTTTGAATTGAAATTGGAGTATATGAAATATAATTTAACTTGAAACAATAAAATTATGAAGTTTGTCACTGATTATTTAACATTACTGTAGACCAAATATACAGCTGACATATTAATACTAGATCTAAAATCCAAACCTAGAGAAGTTTGAATTTGAACAAAATATAAGACATTTATTAGCTAAAATCTTTCTCTTTGGATATATTAAAGAAAAATTGAACTCACATAGACAAGAAATTGTATTATGAGAGGCATATGTCAACTTACTACAGGTAGAAGTTCGCAATTATTTTTTCGTTTACAGCTACAAGAATTCCATGTGATGGTAGATCCGGCATACTCTCGACTTCCTCAAAAAGCATTATAGAAACATTAAATCACAGTCTTAATCAAAAGATTAAAATATTAAAGAAAAGAATATCCTTCTTGTAGCAGCTTGCAGAATTAGGAATTAAGAACCCAAATAAGTAGCTCCACCAGTTTTTTTAGCCTTTACATCCATGTTCAACGATTATAATAGTTTTAATTAATTGGGAGCTGATTATTCTTCATGCATCTGTCCATCAACTACGCACCAGTTTAGAAAAATGCTAGTTAGTTATGCCACAAAAGGTAGCTTATCAAGACTGAAATGATTAAACACCTATTTTAACGTTTTCACTCAATCATATTGCCATGATCTCAGTTCCTAAAAACCATAGACCACATAAAACTGATTGCCAATAAGGCTTTTGACATCATTCAGAAAAATCGAGATCATCCATTAGATTAGAATATCAGAACAAAGATTCCAAAGGTAAGCATTTCTTTAACATCCTAAAAACCATCTGCCTCAACAATCCTCCAAATGCATCTGCTTTGTTCCTTTTTGGTAGCATCTTGTCTGTTTTACACGTCAAAACATGTGCTTTCGAGTTCTCCCTAATTCCATGGAACATGATTTTCTCTAGCTTCCTTACTTGCGTTTCAATTATATAAACAAACATGAAATGATATTCAACCTCAAATACAGAGATTCTTGCAATATGAGGCCCGTTCCTTTCTAGAAGAAGTTTCTTTTCCTGCATAAGGAAGAAAGGCACCAATTAATGATGAATCCATGCAGCATTCTTTTTATAGGTAAAAGTTCAACTACAGAGCCCCAAGGGGGTGCAAACCACATGCAAAAAGAGCTCGAAAAAAAAAAAAAGCTCTTAAAACCAAAAGTGAGCTCAATTCCGGGACAAAGCATTGACTATATAAACCAAGGCATTTGCATCAATATGCAAGTTTCCACTACACCAAAAGCGTAAAACTTTAAGCCACTTCTCAATAAAAAAAAGAAATGGAAAATTCCTCTCCAACAAGGGCTCTCTTGTTCTGCAACCAAAATTGCACTCTAAGCAAATGCCCTGCTAAAGGCCAAAGTTCCTGCCCAATAGACCCTCCAATAATCCAAGATACTCCCGTGCAAGCATAGGAAGCTGTCAGTCCAAGAACAATGAAGGAAGAGATGCCCCAAGGTCTCTGCTTCCTTCTTGCAGAGGAACCTATTAACCAGTACTTAACCTCTTCAGCATAGGTTATGTGAAGTAAGGATTCCTTCCACAGTCGCTTTCCAAGTAAAAGAAGGAACTCTTGTCGGAACCCTCGCTCTCCAAATCGCTTTCCAAGGGAAACTTATTCTACCACTAACAACATCCCTATCTAGCAGCTTGAAGTAAGGTTTTACAGAAACATTCCATCTCTTCCATTGTTCCACACCAAAACATCCTGAAAGATGATTATCCACTGCACCACCCAATTTGCATTACGGAGAGAAAAAAAAAAGGAAATGAGCAAAATGGATCAACCTTTCGACAGTGAATTTCCTGATGAAGGTTATATTCCGAAAAGCTGTACCAGATTCGAGACGCGAAATCTGAAAGGCAAGCTTGAAATGCATTGTGATAACACCACCAACTTCAAACTCAATCCAATGGCTAAAAAAGATCCGCCCCCTTCCAATTTACTTCCTAACACCAAATCCTTGAGGGGTTGAGACCTTCTTGGCACACCATTTGCAGGGAATGAAACCATTTTAACCTCGATCACCCTAGCCCAAAGAGATTTAAAATCTTGGGAAATTCAGATTATCCGGAGCCACTTTCCAAGAAGGGCTTTATCAACCCACAACCAGCCAGAATATCTCGAAAACATTCTTTTATTTTGGTCCTCCCTTTAAAAGATTCTTTGATTCTGGTGTATTAAGCACATAAGCATGTACCTATCAATAGTTGGCAGTGCAACCAATCACTACTGAAGCACAGAGACTAGGACAAGCTAAGACCAGCTTTCCTTCACCGGTAAAAAATATCAACAAGTTCATGTAATGTATAAATGAGCCTATATGATGTCATAACACTTCAAACGCATAACGTCAATGAATACTATTCAAACAAACAAACAAGCGAGTAAAAGTTCAGAGGTGATTGCAAGAAGAGGGTGGTACTCACGGCGTTCCAGGTGGGCTTGTCAGTGCTGCATGACAAGTGAAACAAGAGAAAGCAGAAAGAAGGAACTCAGAACCGGAGAGGTGGCAAGATGAACAAGAAAATTTCACACGGGGTCGGAGCATAACGAGATCAGAGAGAGGAAATCACGACGAGCGATGATAAAAAGAATAAGAAAGAAACTAAAAATGGCCTTTCGGGGAAGCTCAACTGATCCGAGATTGCGGTGCGGAACGTCTGCTCTCCGAAAGAGACGCACGCGAGCCACCTGTCCTTGAACTCCATCTCCGCCTAAACCTCATCAAACACCCCAAAAACCACCCCCAAATCAGCGACTCCCCATGGATCGTCCGAGCTCAAAAGAATCACATTGCCATGCGTCAACCGCACAAGCGAAAGCGAAAGAGAGAGAGGCAGAGAGGTGTTACGGAGCGAAGGGTGAGGAGAGCGATCCCGGCGAAATCGTCGGCGCTTTTGAGGAAAGAAGCCGAGCCGCTGTCGTGGCGGCCGTGGCGGCGGCCGCGTTGGTGGTGGTGGTGGTGGAACCGGAGCCGCTGCCGGAACCGCGACATGCGCCCGGACGAGGAGCCGACGTCGCCGTCGCCGTCCCTGGAGCTTCCGTTCCCCATTCGCCGGCGAGCCTCCGCGCGGAACCGGAAAAGGGTCGAAGAGAGGAGGAGCAAGAAAGCGACTTTTTGGTGGCGGAGGCTTTCGAAAAGCTTCGAGACGATCTTCTCCTTTTTCTCCCTTCTGCAGGGATCGAATGGATATCCTCGCTTTTTACTGCTCTCTCTCTCTCTCTCTCTATCTCTTTCTCTCTCTTCGCGAAGGTAGGAGACGAAGTCAAGTTGGGGAGGAGATGCGACACGTGGGAAAGGTTTGACTTTCTTTGGAGTTTTCAGGATTTCGCTAAAGGAGAAGAGAATATTCAAAAGGGACGGGGAAAAAAAAATGACGAGGACGTGGATTTTCCGACGTGGCAAGTCGAGTGACCCCGGCGCCGCCATACGAGAAGCGCGAGTGGAGCTTGGTTGTTGATTGGGTGCGGGACCTCTCCTGTCCTGTCCAAAATATTGTACCGTACCGCACTAATCCCAAAATTTTTCCTCGAAAACTTGTCTCGAACAAATCGGGCGACCCGGTCTCGAATCGGCCTCGCTCACCACTGCCATGCCAACAGCTTGGCGTGGAATATGCCACGAGAGATGCGCAAGGTCGACCAGTGAGCTGGGGGTGATTTGAGACCGAGCCGCCCATTCCAAGGATTTTATTTGAAACAAGGTCTACCGTGGAGACCCTTTTAAGAAAACGGCCCTACTTCAATGGGCTATTGGAAATTTTTTCTCCTCCCTCAAAAGTCTCGTGGTAAAAAACCGGTTCTTTTATGGGTAACTCTCGTCCGTCAATCGACATTGTTCGAATGACAATCAAAACGAACATGAAAAACATAAGGTATATTACTTGTTTTAGGGCCATGGAAATATTTTAGACATTCCCGAAATAATTTTGTTAGGCACTTCAGATTTTAATTTGAATCGTCCGTTCTTCAAATTTCGTACAAGTTTCCAAAAGCCTTGATCAGAGATGGCCACGGGCCGGTTTTGGCCCGAAACCAGCCCGGTCAAACCTGAGCCCGGCCCGTTGACCGGGCCCGCGGTTCGGAACCGGAACCGGCCCGTGCTCTACGGGCCCGGTTCCGATTCCCGAAATTTTGGAACCGGCCCGAAACCGTCGGTTCCGGGCTCGGTTCCACACACAAAAAAAAAGCTGCAGCTGTGCAGCAGACCGGCGAGGTCGAGCCTCGCCAGATCTGGCGATGGTTCGACCTCGCCCAACGCCGGCAAGGTCGAGCCCTCGCCCGATCTGGCGAGGCCGGCCTCGCCCAGCCCAGGCGAGGGCGGCCCTCGCCCGACGCCGGCGAGGGCGGCCTCGCCTGAGGCCGACGGCCGGCCACCTCTGCTGCTCTGCAGACTGCAACGGCCAACGGGAAAATAAAAAAAAAAAATTGGCCCCGCAGCAGGGCCTGCACATCTACAGGCCCTGCTGCAGGCAGCGCCGCAGCGGGCTTGCGGCCCGTTGCCAAACGGGCAAAATTGCAACGGAAGCCCCAACGGGCAAAAAGTAAAAAAAAAAAAAAGATAACCGTTGCAAAATTGCAACGGTTATCTTCTCTTTTTTTTAATTCTAAATTTTCTTCTCAATTTTTTCTTATAAATTCTCTCAAATTCTCTCAATACTCACACAATTTTCTCAAATTCTCTCAAATTCTCTTCTCTCAAGTTTCAAATTTTCTCGATACTCGAAATTCTCTCCAATTGCCAATTCTCTCAATTTTCTCAATCCACGCAATTCTTTCTTAATTCTCCCAATTAATCTGCTCAATTCTCTCAATCCACTCGAAAAATGGCAAGTGAAAATCGAGTGCCAACTGGCAAAGGTAAGAATATCGCGACGGAATCCCATCATTCTTTTGATCCTCGTGAATATGCAGATTTTCAAGATAATGAAATCAACATTTTTCCCGATGTGGAGCGCGTCCCGACTCAAGAAAGTTTTCATCCTCTTGGCAAAATATCTACAACAAAGGAAGCGGAACGGGAATTTACATCTGACATTTGGAATCACTTCACAAAAATTAAAAGGTTTGATATTGGTCAAAAAAGGTATGATATAATTTGTAAATATTGTGGAAAAATATATAAATATACAGGTGGACAAGGATATGGAACATTTAAATGACATCTTAGGAGCAAACATCCAACCGAAACGGAAATCGATATTGGGCAACAACAAATTTCCGGGTACGTCAATCCTAACACTTCCCCTTTATTTCGTTTTAATGACAAAACTTATAAGGAAGAATTAGGCAAATTTATTTCCGTTGAGCATTAGCATTTAATTTTGGAGAAAGATTTGGTTTTAATGAATTTGTACAAAAAGCATGTGTTCCACAAGCAAAACGTGTTCCTAGAAATTCAACTAAACGAGTAATTAAAGATCTTTATAAAAATGGAAAAAAAGATTTACAAAAAAATTTTATGCAATTTAATGGATATGTGCATATAGGTAGTGATATTTGGAGTGATCATTGGCAAAATCATTCTTACATGGGCATAACATGTCATTGGATAGATGACGAGTGGAGTATTCAAAAAAGAGTTATTGCACTTAGAGTTTTCGATGATAATCATACGGCAAATAATATTTATAGAATAATTAGATAAATTTTAGAAGAATATTATTTGCTTAACAAAATTTTTTCAATTGGTTTTGATAATGCTGCAGCAAATACCGCTTCAATTACCGATTTAGAAAATATTTGTAAACCCGCTTTTGACGGAAAATTTTTTCACGTTAGATGTGCTTGTCATGTTTTAAATTTATGTGTACAAGATGGTTTGAAAACTCTTGATATTTTTCTTCAACCAATAAAAACGGCGATTCAATTTTTATGAAAACATCCCCAAAAAATGAAAGAATTGGGTAGATTTTGTAGAGAAAATGGCAAAAAGCCAAAAAGATTTCCAAGAGATGTTCCAACTCGTTGGAATTCTACTTTCCACTTGCTTAATGAATCTTTAGCATATAAAGATTTATTATGTGCATTCGTTTCTAATTATATACCTCAGATTAATTTATACCCACAAGAGTGGAATATTTGCCAAAAAATTTTAGATGTTTTAAAGGTTTTTAATGATGCAACTTATACTTTGTCCAGTGTTTATTATACTACTACACATTTATTTTTAGTAGAGTGTACTAATATTGTCGGAATTTTTGAAGAATGTGAAAATGATGTTGAATTACAACATACTATAGTTGCAATGAAAATGAAGTGGGTACATTATTATAGAGAAATTCCCATTATTATTTAGTTGCTTGTGTTTTTTATCCGCGTTGCAAATTGGATGGCTTAAATGAATTTTTGCGTACGTATTATCAATGTTTACATTATGATGAGATAAATGTTACAGCCATAGTACGTGATGTTAAAAACGTAGTAATAGAATTATATAATGAATTTTATACTAAATATAATTTAAGTGATATTATTGGATCTTCCCAATCTACGGAGATACAAAATGACAATACAGGTAAAATTAGTAGAGAGTACCAACTTTTGTTACATAGACAAAAAAAACAAAAGGGAGCAATAGGAAATATTTCTGAATTAGAGACTTATCTAACTGTTTCATTTGAGTTTACTGAATCCGAAGGTGGTACGGATTTTTTAATTTTGGATTGGTGGAAGAGGCACGCAAGCCAATACCCAATCCTTTCTCTTATTGCAAAACAGATTTTTTAACCCCTTGTTCCATAGTTGCGGTCGAACAAGCATTCAGTACCGGAGGTAATATTTTGGACGAACATTGTTCAAGATTAGCTCCAGAATCAGTGGAGATGCAAGCTTGTGTTGCTGATTGGACGAAGGCTCAATACCGGTAACAAGAGATAGATCGGAATAATGAATCTGAATTCTTTAACGACGGAGATACTACCGCTACCAGTACTGAAACGGGTAGTGACGATTGAGGGTAAAAGAACTATTGGAGTTGGCAAATATTTCGGGAACCTTTGTTTCTCATACCGGGTACACCCACGTGAGCTTAGGGAAACCGAAGTATAATCCGACGACATGTGACCTTTGGTCCCCTGCGCACGGAATACTTATGTTTTGGGATCATTTTAGGGCATATATATTATACTCTTTTTTTTTATAGATCGTTGTAACGAATTGTAACGTGCTTAATGATAATTTATTGAGTTCAAGCCATCTCTTTCTCTCTTGTCTTTTTGTCCCCAAATTTAATTACAATTTACATTTTAATTACAATTTATATTGAATAATGTTCTGTCACCGGAATAGTAATTTTTTAATTTTTTAATTATTTTCTTTTCTGTTTTTCCTTTTCTGTTTTTTTTCTTTTTCCTTTTATTTTTTTTCTTCATACTTCCTCCGCCGGCCATAGCTGGCCGGCGGAGGTGGCCGGCCTCAGGCGAGGCCGCCCTCGCCGGCGTCGGGCGAGGGCCGCCCTCGCCTGAGGCCGGCCACCTCCGCCGGCCCTAGCCGGGGCCGGCGGAGGAAGAAAAGAAAAAAAAAAGGAAAAAGAAAAAAAAACAGATAAGTAAAATTCGGAACCGGCCCGGAACCGGTTCCGAACCGACCAGTTCAGAATTGGATCCGGAACCGGTCAGGAACCGGCCAGTTCCGGTTTATACTTGGCCACGAACCGGAACCGGTCGATTCCGAACCGTGGCCATCTCTAGCCTCGATGATTTAGAGTATTTACCATCATCGAGATGTGTGTGAGAAATAATGAATGAAAATATCCCGCATCAGATAATGAATACGACACATAGCAGTTAATTCACAGGGGAATTTAAGTGGGTCCTCAAAGTCACCACCACAAATGGAGCTCCCCACTATCCAACGCTTGAAAAGTGCCGGGAGGACCAGCTCCTCGAAAAGTGTGTGGTCCATGGAACTTCAAGTGGGGGAGGACCATTTCCAAAAAAAATCCAATGAATCCTCCTATTCTTTGTTTTACCGTCATGTTTTGTTCTGCCTGTCCAGTCCAATGTAGGCCTTGCGCACCTGTACGAACCAAGAAGGGTGTCCCGGCGCACAAAACTCCACGCCTCGCGAGGGACCGGGGGAGAGGTTGACATAACATGTCCGTCGAAAATGGACATCCACAGAGCACATGGCCCTGTAATGAACGGGAGGCAGCCCGAGTCGGCTGGGACACAGCCCGGGTTCCTCAAACCTGAGACGGGCTCGTAGAGTGGCGTTAACTAGTTCATAATAACAATTCGCAAACAAGCATTGTCCGTGGCACGAAACTAAAAACAGAGATTGATTGCACAGCATATTAGTTCGATACATGCCCGTTGATGAATGAGCCATCGCTGTTTGCCCTTTAAGTTCGCATTTCAGACGTTCTATGATGTCCTCGTGAGCTTTTATTCAGGGGAAGTTGAAGGCTTCGTCAGCGTCTCCGCCGTCTCGTAAGGTGTGCACAATCCGGTAAAATGATATACAATCGCTTCTGACTCAATGAGACGCTTCCTTCAGCCTCTGTACTGGACAGTAGTTCACCATTTGAGAGTGAAAAATGGTGCCAAAATCCAAGCTAGAATAGATAGCTACACGTCCTTGGCCCAAATTCACCAATCCAATCTCTTGAATTCGAAGTAACTAAAGCGAAAATACGTGCTAATATGAACCTTCAACGGTTGATCGGGGATCTGTTAAATCTGTACACTCAGGTGATTGCCGATAGGTTAGTCAATGATTCCATCGTTCAAGAATGAGAATGTACACATGCTGCGAACAGCTGTTCCTATGGCAGCAAAGAAAGAGCTCATTGGATATTGACACTTGACACTGACAAAGCAAACCTTGCGTGCAAAGAGTCGGAATCCTCGGAATCTGTGTGGCATTGCACCGTGTTCTAGATTCTCCTGGACTTGTTGTCAAAACTTTATACTTTCTTAATTCGATGAATACTCATACCAGAAATGAATAGAAACAATTTATACGTTGCGACATTCATGTTGATGTGGAAAAGATAGAGTAAATAAGGTCAGAGGGATAAGAATACCGCAGAGAGCATAGGCGGTAAAAGAACATTGTTTCACCTAGATTGTAAGGGTTACAAGGCCACGTACTGTCTATACATACTTTTGTCTGATCCATAAGGGGTTAGCGCCCAAAACAAGCTGCAGCTCAAAATGGCATCATTATCCTCTGGATTCATTTTCTTTCTAGCAAAAAATACAGCAACTAGAAAACAAAAACAAAAACATATAAGAAGCTCACCAAGTAGAAGGAAATAATAGAATAACTGGACCATAAATCTTGCCTGTACATGAAGACATCGTTCTTGCCAATGTTAAATGACACTATCTTCTCAGAAAAGTACACTTGGTCCACTCGGCCAGCAATATGGAGATAGAAATGAATCAACTTCCAATGCCAGCAACTCTAAGTTTGACTGCGGAACACATTCTAAAGTCAACTCTAACTTGGTCTACTCCGCCAGCAATAAGAGCAGCAAGAAGAGTGGGCGATCCTTCTTCATTGCAATCCTACCCATTTTTTGAAACTCAGTGCTGCTTCTCTCTTTATCAGTTGAGCTTCGGTCTGGAATTTGGGAGCCTTACCCTTGTAAAGTGTTTTATGGTACTTTAGAAAGAGCGTGCGATATTTATACTTGTCAACAAACATTTTCCCTCTGTCCATCATTCCAACAACCTCATTTGCTCGAGCAAAAAACCCACCTCTAACAAAAGAATAGAGTACAGAATCCAAGAGTTCCTGATCAAACTTTATCGGGGAGGAAGCAGAGAGAGCTTTCATTTCACCCCACAGCTCAGTTACCTCAACGTATTTTCCTCCAATAGCAGCATACCCAGTCACCATAGAATGGAATGTCTGTGCATTAGGGGAATGCCCTAGACTGCGCATTTTCTTCAAAGCTTTCTCTGCATCTTGCATTAGTCTCTTCTTGCAGAAAAAATGAATGACGTTGTTCCAATCATGAACACCGCACTCAATCCTCTGGCCTTCTTTGATTTCCTGCAAGAGCTTTGACATGAGACCTGCCTCACCACTCTCAGCACAACCCTTGACCAATAAATCAAACTCTCGATGACCTAATCGAGGTATTTTGGAATCTTTCATCTCTCTAAATAGGTTAAGTGCCCCTTGAGTATCATCATGAAGAACCCTAGACTGGATCATTGCCTCGTAAGAGCTAGCATCTAGCTGGATCCCTGCTTTACGAGCATCTCGGAGAAGCGATGTCACCTCTGTGGCTCGGTGGGCTTTGCAGTATGCTTTCAAGAGAGAAGAATACACAGCAGAACCCATTCTAACCCCAGCCAAATGCATCTCATCAAGGAGATCGTATGCCTGATCCAGCCAACCAAGTGAAATGCACGAATTAATGACATGAACCAAGGCCGAACCATCATTTGAAATGGGCAAGTCTTCTTTCTCAGCCTTAATAAGGAAATCTGCCAAATCCTTGATTTTGTCAGCTTCAAGAAAAGCCTTAACCAATTTCACGTAAATGTTCTCTGTTGGTTGAAGAATCCCAAGGTGAGTTGTTACTAATTCCACTTGCACCTGCAACTTAGCCAACAATCCAGTAAGAGCTTGCTCTGCCTCAGCCTGCAGTTTCTCAAACTTGCGATCTTTAGAGAACTCTTCATATGATACAATAGCTTGTTGCTTCAATGACACGTTCTCCAGGAAGTCCAATCTGCTATTTCGATGACTTTGGCCAGAAACTACTCCACCAGTCGAATCATTACCCTTCCGAGTACCATCGAATGGGAACGTAGCAGCAGCAAGTGAGTTTTTTGCTTCCTTTGCCTTGCGCAGCATATCCAAAACCATGCTGGACGCAGAATGTAGATCCCCAAACTTCAAATGGCAAGTATGCAAACAATTGTAAAATTGCCGGAACTGCATATCAGTTAGGTTCGGAGCTTCCTCTATGTGCCTCTGAAGCTTCTTTAGCTCCTCTCGCCGGCCATTCCTCTCATGTATATGTGCCATTATGATCAACAAGTTTGTGTCAGCTCTAATCTGTATCCTTGGCATCATGTCAAGGAGTTCCTCCGCTTTCCTGCAAGTATCAAACAGGAAGCACCCGGCCAAAGCAATGTTAAAAGCAGTAGTATTGGGCTTCATAGCAACCAAAGGCGCATTGCACTTTTTACGAGGATCGACTCGTCCATCTTGAAACAAATAAGCAATCTCAAGAACAAGTTCAGCCGCGAGATAAGCTCCAGGTGCTGTTTGAGACATGTAAGCCAAGATTGTGGACCAAGCCGCAACAGGGGGATACCCTTCCATGTCGACCAACTTCCTCAAAACAGTAGATGCAGCAACAGGTAATCCACCCTTCGCGAGACCGAAAGAGAGATAAATTAGAGTCTCCTTCTCAAACAAGTTCTGCTTACCCTCCTCGAAAGCACATTCCACCAACCCATACGCTTTCTTCAGCCACTGGACATCGAGGGTTTCGGTCAAACTCGCTATAAGCTTGTGCACCACAGATTTTCTGGGAAACCCATCCATTTGCATATGTAGCTCATACAACTTCCACGCATCGTCATGCCTTCGCTCGTCGACTGCGGTCACCAATTCACTGCTGAGTTTAGCAGGATCTCTAGCTTGCACCAACACCGTCTCAACGAACGATGAAAAGCCAGCTACACAATGCCTATTAACTTCGCTCTCGATAATTTTAGAGGGAAAACCATGGTTCTCTACATTGAACAAGGAACGGACAGATCCATGGCACTTGCAAGCTCGAGGGCACTGTCTGATTGTGGCCCTGCCTACGAGGTGCTTATCAGCGAGAGACAACTGCCAATTCAAGAGAGGATCTTTCTTGATTGAACGGCTCAGTTTCCCAACAAACAGCATTCCCCTGGAAGACGGGCAAGGAACACAGCAAGTTATGCCAAACCGTAGGAAAACAAGAACCGCAAACTTCGCCTGGGAGATGATTTCGAGCGTCACTCCAGCGGACCCAGTTTTCTTCCGAAATCCCAACAACACGCTCACCACCTGTTCGACCAAATGCCGTAGAGAAGCTGCGTGATTGAACGGCTCAGTTTCCCGATAAACAGCATTCCCCTGAAAAAATCCTCACCAGAAGATGGGCGACAGACGCAACAAGCTATGCCAAACGGTAGGAAGACAAGAACCGCAACCTTCACCGGGGAGATGATCCGGCCGACCCAGTTCTATTCTGAAAAAAACGACACGCTCACCACCTGTTCGACCAAATGCCGTAGAGAAGCTTCGACTTGCTCGCCCCCGCATATACGAGAGTGCGCCCACGTGGCACGTACGTATACGTACGTACGTATATCTCTCTCTACATGTACGGGCTGCTTCTGGCCTTTTCGCTTGTGTGGAGAGAGTAAACTGGAGGAGGTGAAGGAAGAAGGAAGGAGCTCAGCATTGCCATTCAACGCCTTAAATAGTTACTAATTTTCCATGCGGAATTACCGGTTTTAACTTGAATGATGTATCATCTTTTTGTCAAGTTTTATTCATTTTTGTTAAGTTTTGTTATTAATCTTTATTTGAATCACATATAGATATTTATCGGACCGTAAAAAGTTACAATGTTGCAAATTACTGCATTTGTGCATGGTTTATAAGCGTGTTTAGGCTGTTAACTCTCGCAAAAAATTGCCAATCGTAATCTCAATAAAATCGACATTTATCTAGTCCCTTCAAAATTACCACCTTCCATTACAATTTTGCGAAGTTTATTATCGTGTTAAATTAACTCTCATAATAATATAAAAATCTTAGGCTTAGTTCATTTCGCAAAAAATATGATCTTTTTCGGAAAATGTTTTTCAAGAAGCCATTTTTTAGAAAAATTACACAATTTTTCATCATTTGACTAAAATCTGAAGAAGACCTAGAAAATATTTTTGGCCATACAGTATGAAAAATTTGAGTTGATTTTCCATGCACTACTATATAATTTTTTTATCTTTTAAAATTCTATTTTTTTAATTATTTTTAATTTTCTTTTTTTCCTTCTTCTCCAACCAGTTGTTGGCCATCAATTTTTTCCTTTTCTTTTTTTTTTGCTTTCTTCTCCAGCCGATTGCCGGCCACAACAATAGCTAGCAACCGGCCATAGGCAAGCTCAAACCTAGCCACGCCAGATTCCAAAAAATATTTTCCTATAAGTTATTTTCCATCAAACAAACAAAGTCTCATTATAATTTCAGCTTATCAAGTCATATTTGAGTTAATGGATATACATACTTTTATTGATAAACCAATAAATATTTTATAGAACAAATAAATTGCAGCCATTTATAATTGTCAACATTAACAAGTACTTCCAATTCTACTCACGCAAAACATTTGAATCATCAGCATAGATGTAACACTCAAATGTTTCTTGATTTGTGATTGATTTGATCTATTATATTTACTTAGGGTGCGCATGGCAACGATTTAGTGCTCGAGAACTAATTCTGTTCAGAAATGATTCTTTTTTATTCCATGTCTGGGAATAATTTATAAGTATTTGAATGCGTTTGGTAACTGCTCAGAATTTCTATTTTTAGAACAAAAAAAAAACAGAAATATGTTTGGTAACTATACAAAATTTCTTTTTATTAATAATTTTTAATAATATTTTGAATTTTTTATTATTTCTTTCTCTTTTTTTCTTTATTTCCCTTCCCATCCTTGGCGAGTGATTGGTCGCCAGCTTCTTTCTTTCCCTTCCCATCCTTGGCCATGGCCAGTCACCAACGCTGGAGAGGGCGTCGCGGCCCTCACCGCCGGTCGCAACGGCAAGATCGGCCTCGCCCAGATCTGGCAAGGCTGACATCGTCGTCGCAACCCATCTTCCTTGCCTGGGTCGCGACGGCGAGGTTGGCCTCGCCATCACGACTGCGAGCTGCCCTCGTCGCCCCTAGCCTGTGGCCAGCAGGCCCGGAAGAAAGAAGAACAACAAACCAAGAAGAAAGAAGAAAATCAAGAAAAGTCAGAAATAAAAAAAATTGTTTCCAGAGTCAAGAAGTTACTTTTTTTTACTTTTTGATTCTGTTCCAAAACTAATTCCGGGAATAATTTTTTACAAATTTGTGTTCGGGCACAAAAAATTTAACAAACGGATTTCTGTTTCTAAATTGATTTTGGAAATAAAAAAACAGAAATTTTTATTATTTAACAATTTGTCAGGCCTTTATTGTCACTCACGTAAATTAAAAAGAAAGAAGTGTTGCTACACAAGGTAGTCAAAAACTTCCATTTGCTTTTGAACAATGTTGGCTACATGTGAATTGGTAGAGACAGTTCTTGCGAACATCTCTCAAACTTTTATCACTTTGATTTCTCGTTCAGGAAATGTCCAGGAGAAGATCTGCGAAAACTTGAAAATTCACCGCGGGTTCAGGGAGCGCCGGACGATCAAATCTGCACGCTCAGCGCATGCTTCAAGTCCCCGACGTGGAGGACATACGTCCCCAAGGCAACCTTCCGGCTGCCGACCTCGTCAACCACGCTCAGATCCTTGCAGACATCGACCTTGAACTGCACTTGTCCCTCACTTTGCGGGGCCAAGAACACCTTCTCAAAGCCCAGCAAGTGCTTCTGAGGCGACCTGTGCACCGAGGGAGGGCTACTGAACAAGAACACCGTGTGGCTCCCGCTGTACCTTCCCACGTTCTCGACTCTCAGATGCACGTCGAAGGCCAAATTCGAGCACTTTTCGCCCGTGGCTTCCAATGACTCGCACGCCAACGAGCGGCAAATGTGGCCTTCCTCTAAGGGCACAGACACGAGCTGGGGCGCTTGGACTAGACGGTGGCTGAAGTCGGAGTAGCTCAGCCCGTCCCCGAATGAGTACACAGTTGGCCCGGTGTAGAAGCGGTATGTCCTGCCCGGGTAGCCCGTGGCCGGGTCAGGCCTCATGTTCATGTTTGTCATTGGGACAGCGTCCGCGTATGACTGCGGATACCATGTCATTGGCAATCTTCCACCTGATTCAAGTAAAGTTTAGCAACTCGTGAATCGGAATTTGAATCAAGGATTGCAAATTTTGAAGTGGCTAAAGACTCTGAATCTTACTAGGATTATGGTCCCCGAAAATCACGTCCGCCATTGCAGCACCGCCGGCCTCGCCGGGGTAACCGACCCACAAAATGCTCATGATCTTGTCGTTGTCCTTTGCAAACGACACATCCATCCCTCCCCCCGACATGATCACGAGGATCACAGGCCCCTTCGACACATTTGCCACTGCAGAGACCAAGAGCGACTGCTGGCCTGGGAGGTGGATGTCGACCCGGTCGAAACCCTCCCTCTCGATCGACTGGTCGGCACCCATCACAAGCACCGTCGCATCTGCCGAAGCTGCGGCTTTCTTCGCGTCATCTGTCTGGGCCGTGCCGCATCCTACGTTCGCGCAGCCGGCCACGTAAGTTGTCGAAACGACGGCCGCTAGGCCTTGCAAAGGCGTCACGTATTTGCAAGGAGTGCCTGCAAGGAACATAGGAGTTCTAAATAAGGTATTTTCCGTAACCGGTACAAATAATGAAGCTGATCGAATGTCGCGCAGTCTGTCGCGAAAATTCTTCCATTACCTTCGTAGTTCCCGATCATGGTCTTCGTGACATTGGCATTTGGTCCGATCACAGCCAAGGACTTTATGGCGGTCGAGGACAGGGGCAATGATCCTGCCTTGTTCTTGAGCAACACAATCCCTTGCCTCGCGGCTTCGCGGGCCAGCTCCTGGTTGCTCGGTGTGCACACATCATTCGGGCCGAGCTTTCCGTACAACTGCTTCCTAGGATCGCCGTCAAAGAAGCCAAGCCTCATCAGTGTGGCAAAATTGTTAGAGACAGCCTTGTCGACCGCCAATTCATCCAACAGTCCACCTTTCACCGCCGCTTCGGTGTGCTGGCCAAGGAAAGATCCGCAATTGAGATCCAACCCTGTCAAAAAGGGAATTAGAGTCATCGATGTAAAAGCATTCAAGGGCGAATTCTAAGACGCCTTCATCGCAATTGATCTCGGTAGGATATGAAATTTGTGTTTACCTGCCAAAATGGCCTTAGCTGCAGCCTCTTCTGGTGTTTTAGTATAGTGTTGGGAATTATAGAACACGTCCACCGAATCGCAATCCGAAACTATATATCTGCATTAACCGATCCTTTCGCATAAATAGTGTCGCAATAATTGATCAAAAGCATCGAATAGCAATGCACGAGCAATGGAATGTTACCCGTTTAATTTCCATTTTCCTCGGACAATCCCAGAGAGAAGGTCTGGGTCTGCACATGCTGGCTTACCATTAACCTGGTTGTAGGAGCACATCACACTCGCGACATTACCGTCGAGGACACAACTCTTGAACGGTGGTTGAAACGTATCATCTAAATCTTGTTGTGTTACCTAATCAGTCCTCCACAAGCAATACAGGAGATTAACTTGAGATGGTTATGCATATAACTGGTTGATAAATCGAATCGAATAACAACAAAAGAGAAGTCGCAAATTGTTATTTACCACAGCGTTGAAGTGGAACCGATCGACACCTTTCCAGTTATCAATGTCGTACGCGGTATAATGTTTGCAACACGCGGCGACCTTAAGCCGGTCTGAATTTCCATCATCGCTCTGTTGTAGGCCTCTGACGTAACCCGACGCGTACTTGCTCGAGAGCAACGGGTCTTCCCCCGGCGTTTCCTGGCCCCGTCCCCATCTCGGGTCTCTGAATATGTTGACATTTGGGGACCAAAACGTTAATCCGGCTAACCCCACATTGTGCATCGCCCGGGCTTCCGTCGAAACCACCTGCTTCAACAAAGCTATCGTGTAATTCGACTACTCTTCTACATATTATCGCGCAGAACTTTAAAATGTTAACTTTTTGTCCTAGTTGGAATGAGAACTAATTCGTTTTCGAACTACACATAGGGCGACAATCAGCAAGATAGTATGAAATCTTCTAAGGGCATTGGAATGAAATTGGAAGGAAACAGTCCTAACTAATGTATTGCATAAGTAGAAGTCGAGAAGCAGATAATGGCGATCGATGACTGAATCACTAGGAAAAGTTTCGGATATGTTTCCTTTTTCCCCCTTTCGCCAAAACTTAAGGTCGTTCAACTCGTGATTTTCACGTATTTTTCCGTCCCGAGTCTCGTCGTCTATCCTTTCTTCCCGGTTTAACCGAAACTCCAGCCGAATCATCTAAACACTTTCCCTTATAAAATGCTCTCTGTTTCCAGAAGTAACAATTGAAATTGGACCCCCTCATTGAGTGCAAAGGAAGGAACTAGTCTGTGCAATGACATGGCAACGCTCATGACAGCCACCTCCTTTTGCAAGCTCCAGTAATTATCATCTCCACCAACTAACAAACACCCAACTAATCCAAATGATGGTGATACTCATAGATGCAGAGATCCCGTTCTACTTTCTGTTTCTTTTAATGTATGCAAAATTTCCTCGTGCAGCAACCTTTACATAGGATCAAAAAACCTACTAGTCCACATTACATGTTTTTCCACGATACTACAGACAACTCCGTGAAGGGTTGATGATGTTTTTGTCAAACTTTACTGTGGGAACAAGCACGCATGTCTAGACTTTAGCTGGTGCCTGTAAAGTCATCCAGTCAGCTCTGTATTATTTCTTTTGGGGGGTCGCACTTACTGCAGTTTATATGGTGTACAGCTAAAAAGGTGTCACCAACTGATACCAGAGTGGTTGAGGATCGAACCAAAAACATCTCCAACACGGCATCTGGCGCTTCGCCTCCCAATTTCATGGTTACTTTTCATGGCCAATTTCATCATTGCAGTTTCACCCCAAAAAAGCAAGTTCTCATTGCCCCTGGTATCAAGAATCTCACAGCAAAGAGCTGGGAAATCATCTGCAGCAATGCGCTTCGTACCTCTTGATCTTGCAGTAGTTTGTGGGTTCAGATTCAAATCAAATAGTGGATGAAGATACGACGTAAAATCCTACATCCAGCACTACTGATGACGAATATCGGGGCTTATTTAATGCCGCATTGAGAGAGTTAAAGATATAGAATGGTGATAAAGACACGACACTACGAGTTAGGACGTTCGGCACCAATGTTGACACAAATTTAACTTATATATTAGGACTGGTAGCGGCGGACACAGAAACTTAGATCGAAGGAGTGACATAAAAAGAATTCATCCACATGAAACTTTTATATGTCGCGGTATAAAGTTACCAAATTTACTGTGCGCGCTGCATCTACCGATTCGAGTGACGGTGGCCGGTGGTCCCCGCTAGCCGTTCTAATGGCCGCAGTTGCTTCGCAACACGCACTTTCTTATCATGTTGGATAAAAGTTTTCGGGTTTTTTTCTATCGTGTCATGCATGATGCAGACAACTACAACGCGCAGATGCGAATACGTTATCCTGTTCCATTCATGCATAAGTCAGAAACACATAGGCACAAGAAAGAGAAAGAGTGAGAGAGTGGACGATGTGAACTCGCTAACCTTCCCAATGGTCTCGAACAGGGTGGCATTGAACGACGCCGCCGTCAGGATGACCTGAGGGAAGCTGGTCGCCCCCGGGACGAGGCTCGAGAACTTCGTCCCGGGCCCGACGTACGACACCCCGTGCAGCGCCTCCGACCACCACTCGTACTTTGGGATCCCCAGGCGGTCCACATTGCCGGAGTTGTCCACCATGAACCCGATCTTCTCCTGCAGGGTCAGCCGCTTCACCAGGTCCGCCACCCGCGCCTCGACTCCCAACGAGGCGTTGCAGAACCCAAAGGCGGCGAGGCTCGGGTCGCTGTCCACGTCGCAAGCGAAGACCGGCTTCGGCGGCTGGCCCGTGACGGACCGGGCGCCGAAGACGGCGCACGACAAGAACACATGAATGCAGCAGAGGCAGAGCAAAACGGGGGACACCTCCGGCGCTCCGTTCCGGGCGGAGCTCATGTTGGGAGGGGGGGGGGGGGGCGCGCGACCTCCCGAAAAGCGACTCCCTAAGCAAGGAGCGACGAACGACTCGCGGGGCTTATATAAGGGCGGAATGTGGTGCGGAACAGAGCAAAAGGGCGTTTGTTTTGTAGCAGCCCGTGACTGGAAATGCCTAAATTGGGACGAGGGAGAAGAAAACTGAGGCAGCAATGAATGGCGCTCGGACTAAAGAGCAGGATGCCTAACAGGGGAGAATCTGATACATCTGTACTGTACATATACTGGTGAAAGTGCACTAGCGGATAAAGCACGGGACGAGCCCGTGATTGGGTTCCTCCTTCCCTAAACAACACAAAAGGGCTCTGCTTTTGAGCTGTGTCGTTTGGATGCTACTGCCTACTTTGTCTGAATACGTAGTAGAGTAGAGAGAGAGAGAGAGAGAAGGGGAAGGGGACCGAGAGACTGGGTCAGCAAGCAAGCACCGTCAATGGCTGTGTCTTTTGGACTAGCTCGTGCCCAATTAAGGTTTCTCGTGAAGCACGAGGGCGGGGCGGGGGCGTGCTGGTGACTCGGGCTTCGGGAAGGGATGGACGAGAGAGAGAACACGGGGGGTGGCGGGGTCTTCGGCGTTTGTTGGAGAATTTAACGCCGAATTCGAGATTTGATTCTAGATGGAGGGAGGAGGGGCGAAACGAGAAAGAGAAGACGAAAACCCACGTCACAATTTGTAACCCCTTTTTTTAACAATCTTGAAGGATTAAGGTTGAGCGCTCCACCTCCGATCGGAGATCGAAGCTCGACGACGTCCCGAATTTAGGGTCGCCCGCGTTCCGTAGTCGCCGGTGTCAAAAGAGAGAACATAGGTCCTAGGGGAGAGGGGGAGGGGGGGGATGACGACAGAAAGCTTGGGATGGGCGATGGAGGTGAGGAGCGATGAGAGGGGACGAGCATCTAAGGCGAAGGTGGAGAGAGATGGAGGGAGAAGGGAAGAGAGAATTCGAGTTTTTTGGGACTTTGTACACGTTAGAATGCCGAATCTAAAAGCTTATATCTATCGGTAGAGGGAGACCGCCTGTATTTCGACACATGAAAGATAAGTGAGCGCAAGACCACTGGGCCGATCGTGCGATTTGGTGCGAAGGAACCGAAAGAGGACTGCAATGACCCTTACGTCGCATTATCTCTCGATATGATCCTAAACGAAGGCAGCGAGCATCGAATAAGCCGATCGACGCCGCGATCGTTTCGTATCGGGTGGGTTGCTCACGATTCTTGAATCTCAAGTCAACAATCGCATGAATCAATGTCGATAGGTCACACGGAAGGGACGCGACCCCGGTTCTAATTTTCTTTGCACTTCATGCAGGTAAAATTGTCATGTCATAAGCACTAACGTAAAGTCATACAAGAAAACACAAGCAATGATGATGGTTTTGATCAATGGACGAGACGAGGCTTGTCTAGCCGCCATGATATTATTCACCTTCTTGGAAGCGAAGCAAACTTAATTCCGGAGAAAAAGAAAATGAAAGAAACCCAGATTTTGTTTGCCCTAATGATACTTTGCGACAAAGATTATTGAAAGATTAATATACCTTTTGCTATAGGTTCAAGGTTCCTAGGACTCGATAATGATTGTGGCAAAGTCCTCTAGCTAGAATGGTTCGGGTCACGAGGGCTCGAAATGCCGAAAAAAAATAGCATTTTCTCGAAGGCTGATACTATGCAAAATCTCATATTGATACACTCATGCCACATTTATTCCGAATTAATTTTCGTGTCATTGAAATTACCAACTGGCGCACGCGTGCCACATTTACCTAAAACAATTTTCGTGTCATCGAGGTTCCCAATTGGTGCACCCGTGCTACATTTGCCCCCAATTAATTTTCGTGTCATAAAAATCTCATATTTGTTCATTCATGCCATATTTGCCCCCACACTAAATTCTGTATCACAAAAAATCCCAAATTACCAAAATCTTTGATTGGGAAATCCACAATTATGGTGATTTGGGATTTTTTATGGCATGAAATTAGTTTAGCGGTAAATGTTACACGGATGTACCGGTTTAAGATTTTTATGATCCAAGATTTAGTTTAAGGTGAATGGGGCATGAGGATACCAATTTGAAATTTTTGTGACCCGAGAATTAATTTGGATAAATACGATATGGATATACCATATTGGATTTTTTTTATAGTATTAGCCCTTTTCATGATGATTAAAACTTGGAGGAGTTGTTGGAATTGGCTCTAGGAACTACTTCGTGAATATTAACCGTACGGAATCTAATCCGAAACAGTACCACTCTTATTAAGAATTAGGGTTGATACAATTAAAGGTCTAAAATTGGTACCCTATCATACATTTATCCTTAAACTAATTTTCGATTCACAAAAAAACCCAAACAGACCCATGACCCAAATCTAGCATCTTTAGTATTCCATCCAATATCTCATTATATTGCATGCATGTCATTATACATGACAAATGATCGCAAGACGGATTTGATGTGGAGGATAGCAAATCCGACATGAAAAATTCACGTTGACATGTGTGCCTTTTAATGAAATATTTGACGGAATGCAGACAGAGGATGGATTTGGGTCGGGATACCCAATTGGTATTTTCGGTGAGATAAAAATTAATTTGGAAGTAAATGTGTCACGAGGTTCAGGACTTTTAATGATATTAACCATAAGGATTATAACCACCCGCCTGGGTGGCGCTGCTGGAGCGCGCACTCTTCCTCTCGCAAAAGGTTGAGTGTTCGAATCCCGGGCGTCGCAGGGTGACTTAACCGGTGGCACGTGTGTGGTGGCTAGCACGTGTCGCCCCCAGGGTTTACTCCCCGGCTGTCGGCCATGCGGGAGTTCCTTGGGTTATAAAAAAAAAAAAACAATAAGGATTATAAGTATAACATTCAACATGCATGCTCAATTCTCATGATAAGATTGTACATTAACATCACAACATAGTATACTTCAAAAGAAAAGGGAAGGATCATGAGCCGACAGCGGTGTTGGAATGATTGTATCATGAAAAAATGCAGATAAAGTTAATTTTGTATGATTCCATATGTACAATCAATGCGACACAATCGAGCTATAATAGAAAACGAAATGGTTGGTGCCTTTGGTGGGCCCCATTAGTCCTTCAATACACATCTTGTTTGTATTTTACTTCGTTGCCATTTCGAGATGCTTTCGAACTCAAAAGACAAAAGTGCACGCAAGAAAATGGTGCGAAAATAAAAAAGTGAGTTTCTTTATTGAGTTGGGTGTTAAATCGAGTAAATAACACATTTTCCTTTTTTTCATTTATGAAATGTCAAATCGGGTAAACCGTAAATCGGGTTCGACACTACAAGTCGGTCAGAGGCTCGAACTCAAGATGCCGTGAAAGATGAGCGAGCCCGCGAGATCGCTAAGCCAATGAGGCTATGACCCAAATCTAACATCATTAGTATTCCATTAAATGTCTCATTATAATACATGCATGTCATCATGTGAGCCAAATGACTGCAAGACAGATCTGACGTGGAGAATGGTAAATTCGACATGAAAAATCCACGTATGTTGACACGTATGCATTTTAACAAACGGAATGCCAGCGGAGGATGGATTTGGGTTGGCGTACCCATTTGGTATTTTCAGTGAGATGAAAATTAGTTCGTGAGTAAATGTATCGTGGGGTTTGGGACTTTTAATGGTATGAATCATAAAGATTTATAAGTATAACATTCGACATGCATGTTCAATTCTCATGATAACATTGTACATTAGCATCACAACATATCATAATCCAAAAGAAAAGGCAAAGATCATGATCAGCCGACAATTGTTGTTATGATTGTTTCATGAAAAAGTGAAGACAGCGTTCGTTTTGTAGTATCCCATATGTACAATCAATGCGACGCCAATCTAGCAAATAGAAAACGAAATTGGTTGACGCCTATGGCGGAACCTATTCGTCCTTCAATACACATCTCGTTTGTATTTTGCTTCGTTGCCATTCCGAGATGCTTTCGAACTCAAAAGAGAACAAAAGTGCACGCAAGAAAATGGTGCCAAAAGAAAAAGTGAATTTTTTTATGCGTTAATATCACGAAAAACCCTAAATTAGTACACTTACGACAATTTTACCTAAAACTAATTTTTTTACCACTAAAAACCCCAAACTGGTATACATGTGATAATTTTACCCCAAACCAATTTTTGACCACTAGAAACCTCAAACTGATACATATGTGATAAATTTTATCATTTGTTAGTTTCCATTAAATTGGATTAATACCACAAAAAATCACAAACTGGTACACTTGTGACAAACGGAGGGTAAAACATATATCAGTTAACTTGCGTGTGTCATTTAACAAAGCAATTTGATAGTAAAATTTAACGGAAACAAACTGAGGGTAATTTTATCACATACGTACCAGTTTGGAGTTTTTAGTGGTCAAAAAATTAGTTTTTGGTAAAATTATCACATGTGTACTAGTTTGGAGTTTTTCGTGGTATTAACCCCTTTCTTTATTGAGTTGGGTGTTAACTCAAGAAGAAAAAGCCTCTTCTTCACTCGATGTTGACATGAGAAATTCATTTTTCCTTTTTTTTATTTATGAAAGGTCGAATCATGTGAGCATAGATCCGGTTCGACGCTACAAGTTGATAAAAGGCTCGAATTGGAGATGCCATGGAAGATGAGCAAGCACACGAGATTGCTAAGCCAATCATGCTATGCGATATTGCAATGCATAATTACAAAAAAAAAAAAGAAGAAGAAGTTATAAACTTATTGTATGAATTCAATTTTAGACTTTTCAATTTGGTCAACTTAATTCTAAATCCTTTGACAATTTATCAATATAGTCCTTGTACAATCACGTGGACATTGGCCGTCCTACGTGGCACATTGGTGCTAACGTGGGTAATTTTTGCAAATTTTTGAAAATTCTTACAAATTTGTTTTTCATTTTTCATTTTTTTAGTTTTAAATTTAAAAAAAAATGAAAAGATGGTTTACATCAGCACTAGGACACCCAGCATCAACATTAGCGATTTCCGGCAAAAAACAACCAGAGGGACTGTATTGACAAATCGTCAAAAGATTTAAGGCTAAATTAGCTAAATTAAAAAGTTTGCAACTGGATTGACATCTGCACAATAAATTTCATAATTTTGCTACTTTTCTCGTTACTCCAATGACCCTCGCATCACGTAATCTCGATTGGATCCTAAATAATGAAAGGCAGTTGGCATTGAATAACCCAATTGACACTCAGATCATTACGTATCGGATGGGATGCTCATAATTCTTGAATCTCAAAATCAACAATTGCATCATGATTGAATGTCGATTTCCTTTTCACCTCATCTCCTTTTTTCTCTTTTGGTCTTCATTCGAGATGATGGATCAATACAAGAAAATAGAGGCGACTTGGATGAGGCGTGATTTGATTTACCCTATTGATATACTTTGTGACAAAGATAACCAACATACCTTGCCATAGGTTCAAAGTTCCTAGGACTCAATAATGACCGTGGCAAAGTCCCGTCGCTAGAACGGTTCGGTTGTGCGGACCCGAAATGCCGAAAAAATAGCATTTTCATCAATGGTCGGAATTGGGAGGAGTTGTTGGTATCGGCTCCAGTAACTACTTCGTGAAGATTAGCCACACATGATCTAATCCAAAGTAATTCCACTCTTATTGAGGGTTAGAGTTCACACCATTAAAAATCTCGAATCGATTATCCATGACACATTTACCTCCAAATTAATTTTCGTCTTACAAAAAATCCCAAAGCGGTAGATTGACCAAATCGACCTTTCATCAGCATTTCATCCAGAGTATCCCATAAAAATGCGTGTGCGTCAAGACACGTAGCAGACAACTGCAAGATGGATTTGACATGGAGAACGACAGATCCGACATGAAAAATCCACATGTGTTAACATGTATGCAGTTTAACGAACCGTTGGACGGAATGCTGATGGAGGGTAGATTTGAATCATCGGTACTTGTGTTTGGATTTTCCTTGAGACGAAAATTAATTCGGGTAAATGCATCGTGGAGGTACTAGCCTAGGGATCTTATCGGCATTAACCCGAAGCATTATAAGTAAAACATCTGACATGCACGATCAATTCTCATGATAAATTGTACATCACATCACAACAATCTATACTTTGAAAGATAAGGGAACGATCATATGAGCCGACAATGGAGTTGGAATGGTTCTATCATGAGCAAAAGATGACCTTAAATTTTGTAGTATCCCATCATATGTGCAATCATTGCCATACCTATCAAGCTTGTAATAAACGAAATGGTTGGTGCCCATGATTGAACCCGATTGGTGCTTCGATAACCCCTTTTTTTGTTTGTTTTTTTTTTAGCTTCGCTGGCATTTCGAGATGACTTTCGAACTCAAAAGAGGACAGATTGCACGCAACAAAATGGTGCAAAAAGTGCAAAAGAAAAAGTGAATTTCTTTAATGAGTCGGTGTTCAATCAAAGAAGAACAAAGCGTTGTCTTCACTCAATGTTGACATGAGAAATCGATTTCCCTTTTCATAAAAGCGAAAAGGAGGAAGGAAATGCATATGAACTCGAAAAGATCCAAAACTCCACTTATCGAAGTTATCATGCGCACCTTAGCTTCAATCGGGTAGTACATTACCGTAGAAGACACCCAACAGGCCAAACCGCGTTGGCAAAAGGCCACGAGCGGGGGAGGAGAAGAGATTCCCCCGCGACGATCGGGTGGAAAATGGGCGAAAGGATAGAGATGCGGTCATGGCAATTCGTGGCTCATCGGCCGACCATTATAGTCGAATAGGTAAATTCATGTTTTTGTCATTTGTGCAATTTCTCTATTGAGATTGCTCTCAAAAGGATAAATGCGCATGCTTTTGATAACGATAAGTAACAACAAGATCTAATTGGGATCAGTTGGGAAAGGACAAGGGCTCGGTTCACTTTGCGAGGATAACAATGAGCTTTGGTCATAAGATGATTGGCTAAAGTGGGCGGTTCCCAACCAAGAATGAAACATACTTTGTCCGGGCTCATTCAAATTGTGCCTTTGAGCTCAGCATGTCCAAACGAGCTCAAGGGTCACAAAGTCCATATATAAATATTTGAAGGGAAAATGACATAAATAATCTCTAAATTTTGACTAAATGTGCAATATCGTCCATGAACTTTACATTTGTTCAGTGAGATCCCTGAATTTTAGCCCAATGTACAATGTTGTACCTGAACTTTTAATTTATCTAATGTAGTTCCTAAACTATTGGTATATGTTCAATTTAGTCATTGGACTAGATAATTTAAGGATTAGATTGAATCCAGGATATAACAATCTAGGGGACTAGATGAAACAGTTACGGAAAGTTCATTGACCAAATTGGACAGATTAAAAGTCTAGAGATAATATTATATATTGAGTCAAAATTAAAGGATCATCTGTGAAGTTATCCCGAATTTTCATTGCCGGAACCGTCACGGAAGGAAAGATTCCCAAAAGCGAACGAGAACAGACGACGTCGTTGATACGCGACGATGAGAGGTCAGGGTTCCTTAATTAAGTAAGATTAGGGATATCATTAAGATGGGGCTGGCGAGAGATTAATTTTATTTTTATATATAAATTTTGCCCCCGACCGAATCACCCTCGTGATTGTAAAGAAGAGGAGAGGAGGACCCAATGAGAGAGAGAGAGAGAGAGAGATTGGCGTTCGCCCCCTCTCTGCGGTGGGGGCCCGAACGAGATGCTCGGACGGGTCACGGGGGGAAGGAAGAGAGAGAGAGAGAGATGTGGGGGCACGTGGGCCCTACTCCAGCTCAGCAGTTGTGAAAAAAGAGGAGAAGAAGGAGAAGGAGAAGCAGGAGGAGGAGTGGGTTGAAAGTGATGAGTGGGTTAAACTGTAATGCACTTGCGGTTGGAGCATGTGAAGACGATGGCGGGTAGGAGCGGGGCCAAAAAAGGCGGGGGGAGGAGAAATCGATGGCTCGGGTGGGCCCCGCCTCGCGTAAAGGAACGGGCTTCGTCATCATGGCTGGAGTCGGGACCTAATGAAACGCGAGAGAGGGACCTTGCATGGACCCGGGTCGTCGTGGTCGGGTCATGTGGCTTTGAACCGAATTGGGCAATGGAGATTATGGCTTGATTGGGATGGGATGGGACGAGTCGGGGATGGGAATCTGGACTGCGGGGGTCCGGAGGGGAAGGGAAGGGGTGGAATGATTGGACACCGTATCCAACTTCTTAAAGGTGGCCAGAAGGAGAAAGTACTTACTTTTCGGATGGTTCTTTTAAACCGACGTAAAAGCCGTTGAGATATTGCTATCCCTAAAGTGTCCGAGGTGTTAAGAAATTTAGGTCATATCTGTTGTGCGGAAAATAAATGATTTGGAAAATATTCTCTTAAAAATAATCAATTATGTCGCTTAATAATTAGTTAATGAAATGAAAAATTTAAATAGTGGCAACAACAATTAATGTTGAAACATTTTCATAAAAGATGAAAATACTTTTCATTCATTCATTTTTGTAATCAATATAATGAATCGGATTTAGAAAAATATTTTTCAAATCATCCATTTTTCGCAAAACAAACGGAGCTTTAATCACAAAAGTGTAAAGCCTTTTAAGCTAGACGAGTCGATGAATTGCATTATAGTGATTTCCAGCCATCGGATCATATGCAATCGAGCAAATAAAAGCAAACCCATTAGTGAGTTTGCAGTCGGCAAAAAAAATAAAAAAAGAATTAGTAACTTATCGTTGCCGGTGATTTAAACTTTCCGAAGTTCTTTTACAATTGAAATTAATAGAATTATGGGTAAACGAGGTCATTTGAAAGCTCTAAAACTCGCAAATTCAAGCAATAGAATTAACTGTAGCCAAAATTTTGTAAAATTGGATGTTCTTCCATTAGAATGGCCTGTATAGTTCAACTTGGGAAAAATTACTAAAAAAATCATGAACCTATTATAATTGTACCAATTCAATCCTAAATATTATCACGCTTTTTGCTAATTGAGTTCATCCGGTCTATTTTAGCCGGAATTCGCTGGCATGAACGCCAGCCACCCTACGTGGCACGGCCAATGATGATACGGATAATTTTTATGATTTTTTTTTAAATTTATGAAATTTTTTTTATAATTTCTTCTTCTTCTTCTTCTTCTTTCTTTCTTTTCCTCTTTTTTTTTTCTACCAAGTCCGGTCATAGGTGAGGGCTGCAAGTGGCCAACGAGGGTCGGTCGGCGCTGGCGACCCTCGCTGAACTTGGTAAAGAAAATGAAAAAAATTCAATTTTTTATTGTAAAAATCGTTCATGTCAGTAGTTGTGGTCCTATGTGACATAACTAGCATCCACGTCGACAATTTCCAACTAAACTTGGCCAGATTGACTCAATAGACAAAACGTGCAAAATATTTAGGATAAAATTGACACCATTGAAAGATTTAAGACTAAATCGGCACAAATGTAACAGCTTTATGACTATTTTTTGGTAATTTCCCCTTTCAACTTGCTATCCAAAAATTTGCGAAATTCATTCTGAATAGAAGCAAACACAATGGAGAGTAAATTAACTTTGTAAGAGTGCAGTAACTTCTCTACCGCTCAGAGTACCCAGAAGATATTACAGTCCGTTCTGATTGAGACAGTAGGGAAGACCGAAGACTAGGAATTGAATGGGAAATGGCATGAAATCACTTTCTCGATTGAAGGCCATGGGCCAACTGCTGCAATTTTCCTCAATTTGGGCGCCGCATGACCATTGATTCATGGCCTTCAATTGCTGCAATTTTCCCGAATTCGGGTGCCACAGAACCATTAATTCGGGCAAGTGGATCGTTCGTGAGTGGATTATCATGTCAGGTGGATCCCCGTACCCGGATTTAACGTACTAGTGGCCGCATACCCCACACCCCAATTTATCACATATATTCGTCTTCCTCAAAAAGAGAATGAATATCATCTGAAAGTTTTACATACCGCTAATCCCGAAACTTGAAAGGGGACCAACAAAACTTTTTAAGGATTTGCTTAGGTCCACATCTATCAATTGAAGGCTATGGGCCAATTGCTGCAATTTCCTAAACTCGAGCGCCATAGAAACATTAATTTGGGTAGGTGGATCGTTCTTGGGTGGGATTATCATGTCAGGCGGATCGTTGTACCCGGATCTAGAGTGATGGAGCCCCATCATGCACCGGTTCAGAGCAAATGACAAAGAAAAATAACAAGAACAAGAAATCATTTTAATGCGATGGAGGAGTCATAAAAAGATCAGTGTGGCATGGCATCTCTTTCTTTCTCTCACCCGGCCCGTTGATCGAACCGCCCGATTGATCCGGCCTAAATTTTTTGTTTTCAACTTAGACCGGTTTAAGATTTCGGGCCTCTTCTTCTGTTTCCTTTTTTCTCGACTCGGTCCGGCTCAAAGCAAACCATGCTCATCTCCGCATCAAGTTCAGAGCGGTTTTTACCTTGAAAACCAACCCCGTTTATTCGGTTCGTGAGTCGATCGAACCACGACTCAAACCGGGGATCCGAGTTCTTTTCTATCCATGTGCACATGCCCAGCTTAGACGGGAACTGAACCGGCTATGCCGGTTCTGAAAGGCTATTGGGTACCTCCATGGACGCCACTTTCACACGGGAGAACGAGATTAACACGACCAACTTGTAGCCATCGGAAATCAGCGTAAGCAGAATTTCTGTCGGTTTTTGTTTGGAATGAGTCGAATAGAGAGCGGAGGATGAGGAAAACATGAAGGCGTATCACGGGAACAAGATATGCACATCCGGCTACGGAAGAAAGATACCACAATATCGGCTGAAAACAGAGGATTACTTACTCAGTTCAAATGTCCACATCGACATCTACAGGAAAAGCTCTTCTTTAAGAAGACCGGTTCCTGGCCCCGAAATCAACCTGATTTATCATGTTCCTGAGTCATTCGAAACGCGACTCAAACCGGGGACCGAACTTCTTTTTTCCCCGTTAACATGCACGCCAAGGACATGGAGCTAAACCGGTGCCGGTTCTAAAAGACTAATTGGATATCCTTGATAAACACAACCAACCGATAGTCATAGGGAATCGACACATGCGGAATTTCCATCGGTATTTGTTGGCTATGAGTCGAATAGAGGGCGCGGCAGGGAGAGGAAAACATAAAGGTGTACAACAAGAACAAGATATGCACATCCGACTACGGAAGGAAAAGACTATCTCAGAATTCCACTCATCGAACATGGTTCTCGGTCCAAGATCCTTAAACTACTGCAACTGACATTGGCCAAAAAGAGTGAATGATGCATACTGGGCTCTTGTCACTACTCTTCCGTTCTGTCAGGTAACCACCGTTCTTCAGTAGAACTGATAACTCTATCAGAAGATATCCTCAGCAAGAAGGTAGAATTACTCGGCCATCCCAATCTTCAGTTGTGTCAAGAACAAATCAGAACCCATTGCTTCTCATAGATAGATTACGGACTGACTCGAAACGCCACCTTTCCAGACAAAAGAATGTTGGAGCGCAATTGATTCAGAGCGAGCTGAATTGCTCAATTACAACATTGGATGGCCAAAAAACAAAACATTGAACTGGCAACATTGATCGAGAAGAG
Source organism: Syzygium jambos (assembly GCA_031216235.1). Lineage (NCBI taxonomy): Eukaryota > Viridiplantae > Streptophyta > Magnoliopsida > Myrtales > Myrtaceae > Syzygium > Syzygium jambos. Next base: position 4,923,137 of record CM062226.1, on the reverse strand, counting down.
ACATGTCATGCCAAAGCTGTAGGTTTTTCCATCAAAGGAAACTTGAAAGGCGGCATTGTGTTTGTATATAGTCATGGAGGCATTGGAAGGCAATTCTATAAAAAAAAACTATGGTTACAAGACTCAGGCCTCGAAGAAAAAGGGTCTTACCATCTTCGCAACAGTCTTCAAACTATACATACAAGTAAATTTAACAAACGAGCAGCTGCATTCAAACTGCCTGTTAGCTACGCACCGCATTTATGACCAGGAACTGTATCATTGCTTCTACCCGGTAGAAGAATGTCAAATAGTAGGTTCGACATTCCGCTAGATGTCTTATTTGAAGATAGTACATGTTCAATCAACCAAAATACTAGCTCCCCGGAGCTGCCTGACGAAGCAGCATTCGTAATTTGGGATAAGGCACCCTGCAGATGACTCAAGAATGGTGAAGGCATGATCAGTTTCAGAGAACCTAAAGCTGCAGACAAGCCATTTGGAGGGAAAACCATACCTTATCAAAAGTGATTTCAGTCAAATTGTACCAGTGCTTTTGAAAGGTAAACAACCGGATATTGTTTGAGAATGCACAAATGGATTGTGCTTAAGAGATAGGATACGGATTATATATGTACGGATTATATATGCTTTCTATAACATGAGAATACATGCAACTTTTAACTAAATGGACAAGTGAATAGCTCGAAACAAGAATTCAACAGGTGACGCCTACATGTTCTGGACGCAGCAGCATGCGCAGTTAGAAAAGAAGGAAAAGACCATCTACAGAAATAAAACCCCGGAGAAGTTTCACATAATAGAAAAGAAGATCCTCTTCAGCAGGTAATAGAAAGCACATACCCCAACTTCTTCCGACAATCAAGATGATGAAGATTACCCAAGGAGTTCACTTAACCTTTCTTCCATTCACTCCTCTAAATGACACCGAAATGAGATGATTGACTACATGTTCAATCTGACGAGAGGGAAGAACATCAAAAACATAAAACTTCTGACAAGAATAGTCATGCGTGACAAGATTTCAACTATTCCACTGAATTCCCAAATGCACTGAACATCCCAGGAAGATCAAGTTATTACTTGCAGCTGAAAGAAAGTATGCATGTAATACTTCCGACAAACATCAATCTTAGCCCTGGAACGTGTAACAGCACAAGGCTTATCATCACAAACTTGGATCACTGAAGCAAATATACTCAAAGGAGGTAAGATTGGCACTAAGTTCCTGATTTCTAGGATAAGCTTACTTCAAAAGCTTCACAATAGCCTTTCTGAAGGCAACATCCAATAAGAGCATGCTATGCAAAGACGATTAACAAAAGACAAGGCTAATCTCTTCATTATGCTGGATTATATTTGCCAAGACCGGTTTAGAGTCATGGCCAAAATATGTAGCTCTATCTAGAGTTACTGTGCTATAACAACCAAGGAACCCAATCCGTGAAAGTGATAATAGAGTCGCCAGCAACACGGAAATACAGTGAACCGTGAGGTCTTCAACAGTCTTCCCTGTATCAGTTTCTCGACTTCCATTTCTCACTACACTTTTTATACTAGTTCTTTTTGCATCTTCATACTCTCAGAGAACTCCTTTTGCATGATTAAGTCACTAGAATCGTAGTTCCTGCTCCTCTCTATGTCCCAATTTCAGTCTACTGAAGAAAGAGAACAAAAATGGCCTAAATGTAAAAGGAAACAATGCTACTTGATGTCGTTGTTGCATTTTCTTTCGTTTCTTTGGTTTCTCCAATAAAAAGAACATTTCTGCTAAAATAACAAAATCCTATGTGCAGCACAGGTAATATAACTAGCTTCTCCATATAAATTAATGAGCACACAACTCTTCAGCTGCCTAACACAAAACACTATTAGTCCTTGATCCTGAAGACCAGAAGTGGGTCACTGGACTGCCCCACTTATTTGATCTTAGTGTCTGCAATCCACACTCATATTCTCAAGGCCGAATGTCGCAACCATTCTCTAAAATTACTGGCTAAAACTTAATTCTTTAGCCGACAGTTCCCTATGAAACTCTAGTAAATGGAAGCAATCTTTCTAGAAGCAAAATTCCTGGCTGTGAAAGAATTGAATCAAGTGAAAAACTCTGCCAAGTTTTCTAAAATTACACTGACTAACTTTTGTAAAACAAACATAGACTCAAGCACCATTTTGCGTCAAATGAGTGGTACAGAAGATGCACATACCCAATGCTAAGCTATGCTACTGCTGCCTGCAGAAGGCACAAGAATCCTCCGTGCAGGCCGGGACGACTTCTTCAGATAAGAAGAATTCCACTCCCCACCGTCTTGGGCATAATAATCCATTGGGTAATCTCCAACATCGTCACACTTCGAAGCTCCACTACTCCCACATTCGCATCCTGAGTCGCCCTTGCTGCGACTGGAATCAGCTACGCGACCTGAACTCGTCTTCAAATTTCTCTCCCACCAACCAGAAACAAACCCAAGAGCGATCTCCACCTCGAAGGGTGTCAATACCGGCTTATGAAATGCATCCCCCCAGTCGATGGAAAGCCTCAGACAGGCAATCTGAATCCAAGCATCCACAGAATACTCGAACAGAGTGATCCTTTGGCTCTCCCGATCATTTATATTTTAGAGTATTTATCATCATTGAGATGCGTGTAAGAAATAATGAATGAAAATATCCCACGTCGGACAATAGATACGACATGCATCAGTCAATTCATAGAGGAATATATGAATGATTTCAAACTTAGAAATGTAGATACCCAACTTCTATTGTGGGTCCTCATAGTCATTACCACAAATGGAGCTCGCCACTATCAAACGTTTGAAAAGTGCTGGGAGGACTAGCTCCTTGAAAAGTATGGTCCATGGAACTTTAAGTGGGAGAGGACCATTTCCACTAAAAGTCCAATGAATCCTTCTATTCTCTGTGTCAATGTCACGTTTTGTTCTGCGTACCTGTATGAACGAAAAAGGGTTTCCCGGCGCACAAAACTGTGCGCTTCGCGAGGGACCGGGGAGGGGTTGACGTAACATGTTCGCCGAAAATGGACAGCCACAGGGCAAATGGCCGTGTACTAAACAGGAGGCAACCCGAGTCGGCCGGGATGCGGCCCAGGTTCCTCAAACCTGAGATGGGCTCGTGGAGCGCGTTAACAAGTTAATAATAACGATTTGCAAACAAGCATTGTCCGTGGCATGAGCATATTAGTTCGATGCTTGCTTGTTGATGAATGAGCCATAGCTGTTTCCTCTTTAAGTTTGCATTTTGAACGTTCTTTGATGTCCTCGTGAGCTTTATTCGGGGGAAGTTGAAGGCTTCATCAACATCTCGTGGGGTGCACACAATCCAGTAAAATGATATACAATCTCTTCTGACTCAATGAGACGCTTCCTTCAGTCTCTGTACTGGACAGTAGTTCACCATTTGAGAGTGAAAAATGGTGCCAAAATCCAAGCTAGAATAGATAGCTACACATCCTTGGCCCAAATTCACCAACCCAATCTCTTGAATTCGAAGTAACTAAAGAGAAAATACGTGCTAATATGAACCTTCAACGGTTGATCAGGGATCTTTCAAATCTGTACAATCAGGTGATTGCCAATAGGTCAGTCAATGATTATATCGTTCAAGAATGAGAATGTACACATGCTGTGAACAGCTGTTCCTATGGAAGCAAAGAAAGAGCTCATTGGATATCGACACTTGACACAGCAAACCTTGCATGCAAAGAGTCAGAATTGTCAGATTCTGTGTGGTGTTGCACCCTGTTCTAGATTCTCCTGGACTTGTTGTCAAAACTCTATACTTTCTTAATTCGATGAATACTCATACCGGAAATGAATAGGAACAATTTATACGTTGCGACATTCATGTTGATGTGGAAAAGATAGAGTACATAAGGTCAAAGGGATAACAATACAACAGAGAGCATGGGCGGTAAAAGAACATTGTTTCACTTAGATTGTAAGGGTTACAAGGCCACATACTGTCTATGCATACTTTTGTCTGATCCATAAAAGGGTTAGCGCCCAAAACAAGCTGCAGCTCAAAATGGCATCATTATCCTCTGAATTCATTTTCTTTCTAGCAAAAAATACAGCAACTAGAAAATGGAAACAAAAAAATATAAGAAGCTCACCAGGTTAAAGGAAATAATAGAATAGCTGGACCACAAATCTTGCCTGTACATGAAGACATGTTCTTGTCATCTCTCTTGCCAATGTTAAATGACACTATACTCTCAGAAAAGTGCACTTGGTCCACTCCGCCAGCAATATGGAGATAGCAATGAATCCACTTCTAATGCCAGCAGCCAGCAACTCTAAGTTTGACTGCGGAACACATTCTAAAGTCAACTCTAATTTGGTCCACTCCACCAGCAATGAGAGCAACAAGAAGAGTGGGCGATCCTTCTTCATTGCAATCCTACCCATTTTTTGAAAGTCAATGCTGCTTCTCTCTTTATCAGTTGAGCTTCAGTCTGGAATTTGGGAGCCTTACCCTTGTAAAGTGTTTTATGGTACTTTAGAAAGAGCGTGCGATATTTATACTTGTCAACAAACATTTTCCCTCTGTCCATCATTCCAACAACCTCATTTGCTCGAGCAAAAAACCCACCTCTAACAAAAGAATAGAGTACAGAATCCAAGAGTTCCTGATCAAACTTTATCGGGGAGGAAGCAGAGAGAGCTTTCATTTCACCCCACAGCTCAGTTACCTCAACGTATTTTCCTCCAATAGCAGCATACCCAGTCACCATAGAATGGAATGTCTGTGCATTAGGGGAATGCCCTAGACTGCGCATTTTCTTCAAAGCTTTCTCTGCATCCTGCATTAGTCTCTTCTTGCAGAAAAAATGAATGACGTTGTTCCAATCATGAACACCGCAATCAATCCTCTGGCCTTCTTTGATTTCCTGCAAGAGCTTTGACATGAGACCTGCCTCACCACTCTCAGCACAACCCTTAACCAATAAATCAAACTCTCGATGACCTAATCGAGGTATTTTGGAATCTTTCATCTCTCTAAATAGGTTAAGTGCCCCTTGAGTATCATCATGAAGAACCCTAGACTGGATCATTGCCTCGTAAGAGCTTGCATCTAGCTGGATCCCTGCTTTACAAGCATCTCGGAGAAGTGATGTCACCTCTGTGGCTCGGTTGGCTTTGCAGTATGCTTTCAAGAGAGAAGAATACACAGCAGAACCTGTTCTAACCCCAGCCAAATGCATCTCATCAAGGAGATCGTATGCCTGATCCAGCCAACCAAGTGAAATGCACGAATTAATGACATGAACCAAGGCCGAACCATCATTTGAAACGGGCAAGTCTTCTTTCTCAGCCTTTATAAGGAAATCTGCCAAATCCTTGATTTTGTCAGCTTCAAGAAAAGCCTTAACTAATTTCACGTAAATGTTCTCTGTTGGTTGAAGAATCCCACGGTGAGTTGTTACCAATTCCACTTGCACCTGCAACTTAACCAACAATCCAGTAAGAGCTTGCTCTGCCTCAGCCTGCAGTTTCTCAAACTTGCGATCTTTAGAGAACTCTTCATATGATACAATAGCTTGTTGCTTCAATGACACGTTCTCCAGGGAGTGCAATCTGCTATTTCGATGACTTTGACCAGAAACTACTCCACCAGTCAAATCATTACCCTTCCGAGTACCATCGAATGCAAACGTAGCAGCAGCAAGTGAGTTTTTTGCTTCCTTTGCCTTGCGCAGCATATCCAAAACCATGCTGGACGCAGAATGTAGATCCCCAAACTTCAAATGGCAAGTAAGCAAACAATTGTAAAATTGCCGGAACTGCATATCAGTTAGGTTCGGAGCTTCCTCTATGTGCCTCTGAAGCTTCTTTAGCTCCTCTCGCCGGCCATTCCTCTCGTGTATATGTGCCATTATGATCAACAAGTTTGTGTCAGCTCTAATCTGTACCCTTGGCATCATGTCAAGGAGTTCCTCCGCTTTCCTGCAAGTATCAAACAAGAAGCACCCGGCCAAAGCAACGTTAAAAGCAGTAGTATTGGGCTTCATAGCAACCAAAGGCGCATTGCACTTTTTACGAGGATCGACTCGTCCATCTTGAAACAAATAACCAATCTCAAGAACAAGTTCAGCCGCGAGATAAGCTCCAGGTGCTGTTTGAGACATGTAAGCCAAGATTGCGGACCAAGCCGCAACAGGGGGATACCCTTCCATGTCGACCAACTTCCTCAAAACAGTAGATGCAGCAACTGGTAATCCACCCTTCGCGAGACCGAAAGAGAGATAAATTAGAGTCTCCTTCTCAAACAAGTTCTGCTTGCCCTCCTCGAAAGCACATTCCACCAACCCATACGCTTTCTTCAGCCACTGGACATCGAGGGTTTCGGTCAAACTCACTATAAGCTTGTGCACCACAGATTTTCTGGGAAACCCATCCATGTGCATATGTAGCTCATACAACTTCCACGCATCGTCATGCCTTCGCTCGTCGACTGCAGTCACCAATTCACTGCTGAGTTTAGCAGGATCCCTAGCTTGTACCAACACCGTCTCAACGAACGATGAAAAGCCAGCTACACAATGCCTATTGACTTCGCTCTCGATAATTTTCGAGGGAAAACCATCTTTCTCTACATTAAACAAGGAACGGACAGACCCATGGCACTTGTAAGCTCGAGGGTAATGTCTGATTGAGGCCCTGCCTACGAGGTGCTTATCAGCGACCGACAACTGCCAATTCAAGAGAGGATCTTTCTTGATTGAACGACTCAGTTTCCTGATAAACAGCATTCCCCTGGAAAAGTTCTTGCCAGAAGATGGGCAAGGAACACAGCAAGTTATGCCAAACCGTAGGAATATGATTTCAAGCGTCACTCCTGTGGACCCAGTTATCTTCCGAAATCCCAAAAACACGCTCACCACCTGTTCGACCAAATGCCGGACAGAAGCTGCTTGATGGAACGGCTCAGTTTCCTGATAAACAGCATTCCCCTGAAAGATTCTTCGCCAGAAGATGGGCAAGGAACACAACAAGTCGTGCCAAACCCTAGGAAGTCAAGAAAAGAACCGCAACCTTCACCTGGGAGATGATCCGGCGGACCCAGCTTTATTCTGAAATCCCAACGACACGCTCACCACCTGTTCGACCAAATGCCGTGGAGAAGCTGCCACTTGCTCGCCCCCGCATAAACGAGTATGCCCACGTACGTATACGTACGTACGTACGTATATCTATATGTATGGGCTGCTTCTGGCTTTTGCGCTTGTGTGGAGAGAGTAAACCGGAGGAGGCGAAGGAAGAAGGAAGGAGCTCAGCATTGCCATTCAACGCCTTAAATAGTTATTAATTTTCCATACGAAATTGCGGATTTTAATTTGAATGATATATAATTTTTTTTTGGTAGAATGATATATAAATTTTTGTTAAGTTTTAGGGTTAATATCAAGAAAAACCTCAAACTAGTATACCTATGATAAATTTACCCCAAATTATTTTTTTTATCACAAAAAACTTCAAACTGGTACACCAGTGATAATTTTACTCCGAACTATTTTTTAATCACCAAAAACCCCACATCGGTACAATTGTAACAATTTTACCTCTGAATTAATTTTTTGACCACCAAAAACCTCAAACTGGTACACCTGTAACAAATTTACCGTCCGTTAGTTTCCGTTAAATTTTACTGTCAAATTGCTAAGTTTAATAACACATGGTAATTGACAGGTGTACCGGTTTTGGGTTTTACCTCTCTATTTGTCACAAGTTTATGAATTTGTGATTTTTCGTTATATTAATCGAATTTAATGGACACTAACGGAGGGTAAAATTGTCATAAATGTACCAGTTTTGGGTTTTTAGTTGTAAAAATATTAGTTCGGGGGTAAAATTATCACAGGTGTACCACTGTGGGGTTTTTGGCGGTCAAACAAATGGTTTTTGGTAAAATTATCACAAATGTACCGGTTTTGGATTTTTTGTGGTTAAAAAAATAGTTCTGGGTAAACTTATCACAGGTATACCGATTTTGAGTTTTTGTGATAAAAAAAATAGTTCAAGATAAAATTATCACAAGTATACCAGTTTGAAATTTTTCATAGTATTAACCTTAAGTTTTATTATCATTTTTTATTTAAGTCACTGATATATATTTATTGGACCTTAAAAAGTTTTTTTTTTAGGTTAGAGACCTTAAAAAGTTAGGATGCAGCAAATTAGCACTTTTATGCATGGTTTATAATCGTGTTTTGGTTGTTAACTCTCGTAGAAAATTACCAATCATAATCTCAAAAATTTATTTTCTTTTCACATGGTGAATTACCAACTGATTAAAGCTTATTAACTCTTATTTGAATACCTAAAATCGACATTTATCTTGCCCCCTCGAAATTACCACTATATGATTTGCAAAGTTTATTGACGTGTTAAATTAACTTTTACACGAATATAAGAGTATTAGGTTCTGTTCGTTTCGCGAAAAAATATAACATTTCTGGAAAATATTTTCTAAGAAGCCATTTTTCAAAATGACACAATTTTTAGGTGTTTAGTTGAAATATTAAAAGGACTCAGAAAGTAATTTTCGTCATTTGGTATGAAAAATCTGATTTGATTTTCCTCCATGCACTACTTTTAATATTTTTTTATTTTTTTAAATTGATTTTTTTTTTTATCTTTTCTTTTCTTCGTTTCCTGTCTTCTCCGACTGGCGACCGGCCACAAGCGAGCTCAAGCCTCACCACAAGCCGGCGAGACTCCAATTTGCCAGATTTTAGAAAATATTTTCTTGGAAGTTATTTCCGCGAAACAAAGGCAATCTTAATTTGAATGATACTAGATAATTTTAGCTTATCAAGTCATACTAGATACTAGTTACTCACTACCATTTATTTTTCAATTTTGAACAGATATTCGTACTTTTGCTAATTAAATCAATAATATTTTATAGAATAAGTAAATTGCCTTTCATATTTTTACCAACAGCCATTTATAGTAATCAACATTGACAAATACTTCCGATTCTGCTCACGCAAAATGCTGAAATCGTTAGCTTAGATGCAACGCTCGATTGTTTCTTGACGTGTGATTGGCTTGATTTATTGAATTTATTTTACTTATTGTCACTGATGTAAATTAAAAAGAAGGAAGAGTAGCTACACGAGGTAGCCAAAAACTTCCATTTGCTTTTGAACAATATTGGCTACATGGGAATTGGTCGAGACAGTTCTTGCGAACATCTCTCAAGCTTTTATCACTTTGATTTCTCGTTCAGGAAATGTCCAGGCGAGAATCCGCGAAAACTTGAAAATTCACCCCGGGTTCAGGGAGCGCCGGACGATCAAATCTGCACGCTCAGCGCATGCTTCAAGTCCCCGACGTGGAGGACATACGTCCCCAAGGCGACCTTCCGGCGGCCGACCTCGTCGACCACGCTCAGATCCTTGCAGACATCGACCTTGAACTGCACTTGTCCCTCGCTTTGCGGGGCCAAGAACACCTTCTCAAAGCCCAGCAAGTGCTTCTGGGGCGACCTGTGCACCGAGGGAGGGCTACTGAACAAGAACACCGTGTGGCTTCCGCTGTACCTTCCCACGTTCTCGACTGTCAGATGCACGTTGAAGGCCAAATTCGAGCACTTTTCGCCCGTGGCTTCCAACGACTCGCACGCCAACGAGCGGCAAACGTGGCCTTCCTCTAAGGGCATGGACACGAGCTGGGGCGCTTGGACTAGACGGTGGCTGAAGTCGGAGTAGCTCAGCCCGTCCCCGAACGAGTACACGGTCGGCCCGGTGTAGAAGCGGTATGTCCTGCCCGGGTAGCCCGTGGCCGGGTCAGGCCTCATGTTCATGTTCGTCATTGGGACGGCGTCCGCGAATGACTGCGGATACCATGTCATTGGCAATCTTCCGCCTGATTCAAGTTAAGTAGAGCAACTCGTGAATCGGAATTTGAATCAAGGATTGCAAAATTTGAAGTGGCCAAAGACTCTGTATCTTACTAGGATTATGGTCCCCGAAAATCACGTCCGCCATTGCAGCGCCGCCAGCTTCGCCGGGGTAACCGACCCACAAAATGCTCGTGATCTTGTCGTTGTCCTTCGCGAACGACACATCCATCCCTCCCCCCGACATGATCACGAGGATCACAGGGCCCTTCGACACATTCGCCACTTCGGAGACCAAGAGCGACTGCTGGCCTGGGAGGTGGATGTCGACCCGGTCAACACCCTCTCTCTCGATCGACTGGTCGGCGCCCATCACAAGCACCGTCGCATCTGCCGAAGCCGCGGCTTTCTTCGCATCATCTGTCTGGGCAGTGCCGCATCCCACGTCCGTGCAGCCGGCCACGTACGTTGTCGAAACGACAGCTGCTAGGCCTTGCAAAGGCGTCACGTATTTGCAAGGAGTTCCTGCAAGGAACATCGGAGTTCTAATCAAGGTATTTTCCATGACGGGTACGTATAATGATGCTGATCGAATGTTGCGTGGCCTATCGCATAAATTCTTCCATTACCTTCGTAGTTCCCGATCATGGTCTTCGTGACATTGGCATTTGGTCCGATCACAGCCAAGGACTTTATGGCGGTCGAGGACAGGGGCAATGATCCTGCCTTGTTCTTGAGCAACACAATCCCTTGCCTCGCGGCTTCGCGGGCCAGCTCCTGGTTGCTCGGTGTGCACACGTCGTCCGGGCCGAGCTTTCCGTACGATTGCTTCCTAGGATCGCCGTCAAAGAAGCCGAGCCTCATCAGCGTGGCAAAATTGTTAGAGATGGCCCTGTCGACTGCCGATTCATCCAACAGTCCGCCTTTCACCGCCGCTTCGGTGTGTTGGCCAAGGAAAGATCCGCAATTCAGATCCAACCCTGTCAAAAAGGGAATTAGAGTCATCGATGTAAACGCATTCAAGGGCGAATTCTCAAACGCCTCCATCGCAATTGATCTCAGTAGGATATGAAACTAGTGTCTACCTGCCAAAATGGCCTTAGCTACAGCCTCTTCTGGTGTTTTAGTATAGTGTTGGGAATTATAGAACACGTCCACCGAATCGCAATCCGTAACTATGTATCTGCGTTAATCGACCCTTTCGCATAAATAGCGTCGCAATAAATTGATCAAAAGTATCGAATAGCAATGCACGAGCAATGGAATGTTACCCGTTTAATTTCCATTTTCCTCGGATAACCCCGGCGAGAAGGTCCGGGTCTGCACACGTCGGTATACCATTAACCTGGTTGAAGGAGCACATCACACTCGCGACATTGCCGTCAAGGACACAACTCTTGAACGGCGGTTGAAACGTATCATCTAAATCTTGTTGTGTTACCTAAATACGGGAGATTAACTTGAGATGGTTGGTTATGCATATAACCGGTTGATAAATCAAACCGAACAAAAACAAAAGAGAAGTCCGCAAATTGTTATTTACCACAGCATTGAAGTGGAGGCGATCGACACCTTTCCAGTTTTCAAGGTCGTATGCAGTATAATGTTTGCAACACGCCGCGACCTTAAGCCGGTCTGCATTTCCGTCATCGCTCTGTTGTAGGCCTCTGACATAACCCGACGCGTACTTGCTCGAGAGCAACGGGTCTTCCCCCGGCGTTTCCTGGCCCCGTCCCCATCTCGGGTCTCTGAATATGTTGACATTTGGGGACCAAAACGTTAATCCGGCTAACCCCACATTGTGCATCGCCCGGGCTTCTGTCGAAACCACCTGCTTCAACAAAGCTATCGCGTAATTCGTCTACTCTTCTCCATATTATCATGCAGAACTTAAAAATGTTCAACTTTTCGTCCCCGTTGGAATAAGAAACTAATTCATTTTCGGGCTACCAATGCTGCGGCAATCAGCAGCGTAGGATGAATTCTAAGGGCATTTGAATGAAACATTCTTAACTAATGTACAGTAGAAGTAGAAGTAGAAGACAACAAGCAGATCATGATGATCGATGACTAAATCACCAAGAAAAGTTTCGGATGTGTTTCCTTTTTCCCCTTTTTCGCCAAAACTTGAGGTCTTTCAAGTCGTGCTATTCTCGTATTTTTCCATCACAAGTCCCGTCTATCCTTTCTTCCCAGTGTATTCGAAACTCCAGCCGAATAATCTAAACATTTTCGCTTATAAAATGCTTGCCGTTTCCCGTTCTACTTTCTGTTTCTTTTAATGTATGCAAAATTTCCTCATTTACATAGGATCAAAAGCCTACTAATTCTTGTGTCCACATTACATGTTTTTCCACAATAGTACAGACAACTCGGTGAAGGTTCGATGATGTTTTTGTCAAACTTCACTGTGGGAACAAGCAAAGCATGTATGGACTCTAGCTGGCGCCTTTAAAGTCAGTCAGTCAATTCTCTATTATTTCTTTTCGGGGGTCGCGCTTACTGCAGTTTATATGGCGTCCAGCTAAACTGGTCGCACCAACTGATACCAGAGTGGTTGAGGATCCAACCAAAAAAATCTCCCAAACAGCATCTGCCGCTTCGCCTCCCAATTTCATGGTTAACTTTCATGGCCAATTTCATCATTGCAGTTTCACCCCAAAAAAGAAAGTTCTCATTTCCCCTAGTATCAAGAATCTCACGGCAAAGAGCTGGCAAGTCATCTGCAGCAATGCGCTTGGTACTTCTTGATCTTGTACTAGTTTGTGGGTTCAGATTCAAATCAAACAGTGGATGAAGATACGACGTAAACCCTACGTCCAGCACAACCTACGACGTATATCGGGGCTTATTTAATGCCGCATTTGAGAGAGTTAAAGATATAGAATGGTGATAAAGACGGGACACTACGAGTTAGGACGTTCGGCGTGAATGGCGACACAAATTAACTTGAATATTAGGAAGGAATGGCAGCGGCGGATGCAGAAACCTGGATCGAAGGAGCGACATAAAAAGAATTCATCTGCATGAAATTTTATACATCACCGTATAAAGTTACTAAATTTACTGTGCGCACTGCATCTACCGATTCGAGTGACGGTGGCCGGTGGTCCCCGCCAGCCGTTCTAATGGCCGCAGTTGCTTCGCAACACGCACTTTCTTATCATGTTGGATAATAGGGTCGGGTTTTTTTTTTTTTCTATCATATCATGCATGATGCAGACAACTACAACGCGCAGATGCGAATACGTTATGCCGTTCCATCATGCACAAGTAAGAAACACAGAAGCACAAGAAAGAGAAAGAGTGAGAGAGTGAGTGATGTGAACTCGCTGACCTTCCCAATGATCTCGAACAGGGTGGCATTGAACGAGGCCGCGGTCAGGATGACCTGAGGGAAGCTGGTCGCCCCCGGGACGAGGCTCGAGAACTTCGTCCCGGGCCCGACGTACGACACCCCGTGCAGCGCCTCCGACCACCACTCGTACTTGGGGATCCCCAGGCGGTCCACATTGCCGGCGCTGTTCACCAGGAACCCGATCTTCTCCTGCAGGGTCAGCCGCTTCACCAGGTCCGCCACCCGCGCCTCGACTCCCAACGACGCGTTGCAGAACCCGAAGGCGGCGAGGCTCGGGTCGCCGTCCACGTCGCACGCGAAGACCGGCTTCGGCGGCTGGCCCGCGACGAACCGGGAACTAAAGACGGCGCACGACAGGAGCACATGAATGCAGCAGAGGCAGAGCAAGACGGGGGACACCTCCGGCGCTCCGTTCCGGGCGGGGCTCATGTTGGGAGGGGGGTGCGCGACCTCCCGAAAAGCAACTCCCTAAGCAAGGAGCGACGAATGACTCGTGGGGCTACGAAAGGGCGGAATGTGGTGCTGAACAGAGCGAAAGGGCGTTTGTTTTGTAGCAGCACGTGACTGGAAATGTCCAATTTGACGAGGGAAAAGGAGGAGGAGAAGAAAACTGAGGCTGCAATGAATGGCGCTCTGTGCTAAAGAGGATGCCAACAGGGGAGAATCTAGTACATCTATACATATACTGGTGATAGCGCACTAGCGGATAAAGCACGGGACGGGCCCGTGATTGGGTTTCTCCCTCGCCCTCTCTCCGTCTCCTTTGTCTCTAAACAATGCAAAAGGGCTCTGCTTTTGAGCTTTTTGTTTGGATGCTACTGCCTACTTTTGTCTGAATTCGTAGCGGAGAGAGAGAGAGAGAGACTGGGTCAGCAGGCAAGCGTCGTCGATGGCCGTGTCGTTTGGGACTTGGCTCGCGTTCAAATTAATGTTTCTCGTGGAGCTTCGGGGAGGGACGGGCTAGGGAGAACACGGGGATGGCGGGCTTTTGGTGTTTGGTGGAGAATTTAACGCCGAATTCGAGACTTGGTTGTAGATGTGGATGGGGAGGGGGGGACGGAAAAAAAAAGGGGAAAAAGCAACGAAATTCCACGTCACAATTTGTACCCCTTTTTACAATTTTGAAGGATTAGAGATTTAGGGCCGCCGCGTCGCCTCCGCTGGTGTTGCCTTTAGGGCCTCCGCCGCCTCCGATCCGAGATCGAAGCTCGACGACGTCCCGAATCTTGGGGTCGCGCGCGATCGCAGGTCGTTGGTGTCAAAAGAGAGAACATAGGTCCTATGGGGGAGGGGGGGGGTTGGCGACGGAAAGTGTGGGATGGGCGATGGCGGTGAGGCGCGATGAGAGGTAACGAGCGGCTCAGTCGAAGGAGGAGGGAGATGAAGGGGGGAAGGGAAAAGAGAATTCGAGTTTTGCGGGCTTGGTGTATATTAGAATGTCAAATCCAAAAACTTAAATTTGTCAATGGAGGGAGGGTCGCATGTATTCGGACACGCGAAATTTGAAGAATGGAGGGCCGCACACGCAAAATAAACTAAGGTAGATCTAGCTCCGATATAAGTTGGAATGTCCAATCCAAAAATGTAAGGTTATAAGTAAAGAGATGACATATTTATATAAAGAACATATAAACCCAGCAAATAAACGATATGGCGTCCTTTAACATATTAATCCAATTAAACAAAGGGATACACTGGTCAATTTAGAGTAATATGGTCTAGTTACCCTAAAACTGCAGAGGATCCACATCTCTTTTTTTTTATATTATTATTAGGAAAATACTCACCACGAAGATTGAAACGGTTTATTTTAGTTTGTTTTAATTTTAATGAAATGGAGAATCATGTAATTGCCATACAAGCAATGTACAGACCGGGTCCAAGACCACAAGTTGGTAAAAAGGCTCGAATTATGGTGATTTGGGATTTTTTATGGCATGAAATTAGTTTTAGAGTAAATGTGACATGGATGTACCAGTTTGAGATTGTTTATGACACAAAATTTAGTTTGTGGTAAAGGGGATATGGGGGTACCGATTAGAAATTTTGGTGACACGAGAATTAATCTGGGTAGATGCGGCACAGATATTACAGATTGAAATTTTTTATAGTATTAGCCCTTTTCGCGATGATTAAAACCGTGAGGAGTTGTTGGAATTGGCTCTAGGAACCACTTCGTGAATATTAACCGTGCGAAATCTAATCCAAAATAGTCCCGCTCTTATTAAGAATTAGGGTTGATACAATTGAAGGTCCCAAACTGGTATCCCATGATACATTTATCCATATACTAATTTTCGTTTCACAAAAAACTCAAACTAATACCCATGAACCAAATGTAACATCTTTAGTACTCCATTCAATATCTCATTATAATGTATGCGTGTCATCATACGTGTCAAATGACTGCAAGACGGATCCGACGTGGAGAATAGCAAATCCGACATGGAAAATCCACGTATGTTAACACATATGCCTTTCGATGAAATAATGGACAGAATGCCAACAGAAGGTGAATTTGGGTCGGGGTACCCATTTGCTATTTTCAGTGAGATGAAAATTAGTTTGGGAATTAATGTATCATGGGGTTATCGACTTTTAACGGTATTAACCATAAGGATTATACGCATAACATTCAACATGCATGCTCAATTCTCATGATAACATTGTACATTAGCATCACAACATGCTATGCTCCAAAAAAAAAGGCAAAGATCATGAGCCGACAGCGGTGTTGGAATGATTGTATCATGAAAAAGTGAAGATAACGTTCAGTTTTTAGTATCCCATATGTACAACCAATGCGACATCAATCGAGCAAATAGAAAACAAAATTGTTTGGTGCCTTTCGTGGACCCTATTATAGTCCTTCAATGTACATCTTGTTTGTATTTTACTTCGTTGCCATTTCGAGATGCTCTCGAGCTCAAAACTCAAAAGAGGACAAAAATGCACGCAAGAAAATGGTGCAAAAGAAAAAGGTGAATTTCTTTACCGAGTTGGGTGTTAAATCAAGTAGAACAGGCATCTTCTTCACTCGATGTTGACATGAAAAATTCATTTTTCCTTTTTTTCTCCTTTGAAAAGTCGAAATGTGTAAGCATAGATTGGGCTCGACGCTACAAGTCGGTCAGAGGCTCGAACTCGAGATGCCCTGAAAGATAATTGAGCGTGCGAGATTGCTAAGCCAATCATGCTATGCGATGCGAAGACCTTTGGAGGTGACTGAAATGGATAATTTATGAAAAAATCATAAATTTATTGTATGAGAATCAGTTCGGTCTTAAATTTTCAATTTAATCAATTTAGTCCTAAACGTTTTGACGATTTACGAATATAGTCCTTTCGTAGTTACTGACGTGGACGCCGATTGTCCTATGTGGCACGACAGGACAATTTTTGTCAATTTTTAAAAAAATTTCTGAATTTTTTTTCCATTTTTTTCTTTTTTATTTTTTTTTTATTTAAGATAATGCAAAGATTGTCCACATCAGTGCTGATTATGCCACGTAGGATGCCTGACGTTCACGTAAGCGATTTTCGGCCAAAAATGGCCGAAATGACTATATTGGCAAATCGTCAAAAGGTTTAGGACTAAATTGGCTAAATCGAAAATTTTGGAATTGACATTTCAGACTCTTTTGGTAATTTCCTCGCTATTCGAATGGCCTTCGAATAGCCGAAAAGACTATAATGATAAATTGTTAAAAGATTTAGGATTAAATTGGCTAAATCGAAATGTTCGGAATTGACATTTCAGACTCTTTTGGAATTGACATAACTTAATCTCGATTAGATCCTAAATAATGAAAGACAGTTGGCACCGAATGACCCAATTGACACTCTGGTCATTACGTATGCGATGGGTTGCTCATAATTCTTGAATCTCAAAATCAACAATTGCATGAATGAATGTCGATTTCCTTTTCACCTCTTCTCCTTTTTTTCTCTTTTGGTCTTCATATAATGGATCATCCAAGAAAGCAGAAGCGATTCGGATGAGGCGTGACTATACCGAGATTTGATTTACCCTAATGATGCTTTGTGACAAAGATAATCAACATACCTTGCTATAGGTTCAAAGTTCCCAGGACTCGATAATGACCGTGGCGAAGTCCCGTCGCTAGAACGGTTCGGTCGTACGGACCCGAAATGCCGAAAAAATAGCATTTTCCCGATGACCAAAATTGGGAGGAGTTGTTGGAACTGGCTCGAGAAACTACTTCGTGAAGATTAGCCATATAGAATCTAATCCAAAATTATTCCACTCTTGTTGAGGGTTAGAGTTCGTACCATTGTAAATCTCAGACCGGTAACCCATGACACATTTACTCACAAATTAATTTTCGTCTTACAAAAAATCCTATATCGGTACCTCAACCAAATCTAAAATTCGTCAGTATTTCGTCTGGTACCCCATTAAAATGCGTGCGCGTCAACACTCGTAACAGACGACTGTAAGATGGATTTGACATGGAGAATAACCGATTCGACGTGAAAAATCTGTGTGCTAACACGTACGTGTTTTAACTGAATGTCGGATGAAATGCTGATGGAGGCTATATTTGAGTCGAGGGTACCTATGTTTGGAATCTTTGCGAGATGAAAACCAGTTCAGGTAAATGTATCGTGGAGGTATGGTCCGTGGATTTTATCGGTATTAACCCAAAGTATTATAAGTAAAACATTTGACATGCACGTTCAATTCTCATGACAAATTGTGCATTACATCACGACAATCTATACTCCGAAAGAGAAGGGAAAGATAATGAGCCATCAGTGGAGTTGGGATGGCTCTATCATGAACAAAAGACGACCTTAAATTTTGTAGTATCCCATCACATGTGCAATCATTGCAATACCTATCGAGCTTATGATAAACGAAATGGTTGGTGCCTTTGATTGGACCCGATTATTGCTCCAATGACCCCTTTTTTGTTTGTATTTTACTTCGTCGCCATTTCGAGATGCTTTCGAACTCAAAAGAGGACAGATTGCACGCAACAAAATGGTGCAAAAAGTGCAATAGAAAAAGTGAAATTTCTTTAATGAGTCGGGTGTTCAATCGAAGAAGAACAAAGCGTCGTCTTCACTCAATGTTGACATGAGAAATCGATCTCCTTTTTATAAAAGCGAAAGGAGGAAGGAAATGCATATGACCTAGAAAAGATCCAAAACTTCACTTATCAAAGTTATCATACGCACCTTAGCTTCAATTGAGTAGTCTATTACCACGTACTGTAGAAGACACCCAACAGGCAAAAGCCGCATTGGCAAAAGGCCGCGAGCGGGGGCGGAAAAGAGATTCCCCCGCGACGATCGGGTGGAAAAGGCGCGAAAGGATAGGGACGCGGTCCCGGCCATTCATGGCTCATCGGCCGACCAATGTTGTCGAATAGGAATTGTGATTACTTCATGTCTTTCTCATTTGTGCAATTTCTCAATTTCTCTATCGAGATCGCTCTCAAAAGGATAAATGCACATGCTTTTGATAACGATACGATAACTACCAACTAGATCTAATCAGGATCAGTCAAGCAAGGACAAGGGCCCGATCCAAGATGCGAGGATAACAACGAGCTTTGCTCCTAACACGATCAACTTAAGTAGGCGATCCCTGATCAAGAAGGAAGCATGCTTTGTCCGGGCTCGTTCAAATTGTGCCTTCAAGCTTAGCAGGTCCAAGCGAGCTCGAGGGTCACAAAGTACATGTATCGATGTTTAAAAGAAAATTGATACAAATGGTCTATGAGATTTGGGTCAATATGCAATGTCGTCTCTGAACTTTAAATTTGTTCAATGTAGTCATTGAATTTAGCCCAATATGCAATATTGTCCCTAAACATTTAATTTATCTAATGTGATCCTAAACTTTTAGTAAATATTCAATTTAGTTCATGAACTAGATAATTTAAGGATTAGATTGAATCCAGGATGGTTCCTCTTCCTCTCCCTCTATGTATCCCTAGCGATCTCCCTGTCTCTTCATCTTCAAGAATCCTTTAAGACTTTTTTGGTGATTTCGCGGATGTCGTTGTTGACTTCCTCCACGGAGTGAAGAGTTTTGTATTTATGAGCTCCAGCACTCCGCAAGTCTTCGAAACTCTTCTCTCACCGTGTTCAACGGTGAGCTTATCTGAAAGTGTTTTTGTGATCAGCCGGTATTTGTTTTGCAACTCTTCTCTCCAAATTTAGAGTTAGATCTAGATTTGGGTGATATTCCATCCCGATCTAGATATAACTATGGGATTCACAAGACGTTACTTGTGCTCTTTCAAGATTCCCAAAAGCGAACGAGACAAAACGGCGTCGTCGATTCAAGATTCCTTCATGAATGGAGCATGATTAGGGATATTAAAAGATGGGCTCTAATAAATTTCCCCGAATCACCCTCGTGATTGTAAAGAAGAGGAGGAGGAGGACCAATGAGAGAGAGATTGGCGTTTTTCCCGCCCTCGTGCGGTGGGGCCCAACGAGATGCTCGGACGGGTCACCGGGGGAAGAGAGAGAAAGAGATTTGGGGACACGTGGGCCCCACTCCAGCTCAGCTGTCGTAAAAAAAAAGCAGAACCACGTGGGCCCAACCGTAATGCACTGCGGTTGAGGGAGGGGGGGGGAATCGAAGGGCTCGGGTGGGCCCCACCTCGAGTAAAGGAACGGGGTTCGTCATCGCGACTGGAGTCGGGACCTGATGAAACGTGACAGAGGGACCTTGCATGGAACCGGGTCGTCGTGGTCGGGTCATGTGGCTTGAACCGAATTGGGCAATGGAGATTATGTCTTGATTGGGATGGGATGGGACGAGTCGGGGATGGGAATCTGGACTGCGGGGGTCCGGAGGGGAAGGGAAGCCTGGAAGGGGTGGACTGATCGGACATCATGTCGAACTTCTTCAGGATGGCCAGTAGGAGAAAATATTTACTATTCGGATGGCTCTTTTAAACCGACGTAAGAACCGTCCGGACATTGTGATCCCTAAAGTGTCCAAGGTGTTCAAAGATCTAATCGGCGAAAGCGTAAAGCATTAAAGATACACGAGTTGATGAATTGAGTAAAGTAATTTCCAGCTGTCGGATGATATTTTAATCGAACAAATAAAAGCAAACCCATTAGTGAATTTGTGGTCCGAACTTCTCATCGTCGGATCGCAACTTTTCATGCAGAAAGATCATTTAGAAGGAACTATGCTCCATAACTCCGCGAATTGAACTTTCTGAAGTTCTTTTACAATTAAAATGAAAAAAATTACGAATAAATGAGGTTATTTGAAAGCTCTAAAACTCACAAATTCAAGGAATTCACCTTAACTGTTGACAAAATTCCATAAAATTGGATGTTCTTCTTTAAGAATGGACCGTACATTTCAACTTGAGGAAAATTACTAAAAAAAAAGTCCTAAATTTATTGTAATTGTGCCAATTCGGTCTGAAATCTTTTAATTGTGCCAATTGAATATTAAACATTTTCGTATTCTATCAATTGAGTTTGTCCACCCAATTTTAGTCGGAATTCGCTAACGTGGACGCCAGTTGTCTTATACAGCACAATTGGCGCTGATGTCAACAATTTTTATAAGTTTTTAAAAAAAAAATTGAATTTTTTATTTTCTTCTTCTTTTTTTTTTGCTTTCTTTTCCTTTTTTTTTTCTACGAAGTACGGTCATAGGTGAGGGCACAAAGGCCTTGCCTAGTGGCCAACAAGGGTCCCCCAGTACCGGCGACCCTCGCCGAACTTGGTAGAAAAAAAAGAAAAAGATTGAAAGCAAAAGGAAAAGAGTTCAATTTGTTTTTATAAAATCGTCCACGTCAGTGCCATCCGTCCTACATGGCATTACCGGCGTTCACATCTGGCAATTTCCGACTAAAAATTGGCCAAATCAGCTCAATTGACAAAACGCGAAAATGTTTAGAACTTAATCAACGCAATCGAAAAGTTCATGACTGAATTGGCACAAACATAATAATTTTAGGACTTTTTTACGGGTAATTTTCCGCCTTCAACTCGCTGTCCAAAAATTTACGAAATTCATTCAAAATCAAAGCGGACACAATGGTGAGCAAACTAATTTTGTACGGGTGCAGTAACTTCTCTGCTGCTCCAGTACCCGGAAGACTCTACAGTCCGTTCTGATTGAGACGGTGGGGAAGACCGAAGACTGGGAATTGAATGGGAAATGGCATGAAATCACTTTCTCGATTGAAGGCCATGGGCCAACTGCTGCAATTTTCCTGAATTTGGGTGCCACAGATTCATTAATTCGGGGTCAGTGGATCGTTCTCAAGTGGATTATCATGTCAGGCGGATCTCTTTACTTGGATCTAACGTGTTAGTATTCACACACCTCGCACTCTCAAATTCTGGAAAAAGTGTTTGAAAAGTCTTAAACCTATTTCATTGATGTCAATTTAGTTCTAAACCTTTTTTTGTACGAATTTAGTCATAAACCTTTTATTTTTTTGCCAATTTAATCCTTCTGGCTATTTTTGGTTGGATTTTGCTGACATGGATGCCGTCCAGCTTATGTGGCACCGCTGGCGATAACGTGGATAACTTTTAATAATATTTTAAATATTTTTTGAATTTTTAATATTTTAATATTTTTCTTTTTTTTCCTTTCTTTCCCTTTCTTTTTCCTCTTGCCAATCGCTGGTCCGACAATCGACTGGAGGCCAGGGCCAGTGAGGCTCGCCCGCAACCTCACCAGATCACCAAATGGCCGCAAGGGCAACCTCACGCTGGGCTGGTGGGGCTCACCCTCACCAAAGGTCGCAAGATCGAAGGCCACGACCTCGCAGCCACTAGTAAGGGCGAGCCTCAGCAGTAGCCAGCAACGCTCACTAGAGGCCAGTGGGGGACCTAGCCGACCCTGGCCTCCAGCCGATCGCCGGTTCAGTGACCGCCTGAAGTAAAAAGAAAGGGAAAGAAATAAAAAATTACATAAAAAAATTCATTAAATATTAAAATATTTTTAAAAATTATCCACGTCATTGCCGGCGGTGCCACGTAAGCCGGACGACGTCCACGTCAGCAAAATCCGGCCAAAATTAGTTAAAAAAACCGAATTGGCATAAAGACAAAAGGTTTAGGACTGAATTGGCACAAAAAAAGGTTTATGACTAAATTTACACCAATGCAATAGGTTTAAGACTTTTCTGATACTTATCCCCTCAATTTCCTTATGTATCTTTTGTCTTTCTCAGAAAAAGAAAATACCCTTTGAAAGTTTTATATCCCGGTGATCTCAAAGTCAGAAAGAAAATCGAGATGAAACCTCTTAGGTCCACGTCTATCAATTGAAGGCCATGGGCCAATTGCTGCAATTTCCTGAATTCGAGCGCCATAGAAACAATAATTGGGGTCGCTGGATCGTTCTTGGGTGGGATTATCATGTCAGGCGGATCGTTGTACCCGGATCTAAAGTGATGGAGCCCCATCATGCACCGGTTCAGAGCAAATGACAAAGAAAACAATAAGAACAAGAAATCATTTTAATGCGATGGGGGAGTCATAAAAAGATCAGTGTGGCATCTCTTTCTTTCCCTCAATCGCCCCGTTGATCGAACCGCCCGATTGATCCGGCCTAAATTTTTCGTTTTCAACTTAGACTGGTTCAAGATTTGGGGCCTCTTCTTCTGTTTCCTTTTTTCTCAACTCGGTCCGGCTCAAAGTAAACTATGCTCGTCTCCGCATCAAGTTCAGAGCGGCTTTTACCCTGAACACAAACCCGGTTTATTCGGTTTGTGAGTCGATCGAACCACGACTCAAACCGGGGATCGGAGTTCTTTTCTATCCATGTGCACATGCCCACCTCGAACGGGAACTGAACCGGCTATGCCGGTTCTGAGAGGCTATTGGGTATCCTCCATGGACGCCTCTTTCACACGGTAGAATGAGACAAACACGACCAACTTGTAGCCATTGGAAATCGGCGAATGCGGTATTTCCGTCGGTATTTGTTTGGAATGAGTCGAATAGAGAGCGGAGGACGAGGAAAACATGAAGGCGTATAAGGCGAACAAGTTATGCACATTCGACTGCGGAAGAAAGATACCACAATATTGGCTGAAAAGAGAGGATTACTAAGTTCAAATGTCTACATCGACATCTACAGGAAAAGCTCTTCTTTAAGAAGACCGGTTCCCGGCCCTGAAATCAACCTGATTTATCATGTTCCCAAGTCAATCGAATCGCGACTGAAACCAGGGACCGAACTTATTTTTTCCCCGTTAACATGCACACCAAGGACATGGAGCTAAACCGATGCCGGTTCTAAAAGGCTATTTGGATATCCTCGATGAACACAACCAACCGATAGTCGTAGGGAATCGTCATATGTGGAATTTCCTTCAGTATTTGTTGGCGATGAGTCGAATAGAGAGCGCGGCAGGGAGAGGAAAACATAAAGGTGTACAACAAGAACAAGATATGCACGTCCGACTGCGGAAGAAAGATACTATCTCAGAATTCCACTCATCGAACATGGTTCTTGGTCCAAGATCCTTAAACTACTGCAACTGACATTGGCCAAAAAGAGTGAATGATGCAAACTGGACTCTTTGTCACTACTGTCCGTTCTGTCAGGTAACCACCGTTCTTCAGTAGGAGAACTGATAACTCTATCAGAAGACATCCTCAGCAAGAAGGTAGAATTAATCTGCCATCCCAATCTTCAGTTGTGTCAAGAACAAATCAGAACCCATTGCTTCTCGTGGATAGATTATGGACTGACTCGAAACGCCACCTTTGCAGACAAAATAATGTTGGAGCGCAATTGATTCAGAGCGAGCTGAATTGCTCAATTACAACATTTGATGGCCAAAAACAAGAACAATGAACCGGCAACATTGATCGAGAAGAGACATGTTATGCCGAAGCTGTATGTTTTTCCATCAGAGGAAACTTGAAAGGCGGTGTTGTGTTTGAATATAGTCATGGAGGCACTGGAAGGCAATTCTATAAAAAAAAAACCATAGTTACAAGACTCAGGCCTCGAAGACAAACGGTCTTACCATCTTCGCAACCACTACAGTCTTCAAACTTTACATACAAGTAAATTTAACAAATGAACAGCTGGATTCAAACTGCCTGTTAGCTACTCACTGCACTTATGACCAGGAGCTGTATCATTGCTTCTACCTGGAAGAAGAACGTCAAATAGTAGGTTCGACATTCTGCTAGATGTCTTATTTGAAGATAGTACATGTTCAATCAACCAAAATACTAGCTCCCCGGAGCTGCCTGACGAAGCAGCTTTCGTAATTTGGGATAAGGCACCCTGCAGATGACTCAAAATGGTGAACGCATGATCAGTTTCAGAGAACCTAAAGCTGCAGACAAGCCACTTGGAGGGAAAACCATACCTTCTCAAAAGTGATTTCAGTCAAATTGTACCAGTGCTTTTGAAAGGTAAACAACCGGATATTGTTCGAGAATGCATAAAAGGATCATGCTTAAGAGATAGGATGCGGATTATATATGCTTTCTATAACACGAGGATTCATGCAACTTTTAACTAATTGGACCAGTGGATAGCTCAAAACAAGAATTCAATAGGTGACGCCTAAATGCTGAGGATGCAGCAGCATGCACAGTTAGGAAAGAAGGAGAATACCATAGACAGAAATAAAAGGAGCAGTTTCACATAATAGAAAAGAAGATCCTCTTCAGCAGGTAATAGAAAGCACATACCCCAACTTCTTCCAACAATTAACATGAAGAAGATTACCCAAGGAGTTCACTTAATCTTTCTTCCATTCACTCCACTAAATAACACTAAAATGAGAGGATTGACCACATGTTCAATCTGACGAGAGGGAAGAACACAAAAAACATACTTCTGACAAGAATTGTCATGCGTGACAAGATTTCATTAATTCCACTGAGTTCCTAAACGCACTAAACATCCAGGAAGATCCAGTCATTACTTGCAGCTGAAAGAATGTATGCCTGTAATACTTCCGACAAACATCAATCTTAGCCCTGGAATGTGTAACAGCACAAGGCTTATCATCACAAACTCGGATCACTGAAGCAAATATACTCAAAGTAGGTAAGATTGGCACGAAATTCCCGATTTCTAGGATAAGTCTTACTTCAAAAGCTTGACAAGAGCCTTTCTGAAGGCAATATTCAATAAGAGCATGCTATGCGAAGACAATCAACAAAAGACAAGGTCAATCTCTTAATTATGATGGATTATATTTGCCAAGACCGGTTTTGAGTCATGGCCAAAATATGTAGCTTTT
The DNA here is from genome assembly GCA_031216235.1 of Syzygium jambos. NCBI lineage: Eukaryota > Viridiplantae > Streptophyta > Magnoliopsida > Myrtales > Myrtaceae > Syzygium > Syzygium jambos. Next base: position 4,897,664 of record CM062226.1, on the reverse strand, counting down.
ATCTAGAATTACTGTGTTAAACAACCAACGATCCTAATCCGTGAAGATGATAATAGAGACGCCAGCAACAAGGAAATACAGCGAACCATGAGGCCTTCAACAGTCTTCCCTGTATCAGTTTCTCAACTTACATTTCTCACTTCATTTGCATCTTCATACTCTCAGAGAACTCCTTTTGCATGATTAAGTCACCGGATTCGTATTTCCTGCTCCTCTCTATGACTCGATCACAATCTACTGAAGAAAGAGAACAAAAATGACCTCAAATGTAAGAGGAAACAACATTTACTACTTGATGTCATTATTGCATTTTCTTTTGACACTTTCATTTCTCCAATAAAAAGAACATTTCCTGCGAAAATAACAAAATCCTATGTGCAGCATAGGCAATACAACTAGCTTCTCCACATAAATTAATGAGCACATAACTCTTCAGCTGCCTAACACAAAACACTATTAGTCCTTGATCCTGAAGACCAGAAGTGGGTCACTGGACTGCCCCACTTATTTGATCTTAGTGTCTGCAATCCACACATTCTCAAGGCCGAATGTCACAACCATTCTCTAAAAGTACTGGCTAAAACTCAATTCTTTAGCTTACAGTTCCCCACAAAACTCTAGTAAATGGAAGCAATCTTTCTAGAAGCAAAATTCCTGGCTGTGAAAGAACTGAACAGAGTGCAAAACTTAGCCAAGTTCTCTTAAATTACACTGGCTAACCTTTGTAAAACAAACAGAGACTCGCACCATTATGTGTCAAATGAGCAGTACGACAGATGTACATACACACTACTAAGCTATGCTACTGCTGCCTGCAGAAGGCACAAGAATCCTCCGTGCAGGCCGGGACGACTTCTTTGCATAAGAAGAATTCCACTCCCCACCGTCCTGGGCATAATAATCCATCGGGTAATCTCCAATATCGTCACACTTCGAAGCTCCACTACTCCCGCATTCGCATCCTGAGTCACCCTTGCCACAACCGGAATCAGCTACGCGACCTGAACTCGTCTTCAAATTTCTCTCCCACCAACCAGAAATGAACCCAAGAGCAATCTCCGCCTCGAAGGGTGTCAATACCGGCTTATGAAATGCATCCCCCCAGTCGATGGAAAGCCTCGGACAGGCAATCTGAATCCAAGCATCCACGGAATCCTCGAACAGAGCGATCCTCCCAGGAGTGATCTCAGACATCAAAACCACCGTGTAATCAAAGCCCTTTTCCCTCATCTTCTTCTCCAACCTCTCTAGAATCCTCGGATTACCTTGCCTCCCTAGCGTCCCCAACACGACTCCCCAACTCCTCGCATGCTCCCTCGCCTTCAATATCGCGTTCCGCCTCGATTCCCTCATCCCCTTTTGATCATACTCCTCAAGAAACAACTTCCCCACGTAGGGATCGTATCGAAAGGTCTTAATCTCCGGATTCGCTATCATAAAAGCCTCCAAGTGAAACCTCCCATCCGCTACAAACACCGCAAGTTGCGTCCCCTCGTTCGAGTCAGAACGGACTCTCGGCGCGGTGCACCCGAGAACCTCACCCGCCGACAGCGGCTTCGCCTGCGGCACCAAAACCCTAAACCCGCAGCTCTCAAGCTCGGGCTTTGCCGCGCGAATCGCGCCGGCGAACTGAATCGTGCCGGCGAGGACGACGTCCGAGCACTCCCCGCCCAGATTCAGCTTCAGCGTCTCCACGAGATGGCCCACATCGATCCGAATCTCGACGAACACGTAGAGGCAAGGCACGGTGGTGGTGTCGACGGGGACGAGGCAGCTGTGGCCGTAATGGATGAGGAGGTCTGCGCCGAGGGCGAGGGCTGAGAGGTCGTCGACGCAGCAGGCGCCGTAGGTGACGTCGCCGAGGACGAAGCAGTGCTCGACGGCGGCGAAGGAGGCGAAGACGTCGGAGAGGAGGAGGGAGTACATGAGGAGGCCCTCGGGGAGCTGGAGGGCCACGCGCTTGGCGCCGGCGGCGAGGATGCGGGCGACGCACTTGTGGACCTCGAAGCTGTAGTTCGCCGGGAGGAGGGCGATGGCGGCGTTGAGGGCGGCGTTGTTGAGGATGGAGTCTGGGATCTGGGACTTCGTGAAGCGCTTCGGCGGCGGCCTGGCCGGCCTCACCGTCGCCGCCGCCGCTCCGTCGCCGCCGGTGGCGCCTCCTCCGCCCGCGGCCGTGGCCATCTTTGTCGGTTCAGTCTCGATCGGAGATGGAATTCTTAGAAGTCCTAATGAAAATAAACTTGTAATTTTCTTTTGGATAATATAAATCGAAGAGGTCTAAAACTCTTCGGATATACGAACATTTCCAACATTTTTTTTAATTAATCACGATTATTTCCAAGACATCAATCAAAAATTTCCTTGAAAAACCTAATTATTTCTTTAAAAAAATTGGCTGACCCTTGATAATTGTTTGAATTAAAAAATTAACCGCATGAAAATCGTTCGAATTAATTATTTTTCGGGACATGCATCAATCCATTTAATTGTTATTTAATCAATCTTTTCATGAATTTGAAAATATATTTTTTCAAACAAATTTCCCTAAAAGATATTTCACTTTCAACGAAGTGCATTCTTAAAAAAAAATTTCATCATGCACTCTTAACATTAGGGGTATTCTTTTTTTTTGAATATATTTATTAAAAGTCCTAAAACTTGTTGCAAAAATACAATGAAGTCCTAAAATTTTTAAAAAATATAATCAAATTCTAAAACTCATTAATTTTTTTCTTTCATGGCCAAAGTGTTAACACAACAGTGATGCTTTGCATGAACAATGCATCCATGTTTGATTCCTATTATTAAAAAAATGATATAATTATCGATCTAATGTGCAAGAAAACTTCAAAAAGCTTCTTCTTATTTCGAAATCGGAACATGCCAATTTTTTTGATAAAATAATTAAATTATAAAAGGATGCATATGTCGTCAGTTACATCAACACCACAAATTAAGAAAAGGGTTAATACCACCAAAAACCCTAAATTGGTACACGTATAACAATTTTACCCTGAACTTTTTTTTTATAATCAAAAACCCCAAACTGGTATACATGTGACAATTTTACCCCGAACATACCCCAAAAAACCCCAAACTGGTACACTTGTGACAATTTTACCCTGAACATACCACAAAAAACTCTAAATTGATACATATGTGATAATTTTACCATGAACTAAAATTTTAATATTATTTTTTTTTATTTTTTCGAATTTTTATTAATTATTTTGTTTTTTATTTTGTTTTTTTCTTCATTTTCAACCTTTGGCCGGTCGCCAGACCGGCCAGAGGCGGAAGCCGGCGAGGGCCGCCTTCGCTGGTGTTGAGCGATGGCGACCCTCGCTTGAGTTGGGCGAGCATAACCCTCGCCCTACTCAGGCGAGGGTTGCCTTGGCCTGGGTGGGCAAGGGCGGCCCTCGCCCAACTCGGGCGAGGGCGACCCTCGCCCGACCTCGCTTGGGCAGGCGAGGACAACCCTTGCCCGACGCCGGCAAGGGCCGCCTGACGCCGGTGAAGGCCGCCCTCGCCAGATCCGGCAAGGGCGACCTTCACTTAAGTCGAGCGAGGTTGAGCCTCGCCAGCGACCAACGGGGCCGACCTCGACGGCTTCTGCCTCTGGCCGGTCGCCGGTCCGGCGACCGGCCAGAGGTTGAAGATGAAGAAAAAAAAAGAAAAGAAAAAATAAATATCGAAAAATAAAAAATAATATTAAAAAATTATTAGTTCGAGATAAAATTGTCACAGGTGTACCAGTTTGAGGTTTTTCGTGGTCAAAAAAATAGTTTAGGGTAAATTTGTCACGGGTTTACCAGTTTGGAGTAAAATTGTCACATGTGTACCAATTTGAGGTTTTTCGTGGTCAAAAAAATAATTTAGAACAAATTTGTCACGGGTTTACCAATTTGGAGTAAAATTGTCGCAGGTATACTAATTTGGGGTTTTTGGTGGTAAAAAAAAGTTTGGGGTAAAATTATCACAGGTGTACCAGTTTGGGGTTTTTGATGGTAAAAAAAAAGTTCGGGGCAAAATTGTTACACATATACCAGTTTAGGATTTTTGGTGATATTAACCCTTAAGAAAATGCATTGCAGTGTTTTAATTTCGATCTCTATATATGATATTTCAACTTTGCAAATTTCGTAATGTAAATTTTGCGTCCATTAAATTATCCATGGTTAAGTATACTGTAATTTTATTACCAAAAATGAGGCTTGCTTATGCATTAATTCATACACCGCTTATGAATACAAAATAGACTTGAGGGGAATGGCTATGATAGAATTTAGGGGCATGCCTATGAGAAATCTATCAATCTAGCTCCATGTAATCAAAGTTTGTAATTCCTATATAGTAATGTAAAGCTTCGTGGTGCAAAATTAGAAGTTATTGAAATGCTACCTTGCCGGTTTCGCCAATCTTATTAAAGCTATTAATCAGGTTCACTTCTGTGCATGGACATGAACGCATAAGAGCTTTTTGGTTCTCTCCTCCAAAGGGAAAAGTTCTTAAAAAAAAATCCTAAACCTATCGCATTAAAATCAATTAAGTTCTAGACCTTTTAATTTGATTAATTTAATCATAAAAATTTTCATATTGGTACCAATTTAGTCCATTCGATCAATTTAGGCTGGAAATCGCCGATGTGAACGCTGACTATCCTACGTGGCATGACCAGTGCTAACATGGACATTTTAAAATAATATTATAATAATTTTTTGAATTTATAGAGGAAAAGTGTCAGAAAAGTCCTAAACCTTTTGCATTTATGCTAATTGAGTCATAAACTTTTTTTGTGTTAATTTAGTCCTAAACCTTTTGATATAGTGTCAAAATAGCCCTTCTAGCTAATTTTGGCCAGATATGGCTGACGTGAATGGCGTCGATGCTGACGTGAACAATTTTCTAATAATATTTAAATATTTTTTTGAATTATTTATTTATTTATTTTATTTTTCTTTTTTTTCCTCCCCTCCCTCCTTCCTCTTGCCAACGACGGCCGTGCCATGTAGGCTGGCCGACGTCCACATAAGCAAAATCCGGTCAAAATAAGCCAGAATGACTGAATTGGCACTATATTAAATGTTTAGGACTAAATTAGCACCAAAAAAGATTTAAAATTAAATTGGCACGATTTAAAACTTTTTCGACACTTTTCCCAAATTTTTATAATTATTATTGTTATTTCTTTTCCTTTTTTATTATTTTTTTCTTTTCTCTTTTTTTTTTCCTTAATTTTGGCTGGCAACGGCCTTCACAGCCTCTCTTGCAGTCGGCGAGGGTCGCCAGCAGCCCTGGCTTCATCATCTACCTGGTCAGTTCCCTTGAGGTTGACATCGTAACAACCTAACGTTCTTGTTCGTGGTTGTGAGATTTGTGACCGTTGGATTTTGTTGCCTGCGATGGTTCATCGTTGATGTGATTTGAGAGGAGTCTGAGAATTAAACGGGACTTACACAATGACACTCTCGTGATCTCGACCGTCATCATCTCCACATATTTGTTGATGTGCAGCTTGATGTTGGAGCCTTTTCCACTTTTATAAGCTGCTTGGTTTTATTTTGAATTCGTCATGTTTCCGTGAAATTTATTCAATCTTGATGGGAGTTTCAGTGCTTTCTGTTTCCTGATACGCTGTTTCTCAAGAATCGACGGCACAGGAGCTAGGCTTACTTCGCAGTACAAAAAGCTCGGAAAGTAAGCATGCCTACTCTTCCTCGATTATTAAATCTTCCAATTCAGCACCGAAATTTCAGCATCTAATTCTGCTTACTGCCGAAATGCATCAATCATCTCTACACTATGCTTTCGCGCACTCTGCTTTTGAGCGCCCACCTGAACAATATAAGGAAACGAAAGGGGGCGGAAAAACAATAGCAGTGCCTGGCAACATATGGCAGCTAGCTTGTTTATGAACAAACGACCTCAATTCCCTTCCAACTAGATTAATTATGTTTGAAATTTTAGAATGTAAGTACGTCATATTGAAGCAGAGTGCATTCCGTTAAGTTGGATTTGCACAGTACATGAAATCTAACAGTTGAGGTCTAGAGAACGTAAGTAGAGAGAAAAATCTTACTGAAGAAACTTTTTGAGACATGACCACTCCTTAAGCCAAGAAGCAATGGGATAAAGTTTGATGCGTATCTACAGTTACATCATCATGTTCGATGTAGCGACTGCTTACTAATCTTAGATGAGCACCGTATTAATTGTATATTGAAAGCCTCTGGACATGTTTGCATTCCGACTAATCGAAAGCAAGTGTTATTGGAGATTTCGACTTCAAAAACTACTGAATTACCGAGGATAGCCTAGGCATGGTTGCCCGTTAATGCCCATGGGTGCCACATTTGCATATTTAGCGAACCTTTCTATTTAGCTTTTGCTTGCTGATGGTGAAAAGGGGCTGATGGTGAAAAGGGGACACAGGTTGTTGTGTAAATGTGTTGGGCTGGTACTATTACTGAAATGCTTTTGAAGCTTTGCTATAGTTTGGGCACAGAAAAAGGGCTTCCTCCATAGCAAATGGTTGGAGAGCTATCAAAGGACATGTTCCCATCTTACATATCTATAAGCCAAATCGTGGCCGTCGTCTTCGTGAGACCAGCAATCTCTTTTTTCCTCGAATTCATGTAATGAGTACAACTCTTACCAATCACATATTCTTTGGATATGAACAGCAAGTTAGACTTGGCTTTGCACCTCCACTGTAATTTTTCACTTGGAAATAGATTTATGAAAAAATTTGCTGGTTCTTGCTAATATTCTTCCGAAAGAAACACTTCCCGTGGAAGCTTTAGATGTGTAAATCGGCTTCGGCATATACAAATTCACGCATTCATGCTGTCAATGCACAAAATCTACTTCTTACAAGGTCTTTATTTTATCCATTCTGTTAGATCTCAAACAATTAGACGCTGGGAGATTGGAGTTTATGATGATTATGTAGATTTTGGCAAGACAGATATCCCCGACCAATCTTATTGCTATCTTACACATCTCCTAAAAAGCAAGGAGGTATATGGACGAGCCATCACATGTCAAACACATAACTCATTTACTTGAGTTCAGATATTAGATATAAAAAAAAGCAGTGCAACTACTAGCGCAGATATTGACCCAATATCTTTAGCAAGCAAAGTCGAAGGCTACAGCTTTGTTCAGTGAAGAGGTCACTGTAATCCTTCATTTTCTTTGCCTGAACCACCTTGATTTTGTGAGGAGCGTGATGGTCACGTTTCCTTTCTTTTTTTTCTTGGTATTGGGTGATCTATCTGCTTATGAGGTGCTTGGTCTTTGTTAAACTTCTTCTTTTTTTTTTTTTTGGTGTTGGGTGATCTATGTGCTATAAGGTGTTTGGTCTCTGTTAAACTACTTCCTTATTTGGCCATCCCTTTTGTTCCCTTTCTTCTACCTTTATTTCTGAAGAAATACAAATTTCTTATTTAAAGTTATGATCGTTATGTATTTTTGTGAGGTAAATTAAGTTTAACTTTTTATTGAGATTTGTAATTTTAGTGGAAAGAATCAGCTATTGCCAAGTCAAGCAGAAGATGCTAGACTAGATGATGCATGCAGAGAAGTGATCTCGACTGTGTCATTTCCTTTTCTTGGTAGATTTTCCAGAGACTAGAATTACGAATGAACTTCTCATATGTGTTTATGATTTCAATAAAATGAGAAGAAAAATCACTCTCGAAAAAAACAAAAGAAGTTTTAGTGTCGCCACAATCCTTTTTAGCTTGTTTGTCATGTCAAGTGAAAATGTCAAGAATAAGAACAATTTAGAAATCTACTGCTAGTCTTTAGTGCTCTTCTTCTTAGTTGAATATACAATTTATGAACTTCCACTATCTACAATCCGAGTATTGTGTTCTCCCTTGATGAAATTTTGCAGAGCCATCAATATTAAAATTACTTTAATTGATATTTCGAATAGATATTCTACGGTACATCACAAGATAATCATGTCGATTCCGTTCTGCTGACTGATAAATCTGTTAATACTAGTTTCACTTTTCTTTGAGGATCATCGATTACATAACATTCAAAATTATTTTGAGATATTCTATGTTGCTGATCACTAATCTTTAAGTGAAAAAATATCCGTACTTTCAATTAATAACATGGCTATCAACTCTAATACATCAGCATATGATTCCTCACGACCACATACTACTTTTATTGTAACCCACGTTTTTTTGTTGGATGAATGTTGTCAATGCAAAATTATACTCATGAAGCTATATACCCTACTCACACCTGCGCATCAAAAATATGATACAATTTAACTTCATTGAAGAATTCCATCTTATTCTTTACATACAGGAAGATGATTTTGATTTGGTTAGAATTATGAAGGGCGCTAAATTCTACCGGAGTGGAAAAAGTCTTGTTTTAGACTACCTGCCATCAAATCCCGCTGAATATAAGAAATTATGTGATTCAAAAATATAAAATTTTTTGTCTGAGGGTCAAAAAATTTAACAATTTAAGACACCTAGGAAGTTCATGCATATCGTGTCCTACAAACTTAATCATGCATTTGGCCAGCTAGTGACCTTTTAGCATGATTTATTCTAGTATCCACGAATACAATATTTTAAAGGTTCAATGAAATGAGCTCAGAAAAGGAGATGCGTGTTGTATGGCCAAAACAAAATAGTTTTGATTGAATGGTTTGTTTACATATCATGATAGCCGTGTCCTTTTTAAAAGAGTTTCTACATTGTATTAGTTTTTACCATTTAGACTATTCTTACCCGACAACTTACATAATCTTACATGGTTTGAAAAGATAACTGGACCAGTGATGTTGCTAGCTTTAGAGGATGGAATGATTGTTAGAGGTCTGGATGGGATTCCACTAGAGGGGTTAGTTCTATATGTTGGATATTACATGTTATTGGGGATTGGAGTGGTTTCCTATGGTTATTCGATTCCTGAACCAAGGGATTGAAGTGATTTCCTATGGTTATCCGATTCCTGAACCAAATGAACATACTTTTACGAGGGATAGCACATACTATACTCTTTGAGAAATATAAAAAAGGACGGACGTTTGAGCCGGGGTTTTATGACACTTTCCGGATGATAGGCACGGTACCTATTTCAGGGACCAATTTGTTCAAGCTTCTTTCGTCAAAGTCTTACGTCTTCCTCTATCTAGGAGGCATGTGTGAAGCACTTCATAGTAAGCAACTAATACTAAAAACTCAATGTGCTGCTGTTATCAAAGATTATATAATTGATGAAATATCTTTGAAATTGAATCAGGCAAGCCTTCTATTAAATAATAATCATGCATCATTGATAGGTTTTTTCTCACCCCTTGCTCCAACTACAGCTCAAAATGTTGTCTGTAGTTACATTACCATATCCCACCATCTAAAATGTTCATGTTGTGGCACAAGGAAGTACTTTCATGATATCTTTGCTCTAACATAGATAAAATCTGCCCTTACATCAAAACTTGAAGTAATATCATATGTAATTGCTAGGGTAAAGAATACAAGCTATTTTGACCAAAGCAGATTGAGTTTGTCAGGATGGCAGTTAGATTTGGAGCTAAAATAGTGCCTTTTGGTACCATTGAAGATTATTTTGGTGAAGTAAGTCCTCTATAAGCTCTAGTAGAGCTTTGTGCTCCCATCATTGTATATAGAGATGTATGAAATTGTTGACGGAATGTTTTGGTTTTTTTTAATGCTCATGTGTTTAGCTTGTTGACAATTTCAAACAACTCTGATATAGAATGATGAAAGCACAAAGCTCCACAAGAGCTCACAGAGGATTTACTTCACAAAGTTATTTTCTCCAACGGTACAAAAGGCACTATTTTGGCTCCAAATCTAACTACCATCTAGATAAACTCAAACTACTCCGGCCAAAATAACTTGTATTGTTCACCCTGTCAATTATATAGTACATTATTTCAAGTTTTGATATAGGGATAGATTTTATCTTTGCTAGAGCAAGATAACATGAATATTAAGTACGTCCTTGTGCATGTACCACAAACACGGACACTTTAAATGATGAGATATGGTAATGTAGCTACAGATAACTCCTAAAGTGTAGTTGGAGCGAGAGGCGATAAAAAAACTATCAACCATGCATGATTATTATTTAACAAAACGCTTGCCTTTGTTTGATCCAATTTCAAGTTATTTCATTAATTATATAAATTCCAACAACAATAGTATATTGAGATTTTAGCACTAGTGCCTTAGGATGATGTGCTTTAGCCTCGTGGATAGGACAAGACACGAGACTTTGACAAAAGAAGAATAACAAATTGGTCCCCGAAACAAGTACCACACCCATCATCTGAAAAGTGCCATAAAACCCTGCTCAAACGTTTGTTATGTTCTATATTTATCAAAGAACATAGAATATGCTATTCTCGTAAAAGTATGTTCCTCAAATTCGGGAATAACATATCCATAGCAATCACCACACGCCCCAATAACATGTGATAGACAACATATAAAAATGGCCCCTTCAATGGAATCCCAGACCTCTGACAATACTCCCATTCTCTAAAGCTAACAATATTACTAGTCCAATTATCTCATCAAACCATCTAAGATTTATGTAAGTTGTCAAGGCAGAAGTCTAAAGGTTAAAAACTAACACAAAGTTGTAACTCTTTTAAAGAGGACACGCCTATCTTGATATGAAAACAAACCAGTCAACTGAAACTATTTTACTCTGACCATACAACATGTATCTTCTTTTGTGTTCATTAAACCTTTAAAATACTGTATGCATGGGTGCTAGAATGGATCATACATAAGGTCACTAGCTGACCAAATGCTGGATTAAGTATGCAGAACACGATATCTGTGAACTTCCTCAGTGTCTTAAACTACTATCTTTTTTGACCCTTAGACAAAGTTTGGACCGAAAATTTTACTTGTTTGATCCATATAACTTCCTATATTCAGCAGGCGTTGGTGGCAGGTAGTGTGAAACATAGTCAAGAAGTTTTCCACAACGGTAGAAGTTAATGCCCTTAATAATGGTAATTAAATCAAAATCATCTTTCTGCATGCAAAGAACAAAAGAGGATGCTTATGAAGCTAAACTGCATCATATTTTTTATGCGCGGGGTTAGTAGGATATACAGCCTCACGAGTATGATTTGCAGTGACATTGTTCATCTAACAAACAAACATCGGTTATAAAAGTAGTATGTAGTTGTGTGGATCAGATACTCATTTATTAAAGTTGATAGCCATAGTTATTAATTGAAAAGAAAGTATTCATATTTTTTTACCCAGAGTTTAGTGATAAATAATAAAAAATATCTCAAAACAATTTTGGATGTCTTAAGTGTATATATAAACGATGATTCCCAGTGAGTAGAGTAAAGCTAGTATTAACAGATTTACTAGTCAGCAGAATGGACTCGGCATAATTATCTCATAATGTATTGCAGATACCTATCCGAAATATCAATCGCAAAAGTAAGTTAATTATTAATGGGTCTGCAAAATTTCGCCAAAGAACACAATATTCGGATTGGAGATAGTGATAGTTCAAAAGTCAAATATTCAACCAGGAAGAAGAGCACTCAAGACTAGCAGCAGGTTTCTAAATTGTTCTTATTCTTGACATTTTCATTTGATAAGGCAAACCAAGCTAGAAAGGATCGTGGCGACACTAAAACTTGGGTGATTTTTTTTTTCTCCATTCTATTGAAATCGCTGAACACATGATATAGTAGTTCATGCATAATTCTAGCCTTTGGAAAGAGCGAAACCTACCAAGAAAAGGAAATCACCACAGTCATCAAACTTACAGAGATCTCTTCTCTACAGTGCATCGTGTCGTCTAGCACTTCTACTTGACTTGGCAATAGCCGATTCTTCCCGCTAGAATTACAAATTCCTATAAAAGTTAGTCTACATTTGCCGCACAAAAATACATGATCTCAACTTTAAAGAAGTTTGTATATGTCATAAATAAAGGTTGAAGAAAGTGGACAAAAAGAAACGCCGAAGAAGTTTAACAGAAACCAAGCACCCAATAAGCAAATAGATCACCCGACACCAAGGAAAAATAGAAAGGAGATGTGACCATCATGCTGCTAACAAAATCAAGTTGGTTTGGGCAAAGAACCAAAGAAATGAAGGATTACAATGACCACAAATCCGCGGTAGCAATTGGCACTAGCCAATGTTACATAGATTTTACTAAATGAATCTAAGCAGTTAAATTAAGATAATAATTTAACCCTCAGTTGGAGGAAAACTAATCGAAGTTCTTCCAAATGAGGTTGTAGCCTTTGACTTGGTCAAACATATCAGTACAACATCCAGTGCGCTAGTAGTTGCACTGCATTGCCTCTTTTTTACTATCTAATATCTGAACTTAAGAAAATGAGTTATGTTTTGATATGTTGATAGGCTCATCCATATATCTTAAAAACTCTAATTACCCGCTTTTTATTTTGGCATTTCTGGCCCAAGTAAATCCCCCTTCAATGCAAATATATTTAAGCTGCTCATCGGAAGATGCTTACTTGATTAACTTGATTATACATTCATGCTAGAAATTTTTCATATTAATCTCACAAACATGTGAGAGAATCCATTTGGTTTGCTTTACTAAAGGGCTTATGAAACTTAACGTATTAGCAACCTAGTAGTTCAAAAGAGATTCAATGTCGGTCAACAAAAGGATAACAAGTTGATCCTCATTTGCCTCTGCTATAATATATCAATGTGTTAGCATCGTGTTTCCTCTTTACTATTTAGGAATGTGTGAGATAGCAATAACATTGGCTAGGATATCTGCTTGCCAAAATCTACATAACCAAACTCCAATCTCTAAAACATCTAATTGTATGAGATTTGATTGAATAAAATAAGGACCTTGTAAGAAGTACATTCCATTCCTTGGCAGCATGAATATATGAATTTGTATATGCCGAAGCCGATTTAAGCATCCGAAACTTCCACAGAAGTGTTTCTTTCGGAAGAATATAAGCAAGAACATGCAAATTTTTCCATAATTTGTTTTCAAGCAAAAAATTAATACGTAGCGCAAGTCTAGCTTCTTGTTCATGTCCAAAGAAAATGTGATTGGTAAGAGTTCTACCCATCGAGGAAAATAAATTGCAAAAAAGTTTGCTAGTCTCACGAAGATGATGGCGATGGTTTAGCTTACTGATATGTAAGATGGCATAGCCAATATGTTCTTCGATAGCTCTCAAATTGTTTGCTGTGGAGGAAGCCCTTTTTCTGTGCTAGTCTTGAATGTCCTCGAAGGATCACCTTATATCTGCCAGAAATGAACTAGAATAAGTGGAGAAAATTACAGCATGGCTGCAGCCAGATATATATGGTACTAACTACTGAGTGTGCCCAAACTATAGCCACGCTTCAGAAGCACTTCAGTAATAGCACCACCCCAACACATTTACACAGCAGCCCATGCCCCCTTTTCACCATCAGCAAGCAATAAGGTATTCCTAAAAATGAGCAAACCATCATCTAAAACTATGAAACAGATGTTATGGGGGTCGCCTGTTATTGTAGCACCACAAATAAATGTAGGTGGTAAAAGAAAAACAATTAGGAGAGAGAGAAGTTGAATAGAAACGTTCACTAAATACGCAATTGTGGTACCTATGACATTAACGGGCAATCATGCCTAGGCTATCCTTAGTAATTCAGTAGGCTATCCTCAACTGTAGATCTCTATATTATCAGCGTCCACAAATCAGTAGCCTGGTATACTATAAAGAAGTGAGAAAATAAACCCGAAACAATTTATACTTTACATGGAAAAGTGTAGCAAAATACAAATAATAAGGAGCAACGCAAACCTGCCATCAAACTCAGATTGAAAGGATAGCTTAGCTGCAACAGTATCGGCATGAATTCTAGCAAAGGTAATAGATGCCGTATTCACGACTTGTCAAAAGACATGGCTGCAAAAAAATGTGTAGTGTTCTCATTTAATAAGCAAAGCTGCAACAACTGACAGAGGTTCTAAATGAACATAAGCGTTAATCCGACATAATTCAATGAGGACACTGCATAACTCCCATAGAGAATTTCATATACCACAAGAAAAGGCTGCATATACATAAGATTCTTGTCTCCTTTGTTTTTCCAGAGAATATGAGTTAGAAAACTGATTATTTCAGAGTTGATATAATAACTTGATTTCCTGGTCCTGCTGCATTTATTTAACTTCACGAGAAAGTGTTTCTCACCTGGGTTGGCCAAGATTAATAGAAGATCAATGTCAGGGTTGCGTGCTGCGACAGCTAATGCAAGGCATCCTCCCGATGATTCTCCAACAAGATGCGTAGAGGTCTATTTGGGGAGCGGTAGGTCTCCGCTTTTATTGTTCTCTGGACCATTTTCACCATGTCTGAGCCTTGCAAAATGATTAGGAGTTATCAACTCATATGGAATTAAGATGAGAGGACTCAAAGCATCTGTTGTAACCTGGCTTTGTTGTATTACAACTCCAGCATAACAAGATATGCTTTCACTACGTAATGGAGCTAGAAAGAATCACAACTAAATTGTTGATTACAAATCACTTTGTCTTCAGATTGTTACCATATATTCAAAATTGGTGAAGCAGTTGGAGAGAGTAAGAAAGAGGAGGACCTAGAAAATACGTTCTATCCATGGCTGGGATGTGCAAGCACCAAATGTTGAACATCCTTCACACATGAAAACATTCATCCAGTTAGACATTTACTGCTGCATTAAACAGTGAAGTGCGCAAGCTATTGCATGGAACAGATGATATAGTCATTAATAGCCCGAGTAGCCCGCAGAGGACAAGTAGGGTAACACAGGAACTGCGACTCATCTCACTTCATCCAAGTTCAGGAGAGAGAGGAAAGAGCCTTTAACGTAATGCAAAGTGCAGCAATCACCACATCTCTCACAGTGAACAGGGAGTGAACGAATTTCATCAGATTTGTTATGAATGAGAAAAGAAAATTCGTTTGTGAAGTACTCTGCTTATATTTGGCATACTTATATTCTAAGATTTCAAACTGTGCAACCCAATAACTGATCTTAGCTGGAAGGGGATTGAGGCCATATGTTCATAAACAAGCTAGCTGCCCTATGTTGCCAGGCACTGCAATTGTTTTTCCCCCTCTTTCGTTACCTTATTAAGCTTGGCTGGGAGCTCAAAACCAGAGTGCTCAGATGTATAGTGTAGTGACGATTGATGCATTTCGGTAATAAGCAGAATTAGATGCCGAAATTTCAGTGCTAAACTGGAAGATTGAATAATCGAGGAAGAGTAGGCATGCTTACTTTCCGAGCTGTTTATGCTGCAAAGTAAGCCTGGCTCCATTGCCGGGAAACAACATATCGGGAAACAGAAAGCACTGAAACTCCCATCAAGATCAAATAAATTTCACAGAAACATGACGAATTCAGAAGAAAACCAAACAGCTTATGATTAGATTAAACCGACGTAACAGCGGAAAAGGCTACAACATCAAGCTGCACATCAACAGATATCCAGAGATGATCACAGTCGAAATCACAAAAGCGTCATTGTGTAAGTCCTGTTTAATTCTCAGAGTCAGATCACTTCAACAATGAACCACCGATGGCAACAAAATCGTCATTGTGAAATGACATGCTCCAAGACACATGATAGATCAATACAGAGAGGAGAAGCTGCTATTACAGCAAAAGCCTGCAAGGAAAACACCGGATTGGACCCACCTCTACATAAACACACTGAAAGCACAAGGATAGTAGGGGAGTTAGGCATGTCTAAAGAGGAGTTGAGACACTGCATTAATCAATGTAAGATCAAAACCTTTGTCCTACCAACTGATCATAATGTATTCTTTCATTCAAACAAACATGTAACCAGTTATGAGCCCAATCACAACCTTATGATTCTAAACAAAATCCTAAGACTTCCATCCATATCAGATACCATCATAATCATAAAAAGTACAGAGAGCTCATCAGATAAAGTGAAGTAGGATTGAAAAATAGAATTAGTCTTTGCAAGAGGCTCAATCTAAAATGGTATCATCATGTACAAGTTCAATATCAGTCAATTTAAGTGGTATTCTCCTAATTAGTGGGTGACAGATTCAGCAGGATAGAGATAAACCTTCACAGCCGTAAGGCGTGTGATCTCGTTTCCCATCCGATCGACAAGTACAGGAAGGCAAGCAGGTAATTGATGTCCAAGATTATCGCCAAATGTTGATACAACAAGTCCCATACAAGATATGGCACACTCCTTTCACTTCCTGAACAAAGGGTAAACATAAGAAATAGCAACAGCAGCAGAGAAACATTTCATGAGAACAAGAATGAACCTGATCTTGATCTTGGTTTGTCAAGCGTGACATAATGGCATCATAGATAGGATGAACATATGGCTTGAAGTCGAAACCATGCACCAGTGTGTGAAAACTAGTCACTGTCAGATTGTTTCGCCAAGAAATCTTAAATCATAAGATGAGTGCAACCCACCTCAATATTTGGGCGGACAACACGAACAAGCTCCCCACAAACTCGTAATGCTTCTGCTGTGACTTTGTAATATCTCTCGCCAACAGCGGATAAAACAGGGGAGGAAAGGGCCTAAAACATCATATAAAACAGAATCTCTACTCTTAAGGAAGTAAATAACACCAGCTGCAGCTGATATCGTATAAACCCTACTCTTAAGGAAGCAGAATCTCTGCTACTCTCACATACAAGACAAATACGGCAGGTAGCATAAAGAGTTTGCACGAATTTCTTCCTAAAAAATTGCATATCTTTTAATCAGATGAAATCCCATCAGAGGATGCCAAAATGCACATCCAAAGTTAACAATACAACAAAAACTATGCTCAAGGAGCAAGAAGTTGAAAACAGACATTAATCCACAAACAGTCTTGAGAATAGTGAACGCTACATGAGCAGCTAATGTGTTCATGGTTAACATATCACAGCAAAAGATACAGTCACTCATGTCCTAAAAGGTACTTTCATCTTATAATGCAAGAGCCGTCAGACTGATAAGGACTACAAAGCATACACATTCAAAAAAACAAAGCCCTTTGCACCTAACAATCTCATTGGTAGTTCCTAATTTTGCAAACAACAGCAAAGGTAGAAATTATACCTTTATGTAAGGATGGAAAACAGAGGACGAATGTGAAGTCAACACTAATCTTGTAAAGATCAAAGCCTCAGTTTTCAAATTTGATGTAGATGACTTGTCCTACTCAAATAACAACATGACAATTTAGAAGCCAGAGAAATAACCGGTAAATCATTTACATCATGGAGTCAAAGATCTATAACGAAACATTAGGAAAATGACAATTTACATACACTTAGTGCCTTTTCAATTCCAGGAATAAGTGATCCAATGTGGTCAGCAAGACAATCTGGCAACACAACCACAAGTTCTTTCAAGACAGCAAAAGCACCAACCTGCAACAATTGCATATATTAAAATTTACTAGGAAGGAAAAATATCTAAAGAGACAGGAGGAATGCACCGCCTTTGTTTTGATTGATTTCTCACGCAGCTGTCTGTTAATAGATCTGAAAATTTTTGCTACTTCTTGTTTCAACAACCATCTTGGACTGCATTACACACCCAAACCATTAGCACCATAATTTATCGACCAAAAACATTTTTAATAGTTTAGAATCTCAAATAAACATGAAAATGCAACAAGGTATCCTAACAACCCAACAGTAATTCCTGAACCTCTAGGACGCAAATATTGATCACTGACAAAAATAAAAATCTAGAAAACCACGTAAATTTAAGTATTGGGAACTCATTTTCAAAGCTTCCATAGCAGAAAGCCAATAAATAACCAGGTAATGCAATAGGAGTTGCTAACCAATCAGCCAGGAAGTTTCTATCTCAAAAGCTCTTCCATCAGGGTAAAGCATCCATTCAAGTTGAATTGTTTCAGGTTAAATACATCAAAGATAAAAAGAGAGCACACAGGGCGTCCTTTCTTTTGTAACAATGATGCTCAATAAATTTTCATCACACCTAGGAGCATCATGCATGAGAATTTAGTAGAAGACATTGCCTCTGCAACCATCCACATTTATAACGAACAATCCAAATTAAGGATCCTTTTAGATTTGGAACCACGAAATGGATGGAAAACTGTTCCAGAAGGTAACAAGGTATTTTGTCTTCCTCTCAAAATAAAGGATACTGATCCAAAGAAAGCCTGAAATTTTAAATAGTTATATATAAATGTGATTCCAAGTTTCCTACTACGTGTGTTGAAGCATCCTACCGCACCATACCAGATTCCAGACAACTAAAGTTCCATATCCCTTTTCCTTACATACACTGAGAATCCACATTTGATCTATTATTCTTCTTAAGAAAAACAGTAGCTACAAATATGAGCAAAAGAAATGAATCTAAAACTATTCACTTTCTGCAGATGCACACTTGAGAAAAATAAGAAGGCCATTACATGTTGCCTGTATTCTTTCAATATAGAAAGAAATATTGGTGGTGGATGATGATGTGTTTTCTCACATTATGTTACTCTATCGCGCTAGATAATTAACTCCTAAAAGGAATATAATCTCTTTCACATCATGAAATTTTGTTTTTCCTCTTAGCCAAATGTGATATAACCAACTTCTATCAATACCTTAAGTAACTCGAAGACAAACCTTTCATGATAAAAAATTAAACAGGCTAACCTCCCTCGTTGGTTTCCGAAACTTCAATTCCATGATAATATGAGAAAAAATAGACTACAAATACAAAAGAATGTAAACTTACCTCGATTCGTCAATGTCTATCTGCCCTTTTGTCACATTGCCAGTTTGCCTAAGTAACTCAATGAAGGCATTAAATACATCCATCTGCATCGTATAAGTATTAGAAACTGAACAGCTTATGGTTCTCACAACGGAAGCACTTCATGGAAACTCACTCACTTTAACATTTTCTTCCCTTTCCTTAAACCGATCAATCAACTTAGGACAAGCCTGCACCAGAATATCATTAATTAATCATTTATTTCCTTTTTGAACAAGAAATATCCACAGGAAAATAAAAAAAAATTAGAGTCCTAAAGCAATCAAATGCAACATAGACAGCTGCCAAACAAACAGGAAAGCAATAAAGAAGGGCAATCGGAGTAGATCCTAATGGAGATGCACATGGTACACTTCTACATGATCAGATGCAACTCTTGTTCAAACAAACCTCTACATAAAGCTTTGAGAACATTTCTGGGCGAGAAACAATTAATGCTGCCAAGCATTTAGCTGCAGCTCTTCTAACTTTCCAGCTGGCATCCTCATCATCTGTATACTCATTTGCGCTATCACTGTAACAGAATGCAGTTCTCAAGTAACTATGAAGTATCCATCTAAAAAAATTGTATTAGCTCCTTCTTAGCAAAATTAACGTACTCGTCTTCCTCTTCCTCATCAGTATCCTCCTCCATGGTATCCGTAAAATTCGGGTCATAGCTAAGATACTCCAACGTAAGACTGAGGATTTGATCACAATATGAAGAAATATCTCGGGGGCACCTCAACAGAAAGCTTTCTAGTGCCTGGAAAACGAGATTGAACCCAGCGCAGAAATGAGTACAAAATGCCAACAACTCCGGCCAAATAAAGTGGCAACAATCTATTGACAGAGTCAGCCGACATCCGAGTTAGATAAAGGACACAAAAATAGAGCAATTAACGAGAGAATACCCATCTACCTGGAGGCTGTATCCACGGAGCTCTCCATCATTCTCTGAGGCACTGGAACAGTTTCTCCAAGATGTGGTCCAAATCGGTAGCCAACGGCACGGCTAGATTGCAACATTTTCATATATTAGTATCCACCAAAAGCGGATCGGCAGCAGCATAAGCAATCAGCTGATCGATTTCAATTTAAGCCTAAGATATTGAGAGTGCCTCTGTATCATACGCGTTAATTTTTCCATTTGCGGACGAAGCAAAATGTTCGTCTCCTCTCCGCTCGCGCATTTGCCATTTCGAAGGAGCACGCGTCCTCTGCAGCGACTGCGACTGCGACTGCCTTCGCCTTTCCTTTGTCGAGACCCGTTAGTTTCGTGGAGAACGGGAGGAGAGACACGAGAGATATCGAGCAAAAGCGAGCGACCAGAGCCCTTCCCCGCGGTCCATGGAGGACGTGGAGCTGGAGAGCGGACCGCCAGGGGCTGATGAGGTTCTTCGACGAGGTGAAGGATCTCGCCAGAACGGACGGCGGACCGCCTCGCTGGTCCTGATCCTGACCGGAGCCTTCGCTCCGGCGAAGGAGAGCCGGGGAGGAGACGAACGAGGAGAGACGAGCTCCGGTCGCCGCCATGGGATTGCGGAGCGAACCAGAGAGCACTCGCCGAATGTCGCCGTGGAAAGAGAAACTTCGCGGCGGGAGGGAGAGAGGGGGAGAGACACGGAGAGAGGAAGAGGAGAGAGAGCGTCCTTTTGCTCGGCGTTGCAGGGGCCGTTGCGAATGGGACAAGATTTTTATTTCCCTTCTTTTTGTCAGAGAACAGGACGAGATTTGCAGTTCGGAAAATCTCCTTGCAGCAAGTCGTCCCTGTCTAGTGGCATTTGGTAAGGCATTCTTGTATTATTTCCAACGTTCCGTGATGAACTAACTACTCATTGGAGGGAAAATTATCCGATCAGTCATAAATCCGCTCTTTCGATGTCAGCTCGATCATA
Source organism: Syzygium jambos (assembly GCA_031216235.1). Lineage (NCBI taxonomy): Eukaryota > Viridiplantae > Streptophyta > Magnoliopsida > Myrtales > Myrtaceae > Syzygium > Syzygium jambos. The sequence continues at coordinate 4,876,959 of CM062226.1, read as the reverse complement.
AAATTTTCAATTTTATCAAGTTAGTCATAAACCTTTTCGCGAAATTTCAATGTAAACCTTCTTGTCAATTGTCGAAGAAAATAGCTGACGTGGCGGCCCAATCATCGTCCACCGTTCTACGCGACCCGCCGTCGCTTCAGCGACTTCCTTTGAGGGAACTCACCAGGTAGATGAAGAAGCAGGGCGACTTCTCCAAGCGAGTGCCGCGCTCCAGAGGAGAGAACCAGCAAGGGCGGTCCGCTCATTTTTGCTCCCGTTCTCTACAGAAGCAACCGGTCTCGACAGAGGAAAAGGCAGTCGCAGATGCTGCTGCGGAGGACACCAGCCCCTTCGACATATGATGAATCCACTCATCGGCAACGGAGCGCCGGAGAGGAGACGAGTTTGAGCCGCTTTGATAAATTTTCATATTTATTGTGAAGAGATATATATATTTTCTGTTGGAGGAAATATTCAAAATTGCCCAACAAATCGAAATCCTTCTGATGGCACGTACGGTGAAGGACGCCTTCAACAGAAAAAGGAAAACTGGTGGGCCCAGATCAAAGTTCTTTTGTTGACTCATGGAGTTAAATAAAATTAAAAGGAGAAAGAAGGGGGCACGCATACAAAAGGCATTGATATCTAGGTACGAAAAATACTCGAGCGTATGAGCGATTTGTAACTTTGATTTTTCGATTACGGTGGATTATTTATTACTGGATCTCCCCGTGAATATAAATACCTACGTAAATTTCTAGTGTCATTTATCATTCCCCGTTTATTTCTCTGGTATCTTCATATTAATTTAATTCGCAAGATCCCGTCGTTCCTCGTTAGAGGGGCCGCACCCTCCCTCCCTCCCTAACAGCCACCCGAGGTCCGACACGTGTCGGGCGCCTCGGTCCGTACCGCCTGCCTTACTCGTCACTCATCTCATGCAATTTGTGTGACGTTACTGAACAGACTGTTTAGCGTGGGGATGGCGTTTGTTTCCTGTAAGTAATGGCTTTGTAGCCTTGGGTAAAGTGTATATGGTTCAAAGGTTTCCTCCTACTGCAACTTGGGGTGAAAATAATTCGTCATGCTAATCGCGATTCTTAATTTATTGATCCGACTAAAGCTTCGGGTGGCCCGGTAAATTGTCCGTCCCCTTATGTTTTTCGATGTTTGTTACTGATCACCTTTTTCGTTCTCCGTACATTTTTGGACGAATCAAAATCACCACTTTTGGACAGTCAAAGTTGCCACTTTTACCCGTCTCGTCTGTGCTTGCCATATATGGTACGATGGGCAGTACACTGTAATTCAAGGCCAGTTGCTCGTTAAACTTGTTCTTCTCCTCCTCTTTTCTCTTCAAAAACTTTCTTTAATAAATTAGTCTTTATCACCAACCCTCGAACGTCATCACCCTCCTTAAACTCTTCTTATTAGGAGAGGCGAAAACAATCTCAACAGATTCATGTTCACAGCACCGTACAGAGGTCGGAGGCCCGACCACATGATGTTACCATCAAAATAAAGGGAAAATTTTAGGTTACCGTTATAGATGAACAACTTCTTCGTGTAACATTCAGATATTTCGCATGAAGTGATTCAAAAGGTACGAATACTTCAAAATAAACAGGGTTAATAATACGAAAAACCCTAAACTGGTATATCTGTAACAATTTTACCACGAACTAATTTTTTGACCACAAAAAACCCTAAACCGGTACACCTGCGATAAATTTACCTCAAACTAATATTTTGACCAGTAAAAACCCTAAATTGGTACATTTGTAATAAATTTACCCTCCATTAGTTTCCGTTAAATTGAATTAATACCACAAAAAATCACAAATTGATATATCTATGACAAACGCAGGGTAAAATATAAAACCGGTACATCAATGAATTGTCACGTGTCATTTAACAAAATAATTTGACAGTAAAATTTAAAGGAAACAAATCGAGGGTAAATTTGTCACAAGTGTACCGATTTGGAGTTTTTGGTGATAAAAAAATTAGTTTGGGACAAAATTATCACAGTTGTACTAGTTTGGGGTTTTTCGTGGTATTAACCCAAATAAATATATATAGGTAAAATGTTTCAACCAACACCGTAAACTAGCCAACGCAACGGTCACTAGCATCAGAAGATTAAAAACTGACACATAGATTGATCCTCTCATCCGTACGCACCAAGCAATTAGGGCACGCATGGAATCCATTATGCTCCAAAAATCAAATTCTTGCCAAAAAATTGATTTATGTAATTCTTGCTAGAAATTGATTTCCGAAGGAGATATCTGTTTGATAAAATAAGACTAATTCTGCTCCAGAAATTGATTTTTGGAAGAGAAATATGTTTGATAAAACACAAGGAAATTTCTGCTTTTGGAGGTGCCCAAAAATTGAAATTTCACTTAAAGTGGGTAGTTATAGATATTTTAAGCCATTCTATGAAGTCTTAAATTTTTTTATTTTTGATTTTTTTTGGGCACCACAAAAAATTTAAATTTCACTCAAAGTGGGTAGTAAAGGGTATTCTAAACCATTCTGTGAAGTTTTGACATTTTTATTTTTTGATTTTTTTGGGGCACCTCAAAAAATTTAAATTTTACTCAAAGTGGGTGGCTACAGATATTCCAAATCATTTTGTGAAATTTTGAAATTTTTTTTGGGCACTTCAAAAAATTTAAATTTCACTCAAAGTGGGTGACCACATATATTCTAAGCCATTGTGTGAAGTTTTGAAATTTTTAATTTTTTAATTTCTTTTGGGCACATTAAAAAATTTAAATTTCACTCAAAGTGGGTGACCACGGGTATTCTAAGTCATTTTATGAAGTTTTAAATTTTTTAAATTTTTTAATTGTTTTTGGGCAACTCAAAAAATTTAAATTTCTCTCAAAATGGGTAGCTACAGGTATTCTAAGCCATTTTGTGAAGTTTTAAAATTTTTTATTTTTTGATTTTTTTGGGCACCTAAAAAATTTAAAGTTCATTCAAAGTGGGTGGCCACAAGTATTTTAAGCAATTTTGTAAGATTTTTATTTTTAAATTTTTTTGGGCAACTCAAAAAATTTAAATTTCACTCAAAGTGAGTGGCCATAGATATTTTAAGCCATTCTGTAAAATTTTGAAATTTTTGATTTTTTTTATTTTTTGGGCACCTAAAAAAATTTAAATTTCACTCAAAGTGGGTGACCACAAGTATTCTAAGCCATTCTGTGAAATTTTAAAATTTTTGATTTTTTTTGGGCATATCAAAAAAATTAAATTTCACTCAAAGTGGGTAGCCACAAGTATTCTAAGCCATTATGTAAAATTTTGAAATTTTTGATTTTTTGATTTTTGGGACACCTAAAAAAATTTAAATTTCACTTAAAGTGGGTGGCCACAGATATTCTAAGTCATTCTGTAAAATTTTGAATTTTTGAATTTTTTTATTTTTATAAAATTTTTATTTCTTGTAAAGAAGGAAATTTGGGCTAGAATGCATTCTGGAAAAGATCTTTTTTGGGCCAAAACTCATTCTGGAAGCAAAAATTCATTCCGGAGCCAAAAAAAGAATGAGGTTCTACCAAACGTGTTTTTATTCCAGAATGCAAAAATTGCTCTAGAATGCATTCTGAAATATTTTTAGTAGACGCATTTTTTGTTCCGGAGTGCATTATTCTGCTCTAGAAATCAAATTCTTACCAGAAATTGATTTCTAGATGAGAAATCTGTTTGATAAAATATGACTAATCCTACTCCAGAAATTGATTTCTAGAAGAGAAATCTATTTGATAAAACATAAGGAAATTTCTGCTTTTGGAGGTGCCCAAAAATTTAAATTTTACTCAAAGTGGGTAGTTACAGATATTCTAAACCATTCTATGAAGTTTTAAAATTTTTGATTTTTTGGGCACCATTAAAAATTTAAATTTCACTAAAAGTGGGTGATCACGGGTATTCTAAGCCATTTTAAGAAGTTTTGAAATTTTTTATTTTTTGATTTTTTTTGGGTGCCTCAAAAAATTTAAATTTCACTTAAAGTAGGTGGCCACAGATATTCTACGTCATTCTGTAAAATTTTGAAATATTTTTTGGGCTCCTCAAAAAATTTAAATTTCACTCAAACTGGGTGGCCACAGGTATTCTAAGCCAGTCTGTGAAATTTTGAAATGTTTGATTTTTTAATTTTTTTGGGCACCTTATAAAATTTAAATTTCACTCAAAGTGGGTGGCTACGGGCATTCTAAACCATTCTGTAAAATTTTTAAATTTTTGATTTTTTAATTTTTTCTGGCACCTAAAAGAATTTAAATTTCACTCAAAGTGGGTAGCCACGGGTATTCTAAGCTATTATGTGAAATTTTGAAATTTTTGATTTTTTAATTTCTTGAAATTTTTGATTTCTTGTAAAGCAGGAAATTTGGGCTAGAATTCATTCTGGAAGAGAAAAGCTACAAAAAGTAGCTTCTCTTTTTTGGGCCAAAACTCATTCTGGAAACAAAAATTCATTCCGGAGCCCAAAAAAAGAATGAAGTTTTACCAAATACGTTTTTATTCCAAAATGCAAAAATTACTTCAGAATGCAATCCGGAAATTTTTTAACAAACGCATTTCTATTCCAAAATGCATTATGGAGCAGAATTTCTGCTCCAGAATAGATTCCATGCGCGCTCGAATGTTCCATATGAGCTTTCACAAGCTCCAATCCCTCTCTCGACACAATGCCTAAACCATTGCTTGGATTGACCCCACGAAGGTCATCAACGTCGTGCTCGTGCAATGGCATGGCAACCCCTCACTCATCTTGGCCTGTCCAACAAATCATTGCGCATTAATAGGTAAGATGCAATTCAAACATATAATTGTTTGCATTTAGTGATATTGAGAGTCCTACCTTATACAACCCATCTAATTCATCATAAATTTCCCATCATAATCACTAAAATGCAATTTTTTAGTACAAAAGAAGCAACGGAACATTTTTCACAATTGCAATATATGTAAATCAAGGCCAACGTGCTTATTGACAAAGACTTCATCTTTATGAATCATGAAAATTTTCAAGTAACGACCTCTTTTTTTGATAAATAATTTCCTTGTGATGCTAAATAAATCTTGCCAGCCGCTCAAGCTACGTACTAGTTTATTTTAAATATGCAAAACCTTTCAAATATGTTTTGTGATTTTTCTTGATTGACATAACTTAAAACTAAAGAATGCCTTAATTTTGCACTTAACATAATAACCAATTTTGGGTCTTATGCTCTCCTCGATAAAAAGGATGAAAGGAGGGTCTTCCAAGCCTCCATGGGGAGAGTACTGAGAGTATATAATGGGTGAGAGTGGGATTGAGTACACCTACTCCATTTTGTCTTCGTCTCCCTTTTTGTACTTGTTTTTTTCTTTCTCAATTTTTCTTTTGCTTTTTTTTTCTTTTTAAAATTAAAAATCTTGATTCTAAACATCTCATTAAATATTTACATATTTACAAACTATATAATTATGTGGTGAGAAAATTTTATGTATCCAGATTTCCTTTTCGCTAAATCACATCGACAATATTATTTCGTCGTTCTAAAACTTTTAGCAATGATTAAATGAACAAAAAAATTCCTATAACTGACACGAACTTGCTATTTATGTTATGAGGTGATATAAATTCTTAATTATCTAACTTATAAGTTCATAAAAAAAATCTAGAGATAATACAAGATATTTTCTTTAAAATTTGGTATTATTTGGTCATAAAATTTAAATGGCTCCGAAACCATCCACTTAAGTTGGTTTAGCTCTCACTCTAATATGGGGTGTGTTCTATATAAAGAAGAACTAACAAGAGTTACTTTTCTACTTTTACTATAGTTAGACAATGCATATGAAATTCTGAGTGGGAAAATACTATATTGTTAGATGGTCCAAGCTAAGACCATGCTCATCATCTGATATGTAAGTTATGCCTTATAGATGTAGAATCAATCATACCCATAATCTCATAACATATGTTATTATGAGGTATATCCACAAAATTAGCTAATGAGTTTATGATCTATGCAAAGAATTATCACGTAAGTTCATATCCATTTAATACCTTACTAAATTAAGACTTAGAAAGATGTGAACCAGAGCTTGGATTTGGTTGGTAGCGAAAGACGGATCCATAATATTTGTCCTAGCGGGTCGATATGATCCATGGTTGCAAAGAAATCAAGTATATCTAGTTGAGATATAAAAGCAGTTACACATAGAACTCAACTATACACATCTCTTTAATTGAAATTCATAATAGTATTATATCACTGGTTGATACATATTTTAGTTAACCGTAGTAATGCCCGGACAACATTCTAATTACGTCGAAAGACAAGATTTAAAGAACAGAAAAAGGATATCATTGGGAGAGGCTAAATCTCTGAGTTGGGTATATATCATTCCATGAATGAACTGATTACCTATGCAAAAGGGAATAGCTAAAGACTTGGGTATATCTTCAAGTTCTTGACTGTGGTATAGACATTGCTGTGCAATATCGGTTACTTACCAAAATGCCCGATCTTGGACAAGTCGAAGTTGCCACTTTTGCATTTCTATGCCCGCCCATATTAGGGACAATGTACATCATACAGTAATCCAAGGTCAGTTACTCCTTAAGCTCGTTCTCCTCCTCCTCCTCTTTTCCCTTCAAAACTTTATTGGATCACTTCGCTCTCCTTTTGCGCCAACTCTTGAACATCGTCGCCCTCCTTAGTGCCGTTCTTGTTAGAAGAGGCGACAAATATCTCAATGGATTCAGATTCATTGGGGCTGCTCGATGGCACTAACTGATTCATCTTCTTATTCTCCTTTCTTTTGCCCCATAGCACCGCATAGAGACCAAGTACTATGAGCCCTGACCCTAGAATGCTGCCATCGAAATAAAGCGAGTATTTTAGATATCCCGTGTTAAGTGATTCGAAAGGTTCGAATGCTTTAAAAATATATGTATGTATACTTACCTTCCCAGGTTCAATTTTTCATCCAACACCAAAGACCCCGCCAAGGCCACAATCACTAGCACCAAAGGATTAAATGCCGACACGAAGACCGGTCCTCTCACCCTTACGCACCAAGCCATTAGAGTATAGCACAACCCGGAACCGACTACCCCCTACAACACCACAAGCAAAACCGCGCCACGCAATAGGTGGCGGATTAGCTAACAACACATACCGAGGCAATTCGACAATCGCTATTAAGCTGCCCCCAATAAATGCACGCAACATTAGAAAGTAAAGTGTTTGTCATGGTGTACCGAGTATGATACAGTGAGAAGCCTGATGTTCCATCCAAGCTTCCACTGGCTCCAATCCCTCTCTCGGCACAATGCGTAAGCCACTGCTTGGATTGATGCCATGAAGGTCATTAACGCCGTGCTCGTGTACTTGAATGGGAATCCCTCACTCATCTTGGTCTGTCAAACAAATCATTGTACGTTGTAATTTCTAGTTACCGAGAAAAAACACTTAGCGACATGCACGTTACGATATTTTCTTCGTTTTAAATATGTCATTTATTTATTTCAAGCAAAAAAATGAATGTTTTGATACGCTACACCGTTTAGTTACTATGCACGAGATCACTTCGGCCTCTTGCATCTACCTCTACAACTGTGGGGTACTTGAGATTCTCGATTTGACCGATATATAGACATCGAGGTACTTTCCACTTGTAAGGTGGTAGGTGTGACCTTTATAGTTATTTTGGAAGTGCACTTAAATCACTCTATCAACTTCAATCCCTCAGAAGGCTCATTAGTCCTTGTAGACCGAATACAAATTCAGGGGAGTATAACTTCTCCATATATATATATATATATATATATATATATATATATATATAAAGGATGAAAATCCTATACGTTTGCTTTAGTACCTCATCTCAACCATCAATCTCAATTTTATAAATTTGATTTAAATATAACAATCATTTAGATCTATTGAGACATTAAATGAAGCATTGAACGGGCCGGATAGAAAAATTCGTCTTTTATAAAACGAATCTTCGGGATATTTGGATGCGCATGCAATCTTTCCCAAACTAACCAGAAGAACCTTGAAAAGGAAAAAGTGATCGACACTAGAAAGATTGAAAAGAAAAGGCAAATCAAAGGCGACAACATGAAGACGTATTGAAAAGATAAAGGCAAAGACCCACCTGAATGATCAACCACAAAGCGTAACAGAAGCAGCTGGCCACGGCCAAAAGCGATCCCAGGGGGAGATTGCTCGAACCCTCCTGGCCCTGCTGGGTCGCCGCCACTTGGCGCAGCAAGTTCACGTGCGTTGACCACAGGTTGACTTCCACGCCCTTGTAGAACGTGAGCAGCATTGCCCCACCAATCCCCATTAATGTTCCCGCCACTTTTGCCTTCCCTGCAACTGTCCTCAGCCTCGCCTTCTCCAACCTAATTGCCATCGACCAACGTGAACATGAAAGAAAGACGCGCCACGTCAGAAGAACATCCCAGCTGACGATCCCCGAGCATATTCGCCAAGACCGATCCTAGTGAATTATAAGCCAATTACATGTCGAGGAACTTGCACGAGACATTCCTGTACATACCCAAAAGAAATAGCCAAGACAAAGGTTACGGCAGGGATGAGGTTGGCCATGGCCGAGACAAATGTCGCCGATGTCATCGATATGCTTGCAAGGTACAAATTTTGCCCCATTGATCCCCTGCAAATTCATTCAATCATAGTCAATGATAAAAGACCAGAAACTTCCCCATGCATAAACACCTGAGTCTTCCATATTTATGTACTAGAAGTCTCTTTTAGAAGGAATATCTGGTGAAGGCTGCGTCTAGTCTGCTCTAGTACATGGAAACATGGGTTTTAGGCTGTTATCACATAAGTGCTGTCTTATAGCACCACAAGTCACTAAGCATTTCCCAAATGTTATAGATTAAACAAAAAAAAGGCATGGTAATCAAGAAACCCAACATCAGTGCACTAAGAAACACACACTTACCCAAATAGCCCACAAAAGAAGGCTTGGACAAGCACTGTCCACGTTATCTTTGGCCTGCTCTTCCTGTTATAAACCGAAAAACAAAACCAGTATACCTATACAATACACTATAAAAATTTGGTTTAATAAGAGAAGTGTGTTGTGTGTGACCTTTCTAAGAAGAAAGCCAGAGGGGCCATGAAAACCATCGCAAATATGAAGCGGTAGGCGATGATGAGCATCAGGTTCATCCCGTTGCTTGCAGTGAGCTTGTATAGTATGGTGACGCCGGCGAACGCAACCTGGACGACCACCATCACCAGCAGGGCCTCCATTTTGTGCATGGCCTCAGACAAACGATACATGGCCATCACTCGAATCTCTCTCTCTCTCCTCTCGAGATTTCGGTTCCTCGATCGAGTATGGAGGAAGTATCTTAATCAAACGTGAAAACTGAAAAAAGATGGGATTTGCTAAATCTTTGTCCTGAAATTGAGTAAGAGAGAAGAGCGAATGTTGCGGACGAAAGGAGTGAAAGTGGGGTATGTATAATGCAACAGAGAAGGCCACCAGATGTGTTGCTTGGCTTACGTACTTCCCGTCACCATGCACTAAATCATCCTCGCACCAGGGATGATAGAGATCGAGGCGATGTGGAGAGAATATTCAGCGGTTTGCAAGTGCACGCCACGTCAAGGCTGACGTGGCTTGCGCTTATTTACTGTTATCCAATGAGATCTTGGCATGTGGATAGTGATCTGGAAATTAAAAAAATTGTCTTTTTCCTCTTCCATCTTCAACCTCCGCTCCGCTTTGGCTATCTCCACCGCCCAAGCCGCCGCCGCCGCCGCCGCCGCCGCCATCCTTGAGCCACCGCCCCCACCGTGGCCACCACGGTGCGTGGCAAAGCTGTTGAGCTCGTAGCCGGAAGCCACGGACGAGCCCAGACTCGAGACGCAGGTATGGAGATGCTGCAGCTCATCGCCAGAAGCCATGGACGAGCCAAGACTTGAGATGCAGAGCAGCCTCGGCTATGGACGGCCTCCCGTCTGCAGATCTGAGCACCCACTTTCTCTGCCGTCCCAGCGGCTAAGCGGGACGCAAAACCTTACGTTTTTGTTAGTGGATCGGCCAGATGCGTCCGGGTCGTTTTCCCACCGCAACTCATCGACAAAAGGAGGAGGAAGAAGGGTCGTCACCTGCTCATCGACACTACGTAACGTGATATATTTTGAGGTCTTTACCCTTTGATCTTGTCAACTCACGTAGGACCGGGACATGAAAGAGATGAGTGAGGGTGGGATCTTCGGATTTGCGCGAGGACGTGAAGACAAAAGAGGAGCTCTGTGTCGATGGCTAGTGCCGAGACCTTTTAGTGGGTAGGAAATTCATATACTAACACTGCCTTGAAGGACACGGCATAACCCTCATGTTTTTTATGCAAATCTCAACTCTATGATCGAAAAAAAAAAGCTCTGGTGATCAGACTTTGATGAGACATGATCCTAATATGGTCGATTCATGTGATATAGCAATGGAAGTGATAATCGGCTCATGACTTGGCGCTGGCAAACCACTTCATATTTCCGCAAGATAGGGGGAGTGGAACTGCTTTTTTGGGCACTATACGTATAAAAGTCAATGCCAAGCACTAATTTACTTACTCTCTGTGCGCTTCGCTACCAGATTAATTTGGATTCCTGGATTCCTGAGTTTGTGTATGCTGTACACGACATGTATGTGTTCGAGGAGATTAATCAGGTCAAAAATTTTGGATACTCTATGCTATCAAATCGTATATAATGAGTATTTAAGTTTTAGTGCACGACGAAAGTCATCGTTTGTAGCGATTGAGGAGCACCCGAGCGCACATGCGAAAATTGATGCAATGCATATTTAACTTCTATTATTGTGCCAAAATTAACCTACGAGTTTTTCAAAGAAGTGCGCTCATTCAAAACTAGACTCGGATACGGACGTGATGCCACATGGCATGCATGCCGCGTAATCTTTTAGGCGTGGTCGAGTAATTTTTCACTGTCGGGGCCCAACCTCATTACTTGCCTCATCCAAGCCCTTATCTAATAATTTAAGCTTTTATAACAATTGATGGAGCTCTCGTAATAGTTCACATATTTCGAGTAAATAGACGCCTATGTGAATGTAATTCATTTTTTACACTACTCGCATATGTAGTAACTCAAATTTTCAAAATATATTACAAGGACCGTGTAGCAATACGAAAATCCTCCTTCATTCGTCAAACGGATTGTCTTCGCGATGGCCTTCCACGGATTTTTCTTTCAATATGTGCTGATGATGCGCGAGGGCCATCGGGGCAAGTCCGAGATTGGACCAAGATTGAGCAGAACTCGAGCGCACATGCGAAATTGATGCAATGCGTATTTAACTCCTATTATTGCGCCAAAATTAACCTACAAGTTTTTCAAAGAAGTACACTCATTCAAAACTAGACTCGAATACGGACGTGATGCCACATAGCATGCATGCCGCGTAATCTTTTAGGTGTGGTCGAGCAATTTTTCACTATCAGGCCCAACCTCATTACTTGCCTTATCCAAGCCATTATCTAATAATTTAAGCTTTTATAATAACTGATAGAACTCTCGTAATAGTTCACATATTTTGAATAAATAGGCGCTCGTATGAACGTAATTCATTTTTTACACTACCCACATCTATAGTAACTCAAATTTTCAAAATATATTACACGGACGGTGTAGCATACGAAAACCCTCCTTCATTCGTCAAACAGATAGTCGTCACGATGGCTTTCCGTGGGTTTTTCTTTCATTAAGTGCTAATGTTGCACGAGGGCCATCGAGGCAAGTCCAAGATTGGACCAAGACACAATTTCGGCATAATCAAGCCAAACCAAATCGAGTCGAGTCAGTCAGGACCTTACGACGATGATAGACAAGCAAAAGGAATTTCGAGGAATGAATATGACAATTTCGAAGATGCGAAAAAAAAAAAACAGAGAGAGAGATGTGAGCGCCGGCGGCACACCGGCTGTTGAATGTAATGTGCGGCATTATCAAAGAAAGTATTAACGTGGGATGGCACTGATTTCATGCTGTTGATTTCCACTGCCCTTTTTTGTCTATTCATTTCTCCACTAATGGAAGCTGCAGCCAATTTGGCTTCTTTTTTTTTTTTAAAATAATTAGCGACTACTCTGCCGTTTTTTTTTTAATATGCGATTATTCATGTGTCCGCCATTCCACAAACCATCTCTTATTGTCTTGGAAGGACCGGACTAAAGTGGACATGTGGCGACGCCGCATGCGCATATTTATACTCTCAAACGCATGCGAGGCAGCTACACTATATTCCTTGAATATAATTGGAATTCAATTACGAATGGTTCAGGATCTCTAAGATGATTCCTTTTCTCCATAATAAAAAGAATCAAGTAGAAATACATCCATAAGTTGAATACTCTCGGCATAAGTAAAAGTAACGAGAAAATATTGAGTACCTAAGTGATGCTATGTCAGCAAAATCATAGTCCACTCAATGATGGACACGTGTTGCTTGGGCCCACCTGTGTGGACAAAGTCATAATCCACTAAGTTGAATACTTCCAAATTTTTGCTATGTCAGCAAAAAAAAAAATGTATATGTTTAGCATCACTACGTATATTTCTTCAATAAGTACAAGGGAAAGTACCACAAAAAACCCTAAATTAACTATGCTACTTGTGACAAATTTACCTTGAACTTTTTTTTGTGACACGAAAAATCTCAAACTATGCCACTTGTGACACATTTACCTTGAATTTTTTTTTTGTGATACGAAAAACACCAAATTATGTCACTTGTGACATATTTACCCCACAATACTTTGACCCATGGGCATTTTCGTCTTTTTCTTTTTTTTTATTTTTTTCCTTTCTTCTTCGGCAGAGGGAAGCCAGCGAAGGCGGTCCTCGCCGGCGGTGGGTTGGATGAGGGCTACCCTCGCCGGATCTAACGAGGGTGGCCCTCACCTGGGCAAGCAAAGGCAGCCCTCGCTGGCTTTCCTCTGTCGGAGAAGAAAGGAAAAAAAACATAAAAAAGGAAAAAGATGAAAATGCCCATGGGTCAAAGTATTTTGGGGTAAATGTGTCACAAGTGACATAGTTTGGGATTTTTCGTGTCACAAAAAAAAAGTTCAAGGTAAATTTGTCACAAGTAGTATAGTTTGGGATTTTTCGTGTCACAAAAAAAAGTTCGGACTAAATTTGCCACAAGCGGCATAGTTTGAGGGTTTTTGTGGTATTTTCCCTAAGTATAAATATGAATTTTCATGTGTACTTGTAACATTTCATGAAAATGTAGATTCATAATCATTTGAGAGTAGAGGATAATCAAAAAAGTTATATAGCAAGATATCTTCTAATTGTGAAATAGTTTAATACTATATAGTTACACAATATAACAATATGTTTTCACAATATAGCAAGATATCTTCTAATCATTTGAAAGCGAGTGTTACTGGAGATTTCGACTTCAAAAACTACTGAATTACCGAGGACAGCCTAGGCATGGTTGCCCGTCAATGCCCATGGGTACCACATTTGCATATTTAGCAAACCTTACTATTTAGCTTTTGCTTGCTGATGGTGAGAAGGGGCGCACAGGCTGCTGTGTAAATGTGTTGGGGTGGTGCTATTACTGAAGTACTTCTGAAGCTTGGCTATAGTTTGGGCACGGAAAAAGGGCTTCCTCCACAGCAAATGGTTGGAGAGCTATCAAAGAACATGTTCCCATCTTATATATCTGTAAGCCAAACCATGGCCGTCGTCTTCATGAGACTAGCAATCTTTTTTGCTATTTATTTTCCTCGAATTCATGTAATGAGTACAACTCTTACCAATCACATATTCTTTAGACATGAACAACAAGCTAGACTTGGCTCTGCACCTCTACTGTAATTTTTCGCTTGGAAAAAGATTTATGGAAAAATTTGCAGGTTCTTGCTAATATTCTTCCGAAAGAAACACTTCTTGTGGAAGCGTCAGATGCATAAATCGGCTTCAGCATATACAAATTCATGCATTCATGCTGTCAAGGCACAAAATCTACTTGTTACAAGGTACTTATTTTATCAATTCTATCAGATCTCATAATTAGATGCTGGGAGATTGAAGTTTATGATGGTTATGTAGATTTTGGCAAGGCAAATATCCCTGGCCAATTTTATTGCTATCACACACATCTCCTAAAAAGCATATGGACAAGCCATCCACATGTCAAACACATAACTCATTTACTTGAGTTCAGATTTAGATATAAAAAAAGGCAATGCAACTACTAGCGTGGATATTGACCCAATATCTTTAGCAAAGTCGAAGGCTACAACCTCATTTGGAAGAACTTTGATGTGTTTTCCTTCAACTAAAGGTTAAATTATTGACTTACTTCAGTTATAATCCTTCATTTTCTTTGCCTGAACCACCTTGATTTTGTGAGGAGCGTGATAGTCACGTTTCTTTTCTTTTTTTCCTTGATGTTAGATGATCTATATGTTTATGAGGTGCTTGGTCTATGTTAAACTTCTTCCTTCTTTGGCCTTTCCTTTTGTCCCCTTTCTTCAACCTTTATTTCTAAAGATACACAAATTTCTTATTTAAAGTTGCGATCGTTATGTTTTTTTGTGAGGTAAATTAAGTTTAACTTTTATTGAGATTTGTAATTCTAGTAGAAAGGATTAACTATTGCCAAGTCAAGCAAAAGGTGCTAGACTAGACGATGCATGCAGAGAAGTGATCTCAACTGTGCCATTTCCTTTTCTTGGTAGGTTTATCAGAGACTAGAATTATGCATGAGCTTCTCATATGTGTCTATGATTTCAATAAAATGGAGAAAAAAAATCACCCTCAAAAAGAATAGAACAAGTTTTAGTGTCGTCACAATCCTTTTTAACTTGTTTGTTATATCAAGTGAAAATGTCAAGAATAAAAATCAATTTAAAAACCTACTGCTAGTCTTGAGTGTTCTTCCTCCTAGTTGAATATACAATTTATGAACTTCCACTATCTCCAATCCGAGTATTGTTCTCCCTCGGTGTAATTTTGCAAAGCCATGAATATTAAAATTACTTTGATATTTTGAATAGGTATTCTGCAATACATCACGAGATAATCATGCCGAGTCCATTCTGTTGACTAACAAATCTATTAATACTAATACTAGTTTCACTTTTCTTTGAGGATCATCTTTATATAACATTCAAAATTATTTTGAGATATACTTTGCTGTTGATCACTAATCTTTAGATAAAAAAAAATCAGTACTTTCTTTTCAATTAATAACATGGCTATCAACTCTAATACATGAGTATATGATTCCCCATGACCGCATACTACTTTTATTGCAACCGATGTTTTTTTGTTAGATGAATGTTGTAAGTGTAAAATTATACTCGTGAGGCTATATAACCCTACTCACGCCCGCGCATAAAAAATATGATGCAATTTAACTTCATTGAAGAATTCCATTTTATTCTTTGCATACAGGAAGACTTTGATTTGGTTACAATTATGAAGGGTGCTAGATTCTACCGTCATGGAAAAAGTCTCAACTATGTTTCAGACTACTTGCCACCAAATCCCACTGAATATAAGAAATTATATGAATTAAACATATAAAATTTTTTGTCTGAACTTTGTCTGAGGGTCAAAAGAGATAACAATTTCAGACACCTAAAATGTTCATGCATATCGTGTTCTGCAAACTTAATCATGCATTTGGCCAGCTAGTGACCTTTTGGCATGATTTATTCTAGTACCCACGAACTTTTGCCATGATTTATTCTAGTACTCACGAATACAATATTTTAAAGGTTCAATGAAATGAGCTCGGAAAAGGAGATGCGTGTTCTATGGTCAAAACAAAATAGTTTCAATTGACTAGTTTGTTTCCATATCATGATAGCGGTGTCCTTTTTAAAAGAGTTCCTACATTGGATTAGTTTTTAACCTTTAGACTATTCTTACTTGACAACTTACATCATCTTTAGATGATTTGATGAGATAACTAGACCGGTGATGCCGCCGGCTTTTAGAGGATGTGATGATTGTTAGAGGTCTAGATGGGATTCCATTTGGCTATCACATGTTATTAGGGATTGAAGTGGTTTCCTATGGTTATCCGATTCCTGAACCAAGGGGTTGAAGTGATTTCCTATGGTTGTCCGATTCCTGAACCAAAGGAACATACTTCTACGAGGGATAGCACACACATACTATGCTTTTTGAGAAATATAAAAAAGGACAAACACTTGAGCCGGGGTTTTATGACACTTTTCGGATGATAGGCGCGGTACC
The DNA here is from genome assembly GCA_031216235.1 of Syzygium jambos. Classification (NCBI taxonomy): domain Eukaryota; kingdom Viridiplantae; phylum Streptophyta; class Magnoliopsida; order Myrtales; family Myrtaceae; genus Syzygium; species Syzygium jambos. Next base: position 4,860,673 of record CM062226.1, on the reverse strand, counting down.
TATTTCAGGAACCAATTTGTTCAAGCTTCTTTCGTCAAAGTCTTATATTTTCCTCTATCTAGGAGGCATGTGCGAAGCACTTCATAGTAGGGAACTAGTACTAAAAACTCAATGTGCTGCCGTTGTCAGAGATTATATAATTAATGAAATATCTTGAAATTGGATCATGGCAAGCCTTCTGTTAAATAATAATCATGCATCACTCATAGTTTTTTATCACCCATCGCTCCAACTATAGCTCAAGATGTTATCTGTAGTTATATTATCATATCTCACCATCTAAAATGTCCATGTTTGTGGCACATGCACAAGGAAGTACTTTCACGTTATCTTTGCTCTAACAAAAAGAAAATCTGCCCTTTCATGAAAACTTGAAATAATATCATATGTAATTGCTAAGGTGAAGAATACAAGCTATTTTGACCAAGGCAGATTGAGTTTGCAGAATGGCAATTAGATTTAAAGCCAAAATAGTGCCTTTTGGTACTGTTGGAGAAGATGACTTTGGTGAAGTAAGTCCTCTGTACGCTCTAGTGAAGCTTTGTACCCCTATCATTGTATATCAGAGATGTAAGGAATTGTTGACATAATGTTTTGGGTTTTTTTAATGCTCATGTGTTTTGCTTGACAACAATTTCAAACATCTTTGATAGACAATGATGAAAGACAAAGCTCAAGCTCACAGAGGATTTACTTCATCAAAGTTATCTTCTCCAACGGTACCAAAAAGCACTATTTTGGCTCCAAATCTAATTACCATCCAGACAAACTCAAACTGCTTCGGCCAAAATAGTTTATATTCTTCACCCTATCAATTATATAGTACATTATTTCAAGTTTTGATGTAGGCATAGATTTTATCTTTGCTAGAGCAAGATAACATGAATATTAAGTATGCCCTTGTGCATGTGCCACGGACGTTTTAGATGGTGAGATATGACAATGTAACTACAGATAACACCTAAAGTGTAGTTAGAGCGAGGGTGATAGAAAAACTATCAACCATGCATGATTATTATTTAACAAAACGCTTGCCTTTGTTTGATCCAATTTCAAATTACGTCATTAATTTAATAAATTCTGACAACTATAGTATATTGAGGTTCTAGCACTAGCACGATGATGTGCTTTAGCCTCATGGATAGGACAAGACATGACACTTTGACAAAAGAAGTTTGAATAAATTGGTCCCCGAAACAAGTACCACACCCATCATCCGAAAAGTATCATAACACCCAATTCAAGCGTTTGTTCTGTTCTATATTTCTCAAAGAGTATAGAATATGCTATCCTCGTAAAAGTGTTCCTATCACATATCCATAGCAACCGCTACACACCCCAAAAATAAGTGATAAACAACATATAGAACTGGCCCCTTCAATGGAATTTCAAACCTCTGACAATACTCTCATTCTCTCAAGCTGACAATATTACTAGTCCAGTTATCTCATCAAACCATCTAAGATTTATGCAGGTTGTCAGGGTAGAAGTCTAAACGTTAAAAACTAATACAAAGTTGTAACTTTTTTAAAGAGGACACGCCTATCTTGATATAGAAACAAACCAGTCAAATCAAACTATTTTACACTGACCATTCAACACGTATCTTCTTTTGTGTTCATTGAACCTTTAAAATACTATATGCATGGATGCCAGAATGGATCGTACATAAGGTCACTAGCTGACCAAATGCTGGATTAAGTATGTAGAAAACGATATCCATAAACTTCCTAAATGTCTTAAACTGCTATCTTTTTTTACCCTCAGACAAAGATTCGACAAAAATATTTACTTGTTTGATCCATATAACTTCCTATATTCAGCAGGCGTTGGTGGCAGGTAGTAGAAGTTTTCCACGACGGTAGAAGTTAACGCCCTTAATAATGGTAGTTAAATCAAAATCATCTTTCTACATGCAAAGAACAAAAGAGGATGCTTCAGTGAAGCTAAACTGTATCATATTTTTTAAGTAGGGGTTAGTAGGATATACAGCCTCACAAGTATGATTCTGCAGTGACATTATTCATCTAAGAGAGAAACATCAGTTATATAAGTAGTATGCGGTTGTGTAGATCATGTACTCATTTATTAGAGTTGATAGCCATGATTATTAATTGAAAAGAAAGTGCTCATATTTTTTTACCTAGAGTTTAGTGATCAACAATAAAGAATATCTCAAAACAATTTTGGATGTCTTAAGTGTATATATAAACAATGATCCCCAGGGAGTAGAGTAAAGCCAGTATTAACAAATTTACTAGTCAGCAGAATGGACTCGGCATCATTATCTCGTAATATATTGCAGATACCTATCCGAAATATCAATCAAAGAAGTAATTTTAATATTAATGGCTCTGCAAAATTTTGCCAAGGAGGAACATAATATTCGAATTGGAGATAGTAATAGTTCATAAGTTGAATATTCAACCAGGAAGAACACTCAAGACTAGCAGCAAGTTTCTAAATTGTTCTTATTCTTGACATTTTCACTTGATAAGGCAAGCCAAGCTAGAAAGGATAGTGGAGATACTAAAACTTGTTGGGTGATTTTTTTTTTTCCATTCTATTGAAATCGCTGAACACATATGAGATAGTAGTTCATGTGTAATTCTAGCCTCTGGAAAGAGCAAAACCTTCTAAGAAAAGGAAATCACCACAGTCATCAAACTTACAGAGATCACTTCTCTACACTGCATCGTGTCATCTAGCACTTCTGCTTGACTTGGCAATAGCTGATTTCTTCCCACTAGAATTACAAATCCCTATAAAAGTTAGTCTACAATTGCCTCACAAAATACATGATTGCAACTTTAAAGAAGTTTGTATATCTCATAAATAAAGGTTGAAGAAAGTGGACAAAAGGAAACGCCGAAGAAGTTTAACAGAGACCAAGCACATAATAAGTAGATAGATCACCCGACACCAAGGAAAAAAAGAAAGGAAATGTGACCATCATGCTGCTCACAAAATCAAGTTGGTTCGGGCAAAGAACCAAAGAAATGAAGGATTACAATGACCACAAATCCGCAGTAGCAATGGGCACTAGCCAGTGTTATATAGATTTTACTAAATGACTCTATGCAGTTAAATTAAGATAATAATTTAACCTTCAACTGTAGCCTTCGACTTGGTCAAACGTATTGGGACAATATCCAATGCGCTAGTAGTTGCACCGCATTACTTCTTTTTTACTATCTAATGTCTGAACTCAAGAAAATGAGTTATGTTTTGATATGTTGATGGGCGCATCCATATATCTTCAAAACTCTAATTACCCGCTTTTTTAATTTGGTAGTTCTAGCCCAAGTAAATCCCCCTTCAATGCAAATATGTTTAAGCTGCTCATTGGAAGATGCTTACTTGATTAACTTGATTATACATTCATACTAGAAATTTTTCATATTAATCTCACAAACACGTGAGAGAATCCATTAATTTGCTTTACTAAAGGGCTTATGAAACTTAACGTATTAGTAACCTAGTAGTTCAAAAGAGATTCAATGACGGTCAACAAAAGGATAACAAGTTGATCCTCATTTGCCTCTACTATAATATATCAATGTGTTAGCATTATGTTTCCTCTTTACTATTTAGGAGATGTGTGAGATAGCAATAACACTGGCTGAGATATTTGCTTGCCAAAATCTACGTAACCATCCTAAACTCTAATATCCAAACATCTAATTGTATGAGATTTGACAGATTAGATAAAATAAGCACCTTGTAAGAAGTACATTCCGTGCCTTGGCAGCATGAATATATGAATTTGTATATGCCAAAGCCGATTTAAGCATCCGAAGCTTCCACAGAAAAGTTTTTTTCGGAAGAATATCAGCAAAAACCTGCTAATTTTTCCATAAATTTTTTTTCAAGCAAAAAATTATAGACATAGCGCAAGTCTAGCTTGTTGTTCATGTCCGAAGAAAATGTGATTGGTAAGAGTTCTACTTATCGAGGAAAATAAATTGCAAAAAAGTTTGCTAATCTCATGAAGATGATGGCAATAGTTTAGCTTACAGATATGTAAGATGGTGTGGTCAATATGTCCTTTGATAGCTCTCCAATCGTTTGCTGTGGAGGAAGCCCTATTTTCTGTGCTAGCCTTGAATGTCCTCGAAGGATCACCTTATATCTGCCAGAAATGAACTAGAATAAGTGGAGAAAATTACAGCATGGCTGCAGCCGGATATATATGGTACTAACTACTGAGTGTGCCCAAACTATAGCCACGCTTCAGAAGCCCTTCAGTAATAGCACCACCCCAACACATTGACACAGCAGCCCATGCCCCCTTTTCACCATCAGCAAGCAATAAGGTATTCCTAAAAAATGGCAACCATCATCTAAACCTATGAAACAGATGTTATAGGGATGCCCTGTAATTGTAGCACCACAAATAAATGTAGGTGGTAAAAGAAAAAACAGTTCGGAGAGAGAAGCTGAATAGAAAGATTTGCTAAATACGCAATTGTGGTACCCATGACATTAACGAGCAGTCATGCATAGGCTATCCTCAGTAATTCAGTAGGCTATCCTCCTCAACTGTAGATTTCTATATTATCAGCATCCACAAATCAGTAGCCTGGTATACTATAAAGAAGTGAGAAAATAAACCTGAGACAATTTCTACTTTACATGGAAAAGTGCAGCAAAATACAAATAATAAGGAGCAACACAAACCTGCCATCAAACTCAGGTTGAAAGGATAGCTTAGCCGCAACAGTATCGGCATGAACTCCAGCAAAGGTAATAGATGTCGTATTCCCGACTTGTCAAAAGACGTGGCTGAAAAAAAATAAGTTTAGTGTTCTTATTTAATAAGTAAGGCTGCGACAACTGACACAGGTTCTAAATGAACATAAGCATTAATCTGACATAATTCAATGAGGACACTGCATAACTCACATGGAGTATTTCATTTACCACAAGAAAAGGCTGCATATACATAAGTTCTTGTCTCCTTTGTTTTTCCATAGATTATGAGTTAGAAAACGGATCATTTCAGAGTTGATAATAAGAACCTGATTTCCTCGTCCTGCTGCATTTATTTAACTTCACTAGAAAGTGTTTCTCACCTGGGTTGGCCAAGATTAATAGAAGATCAATGTCAGGGTTGCATGCTGTGACAGCTAATGCAAGGCATCCTCCCAATGATTCTCCAACAAGATGTATAGGTCTATTTGGGGAGCGGTAGGTCTCCGCTTTTATTGTTCTCTCGACCATTTTCACCAGGCCTGAGCCATGCAAAATGATCAGGAGTTATCAACTCGTATAGTATTAAGATGAGAGGACTCAAAGCATCGGTTGTACCCTGGCTTTGTTGTGTTACAACTCCAGAATAACACGATATGCTTTTACTACGTAATGGAGCTAGAAAGAATCGCAATTAAATTGTTGATTACAAATGATTTTGTCTTCAGATTGTTACCATATATTCAAAATTGGTGAAGCAGTTGGAGAGAGTGAGAAAGAGGAGGACCTAGAAATGACGTTCTATCCATGGCTGGGATGTGCAAGCACCAAATGTCGAACATCCTTCACACATGAAAACATTCATCCAGTTAGACATTTACTGCTGCATTAAACAGTGAAGTGCGCAAGCTATTGCATGAAACAGATGGTACAGTCATTAATAGCCCGAGTAGCCCGCAGAGGACAAGTAGGGTAACACAGGCACTGCGACTCATCTCACTTCATCCAAATTCAGGAGAGAGAGAGGAAAGAGCCTTTAACGTAATGCGAAGTGCAGCAATCACCACATCTCTCACAGTGAACAGGGAGTGAACAAATTTCATCAGATTTGTTATGAATGAGAAAAGAAAACTGATTTGTGAAGTACTCTGCTTATATTTGACATACTGATATTCTAAGATTTCAAACTGTGCAACCCGATAACTGATCTTAGCTGGAGGGGATTGAGGCCGTATGTTCATAAACAAGCTAGCTGCCCTATGTTGTCAGGCACTGCAATTGTTTTTCCCCCTCTTTCGTTACCCTATTAAGCTCGGCTGGGCGCTCAAAACCAGAGTGCTCAGATGAATAGTGTAGAGACGATTGATGCATTTCGGCAATAAGCATAATTAGATGCCGAAATTTCAATGTTAAAATAATCGAGGAAGAGTAGACATGCTCACTGTCCGAGCTTTTTGTACTGCAAAGTCGGTTCCCGTGAAACAACATATCGGGAAACAGAAAGCACTGAAACTCCCATCAAAGATCGAAAAAATTTCACAGAAACATGAAGAATTCAGAAGGAAACCAAACAGCTTATGATTAGATTAAACCGACGCAACAGCGGAAAAAGGCTACAACAACAAGCTGCACATCAACAGATATCTAGAGATGATCACGGTCGAAATCACAAAAGCGCAATTGTGTAAGTCCTGCTTAATTCTCAGGGTCAGATCACTTCAACGATGAACCACCGATGGCGACAAAATCGAACGGTTACAAATCTCACGACTGCGAGCAAGAAACGACGTCGTCCTCCATCTCGAGGGAACACTTACCAGGCAGATGAAGAAGCAGGGGCGACTTCTCCAAGCTGAGTGCCGCACTCCAGAGGAGAGAACCAGCGAGCGAGGCGGTCCGCTCGTTTTTTCGCTCCCCTTCTCTACAAGACTAACCCTTCTCTTTTAACCAAAAAAAAAAAAGACTAACCCTTCTCGGCAGAGGAAAGACGGTCGCGGTTGCTGCGGAGGACACCAGCTCCTTCGAAATATGGCTACTCCGCTCAGAAAGGACGCACGGAAAGGGGAGCGGGAAAGAGGAAAAACAAAAGCAAGAAAGGACGCACGGTTGCACAACAGAATCGGCAGAGGACGATTCGGTGGTCCTGCAGATAAATTGTCCGTTCCCTTTCTGTTCTTCCATGTTTCTTTTTGGTCGAAGTTTTTCGATGTTTGTTACTAGTACTTTTCGTACTCCGTACTTTTTTGGACAAATCGAAGTCGCCACTTTTGCCGGTCCATGCTTGTCTCTATACATGATAACTTAAAACTAACGTATGCCTTAATTTTGCACTTAGCATAATGACTAATTTAGGGTCTTATGCTTTTCTCGATAAAAAGAGTAAAAGTACATCAGAAGTGCCGCAACTTATGTACGGTGATCACTTTGGTACCATAATATTTTTTCGGATCACTTTAGTACCAAGTAGGAGGAAAATAGATCACTTTAATGACTCCGGCAAAAAAGCTGACCTGGCATTTATATTAAAAAAAATGATCTGACTTGTACACGTGTAAATTATGTGGGTTTTTTTAAATTTTTTAATTTTTAGAAAATAATTAAAAAAAAAGGTTGCAGCAGTGACGAGGGAGCCCTCGCCGTTGCTGCCGTCAACCCACCACCGACGGGAAGGGCTGGCGGTGGTGGGAGCAGTGGTCGGCGAGGGTCGCCGGCCCCTGGCCGAGGCCCGGCGACCCTCGCCGAGCAAAACGAGGGCGGGATCCGGCGAGGCGAGACCTCGCCGTCGCCTGGGTCACAATGGCGAGGTCTCGCCTCGCCGAATCCGGCCCTCGCTGGGCTTGGCAAGGGTCGCCGACCGACCACTACGCCCACCGCCACCGGCCCTTCCCGGCGGTGGTGGGTTGGCGGCAGCAGCGGCAAGGGCTCCCTCGCTGCTGCTGCAGGCTTTTTTTTAATATTTATTTATTTAATATAATTTAATTTTTTTAATAAAAAAGTACACGTCAGTGGGTTAAACGGCGTCGTTTTTTGTTTTTAATGCTGACTGGACCTCTCCGGCGAGCCGTGTCAGCGCCACATCAGATTTCCAACGAGCCACGTCAGCATTGGCACTAAAATGATTGTTTTTCAAAAAAGTTAGCACCAAAGTAATTTGAAAAAAAATTATGATACTAAAGTGATCACTATATATAAGTTATGGCACTTTTAGTGTACTTTTGCCTGATAAAACGGATGGAAGGAGGGTCTTCCAAGCCTCCTTGGGGAGAGCGCCGACAGTATATAATGGGTCAGAGTGGGATGGAGTACACCTACTCCACTTAGTCTTTGCCTCCCTTTTTTACTTTCTTTTTTCTTTCTCATTTTTTCTTTTGCTTTTTTTTCTTTTTAAAATTAAAAATCACGATTCGAAACATCTCATTAAATATTTACATATTTAAAAACTATATAATTATGTGGTGAGAAAATTTTATGTTTATAATTTACGAGTATCAAGACTTCCTTTTCTCTAAATCATGTCGGCGACATTGTTTCGTCATTCTAAAACTTTTAGCAATGATTAAATGAACAAAAAAAATACTATAACAGACATGAACTTGCTATTTATGTTATGAGGTGATATAAATTCTTAATTATCTAACTTAAAAGTTCATAAAAAAATCTAGAGATTGTTGACACCTATTTTTGATTTACCCAAAATTAATTATGCAAAATTTAGGAATTAATTTGTTAGTTCCTAAAATAAAAAATATTTCTATTTAAATGCATTGCATGTAGAAATTAGGCATATTTATATTAATAGGGTCTATTAAAATGTTATTAAAAAAATTAAAAAAAAATCGAGTCGGGCCGGGTCGAGGCCGGACCGACCCGGCCCGTTCCAGCCTTTTCCCCCCCCGCGCGGCCCAGCTTTTCCCCCCCGCGCGGCCCAGCCTTCCTCTTCTCTTTTCCTTTTCTTTTCCCCCTGCCGGCCCAGCCTGCTTCTCCTTTTCTCCTCTCCCCCTCGCGCGTCTGGGCCCAGCCCGGCCCAGCCTTCTCTTCCTCTTCCTTCTTCCCCCGCGACCGTCGCTGTCCTGCCCTGTTCGCCCCTGTGCGCGTCGTCATGCCGACGCACGGCGGCGCCGCCCCTCGTCATCGTCGTCAGCAGCCCAGAGGAAGGCCGAGCGACCACGATGACGGGACTAGCATTAATTGCCAGTCCCGTCCTTCCCGAAAACCCGGCCTCCCCAGCTCCTTCTTCCTCTCTTCTTCTTCTGCGTCTGACGCCCTGCTCTGCTCTGCACCGGCCTAATGGCCGCGAAAGTCGCAGGCCAGAGTAGGCCGGTGCAGGCCGGCGTCATTGCAGACGCAATGGAGCAGAGCGTCATTGTCGTCGCCACTATAAAGACCGAAGAGAGAGAGAGAGACGGGGTCGGCCAATTCAGAGGGAGAGAGAGAAGCTCCGGTCGGCCATTTTTGTGAGACAGAGAGAGAAAGAGGGAAAACAGAGAGAAGCAGAGAGAAGAGAGGAGCCTGGGAGCGTCTCGCAGGTCCCAGCCGGTCTCGTCGTCTCGAGCGAGCCGACCGGCAACCCCTTGGAAACACCCCCGGTCGGCCATTTTTCAAAAAAAAAAACAGAGAGAAAGAGACAGAGAGAGAAGAGAGAGAGAATAGAGAGAGGGAGCCGAGAGTCCGCCGGAGCTAAAGAAGAACCAGCAACGGTCGTCGACGCCGCCAGACCAACCGGAAGCCGCTCAGACGCGCCGTCGACCGGTGAGAGCCCCCTCGGCCGAGAAGCTCCTCTGTTTTCCCCTGTTTTTTGGCTCGGTTTGGCCGGGACTCGCGCCGGCCGTCTCGCGCGAATTCCGGCCCATACCGACGTCGTTCCCTGTCCCTGTTCACCGTCTGAAGTGTACCGAAGCCGTTTGAGCGGACCGTGCCGCCGGAGTAGGTCGAAATCCGTTGATTTCCGCCGCGCCCGCCAAGTGTTCGACAAAATGCCCCAACGAAGCCGGTTTTGATTTGCTTGCCGTCCGGTGAGTCGGTGGTCGGACGGCATGCCCAGTCGTCGGAAAAGGTGAGTCGGGGCTTGTGGGTGAAGACCCAGGCCATGGGTGACCTGGGTTGTCCGGCGGGGTCGCCGGATTTCACCGGTAAGTCTCCCGCGTGTTCATACACGCGGGAGCCGTCCCCGGACCGAACCGGTTCGCAGACCGGTTCAACCGGTCTGCAATCAAATAGGGCCGGTTCGACCGGGTCGAACCGGCCCTATTTTGTCTTTTTCCACCGGACCGGGTCCCAACCGGGCCCGATCCGGTCTAGACCCGGGTCGGATCCGGAAATCCGACCCGGTCAACGAGATGGGCCGGGTCCGTTGACCCGGGTCGGGCTTGACCGACCCGGATCCGTCGACCCGACCCGGTTTATATTATATTATTATTTTATTTTATTTTTTAAAATTTTTTTTTAAAAAAGGTTTTTTTTATTTTCCTTTTTCTTTTCCCTTTTTTTATTAATTAAATTAAATTTAAAAAAATTATTAATTAAAAATTTTTAAAAAAAAAAATTAATTTTTTTTAAAAAGGGGTTTTCTTAAAAAAATTAATTAAAAAAAACTTAAAAAAAGATTTTCTTTTTCTTTTCTTATTTTGTTTTTTTTAATTATTTCGAATTTTAAAAAAAAAAAATTTTTTTTTACTTATCTGAGTGTTTTAATTTATTGTGATATCATTATGCATGTTGTTTAAATAATCGCATAAATTTTCATGTTTAAATTAGACAAGCCTTAGGTCGCACGGTAGTACTTTGCATGTCATTTTTATTACCGTTGTTATTATGCATGTTTTTAGTACAATTGCATGAACTGCCGTATTTTGGATGTCATCTGGCTTAGCTAGGATTAGAACCTTAGCTTGCATATCTGTTTTGACTGCTAATCGCCTTTGATTATGCACTCGCTTGATCACCTCACATGTTAGGAGAGAGGTCCTAAAATCAATCCAAACTGTCTGACAAATGTTTTCGTATTGAACAGGGTAAAATGGTACCGAAAGGGCATTAGTTATTCAACTAGTGTAACCAAGTCCCCGAACTCAGTTAATCTCTGGTTCGTAGGAATAGGGTGATTCTCCCGTCACCTTATTTGGGTTTCTAATCGATCCACCCCAAATCGATTAGTGGCGACTCCTGCATGTAAATCACATGCATGTTAAACACTTAAATCCTAAGTCGCGATACGGTATGAGCTTGGGAGAGCCCGAGTTAAGTCCCAAACCTAGACTTAGCGCGTACCGGGTCGACCATCTCGAAAAGTCGGTCGCGACAGAGATAATACAAGATATGTTCTTTAAAACTTGGTATTATTTGGTCATAAAATCTAAGTGGCTCCGAAACCATCCATTTTAGTTGGTTTAGTTCCCACTCTAATATGGGGTACTGTGTTCTATATAAAGAAGAACTAACAAGAGTTACTTTTCTATTTTTACTATAGCTAGACAATGCATATGAAATTCTGAGTGGGAAAATACTATATTGTTAGATGGTCCAAGCTAATACCATGCTCATCATCTGATATGTAAGTTATGCCTTATAGATGTAGAATCAATCATACCCATAATCTCATAACATATGTTATTATGAGGTATATCCACAAAATTAGCTAATGAGTTTATGATCTATGCAAAGAATTATCACGTAAGTTCATATCCATTTAATACCTTACTAAATTAAGACTTAGAAAGATGTGAACCAGAGCTTGGATTCGGTTGGTAGCGAAAGACGGATCCATAATATTTGTCCTAGCGGGTCGATATGATCCATGGTTGCAAAGAAATCAAGTATATCTAGTTGAGATATAAAAGCAGTTACACATAGAACTCAACTATACACTTCTCTTTAATTGAAATTCATAATATATTATATCACTGGTTGATACATATTTTAGTTAGCCGTAGTAATGCCCGGACAACATTCTAATTACGTTGAAAGACAAGATTTAAAGAACAGAAAAAGGATATCATTGGGAGAGGCTAAATCTCTGAGTTGGGTATATATCATTCCATGAATGAACTGATTACCTATGCAAAAGGGAATAGCTAAAGACTTGGGTATATCTTCAAGTTCTTGACTGTGGTATAGACATTGCTGTGCAATATCGGTTACTTACCAAAATGCCCGATCTTGGACAAGTCGAAGTTGCCACTTTTGCATTTCTATGCCCGCCCATATTAGGGACAACGTACATCATACAGTAATCCAAGGTTAGTTACTCCTTAAGCTCGTTCTCCTCCTCCTCCTCCTCTTTTCCCTTCAAAACTTTATTGGATCACTTCGCTCTCCTTTTGCGCCAACTCTTGAACATCGTCGCCCTCCTTAGTGCCGTTCTTGTTAGAAGAGGCGACAAATATCTCAACGGATTCAGATTCATTGGGGCTGCTCGATGGCACTAACTGATTCATCTTCTTATTCTCCTTTCTTTTGCCCCATAGCACCGCATAGAGACCAAGTACTATGAGCCCTGACCCTAGAATGCTGCCATCGAAATAAAGCGAGTATTTTAGATATCCCGTGTTAAGTGATTCGAAAGGTTCGAATGCTTTAAAAATATATGTATGTATACTTACCTTCCCAGGTTCAATTTTTCATCCAACACCAAAGACCCCGCCAAGGCCACAATCACTAGCATCAAAGGACTAAAAGCCGACACGAAGACCGGTCCTCTCACCCTTACGCACCAAGCCATTAGAGTATAGCACAACCCGGAACCGACTACCCCCTACAACACCACAAGCAAAACCGCGCCACGCAATAGGAGGCGGATTAGCTAACAACACATACCAAGGCAATTCGACAATCGCTATTAAGCCACCCCCAATAAATGCACGCAACATTAGAAAGTAAAGTGTTTGTCATGGTGTACCAAGTATGATACAGTGAGAAGCCTGATGTTCCATCCAAGCTTCCACCGGCTCCAATCCCTCTCTCGACACAATGCGTAAACCACTACTTGGATTGATGCCATGAAGGTCATTAACGCCGTGCTCGTGTACTGGCATGGGAATCCGTCACTCATCTTGGCCTGTCAAACAAATCATTGTATGTTGTAATTTCTAGTTACCGAGAAAAAACACTTAGCGACATGCACGTTACGATATTTTCTTCGTTTTAAATGTCATTTATTTATTTCAAGCAAAAAACTGAATGTTTTGATACGCTACACCGTTTAGTTACCATGCACGAGATCACTTCGGCCTCTTGCATCTACCTCTACAACTGTGGGGTACTTGAGATTCTCGATTTGACCGATATATAGACATCGAGGTACTTTCCACTTGTAAGGTGGTAGGTGTGACCTTTATAGTTATTTTGGAAGTGCACTTAAATCACTCTATCAACTTCAATCCCTCGAAGGCTCATTAGTCCTTGTGGACCGAATACAAATTCAGGGGAGTATAACTTCTCCATATAAATATAAAAAAAAAAGTGTGAAAATCCTATACGTTTGCTTTAGTACCTCAATAAATCTCAACCATCAATCTCAATTTTATAAATTTGATTTTCATATGACAATCATTTAGATCTATTGAGACATTAAATGAAGCATTGAACGGGATAGAAAAATTCGTCTTTTATAAAACGAATCTTCGGGATGTTTGGATGCGCATGCAATCTTTCCCAAACTAACCAGAAGAACCTTGAAAAGGAAAAAGTGATCGACACTAGAAAGATTGAAAAGAAAAGGCAAATCAAAGGCGACAACATGAAGACGTATTGAAAAGATAAAGGCAAAGACCCACCTGAATGATCAACCACAAAGCGTAACAGAAGCAGCTGGCCACGGCCAAAAGCGATCCCAGGGGGAGATTGCTCGAACCCTCCTGGCCCTGCTGGGTCGCCGCCACTTGGCGCAGCAAGTTCACGTGCGTTGACCACAGGTTGACTTCCACGCCCTTGTAGAACGTGAGCAGCATTGCCCCACCAATCCCCATTAATGTTCCCGCCACTTTTGCCTTCCCTGCAACTGTCCTCAGCCTCGCCTTCTCCAACCTAATTGCCATCGACCAACGTGAACATGAAAGAAAGACACGCGCCACGTCAGAAGAACATCCCAGCTGACGATCCCCGAGCATATTCGCCAAGACCGATCCTAGTGAATTATAAGCCAATTACATGTCGAGGAACTTGCACGAGACATTCCTGTACATACCCAAAAGAAATAGCCAAGACAAAGGTTACGACAGGGATGAGGTTGGCCATGGCCGAGACAAATGTCGCCGATGTCATCGATATGCTTGCAAGGTACAAATTTTGCCCCATTGATCCCCTGCAAATTCATTCAATCATAGTCAAAGATAAAAGACCAGAAACTTCCCCATGCATAAACACCTGAGTCTTCCATATTTATGTACTAGAAGTCTCTTTTAGAAGGAATATCTGGTGAAGGCTGCGTCTAGTCTGCTCTAGTACATGGAAACATGGGTTTTAGGCTGTTATCACATAAGTGCTGTCTTATAGCACCACAAGTCACTAAGCATTTCCCAAATGTTATAGATTAAACAAAAAAAAGGCATGGTAATCAAGAAACCCAACATCAGTGCACTAAGAAACACACACTTACCCAAATAGCCCACAAAAGAAGGCTTGGACAAGCACTGTCCACGTTATTTTTGGCATGCTCTTCCTGTTATAAACCGAAAAACAAAACCAGTATACCTATACAATACACTATAAAAATTTGGTTTAATAAGAGAAGTGTGTTGTGTGTGACCTTTCTAAGAAGAAAGCCAGAGGGGCCATGAAAACCATCGCAAATATGAAGCGGTAGGCGATGATGAGCATCAGGTTCATCCCGTTGCTTGCAGTGAGCTTGTATAGTATGGTGACGCCGGCGAACGCAACCTGGACGACCACCATCACCAGCAGGGCCTCCATTTTGTGCATGGCCTCAGACAAACGATACATGGCTATCGCTCGAATCTCTCTCTCTCTTCTCTCGAGATTTCGGTTCCTCGATCGAGTATGGAGGAAGTATCTTAATCAAACGTGAAAACTGAAAAAAGATGGGATTTGCTAAATCTTTGTTCTGAAATTGAGTAAGAGAGAAGAGCGAATGTTGCGGACGAAAGGAGTGAAAGTGGGGTATGTATAATGCAACAGAGAAGGCCACCGGATGTGTTGCTTGGCTTACGTACTTCCCGTCACCATGCACTAAATCATCCTCGCGCCAGGGATGATGGAGATCGAGGCGATGTGGAGAGAATATTCAGTGGTTTGCAAGTGCACGCCACGTCAAGGCTGACGTGGCGTGCGCTTATTTACTGTTATCCAATGAGATCTTGGCATGTGGATAGTGATCTGGAAATTAAAAAAATTATCTTTTTCCTCTTCCATCTTCAACCTCCGCTCCGCTTTGGCTGTCTCCACCGCCCAAGCCGCCGCCGCCACCGCCACCGCCACCATCCTTGAGCCACCGCCCCCACCGTGGCCACCACGGTGCGTGGCAAAGCTGTTGAGCTCGTAGCCGGAAGCCACGGACAAGCCCAGACTCGAGACGCAGGTATGGAGATGCTGCAGCTCGTCGCCGGAAGCCATGGACGAGCCAAGACTTGAGATGCAGAGCAGCGTCGGCCATGGACGGCCTCTCGTCCGCAGATCTGAGCACCCACTTTCTCTGTCGTCCCAGCGGCTGAGTGGCAGATTTAGAGACGCAGAACAGTGGGCTCGCGGCCAAGGCTCCAGATCTGGAGCCATGGCCGTGAGCGACGACCGACCTCGCATCCACTCTCTCCGTCGTCCCGGCGTCTGAGCGACAGATTTGGAGAGGTCGACCTCCGCGTCACCCCCTCCGTTGTCGCGGGTGAACAGACCGTCGTCTCTCGTGGCCTCTGGCTCCAGATCTGGTATACACACTTTCAGTCCATGGATTCTCTGTTGAGTGACGGAAGGAGAGAGAGATCTTCAGCCATGGCTTCTCTCTTCGCCAAATCCCAGTCCCTCGCCGCCAGATCTGGAAGTGAGGCACCGGGCGGAGGAGACGACCAAAGTGGAGAGATGCGGCGCGCCAGCAACTCCGGCTCCGCCGGGGGCCGTGGCGGAAGAGGAAGGAAAGAGAAATCTAGGTGGATTTGGGGGATTTTTAATTTATTTTTTTTATTCCATGTGTCAATTTGTAATTGGTTACAAATAACTAAGCGTAGGCCACGTCAGCTGTTGACTTGGCGCTGGGAAACCACTTCATATTTCCGCAAGATAGGGGGAGTGGAACTGCTTTTTTGGGCACTATACGTATAAAAGTCAATGCCAAGCACTAATTTACTTTACTCTGTGTGCGCTTGGCTACCAGATTAATTTGGATTCCTGGATTCCTGAGTTTGTGCATGCTGTACACGACATGTATGTGTTCGTGGAGATTAATCAGGTCAAAAATTTTGGATACTCTATGCTATCAAATCGTATATAATGAGTATTTAAGTTTTAAAGTACGATGAAAGTCATCGTTTGTAGCGATTGAGGAGCACCCGAGTGCACATGCAAAATTGATGCAATGCATATTTAACTTCTATTATTGTGCCAAAATTAACCTACAAGTTTTTCAAAGAAGTACACTCATTCAAAACTAGACTTCGATACGGACGTGATGCCACATGGCATGCATGCCGCATAATCTTTTAGGCGTGGTCGAGCAATTTTTCATTGTCGGGCCCAACCTCATTACTTGCCTCATCCAAACCCTTATCTAAAAATTTAAGTTTTATAACAGCTGATAGAGCTCTCATAATAGTTCACATATTTTGAGTAAATAGGCGGCTGTGTGAATGTATTTCATTTTTTACACTACCCGCATCCGTAGTAACTCAAATTTTCAAAATATATTACACGGACCGTGTAGCATACGAAAATCCTCCTTCATTCGTCAAATGGATTGTCTTTGCGATGGCCTTCCGCGGGTTTTTCTTTCGTTAAGTGCTGATGTTGCGCGAGGGCCATCGGGGCAAGCCCGAGATTGGACCGAGATACAATTGCGGCATAATCGAGCCGAGCCGAATCGAGTCGAGTCAGTCGGGACCTTACAACGACGATAGACAAAGTAAAAGGAATTTGGAGGAATGAATATAACAATTTCGAAGATGGAAAAAAAAAAACAGAGAGAGAGAGAGATGGCAGCCCCGGCGGCACACCGGTTGTTGAATGTCATGTCCGGCATTATCAAAGAAAGTATTAACGTAGGATGGCACTGACTTCATGCTGTTGATTTCCACTGCCCTTTTTTGTCTATTCATTTCTCCACTAATGGAAGCTGCAGCCAATTTGGCTTCTTTTTTTTTTTTTAATAATTTGCGACTACTCTGCCGTTTTTTTTTTAATATGCGATTGTTCATGTGTCCGCCATTCCACAAACCGTCTCTTATTGTCTTGGAAGGACCGGACTAAAGCGGACACGTGGCGACGCCGCATGCGCATATTTATACTCTCAAACGCATGCGAGGCAGCTACACTATATTCCTTGAATATAATTTGAATTCAATTACGAATGGTTCAGGATCTCTAAGGTGATTCCTTTTCTCCGTAATAAAAAAGAATCAAGTAGAAATACATCCATAAGTTGAATACTCTCGGCATAAGTAAAAGTAACGAGAAAATATTGGGTATCTAAATGATGCTATGTCAGCAAAATCATAGTCCACTCAACGATGAGCACGTGTTGCCCGGGCCCACCTGTGTAGGCAAAGTCATAGTCCACTCAGTTGAGTACTTCCAAATTTTTGCTATGTCAGAAAAAAAAAAAAGGGTTAATACAACAAAAAACCCTAAACTGATATAGTTGTGACAATTTTATCTCAACTAATTTTTTTGATAACAAAAAACCCCAAATTGATACACTTGTAAAAAATTTACCCTGAACTATTTTTTTGACCACCAAAAATCCCGAACTGGTATACTTGTAACAATTTTACCCCAACTAAATTTTTAATATTATTTTTTATTTTTTCGAATTTTTTATTATTTTTTTCTTTTCTTTTTTTCCTTAATCTTCTTCACCTTCAATTTCTGGCTGGTCATCGGACCGGCGACCGGCCATAGGCGGAGCCTGCGAGGTCGGCCCCGCCGGGCGCTGGCGAGGGCTTGGCCCCTCTGGCCGCTGGCGAGGGCTTAGCCCCGCCGGTGCTGGGCGAGGCCAACCTCGCCCAACGTCGGCGAGCCCTCGCCAACGACCGGCGGGGCCGACCTTGCCGGCTTCCGCCTCTGGCCGATCGCCGGTTTGGCAACCGACCAGAAATTGAAGATGAAGAAGATTAAGGAAAAAAAGAAAAGAAAAGAAAAGAAAACATAAAAAATTTTGAAAAAATAAAAAATAATATTAAAAGATTAGTTTGAGTAAAATTGTCACAAGTATACCAGTTCGGCATTTTTGGTGATCAAAAAAATAGTTCAGGGTAAATTTATCGCAAGCGTACCAGTTTGGGATTTTTTGTGGTCAAAAAAATAGTTTGGGGTAAAATTGTCACAACTGTACCAGTTTAGGGTTTTTCATGGTATTAACCCAAAAAAAAGTATATGTTTAGCGAAAAATATTACATCACTATGTATATTTCTTCAATAAGTATAAATATGAATTTTCATATGTACTTGTAACATTTCATGAAAATGTAGATTCATAATCATTTGAGTAGAGGATAATCAAAAAAGCTATATAGCAAGATATCTTCTAATTGTGAAATAGTTGAATACTATATAGTTTCACAATATAACAATATGTTTTCACAAATAAATGATGTTAGATGATCATTAAAGAACAATATATAACATGATAGCCCATATTTGACAAACAAATGACATTAAAGGATTATTTATAAATTACATGTCATTTTCACAAACATATTGATCATTAAAGCGATCACGACGATGTCGATCAACATTTAGGGTGTCCAATAGAGTTCGTCTAGCACACTAAAATTTCTTTCAATCATCTATTGGCATTCTTGTGATTTTTTTAAATATTTTCATTTGTATTTTATTTCATTAATATTATTACTTCAACACATACTTCTAAAATAGTAACAAGTTCAAAGTATAGTTTGCATTATTGACTTTGTTAGAAATCATTGACAGATCCGAAAAGATATCACTGATTAATCCTAATTCATTATATATGATAGGGTTAATACCACGAAAAATCCTAAATCAGTACACTTGTAATACATTTATTCCAAACTATTGTTTTGACCATAAAAAACCCCGAACTGGTATACCTGTGACAATTTTACCTCGAACATACCACAAAAAACCCCAAACTGGTACACATGTGATAATTTTACCTTGAACTAATTTTTAATATTATTTTTTTTATTTTTTTGAATTTTTGAATTTTTTTCTTTTCTTTTCTTTTATTTTTTTTCTTCACATTCAACCTTTGGCTGGTCGCCGGTCCAGCGACCGGCCAAAGGCAGAAGCCGGCGTGGGCCGCCCTCGCTGACGTCGGGTGGCCCTCGCCCGACGCCAGCGAGGGCGGCCCTCACCCGACGCAGGCGATGGTTGCCCTCGTCGAATCGAGCGAGGGCGGCCCTCGCCAGCTTCTGCCTTTGGCCGATTGCCAGATCGGCGACCGGCCAGAGGTTGAAGATGAAAATAAATAAATAAATAAATAATAAAAAAAATAATATTAAAATTTTAATTCATGGTAAAATTGTCACATATGTACCAGTTTGGAGTTTTTTATGGTCAGGTCAGGGTAAAATTGTCATAGGTGTACCAGTTTTGAGTTTTTGATGGTCAAAAAATTAGTTTAGGGTAAAATTATCACAGGTATACCAGTTTGAAGTTTTTTATGATCAAAAAAATAGTTTAGGGTAAATGTGTCACAAGCGTACCAGTTTAGGGTTTTTCGTTGTATTAACCTATATGATATTATAATATCCTATTAACTTTCCTATTACACTAGATAGTTATTCGGTAAAGCCTATAAATAGACTCTTATACTCTTTGTTTAGTAATGAACAAAATATTATTTTTTCCTTTGCGCACAAGTCTCTAAGGAAGCACTTAATCGAGTCAGTTCCACGATGGTCATGTTTCTACGCCGATCGCATTAACCGCGTTTCAATTACTATTTCGACAGCAAGTCAATCACAAAGGACGCATGTTGTTCAACTCCAACAGAAAAGTCAATCGCAAAGGAGGCATGTTGTTGGCCTCCGATTCTCGACTTTTCGCTTCTCATTTCGAGAAGCCAACACCACCACCAAACTCACTGTTGTCAGACAAGCAACATACTGAAATCTCAACGTCAAATCTCGAAGCCATCACACGCGCCACCTCGCCTTGGATCCGTTGAGCTCATTTTTCCAACTCACTTATCTCACGACAATCGAAGATTTTGTGACATTGTTCGGATTAGTTTTCAAACTCAAGTTGATTTGTTTCAACTCACCTTGAGATATTAGCAATATTACGATATTTACTTGATCTTGCATATTTTTGGAGATTATGCATATATCTTCTTTGAGGGGGATGTTATCGATATTAGGATATTTACTTAATTATGCATATCTCTCGAGATTATGCATACAACTTCTTTAATTGTGCATACCCTTGATTGATTGTATTTAGTATTATGTGTCTTATTACCTTAAATAGTTATCCAATAGACATTGAATTATAAGCACATATACTATATATCAACAGACATCGAATTATACAAAAACTTCTCAATTATTATCCTTCCCTTTCTAAACCTCACACATATAGAAAAGTTAGTGCTAATCATTTATGGTAGCAAGCAATGACAGATGAGTTGGAGACCTTAGACAAATCTCATATATTGTTGATTTGCGTCCTGATAAGTCCATTGTTGGTTGTAGATGGGTATATAAGATTAAAACATAAGCAGATGGTACCGTGGAACGTTACAAAGCTTGGCTTGTGGCAAAAGGCTTTACTCAAGAATATGAAATTGACTATGGAGAGACTTTTGCTCCTGTTGCATGCCTTACTTTTGTCCGCAGTCTTATTGCTATTGCCACAAATAAGCGTTGGTCTCTGTTCCAAATGAATATTAAAAATGCATTCTTAAAGGAGATTTAATTGAGGAAGTTTATATGGTGCCTCCCCTGAATACTCTCATCCTTTAAACAAAGTGTCATTATGTGGCTTGAAATAGGCTCCTCGTGTATGGTATTCCAAGTTTAGTTCAACTATGGAATCTCTTGGCTTCAAATCCAGTTCCTATGATCATGCTCTCTTTGTTCAGCGCACTTTTTGTGGGTATATTATGCTGCTCTTGTATGTGGACGACACGGTTATTACTGGCGATGATCATATTAACATTTCAAAACTCAAGCAATATCTCAATCAACTGTTTGAAATGAAAGATCTTCAACAACTCAGCTACTTTTTAGGCTTAGAGGTTACCTCAGATTATTCTAGTTATTATCTTTCTCAAACCAAATACACCACTCATCTTCCTTCTCGAGCAAGATTCATTGACAACAAGGTCAATCTTATCAACATTTGGTGCCAAAGATGGGACTCCTCTTTCGAATCCCATACTTTATCGACATGTCGTGGGCAATCTTATATATTTCACGATTACTCATCCTGACATCGCTCATGCTATTCATGTTGTGAGTTAGTTCATCATAGAGCCATGAACGACTCATTTTGGTGCAATACACCAGATGCTTTGCTACGTTAAAGGTATCCTATTTCATGGTCTTCACTTTTCTACTCATTCTACCATGGAGTTAACAGCTTACTCTAATACTAACTAGGCTGGTGATCCTCGAGATCATCGCTCCACTACAAGCTTTTTTTTTCCTTGGTAATTCCCTTATTTTATGGCGTAGCAAGAAACGGACCACAATCACTTGCTTAAGTACGAAAGCAAGATATCACGCCCTTGCTAATACGACATCAAAACTATTATGGTTCCGATGGTATAGAAGACATGAAAGTTTGTCATAATGGAGGAATAATTGTTTATTGCAATAACCGGAGTGCTATCCAAATAGCACACAATGATGCTTTTCGTTAGCGCACCAAACACATTGAAGTCAACTATCATTTTATTCGGAATCATGTGCATAATGGCATTATACGACTCGTCTCCACTTAATCTGTTAACTAAATAACTACTTATATTTTCACTAAAGCGCATCGACCAAGGCGTTATTCGGATCTCTTCTCCAAATTCCGATTGACTTATTCTAAGCCACTTCGAGTTTGAGGGATGTTAGATATCATTGATAGACATCGGGAGATATCCTTGATTAATCTTTAATTGATTGTATCTGATATTATAATTTCTTCTTACCTTTATTGTTACTCTAGATAGTTATTTTGTAAAGCCTATAAATAGGCTCTTGTACTCTTTGTTTAATAATGAATAGAATATTACTTTCTTCTTCGTTCACAAATCTAAACTGAATTTTTATTGCAACCTTTAAATAATATCCCATGCTTCTATTAATTTAATATCAACTAATTCTCATAAGGAGGTTAAAGTATGTGCAGCCAATATTTCACTATTGTTAGGTGACCTGATTATTATTTTTTTTGTAATCTTTTACGTGTTATTGTATTTCTCTAGCGAAAGTTTATGTGTACACAAACATTTAGAATAAAATTCCAAAATATACTCTTAGACCCGTGCAACGGTACATGCATCTTGCTAATTTTCCATCAAGCTCTAGAAATGATCAATTGTACTAAATAACACCTAAAAACTTAACGTAAACATTTCTTACTCCTCGGATCAGAACATATCTAATTTCAGTAAGCCGGATGGGCCATTTGAAGTTACCGCACTCGCGAACAACATAAATTCCTTCATCCGAACTCGTTTTTGGACGAATCAGGTACGTACGGAACTACATACAACGTAGTTTAATTGCATGACAAATTCGAAACAAAAAAATTAACAGAAGACAGGTTATTTAGGCTCCAAATTCGACTAGTCCCAGTACGAGTTCCAGCTTGCTCACTCGACGCTTTCGAGCTCGTTTCTCCCTAACCGTGCGACCAAATTACACGAAATTAGCGGCGTTACAGCCATAACGTGACGAAGAATCCAATCATATTCACCAATCTTCCAGATTCCAGCTAGAAAATTCATTGAAGTATGTGTTTTGACCGGAAACCAACATAAGATCCCGTAAAGCACACTAGTTTTCGCGTGTTGTTTTTCGAGGAACGCCGATTCTCTGTCGAACACACTCGAGCGCAGAAATTTCCCTGTTTCGTTCTCTTTCTCTCTCCCTCTCCCCCTTCATCTTTTCTTCTTCCTCTCTCACGTATGCTCTGTTTGCCTTTTCTTGCTCCTTTCTGTACTTCCTTTCGGCCTCTATTGAGCACATGTTTGTAACTCATGCTACTACTTTGGTCGATCGTAATGCATCTTCTGCAAGTTCTACTTCACCGATTCAAGGCTCGGTTGGTTTTTCTTCTTTTGCCATTCGCACTGTGCGGTTGATATGAATTGTTGATCAACAATTTCTTGTATGTTACAATCTTTAGACATAATCGATGCATAACATTTGACAGACCTAAAATTCAGATAGAGAGAGAGAGGCTAGAGTTTCAAATACTTCCTTATGATTATTAGTCGCTCAGTCACTACTTCCCATGTCTTTCTTAGCCATTTTCACTTGGTTATATAATTTGCAATAGAATGTCTGTACCTGTGGCAAGTATGCCTTTTGCTCCACCATTTATATCCATGCAAACTTCATGGATGTACAGCATTTCGTCGGCGGCATGATGTGCGTGCTATATAAAGAAGAACTAAATAGCGCTACTTTTTTTTTTTTTTAGCGCTACTTTTTTTTTAACTAGATAGTTGGACAATCCATATAAAATTCTAAGTGGGAAAATCTTCTACTGGTAGATGGTCCTAGCTAAGACCATGCTCATCATATGATATGCACGATATGTCTTATGGGCAAAGAATCAATCATACCCATTATCTCATAACATATGTTTTTATGAGGTATATCCATAGAATTAGCTAATGAGTCTATGCTATATACAAAGAATTATTATGTAAATGCATGCCCATCAAATACCTTACTAATTTAATGGACTTAGTAAGATGCGAACCAAAGCTTAGATCGGTAGCCAAAGACGGATCTGTGACGTTTTTCCTAGCGGAGTCGATATGATCGATGGTCGCAAAGAAATCAAGTATATAGTAATTTGAGATATAAAAGCAGCTACTTATAGAATTCGAGTGTACACTTCTCTTTAATTGAGAATCATAATGGCGCTATATCATTGGTTGATATATATATTTTAGTTGACCGTAGTAATGCACGGACAACATTCTAATTAGGTCGAAAGACAAGATTTTTAAGGAAAAAAAAAGATATCATTAAGTATATATCATTCAATGAATGAACTGATTACTTATACAAAAGGGATTAGCTAAAGACTTGGGTATATCTTAAGTTCTTGACTATGGTATAGACATTGCTGTGCAATATCGGCTATTCACCAGAATGCCCAATCTTGGGCTAGTCGAAGTTGCCACTTTTGCATTTCCATGCCTGCCTATATTAGGGACAATATACATCGTACGGTAATCCAAGGTCAGTTGCTCGTTAAGCTTGTTCTCCTCCTCCTCTTTTCTCTTGAAAACTTTCTTTCTTCGCTTCGCTCTCCTTTTGCGCCGACTCTCGAACATCATCGCCCTCCTTAACGTCGCTCCTGTTAGAAGAGGCGACAACGATCTCAATAGATTCGGATTCATTGGGGCTGCTCGATGGCACTAACTGATTCGTCTTCTTATTCTCCTTTCTTTTGCCCCATAGCACCGCATAGAGACCAAGTACTATGAGCCCTGACCCTAGAATGCTGCCATCGAAACGAAGCAAGAATTTCAGATATCCCGTGTTAAGTGATTTGAAAGGTTCGAATGCTTTAAAAACATATGTATATATACTTACCTTCCCAGGTGCAATTTTTCATCCAACACCATAGACCCCGCCAAGGCCACGGTCACCAACATCAAAGGATTAAAAACCGACACGAAGACCGGTCCTCTCATCCTCACGCACCAGGCCATTAGAGTAAAGCACAGCCCGGCACCGACGATCCCCTAAAACACCACATGCAAAACCGCGCCGCGCAGTGCGTGGCGGATCAGCAAACAACACATACCGAGGTAGTTTGACAATCGATATTAAGCCCTAATCAAGGCACACAACATCAGAGAGTAAGGCGTTCGTCGTGGTGTACCGAGTATGACACGGTGAGGAGCCTGATGTTCCACCCGAGCTTCCACTGGCTCCAATCCCTCTCTCGACACAATGCGTAAACCACTGCTTGGATTGATCCCATGAAGGTCATCAAAGCCGTGCTCGTGTACTGGTATGGGAATCCCTCACTCATCTTGGCCTGTTAAACAAATCATTGTACATTATGACTTATAGCTACCAAAGAAACAACAATTAGCGACATGCACGTCACAATTGAAAAGAAAAAGCAAACCAAAGGCGACAACGTGAAGACGTATCGAAAAGATAAAGCAAAGACCCACCTGAATGATCAACCACAAGGCGTAGCAGAAGCAGCTGGCCACGGCCAAAAGCGATCCCAGGAGGAGATTGCTCGAACCCTCCCGGCCCTGCTGGGTCGCCGCCACGTGGCGCAGCAGGTTCACGTGCGTTGACCAAAGGTTGACTTCCATGCCCTTGTAGAACGTGAGCAGCATTGCGCCACCAATCCCCATTAATGTTCCCGCCACTTTTGCCTTCCCTGCAACTGTCCTCAGCCTCACCTTCTCCAACCTAATTTTCATCGACCAACGTGAACATGAAAGAAAACCACGAGCCACGTCAGAAGAACATCCCAGCTGAAGATCCCCGAGCATATTCGCCAAGACTGATTCTGGTGAATTATAAGCCAATTACATGTCGAGGAACTTGCATGAGAAATCCTGTACATACCCAAGAGAAACGGCCAAGACGAAGGTTATGGCGGGGATGAGGTTGGCCATGGCTGAGGCGTACGTCGCCGATGTCATTGATAAGCTTGTTAGGTACAGATTTTGCCCCATCGATCCCCTGCAATTCATTCAATCCCAGTCAACCAAAAAGACCAGGAACTTCCCTATGTATAAACACCAAAGTCTTCCACATTTATCTACTAGAAGTCTCTTTTATAAGAAATATCTAGTGAAGGTTGTATCTTGTCAGCTGCACTACATGGGAAATATGGCTTTTAGGCTGTTATTATAAGTGCTAAATTATAGCACCACAAGCCACCAAGCATTTCCCAAATGTTATGGATTAAACAGGAAAAGGCATGGTGATCAAGAACCTGAACATCAATGCATCCACAAACACGCACTTACCCAAATAGCCCACAAAAGAAGGCTTGCACAAGCACTGTCCATGTTATCTTTGGCCAGCTCTTCCTGTTACACGTAAAAGAAGGAAATCAGTATAAACATACATATTCGAATTGACCGGTATCGCAAGGGAAAAATTAAACTTCGTTCAATAGGAGAAGTGTGCGTGACCTTTCTAAGAAGAAAGCCAGAGGGGCCAGGACAGCGGTCGCGAATATTAACCGGTAGGCGACGACGAGCGTCAGGTTCATCCCGTTGCTCGCGGCCAGCTTATACAGTATGTTGACGCTGGCGAGCACGACCTGGACGACCACCATCATCAACGGGGCCTTCATTTCTTGCACGGCCTCAAACAAACGATGTATCGCCATCGCTCGAAACCCTCTCGCTCTCTTTCTCTCCCTTCTCTTGAGATTTTGGGTTCTTGAACGAGCGTGAAAGTATCTTAATTCAACGTGAAGATTGAAAAGGATGGGATTTTTGCTGAATCTCTTTACTGAAAATGAGTGATGAATGTTGCAGAAGAGAGGAGCGAACGATGGGGTATATATAATGCAGCAGAGAACAAGGCCACCCAGGTGTTTCGCTTGCCTATGTGCTCACGTCACCATGCATTAGATCATCCTCGCGCGTGCGATCCCCGAGCTGGCACGTGCCAGGAAAGAGAGAGAGAGTCCCTTTGGGTGGTGGCTTCTTCAATGCGCGGCCGCCAAACAAATGCATGGAAGTGGAGCCGCTTTTGAGGGCAAGAGCATTGCATGGCTTCACCGATGACCGCAACGTCCACTTATTATACCTAAGTTGATGCCAAGCATTATTTTACTTCTATTATGTGTGCTTAGCTACCAATTCAGACAAAATCAAATTAGTTTGGAGTGCTGAGTTTAATTTCCGCTCTGTACGATAGATACGTGTTCTTGGAGATTAATCGGGCCAAAAGATTCGGATACTCTATACTATCAAACCGGATACAATGCGTATTTAAGTTTTAGGATATGACGGTACTCGTTCGTTGTAGTGATTGCGGAGCACTCGAGTGCATATGTGAAATTGATGGCGCCATTTAACTTCTATTTTCGTGCCCAAATTATCTAGGACATTCTTCAAAAATAAGCTCATCTAAACTAGATTTATATATGGTCGCGATGCCGTATGGCATGAGTGCCGGGTAATTTTTTGGTGGGGTTGGGCAATTTGTCCCTGTTGCACCCAACCTAATTGCTAGCCTTATCTAAGAATTTAAGTTTTTAGAAGAGTTGATAGTGATTTCACAGTTTCGCAAGATTCGAGTAAAGAGGCGCTTGTGTAAATGTAATTCATTCTCTACACAATCCACATCTATCAACATTAATTGGATAGAAAGTCGATTTTTCAAATTATATATATAGCGATGGAGTTGGATTGTGTGACAAAAAATTACACGGAGTTATTTTTCACACTACCTTCATCTGTAGTAAGTCTTCAAAATATACATAGCCATGGAGCTGGGTTGTGTGACAAAATTGATTACACGGACCATGTAGCATTAGAAAATCCTTCTTCATTGGTCAAACGGATAGTCTTCGCGATGGCCTTCCATGAGCTTTTCTTTCATTAAATGCTGATGATGCGCGAGGACCATCGGGCCAAGTTCGAGCTTGGACCGAGATATAGTTTCGGCATGATCGAGCCAAACCGAATCAAGTCGAGTAAGTCGGGACTTTACGATGATGACAGACAAGTAAAGGAATTTCGAGGAATGAATATGATAATTTCGAAGATGGAAAAAGCAAAAAAAAAACCAATATTTTTTTGAGGAAAATCGAATGGCAGCGCCGGCAGGCACACCGGTCGCAAAATGTCAGGTGCGACAGTATTTCAAGAAAGTGTTAACGTCGGAGGTGTGTCGGGGTTCGCTTCGACGTCGCTTCGTTTCCGGCACGTTGCAACAGCGACAGTGCGTGGTGGATGGATTGCTTGACCAGCTTGAATGCCCTTTTGACTATCTATTTCCTCCACTATTGGAAGCTGCAACCAATTTGGCTTTCTGTGGATTTGAGACCTAATCTTCGTCGCATGTGCATATTAATACTCTCAAATACATGCAAGGCAACTAAACTATGTATTCCGAATATATCGCCAAATTGGAATTCAAATGTCAATTGCCCGAAATCTCTAATCGCCATGATAAAAAGAATCGGATGTATTAAACTTTTTTTTTTGGTAAAGGTAAAAATTTATATTACTTTTCAGAACACCATATACAAACTAACGCCAGAGGCAACCGTCGACCCAACAAGGACTTAAAGATGTCCGAATGGGGTCAAGGATGGCTTAGCAATCGGATGTATTAAACTTACGAATACATTTTCACCGGATTTTTTTAATTACGACGTAGATAAGAAATTATCTTAGAGATCTTGAATTTTCTATATTTGAATTCCAATTTGATGATATATCCGAGTTATATAGTTTAGTTGCCTCGTATGCATTTGAGAGTATAAATCCGTGCGTACAACGTCGCCACGTGTCCGTTTTAGTCCCGTCCGCAAATTCTGAACAACACCAAGTGCTTTGATCTAAATCGAATTTGAGCATGATGATGTTTGGTCCCCAAGCAAACATATTTTAATATGAAATGGAAACTCCACTTTCAAAGTGAAGTGGGGAGGATCTATGTAGAACACAAAATATAATACATTTGTTTTGTCTCCGTGGTATTTTGGGGCATAGGCCACGGTCACCAGCATCAAAGGATTAAAAACCGACACAAACGACGGTCCTCTCACCCGCCCGCACCATGCTACTAGAACATCGCACAACCGGGAAGTAATGATCCCCTACAACGCCACAAGCAACACCGCGCCCCGCGAGGGGTGGTAGATCAGCTAAAGACACATACCGGGGTAATTCGACAACCCATATTAAGCTATAAATGCACACGACATCAGAGAGTATGGTGTTTGTTGGGTGTATTGAGTATGACACGGTAAGGAGCCCGATGTTCCATCCGAGCTGCCACTGGCTCTAATCCTTCTCTCTGCACAACACATAAAGCACCGCTTGGATTGACCCCATGAAGCACATCAAGGCGGTGCTCGTGTAATGGTATGGGAACCCCTCGCTCATCTTGGCCTGTCCAGCAAATCATTGTGCATCCTTATTTCTTGTTACCCAAAAATAGCAATTAGCCACATGCACGTTATAATGTTTTCTTCATTTTAAGCATGTCATCTATTTATTTCACGGGAAAATCTGAATGAGGTTCCTTCGGGTGGGAGACGTCAGGTTTTATATAGAGAAACCACACATCGTAACCGAGCTCGCTTAACCACTCGGTTAACTTTGAGACCTTAGAGGCTCATCTGACCTTGTAGACCAATACGATCGTCGCCAAACTAACCAGAAGAACCTTGAAAAAGAAAAAGGTGAATCGCACTAGAAAGATCCCCCACGGTGAAGTGAAGTGAACCGAATCAAGGGCAACAAAATGAAGACTTGTATCAAAAAAAAAGGCAAGGACCCATCTGAAAGATGAACCACAAAGCGCAACAGAAGTAGCTGGCCAGGGCCAAAAGCGAGCCCAGGATGCGATTGCTCGAACCCCTCTGGCCCTGCTGGGTTGTCGCCGCGTGGTGCAACAGGTTCACGTGCGTCAACCAGAGGTCGACTTCCACGCCCTTGTAGAACGTGAGCAGCATTGCCCCGCCAACCCCAGTTAATGTCCCCAACACTTTTACTTTAACTGCAGCTGTCTTTAGCCTCGCCTTCTCCAACCTAATCTTGATCCATCAACGTGAACACGTAAGATAAACATGTCGAGGAACAGTAGGTGATCTCACAATGATTTCGTAGTTGGCGTGTTAATTCCGTCATTCATAGAATGAGCCTGTAAAATAATATGTCTTCTTAAGTGAACATTTTGTTTTTGTCAATCTTCACTTCAACGAACAATTGTTGAATTCGCATGGGAAATCCTCTATATACCCGAAAGAAATAGCCAAGACTAAGGTCACGGCCAGGACAAGGTTGGGCATGGCCGAGACGTAGGTTGCCGATGTCAATAATAAGCTTGCTAGGTGCAAATTTTGAAAGATCGATGCCCTGCAATTCATCCAATCATAGTCAACAACAAAAGACCAGAAATTTTTCCAAGTAAAAGTTGTTTTCTGTGTAAAAGGAAACATGGCATTTAGGCTGCTATAGCACCCATAAACACACACTTACCCAAATAGCCCACAAAAGAAGGCTTGCACAAAGTACCGTCCAAGTTATCTTTGGCCAGCTGTTCCTGTCATACACCGAAACGCAAAATCAGTATACACGTACACGTTAGAATCAATTGATATCACAAGGATCAGGAAAATTGGTTTGATAGGAGAAGTGTGGGCATTCGAATGACCTTTCTAAGAAGAAAGCGATACAGAATTTATTAGTGGTGCGTTTATGGACCGATTGGATAAACAGAAGTCTAAACGGAAAGCGAAAGGGTGATGCGATTAGATGGTTTTTTTTCTATTATTTTAGTATTTTTTTATGAGTTAATTTTAAGGGTCGTTTTTGTAATTTTGCTATTTAATGCTTATTAACTTTCCTATTATGATTAGGTTTTCAATTCAGATTAAATAACTTTCCTATTATGATTAGGTTTCCTATTGTAATTAGATTTAACCCCTATAAAAGGGTGTTTAGGGTTTGTTTTGAAGACAGAATATTATTATCATCAATATTGAATTTCGAGATTTTTCTCTCTAAGTAAGGTTTTGCTTGAATTATTCGCGGAACGCTGCGCCACGGATGGTGAGGACAATGATTTTGAAGATGAAGAAGAGGAGCAAGTAAACTGTGTGGTGCGCAGGATGATGTTGGCCCCAAAACAGGAAGATGATTCGCAGCGCCATCAGTTATTCCAAACCCGGTACACCATTTTAGGAAAGATCTTTGCTGTGGTTATTGATAATAGAAGTATGGAGAATATCATTGAGAATGAGGTAGTGAAGAAGCTGGAGATATCCGTGAAGAAGCATCTTAATCCCTATACGTTAGGATGGATTAAATCTGGAGCGGAAATCATTCAGGTGACTGAACGATACAAAATTCTATTCTCCATTGAAAAATATCATGATGAACTTTATTGTGATATAGTAGACATGGATATATGTCATGTATTATTTGAGAGGCCGTGGCAATTTGATGTAGATGCTCAGCATTCGGGAAGAAGCAATCAGTATAACTTCGTGAAGGATGGAGTGAAGTATACGTTGCTGCCATTAAACAACAAAGGAAAACAATCTTCTGAAAAAAATTTTATTACCCTTACGAGGAAATTTGAAGCTGAGGTTAAGGAGACCTGATAGATTCACGTGCTGGTCGTGAAACAATTAATTGAGACTGAGGTTGAATTACAAGTGGAGGAGTAGCATGAAGCAGTCAAGCCTTTATTGAAGGAATTTAGCGAACTGATGCCTAAAGAGATTCCAGATGGGTTGCCGCCTATGCGTGATATTCAGCATCATATAGACTTAATTCCTGGTGCTAGTCTGCCAAATTTACCGCACTACAGGATGAGTCCAAAAGAGAACGAGATTTTAAAAGAGAAGGTGGAGGAGTTATTGAAAAAGGGAAACATTCAAAATAGCATGAGCCCATGTGCTGTTCCGGCCTTATTGACTCCTAAGAAAGATGGGAGTTGGCGGATGTGTGTAGATAGCAGGGCTATTAATAAGATAACCGTGGGTTAAAAGTTTTCAATTCCTAGATTGGATAACATGCTGGATAGGTTGCACGGTGCTAAATGGTTTTCGAAGCTGGATTTGAAGAATGGATACCATCAAATTCGGATTCGGCCTGGAGATGAGTAGAAGACAGCTTTCAAAACAGAGGAGGGGTTGTACAAATGGTTGGGGATGCCTTTCGGACTTTCCAATGCTCCAAGCACTTTCATGAGACTTATGAACCAGGTTCTGAAATCTTTTATTGGCAAATTTGATGTAGTTTATTTTGATGATATCCTTATTTATAGTAAGACTGAGGAGGATCATCTGATGTATTTAAGGGAGATGTTGACAGCCTTGCAAATTAATAAGCTGTATACTAATCTTAAGAAGTGTAGTTTTTTAACTAATAAACTGTTATTTTTGGGATTTATTATTACTGCTGAAGGAATAGAGGCAGATAAGGTGAAGGTAAGAGCAATCAGAGAGTGGCCAACTCCTAAAACAGTTTATGAGGTTAGGAGTTTTCATGGGTTGACTACTTTTTATCGGCGATTTATTAAGAATTTTAGTACTATCGCAATCCCAATTACTGAATGTATGAAGAAAGACAAATTTCTATGGGGAGAGGAAGCTGAGAATAGTTTGCTATTTTGAAGGAGAAGTTATGTACTGTACCTGTTCTTGCTTTACCTGATTTTGATAAACTGTTTGAAGTGGACTATGATGCTAGTGGAGTGAGTATAGGAGCTGTTTTATCTCAAGAGCGCAGACCAATTTAGGAGTGGAGCACTTATGATAAATAATTCTATTCTGTCGTAAGGGCTTTGAAGACCTGGGAGCATTATCTAATTAGGGAAGAATTCGTCCTTCATTCTTATCATAAAGTTTTGAAGTATCTAAATAGTCAGAAGAGGATTGGCAAAGATATGCATGCGCGATGGTGTCAATTTTTACAAAAATTTCCTCTCAGATTACAGCACAAGTCAGGTGTGCATAATGTCGTAGTAGATGCATTGAGTAGGAGAGCTAGCTTGTTGATTACTTTAAGCCAAAACATCTTGGGGTTTGAGCAGTTGAAAGACTGTTATGCAGATGATGATAAGTTTGGAAAAATTTAGGAGTCATATGTTGCTAGTCAACCTGTACAAGAATTTTACGTGCAGGATGGTTATCTAATGCATGGCAATCAACTTCGCCTTCCTCGGACATCATTACGAGAAAAGGTAATTCACGATTTACATGATGATGGATTAGCTTCACATCTAGGTCGTGATAAAACTATTGCTTCAGTCCAGAAGCGATTTTACTAGCCCCAGTTGCGAAGAGATATCAGTAGGTACGTACAAAAGTGTTATGTTTGCCAGACTGCTAAGGGTCAATCTAAGAATACAGATCTGTATATGCCTTTACCTGTTCCTAACAATATATGGGAAGATCTGTCCATGGATTTTGTGCTTGGTTTACCACGGACACAAAGAGGCGTGGATTCTGTTTTCGTTGTGGTTGACAGATTTTCTAAAATGGCGCACTTCATTCATTGTAGGAAGACTTCTAATGTAGTAAGTGCGGCCAGATTATTCTTTAGGAAAGTAGTTCGTTTGCATGGTGTGCCTAAATCTATTACCTCATATAGGGATAGTAAATTTCTAGGGTATTTTTGGCGGACTTTATGGAAGGTGTTTGATTCATCTTTGAATTTCAGTAGCACTGCTCACTCGCAGACTAATGGGCAAACAGAGGTGGTTAATAGAACTTTGAAAAACTTGATTCGAAGCATTTGTGGAGATAAGCCGAAGCAATGGGATATTGCTTTATCACAAGCAGAGTTTGCTTATAATAATGCAGTTCATAGTTCTATTGGTAGGTCGCCTTTTCTGTTATTTATACAAAGGCGCCTCAGCATACTCTGGATTTAGTACAGTTGCCTAAGCAAGCAAATAAAAGTGTAACAGCGGATCATATGGCTAAACAAATTATGGAGGTGCATCGTGAAGTCAAACAGAAACTGAAGGAAGCTAATCAACAGTATAAAGCTGCAGCAGATAAGCACCGACGAAAGCAGGCATTTGCGGTAGTTGATCAAGTCACGATGCATTTAACAACAGTATGCTGAGGCGCCTTTGTATAAACAACAGAAAAAGGCGACCTGCCAATAGAACTATGAACTGCATTATTATAAACAAACTCTACTTGTGATAAAGCAACATCCTATTACTTTGGCTTATCTCTACAAATGCTTCGAATCAAGTTTCTCAGAGTTCTATTAACCACCTTTGTTTGCCCATCAGTCTGCGGGTGAGCAGTGCTACTGAAATTCAAAGATGAATCAAACACCTTCCATAAAGTCCGCCAAAAATGCCCTAGAAATTTACTATCTCTATCTGAGGTAATAGATTTGGGCACACCATGCAAACGAACCACTTTCTTAAAGAATAATCTGGCCACACTTACTGCATCAGAAGTCTTCCTACAATGAATGAAGTGCGCCATCTTAGAAAATCTATCAACCACAACGAAAACAGAATCCACGCCTCTTTGTGTCCGTGGTAAACCAAGCACAAAATCCATGGACAGATCTTCCCATATATTGCTAGGAACAGGTAAAGGCATATACAGTCCTGTATTCTTATATTGACCCTTAGCAGTCTGACAAAACATAACACTTTTATACGTACCTACTGACATCTCTACGCAACTGGGGCCAGTAAAATCGCTTCTGGACTGCGGCAATAGTTTTATCACGACCTAGATGTGTAACTAATCCACCATTATGTAAATCGCGAATTACCTTCTCTCGTAATGATGTCCGAGGAAGGCGAAGCTGATTGCCATGCATCAGATAACCATCCTGCACATAAAATTCTTGTACAGGTTGACCAGCAGCACATGACTCCCAAATTTTTCCAAAGTCATCATAATCTGCATAACAGTCTTTCAACTGCTCAAACCCCAAGATGTCTTGGCTTAAAGTAATCAACAAGCTAGCTCTCCTACTCAATGCATCTGCTACGACATTATGCACACCTGACTTGTGCTGTAATCTGAAAGGAAATTCTTGCAAAAATTGACACTATCACGCATGCATATCTTTGCTAATCCTCTTCTGACTATTTAGATACGTCAAAACTTCATAATAAAAATGAAAGACGAATTCTTTCCCAATCAGATAATGCTCCCAGGTCTTTAAAATCCTTACGACAGAATAGAATTCTTTATCATAAGTGCTTCACTTCTGCCTTGCATCACTGAGCTTCTTACTAAAATAGCAAATTGGTCTGCGCTCTTGAGATAAAACAGCTCATATACCCACTCCACTAGCATCACAGTCCACTTCAAATAGTTTATCAAAATCAGCTAAAGCAAGAACAGGTGCATAGCAAAACTATTCTCAGTTTCCTCTCCCCATAGAAATTTGCCCTTTCTTCATACATTCTGTAATTGGGATTGCGATAGTACTAAAATTCTTAATAAATCGTCGATAAAAAGTAGCCAACCCATGAAAACTCCTAACGTCAGAAACTGTTTTAGGAGTCGGCTCTTACCTTCACCTTATCTACCTCTATTCCTTCAGCAGTAATAATAAATCCCAAAAATAACAGTTTATTAGTTAAAAAATTGCACTTCTTAAGATTAGTATACGGCTTATTAATCTGTAAGGCTGTCAACACCTCCCTTAAATGCATCATATGATCCTCCTCAGTCTTACTATAAATAAAGATATCATCAAAATAAACTACAACAAATTTACCAATAAAAGATTTCAGAACCTAATTCATAAGTCTCATGAAAGTGTTTAGAGCATTGGAAAATCCGAAAGGCCTCCCCAACCATTTGTACAACCCCTCCTCTGTTTTGAAAGCTATCTTCCACTCATCTCCAGGCCGAATCCGAATCTGATGGTATCCATTCTTCAAATCCAGCTTTGAAAACCATTTAGCACCGTGCAACCTATCCAGCATGTCATCCAATCTCGGAATTGGAAACTTATAACCCACGGTTATCTTATTAATGGCCCTGCTATCTACACACATCCGCCAACTCCCATCTTTTTTAGGAGTCAACAAGGCCGGAACAGCACATGGGCTCATGCTATTCTGAATGTGTCCCTTTTTCAACAATTGCTCCACCTCTCTTTTAGAATCTCGCTCTCTTTTGGACTCATCTTGTAGTGCGGTAAATTTGGCAACTAGCGCTAGGAATTAAGTCTATATGGTGCTGAATATCACTCATAGGCGGCAACCATCTGGGATCTCTTCAGGCATCAGTTCGCTAAATTCCTTCAATAAAGGCTTAACTGCTTCATGCTACTCCTCCACTTGTAATTCAGCCTCAGTCTCAATTACTTGTTTCACGACCAGCACGTGAATCTGTCGGGTCTCCTTAACCTCAGCTTCAAATTTCCTCGTAAGGGTAATAAAATTTTTTTCAGAAGATTGTTTTCCTTTGTTGTTTAATGGCAGCAACGTATACTTCACTCCATCCTTCACGAAATTATACTGATTGCTTCTTCCCGAATGCTGAGCATCTACATCAAATTGCCACGGTCTCCCAAATAACACATGACATATAACCATGTCTACTATATCACAATACAGTTCATCATGATATTTTTCAATGGAGAATAGAATTTTGTATCGTTCAGTCACCTAAATGATTTCCGCTCCAGATTTAATCCATCCTAACGTATAGGGATTGGGATGCTTCTTTACGGATATCTCCAGCTTCTTCACTACCTCCTTCCCAATGATATTCTCCATACTTCTATTATCAATAACCACAGCAAAGATCTTTCCTAAAATGGTGTACCGGGTTTGGAATAACTGATGGCGCTGCGAATCATCTTCCTGTTTTGGGGCCAACATCATCCTGCGCACCACACAGTTTACTTGCTCCTCTTCTTCATCTTCAAAATCATCGTCCTCACCATCCGGCGCACAGCAATATTCATCTTCCTCCTCTTCTCTCGCTATTATGTTTACGGTCTTTCTCTGAGAGCATTCATTAGAACGGTGCCTAGGCTAATTACACCTGTAATATTTTATCGCGGTTAGTTTAGTATAAGGGTTAGGGTTTGCAGTTTTCTGTGCTTGCGTTCCCTTATCCCTCAGCTCGTTCATAGGGCGCTTTTCTATCGCCTTATCTTCCTAATTTCGCCCTACGTTAAAAAGATTATTGAAACTGCTCTTTTCTACCGAACTGTTCGAACTGCTATCTCGATAATTTTCATAGCCTCTTCTTCCCCTATCTTGCTGCATCAATTCTGCCTTCATCGCCATATTCTTGGCTTTAATTAAATTTCGCAGAAACTGCACTACAATTTTATCTTGAATGAAGGGTTTCAAACCATCGAGATATCTGGTCACTTGTTGTCCCTTCGTCTCTGATAAATTATTCTACTCCGCCAATCTCATAAATTCGACCGTATACTCATGCACAGTCCGATTACCCTGCTGGCAATATTGGTACTGCTGGAATATAATCTGTTCATAATTGGGTGGAATGAATTCTTACTTCAACAGCCTTCTCATTCTAGTCCAAGTTCGAACTCTATCTTTCCCTTCTCGCTCCCTCTTATTCTGCAATCTCTCCCACCATACAAACGCACCCCCCTTTAATCTACAGGTTACTAATCACACCCTTTTCTTACCAGGGGTCTCCATATAGTCGAAAAATCTATATATATCAGCAAGCCAATCCAGAAATTCTTCTATGCCCAGACTTCCATTGAAATAAGGAACATCAACTTTCAATTTAAAGTCGTTACCTTCACAATCGTCGTAACATCGTCTTCCATCTCTCAGATCATATCCTCTTTGAAATCCTCCATGACGACATTTGCCGCCATAATTTGCACGTTCCTTATAAAAACTTTCAGTTTCGTCTTCTTCCGAACTCTCTGAAAATAAAGGGTTATTCTGCCTGCAGACAGGAACATGCCTATCAACAGGATCACCACGAGCAAGATCTGCACCTGACCTTCTGTCATTCCGCCGATTCCGGTTCACATAAACGCCGAGACCTTCGAATCGTTCTGTTAACTCGTCAAATCGTTCTTCGAAACGACGAAGACTTTGATCAAATCATTGATGCAAGTGTTCCATTAAATGCTGCTCTAACGTTGCAGCGCGTCGTCCCTAAGGATTGGGGCTCTAGTCTCCTGAGCATCATCACGAAGACCACCGCCAGTCGCCATAGGCTTTGATATCACTTGACGCAGCGTTCCGCGAATAATTCAAGCAAAACCTTACTTAGAGAGAAAAATCTCGAAATTCAATATTGATGATAATAATGTTCTGTCTTCAAAACAAACCCTAAACACCCTTTTATAGGGGTTAAACCTAATTATAATAGGAAACCTAATCATAATAGGAAAGTTATCTAATCTGAATTGGAAACCTAATCATAATAGGAAAGTTAATGAGTATCAAATAACAAAATTACAAAAACGACCCTTAAAATTAACTAATAAAAAAATACTAAAATAATAGAAAAGAAACCATCTAATCGCATCACCGTTTTGCTTTCCGTTTGGACTGCTATTTGTCCAATCGGTCCATAAACACACCACTAATAAATTCTGCATCATTCCTGACGCAACATTCCGCGAATAATTCAAGCAAAACCTTGCTTAGAGAGAAAAATCTCGAAATTCAATATTGATGATTATAATGTTCTGTCTTCAAAACAAACCCTAAACACCCTTTTATAGGGGTTAAACCTAATTACAATAGAAAATATAATCATAATAGGAAAGTTACCTAATCTGAATTGAAAAGGAAAGTTACCTAATCTGAATTGGAAATCTAATCATAATAGGAAAATTAATAAACATCAAATAGCAAAATTACAAAAACGACCCTTAAAATTAACTCATAAAAAATACTAAAATAATAGAAAAAAACTATCTAATCGCATCACCATTTCGCTTTCCGTTTGGACTTCTGTTTGTCCAATCGGTCTATAAACGCACCACTAATAAATACCGCATCATTTCTGACGCAGCGTTCCGCGAATAATTCAAGCAAAACCTTGCTTAGAGAGAAAAATCTCAAAATTCAATATTGATGATAATAATATTTTGTCTTCAAAACAAGCCCTAAACACCCTTTTATAGGGGTTAAACTTAATTACAATAGGAAACCTAATCATAATAGGAAAGTTACCTAATCTGAATTGGAAACCTAATCATAATAGGAAAGTTGCCTAATTTGAATTGGAAACCTAATCATAATAGAAAAGTGACCTAATCTAAATTGGAAACCTAATCATAATAGGAAAGTTAATAAGCATCAAATAGCAAAATTACAAAAATGACCCTTAAAATTAACTCATAAAAAATACTAAAATAATAGAAAAAAAATATCTAATCTCATCACCGTTTCGCTTTTCGTCTGGACTTCTGTTTGTCCAATCGGTCCATAAACGTCCCACTAATAAATTTCGTATCATTCTCCTCCACTTGAAAAGAACTCGTCCTCAAGTTAAAAATATGATCCGGATATAACGACTCTGTGGACTCATGAAACGGTGATAAATCAGCAACATTAAAAGTGGTGAAAGTAATAAATTACCACTAATAAATTACAGAAATCCAAACGGAAAGCAAAACGCACCACTAATAAATTCTGCATCATTCTCTTCCACTTGAAAAGAACTCGTCCTCGAGTTAAAATCAGGATCTAGATATAACGACTCTGTGGACTCATGAAACGTTGACAAATCAGCAACATTAAAAGTGTTGGATATGCCCATGCTATGTGGAAGGTCTATAACATAAGCATTATCATTGATCTTCTTACTGACAGCGTAAGGTTCATACTTCTTTGGCTGTAATTTACTATAAGATCCAGCTGGTAATCGCTCTTTACGAAGAAAAATCATGACTTGATCACCTACCGCAAACACCTGCTTCCGCCGGTGCTTATCTGCTGCAGCTTTATACTTCTGATTAACTTCCTCCAGCTTCTGTTTGACTTCACGATGCACCTCCACAATCTGTTTAGCCATATGATCCGCTGTTACACTTTTATCTGCTTGCTTAGGTAACTGTACCAAATCCAGAGTATACTGAGGCGCCTTTGTATAAACAATAGAAAAAGGTGACCTGCCAATAGAATTATGAACTACATTATTATATGCAAACTCTGCTTGTGATAAAGCAATATCCTATTGCTTTAGCTTATCTCCACAAATGCTTTGAAACAAGTTTCCCAGAGTTCTATTAACCACCTCTGTTTACCCATCAGTCTGCGGGTGAGCAGTGCTACTGAAATTCAAAGATGAATCAAACAGCTTCCATAAAGTCTGCCAAAAATGCCCTAGAAATTTACTATCCCTATCTGAGGTAATGGATTTGGGCACACCATGCAAACAAACCACTTCCCTAAAAAATAATCTGGCCACACTTACTACATCAAAAGTTTTCCTATAATGAATGAAGTGCGCCATCTTAGAAAATCTGTTAACCACAACGAAAACAGAATCCACGTCTCTTTGTGTCCGTGGTAAACCAAGTACAAAATCCATGGACAGATCTTCCTATATATTGTTAGGAACAGGTAAAGGCATATATAAACTTGTATTCTTATATTGACCCTTAGCAGTCTGGTAAACATAACACTTTTGTACGTACCTACTGACATCTCTTCGCAATCGGGGCTAGTAAAATCGTTCCCGAACTGCAGCAATAGTTTTATCACAACCTAGATGTGCAGCTAATCCACCATCATCAAATAGCAAAATTACAAAAGCGACCCTTAAAATTAACTCATAAAAAAATACTAAAATAATAAAAAAAAACCATCTAATCGCATCACCATTTCGCTTTTCGTTGGACTTCTATTTGTCCAATCGATCCATAAATGCACCACTAATAAATTCCGCATCAGAAAGCCAAAGGGCCCATGATACCCGTCGCAATAATTAAGCTGTAGGCCACAGCAAGCATTAGGTTCTTCCCGTGGCTGGCTGCAAGCTTGCTTAGTATGTTGACTCCAGCTAATGCGAACTGGATGACTACCATCATCAGCGGGGCCTTCATTTCGTGCACGGCCTCGGACAAACAATACCTCGCCATCGCTCGAAAAACTCTCTCTCTCTCTCTCAGAGTATGAAAGTGTCTCAATGAAACCCGAAGATTGAAAAAGATGAGATTTCAATGTGGGGGTACTTAGAATGCGACATTGGACGAGGAGGCCAGCTATTTTGTTTGGCTATTCGCTCATTGGGTGCTTATGGGTGCTACGATTGGCAACGTCCATAACCGAATTCTCTCTCTCTCTCTCTCTCTCTCTCTCTCTCTCTCTCTCTCTCTCTCTCTCTCTCTCTCTCTCTAAGAAAATATTGTATTTCCAATTCAACAAAATCTTTTACTTCATATTTCCTACATTCAATAGTTAACGATCCAAATAAAACTTAAGAAAAAATTACAGATACAAATGACATAGGAAAATAAACACAGATGAAAGTACGCATTTCTATAAATGTCAGTGCAAAGCACGAGACACGTAATTGGTATTTGCATCATAAGAAGGGGCATGAATGTCCAATTCCGACCGGGGCTGAAAATGCTCGACCCTCTACCGCCGCACCATCGTGTGCGCACGACAATGCTACAACCCAAAGAGTCTTTGGTTTCACAGTACTGAGCACAAAGAAAGTTTAGGATCAAAAGTGAGTCCATTACAAAACCCACTAGAGATCAGCTTACATCCTAACAATCCCAGAAAGCGTGGGAAACTAAGAAACTCATGACCGGATTCCATACCTTACAATCCACATTGCCCGAAATGTATCGAGCAAAAGTAAACAATTATATTGACATAAACACAGCAAAACATGCTTCTGTAGTTCTCACATGGCTTGCTTCAAGGGACTTATCATGTGGCGCTTCTTTACCAAACATGCTTCTGTAGTTTAATCGATTGGCCGGTGATCGCTCGGTCGGTCCCCGATTTGGACATGGGTTGGCCAACCTGGATCAGGCGTTTTTCATTTTGACCTTGATTCCACGAATTGTCTTGTGTTTCTCTTTAGAGGACGGGTCTAAAACGAACACTGTGGCAACATTGTATATGCATATCTTTATATTCTCAAACATATGCAAGGCAACTAAACTATAGACCTTGAATATATTATCGATTTGGAATTCAGATACAGACAATCCAAGATCTCTTGGGTAATTTCTTATCTACGTCATAAAAAAAATCCGGTGAATTTGCATTCATAAGTTTAATACATCCAACATAAGTGAAAATACCAAGTCTTCTCCCTCAAACAAACATAACATTAAAGAAATCTTTAGAATTTTCCTGCACCCTCAGATTGTTGCGATCTCTTATAGGTGAACCGCCGATAGGAATGGATTAATAAGTTCGAGGACTTAGTAAGAGCCTAAAATCTGTAGAAATCACAAAAATGCCATTGACCATAAAAGTATACTTATACAAATGGATGTAACTCGTAGGAAGATGAGCCATGTGGTACGCTCATCGATCAAATCATTTTCTTTTTAGGTGTTAACACCATCGAATTTTGAATGGCGAAAAAATTCTGAGCAACATATTTTATTCTTTATTCTCATTATGCATCTTTTAGAAGACTCGGCACTTATGTGCCCCGAGTTAATGCAGTTGAGAATTTTGTCCAATCAAGTACAACTTGAATTCTAGCATTTCAACCATCCTAAGACATAACAAGGATTCTGAAAAATTCTAAAGATTTCTTTAATAGGTATGCTGATTTAAGGAGAAGACTTGCCACTTTTACTTATGCGGGATATACTAAACTTATGAATGTATTTTCACTGGATTTGTCTTTTATGATCGTAGAAAAGAAATTACCTTAGAGATCTTGAATTGTCTATATTTGATTTTCAATTTGATGATCTATTCAAGGTATATAGCTTAGTTGCATTGCATGTGCTTGAGAGTATAAAAATCTACACGTACGACAGTTGCCACGTGTCCGCTCTAGTTCTGTCCTTTAATGAGAATAGGAGACAGTTCACGGGACCAATGTCTAAAAATGTCGATATCTAAAATTCTTGCCAACAAATCGAATATACATTCTTGTCAAAAAAAAAATATGTGTATAAAAACAAAATAACAAATTGAAAAAAAGAAAGAACGAAAGAAAAACTAACAAAGGTCCCCTATAGAAGAGGTAGCCTTATCATATCTTGCGCGTGGACACCAGAGAAGAGCCAAGCAGAAATCTGGCCAGGATGAAGTCAAGCGGTACCGAAGAATTCTCTCTATAAGCGCATTTACGTTCGGATTCAAAGGGGAACAACGCAGAGAGAGAGAGAGAGAGAGAGAGAGTAAAATCCTTTCTCCGGTAGCAATTCCTTTCCCCTCCTCTCGATTTCTAACGTTTCCGGCCTGTTCTGGTATGGTCGCCGTTTGCCAACCTCAACTCCGCACAGCGACCTCTCCGTTTGCCACTGTTCCGCAGCCCCGAGA
This sequence comes from Syzygium jambos, assembly GCA_031216235.1. Taxonomy (NCBI): domain Eukaryota; kingdom Viridiplantae; phylum Streptophyta; class Magnoliopsida; order Myrtales; family Myrtaceae; genus Syzygium; species Syzygium jambos. The sequence goes on along the minus strand of CM062226.1, from coordinate 4,817,504 downwards.
AACCCAAATGAGCTCAGACCTTGCTCGGTACTTTTTTGCCATGACGACAGACTTTGGTTCTCCGTTAGATCGGTGTTCGTGGCCAACTACTGCATGTCCAGGGTAATTTCAATATTTGCTCTGTCCTGGTAAAGTTGAGTCCCTGAACTGTGAGTGAAGTTTTGAGTGTAGCCTAAACATATTTCGATGTGGTCGCGATAGTCTGGATCTGAATTGGTGCTGTGATGTTGCCTCTGTATCCTTTGCATGAACTGATCGTCTGGCTCCTAATCGGCCTTAGATAGGCTAGTGGCAACTCTAATTAGATAGGATGCTCGTCATTTGTTCAAATCGAACCAATGTTACACGTAGTAGGGTTTGAGAGAGCCCGCTCCGAGTGAGGGGGAGCACCTCAATAAGTGGGATAGCCCGTTCCCATTTGACGAAACTTCTAAACCCGCTCACACCCTAAGACTCGTCAGGGAGGGTCCGGACAAAAAAAGAAGTTTGAAACAAGTGAGGACACTTTTATACTCGAGTTCAAGGAACCGAGATCTGAAGAGAAGAGAGGAGAGAGAGAGAGAGTATTGGGCAATGGCGAGGTATGGTTTGTCCGAGGCCGTGCACCAAGTGTGAAGGCCCCGCTGATGATGGTGGTAGTCTAGGCCGCTTGCGCCGGCGTCGACATTCCGAGCAAGCTCGCAGCGAGTGACAGGATGAACCCGATGCTGGCCATTACCTATCGCTTCATTTTTTGCGACCGCTGTTGTGGGGCCTCTAGCTTTCTTCTTAGAAAGGTCACACGCATGCACATTTCTCCTATTGAACCCATGTTTTTTTTCCATATGATGTCAATTGGTTCTAATGTGTATGTGCATTACTGATTTTGTGTTTTGGTGTTATAAAACGCGGACAGTGCTTGTGCAAGCCTTCTTTTTGTGGGCTATTTGAGCAAGTGTGAGTTTGTGGGGGCAACATGTTTCCATGTACCGCAGTAGACAGAACACAACTTCCACTTGGGAAATTGCTGGTCTTTTGTTGTTTGACTATGATTGAATGAATTGCAGGGCATTAATGTTTCAAAATCTGTACCTAGCAACCTTATCATTGACATCGGCAACTGCGTCTCAACCGTGGCCAACCTTGTCCCGGCCGTGACCTTCGTCTTAGCTATTTCTTTCGGGTGTGTACAGGATTTCCCGTGCGAATTCAACGATTGTTCATTGAAGATTGACAGAGACAAAATGTTCACTAAAGAAGACATATTGTACAGGCTCATTCTATAGATTCTCTTTACTTTTCTGCTAGATCCCATAACACATAAGGCTCCAGAGCGCCTATCAATAAGCGCATGCGACCCAGACGGACACCATCATTGCACCTAAATGCCTAAGTGCAATGCAACATCAATATCATGCAATGTCAATAATTTTGTTTAGGGCTCGAGATTGATTTCTGATTTTCTTATGCGATAAATGATTAAGTGGATCGGTCAAAATTTAGATGTCAATAGTCTTTCATTCGAGACTTCCAAATAGAATAATTTGAGGCTCCAGCGCATGCGACCTGGACGAACACCATCATCACGCCTAAATGCCTAAGTGCAACACAACATCATTATTATGCAATGTCAATAATTTTGTTTAGGGCTCGAGATTGATCCCTAATTTTCTTATGTGATAAATGATTAAGTGAATCGGTCAAAATTTAGATGTCAATAGTCTTCCATCTGAGACTTCCAAATAGAATAATTCGAGGCATTTAATGTAAACATGGTGTCTCTGGTTTCCTCCATTATGCTAGCTCTAATAACACTTTATTTGAGATAAAGTAAAAATAAATTTTAAAAAAAATCACATTTTTCTGTAATTTTTCTAGAAAATCAAATCAGATGTCAAACGGCAGAAAATATTTTTCAGTTCATTTTCAGGTTTTAGTCGAACACCGGAAAATATTGTTATTTTCCTGAAAAATGACTTTCCGAAAAACATTTTCCAGAAACGTCACATTCTGGGAAACGAACGGAGCCTAAGGCTCAATTCATTTTGCTGGAAAATGTGTGATTTGAAAAATACTTTCTGAAAAATAATTACTTATATCGTTTAGAAAAAATAGTCAATGGAAAATATTTTCGTCATCGATAACAATCTATGCCTGACTAATTTCATGGGCGATGAAAACATTTTCCATTTAATTTATGTTTATGTTTTCCAAATTATTCATTTTCCGCTAAACGAACGCATCCTAAGAGGAAACAAAACATTCTAAAGGATTTTTTTTTTGGTCGAAATCTAAAGGGTTGATTAATCAAGATTTCGCTTACCCTCTTTGTGATGTTTAGCCAAATAGCAGCTGGATTCTATAGTTGCAAGAGATTTGGCATAAAATTAAGGAATAATTCTGGAGATATTTAGAACTATCATAATTAATTAATACATAAGATATTAAACTTGGTAATAATATATGTTTATATGGCAATTCTTATACCAATGTAGAAAAGGAAAAATATATAAAGTAATATGGTAATTCTAATCCCAGAGTAAAGAGGATACTTATTAAAGATAATATGGTTATGGCAAGTTGGCCACATCCGATATCCTCCATTCTTCATCCTCAAATAGCTGAGTGACGTTGAAATTGGAGCATAGATACCCCACAATGGTGAATTCATCAGGTGAGCTCATATTGTTTTGTTCTTTATTGCTAACTAGTTGTGTGGGAGATGTTTGGGGCAAGACACATGTTGTGATCAATAACAATTTGCCGGCTGGAACTATTCTAACAGTTCATTGCAAGTCCAAGGACAACGATCTTGGGGTCCATTATATAACGAGCAGCTAGGATTTTGCATTCAAGCCCAATTTGTTTAAGAGAACGTTGTTCTTTTGTAGCTTTGCATGGCCGAATCAATTTCATTGGTTTGATATATATGTGCAAAAGAGGGACCAAGGTCATTGCAAATTGTGTTCTTGGAAGATTTGGCCCAATGGTCCTTGTAGGTTTAATGAAACGGCCGGAGAGTATAATGTTTGTTTTCCATGAAATTCCCCTACACAATTAGGGGGGAAACCTCTTATGTGAATGAATTAGAGAGAGAATTGATGTTCAAATGAAATAAGAATCAACTTAGTTATCTTTTAAATATAAATATCTATACACACATGTGGGTTTCTTCTAATATCCTCATCATTTCAATTTCTATTGGCATCTCTTTATCATTTATTTCATTTGCTCTCACTATCAAAAAGTTATAATGTAAATTTCTTTTAACAAAAAAAAAGTTAATAAGTGGCATGCTATGTCGGTTTTGAACTTATAACGCTGGTGTAGTAATAAGAACTAACACCCTTGAGTTCGTAAGCACGTTAAACAAAATTCATTTTGAAAATTTTGGCAAAAATATGAGAGCACTGAATTGATGGGTGGCATTCTTGAGTCGACCGTATCATGGGCCTTTGATCTTGGAGTGATCCTAAAAGCAATCTGCCAAAGAGAGATTTGCAATAGACCGTCCAGGTGGGGACCATGTTAGAGGAATAATCACATTCTTTACCTTGACTTCTGATAATCTTCCTCTTTAACCTGAAGAGGTTGAAGATTGTAGGTTGTATTTGCCGAATCGGAAACGATGTGTGCTTCTAAAGCAGGCATGGAACTGCCATTATCGTACGTCGAATAGAAGGGATGTAGCTCTTTGCTTTTTTTCTTTTTTTTTTGTGGGTCGAAAAGGTGCAATTGGAGATTAGTTTCTTTTCTGTTCAGACTGTAATTGTGACACCAGCACGTAAAAGGATGCGCTTGAAATTGTTTTGAGATAATCGTGAATGGTAGTTTCGGAAAAATTGAAAAAGTCCCGAAACGTGGTGTTTTGGTGCACAAACAGAGCTCAGAAACGACCATTATACCTTCAAGGGATCTTTCTGCACAACCCGAAAAAAAAGCATTAAGGCTGCATTTGGGAATACTTCGGGGGAAAGTTTTTGGAAAAATACAAAGGATTTTAAGTTGAAGAAGTTTTCCAAAATGTAAATTGTATTTGGGAAGTTGTAACTTAAAAGTCCATTATAAAGCAACCTTGGGTAAAATAGCGTTTGGAAAAATTATTCTTGCAATGAACTTTTTTTTATATTTTAACAAAGAAAAGTTCAAACCCTTCGTCGGAGCCGACGAAGGGCAGGCGGCTGCCGGTGACCCAAATTTGGCGTCGACGGCCGTCGTCTGAGGTCGAATGATCTCAGGCAACCCCCGGCGACCACCGACGAGGGCTACCTAGGGTTGAGCGACCCCCGACGAGGATCGCGAAACCCAAGCTAGGGCCGTTGGCCACCCAGATCTGGCACCGCGCGGCCGTCGTATGAGGCCGAACGACCTCAGGCAACCCTGGCGACCACTGACGAGGGCCGCCTCGCTTGGGTTTCGCGCGACGCCAAATTTGGGTGGCTGGCAACCCTCGAGGGTCGTCTAGGTAGCACGACCTTAGCCAGCCCTCACTTGAATGACACGACGCCTCTCCAAGGTCGTGTAAGTTCCCGGCGAGGGCCGTCTAGGTCACGCGACCTCAGGCGGCCCTCGCTTGGGTCGCGTGGCCCATCGCGGGGGTCGTGCAACCCCAGGCAACGGTCTTTGAGTTGTGCAACCACGCCGGCCCCTTTCCGTCCCGTCGTCGTGCCCTCACAGCCACGCTATCGAGCTAAGCGGAGAAGAAGAGTGATAAACGAGGGCAAAACCGAAAAATCAAAAAATATATGAGGGTAGTTTTGGAAGAAAAGTTTTTTACTTATTCGGGAGCATTGCATGCCGAGAAAGCTAAAAGCCTGAGACAGCCTAGGATCTGGCTTGGGCTTTCAGCCTTCACAAGGCTAACTTTTGTTGAATGGGGTTTCTAAAAATTATTCCCAAACACCCAATTTTAGTCCAAGGGGCTTGGGAAAGCTATTCCCAAACGCACGCTAAGTCCTTTTCTGTCTAGCTACCTCTCTCTCTCTCTCTTTATTATTCACTTCTCTTTCTTGGACATTGGCCATCTCTCTCTTTTGTTATTCACGAACGGAGCTCAGACACCACTCTTGCCTCTCGCCTTTGAACCATATCATGGGAAGCAACCAAACTCCCTTCATTTGCTTTCTCCGATAGTTTCGAATGGAGCCGACCTGCAAGGAAGAACACGGTACGCCAAATACTTTCATAAAGTATATCAACTTGCCTGGACTTAAGCACGGCCTTAAAAGGCTCCATCTCTAAGATCACTCCTGTAGGCTTTTAGGGATGTAAAACCCTTACAGGAAGGTATGCAAGCAGACTAATCTGCAAGGAAGAACACGTACCCCGAATACTTTCATAAAGTGTATCTGCTTGCCATGTCATCAGCCCATTTCTTTTTTAGCATCCATTCGACCGCTCTGTCGGACGCACTGTAAGGCCACGAAAATTGGCACACCCAGGATCACCATAATCAGAAATCGAAACACGATGATGGAGAAATTGTTGATTCGCGTACCTGGTTTGGAATCCATCGAACTTGACGCGGAATTAGCGACGGTTTCTCGAACACGAACTCAAGTTCTTCTCCCCTATCCCTTCGTTAGAACACTGGCCTAATGAGATTGCCACTCACGAGAAGAAAGTTCTCTCTAAATCCGTATGTGAGTCAAAATGTGCATCATCAGGTTAGGGGAGGGACTTGAGCGCTATTTATAGAGTCTTCGACCACGGGCCCTCTCATTACGGGCCGGGCCGTACTCGGCCCACACCAGCCAGCCCCATATTAGACTTATTAAGAACCCATATATCTTACCTTTATTAGACCAAACTAATTCAGTCAATTTCAATTAATGAAGCCCACATTAGGAAATTCTTACATTCTCCCACTTGGGCGATATTAATTGAAAGAGAACTGTGTGCGCACCCTTATATTGGTCTAGAGATTATTCTTAATAGTCAATCCGATCCCATAAAGTCTTGAACACCGAATCATGGCGGTAACTGCATGTACTCACGCAGAGCCTTCCATGGTCACGAGTGCTTTCAACTTTACTGATATGGATTCAATATGGTAGTGTGTCAAATGGACAATACCTCATAATGAGTGATACTTCATGTGTTATCCATTTTGTTAGTCCAAATTCTCTCTCCTTAAGTGTCACAAAACCTAGTGTGTCACCAGAGAATATTTTTCATGGTTCCAACGAACCTTCATATGTCTTAGCTTGATAGTTAACTGTACTTTATGTGTAACAAGACATATTGTTAAGGCTAATACCAAGAATGCCCCATAGCCTGTACTCAAGGTTTACACAACGCCTCGAGATTTTCATCAAATATATGTACTCAACTTGATAAATCTACATTCACAAATACCTCATTGAATGCAAAAGAGTTGATACATATTCAATTATTACAAAAATGTAACAAAATCATATACAAACTTCATAAGAGCAACATAAAACTAAACAGCTCCCACTAATTGACAGTATCCCATGATACTCCTAAGCCCATATTAATGACATGTCGATCAAATGCACAAGGGCGAAGGCCTTTAGTTAGCGGATCTGCAATCATATCATCTGTTGAAATGTGCTCTACTGCAATGTCACCATCCTGAACTTTTTCTTTTATAGTCAGGTACTTGACCTCCATATGCTTAGACCCCTTGAGACCTCTGTTGTTGTTAACAAACAACACTGCAGAGTTATTGCCACAATACAACTGTATGGGCCTATCCACAAAATCAAATACGGTCAACTCCTTAATGAGGTTTCGGAGCCAAATTGCCTGAGTAGCGGCCGAAAAGCATGCTACAAACTCCGCTTGCATGGTAGAGGATGTCATTGATTTCTGTTTCTCACTTTTCCATGATACTGCACCTCCTGCTAACTTGAAGATGTAACCTGTTGTCGACTTCTTTTCATCCTGACAGCCAGCAAAGTCTGAATCCGAATACCCAACTAGTTGTAGGTCCTGAACATGTTTGTAAATCAGCATATAGTCTTTTGTCCTCTTTAAGTACCTCAAAACCTTCTTGGCAGCAACCCAATGATCGTGTCCTGGATTTAACTGATATCTGCCTAGAAGTCCTGTTGCAAAAGCAATATCCGGTCTAGTACATACTTGAGCATACATAATACTCCCAAGTGCACTAGCATAAGGTACATTCTTCATTTGGGCTTTCTCAAAATCTGAATGAGGACATTGTGACAGACTCAACTTATCACCTTTACAGACAGGAGCAATTCCTGGCTTACATTGCTGCATGTTGAATCTTTCTAAAATACGATCAACATATGCCCTCTGAGATAAACTCAATAGTCGGCGAGAACGATTCCTATGAATCTCAATGCCAAGGACAAAAGACGCCTCACCAAGGTCCTTCATATCAAAGTTCTTTGACAACATCCGCTTTGTCTCATGCAGTAAACCAAGGTCACTGCTCGCAAGTAGGATATCATCTACATAGAGTATAAGGAAAATGAATTTCCTCCCACTGACCTTGCAGTATATACACTGATCTACTTTGTTCTCAACAAAACCAAATGAAGCGACAACACTATGAAACTTCAAGTACCATTGTCTAGAAGCTTGCTTGAGACCATAAATAGACTTTTTCAGTCTACATACAAGCGTACCTGAATCATTTGCTGCAAAACCTTCGGGTTGCATCATATAGACTTCTTCATTAAGGTCTCCATTGAGAAAGGCAGTTTTAACATCCATCTGGTGTAACTCCATATCGAAATGAGCTACTAATGCCATGATCACTCTGAAAGAATCTTTAGAAGAGACCGGAGAAAAAGTTGCTTCATAGTCTACTCCTTCTCTCTGAGTGAAACCCTTGGCTACCAGTCTGGCTTTAAACTTCTCAATCTTTCCTTTAGGGTCCCTTTTAGTCTTATACACCCATTTGCAGCCAATAGGTCTATGACCTTCAGGTAATTCAACAAGTTCCCAAACTCCATTATGCTTCATCGACTGCATTTCATCTCTCATTGCATCCAACCACAGTTCTGACTGAGGACAAGAAACAGCTTCCGCATAAGTCATTGGATCAGCCACAGAACCGATATCGTAGTCTTGCTCTCCTATATAGACTAAATAGTCCGGTGGTATAGCTAATCGTCTCTCCCTAATGGATCTCCTTACAGGAACAACAACAGCCTCATCCTGAACCTGAGAGCCTTGAGGAACTTCATTAGGAGCTGTCTCGACAACAGGATCCCGAGCCTCAACAGGTTCAGTCTGTGGTGTGAGAGTATCCACAATTATCTGTATGGGAGGAGATAAAGATACAATATTACCCGCCGTACTATTATTCTCAATAGTCTGTGAGCATTTACTTTCTTCGGCCACATCAAACTCCAAAAACTTAGCTGTCTGTGATTCCACAATTCTTGTACCTCCATTGGGATTATAAAACCGATATCCCTTCGAATGTTCCGGGTAAGATACAAAATAACACCGAGTGGTTCTGGAGTCCAACTTACTTAATGTTGGATTATACAACTTCACTTCTGCAGGACATCCCCAAACCTTAAGATGGTTTAAGCTAGGCTTACGTCCGATCCATAACTCAAAAGGAGTCAATGGAACAGCTTTAGTAGGTACACGATTCAGTATGTACAAAGCTGTTTTCAAAGCTTCACCCCACAGAAAATCAGGTAAATTAGTCCTACTAATCATACTCCTCACCATTTCCATAAGGGTGCGATTGCGCCTTTCGGCCACACCATTTTGCTCAGGACTCCCAAGCATAGTGAACTGAGCCACTATCCCAGAATCCTCTAAGTATTTGGCAAATGGCCCCTTAAGCTGTCCGGCATCGCCATGCTTGCCATAATACTCTCCACCTCGGTCAGATCTAACAACCTTTATGACTTTTCCCAACTGTCTCTCGACTTCAGTCCGAAAAATCTTGAACTTATCAAGAGACTCGGACTTTTCTTTAATCAAGTACAGATAGCCATATCGAGAATAGTCATCAATAAATGTGATGAAATAAAAATTTCTACACAAGGTTGCCGTATAGGGTCCACTTATATCGGTGTGAATGACCTCCAACAGGTCAGTACTTCGAACTGCAGTTTTCTTCCTTATCTTGGTCATTTTACCTTTACAACAGTCTACGCATGTCTCTAAGTCATTTTTAAGAGCAGGCAGGATGTTAGTCTTTATCAGCCTTTCTACTCTATCTTTAGAGATATGGCCAAGCCGTTTATGCCACAATGTATAAGACTGTTCCTTAGATAATGGTCTCTTAAAAACAACCTTTTCAGCCGTATAAGCGACGTATATGTCATTGGGAGACAAACACAATCTGTACAATCCGTTGGACATATAACAGCACCCAACCTTATTTGAATTAAGAGACAAAGAAATAACATTGTTCTTGATTTCAAAAGAGTAGCCATACATGTCCAAACACGATACGGAAACTAAGTTCCGTCTAAATGAAGGTACATAGAAAGTGTCTTTCAACATTATTCTAAAACCAGAGTCTAGAATCAAGATTACATCTCCCACAAACACAACATCAGCTTTCTCGTTGTTTCCCACAGTGAGTCTTGATTCATTCTGATTTGGCTTCCTCCGGTTTATGAATCCCTGTATGGTAAACGCAACATGATTAGTTGCACCGCTATCGAGCCACCAAGAACTGGATGGTGCTTCTGATAGGTTGGATTCACAAACAAGTGCCAAAGAATCATTACCTGTAGGCTCACGTTTAGACAACCAAGCTTTAAACTTTGCACAATCCTTCTTTATGTGACCTTTCTTCTTACAAAAGAAGCAGTGGCCACCATCCCTTTTGAAGGATGTTTTCTTTGGACCCATATTGTCAGATTGACCGGTGGTGTCATGAGTACCTTTATGAGTACGATTTTTGAACTTCTTATCCTTTCTTTTGTGGGAACTAGAAACATATAATGCTAGATGCCCTTTTTCCTTCTTAAGTTTCTCTTCCTCTGCCACCACCCTTGCTATCAAGTCATTAACTGACCAAGTCTCATCTTGGGAATTATAATTTGTCTTTATAATCCCAAAATCAGGTGGAAGGGTGTTTAGGGCTTGATGCACAATGCAAGCATCAGGAATGGAAACATTAAGAGCTTGAAGCTTTGTCTTTAGGTCTACCATCCTAAGGACATAATCTCTAACCCCAGCAGTACCATCATACTTCATATTGAAAAGCCTTTGAAGAAGTGTACCAACCTCAGCATTAGATGAAATACGGTTTCTGGCCTCTAAGGCTGCCATCATTTCCTTAGCAGTACAGTCAGCTGGCAAACCACTTTTCAAGTGTTCTTGAATGGATTTCTTCATTGTCAATAAACAAATCCGATTGCTCTTTTCCCAGGCAGCATAGTCCGTTTTCTCAGCTTCAATACTGGTGGCCATGATATCTATCGGCTTATCCTTTGTAAGAGCAATGTGAACATCTGCCAGCTCCATTCCAAATAGAAAATCCTCTTTCCATTTCTTAAAGTTTAACCCAGTAAGGACCTCAATTGAAATGGAATTGCCGTTTACAGAAAAGGTGACTGGAAAACAAACAAACAATACAATCAGCATCATGTGAATACTTATATAGAGAATTACATACATCATCACATAATCACCTTTGGGCAGAAAATATGACATGCAGTTGTACATTCTCCACGTGACAGCGGCCATGAGAACATATTCTAATCTTTCGCGAAATCACCACCTTTGGGTGTATGAACCACTAAGATCAGTCATTTCTCAAGCACATGCTATACATGTACCCCTCCATGAACTAATACAAGATCACCTCCTTTGGAAGTATAATCACGTAATAGACCAGGAGACATCCCACCACAATATGAGACTGATATCTCTCAAACCCAGTCAAGTGTGCCACTTTGGCGGTCACAACCCAACTGAATTCTTGAAAAAAAACTCTCATACTAGGGATATAAGCTTTATGTATCACATTTACTATATACATGTAATGCTAGACGTAAAAACAGGGGCGTATGTCTCTGAAATTACATGTCATGCTAATTATACTGTTCCATTCATTGATAGACAATGAATAACACTCTACACAGTCCTTATGTGGTGATATACATGTGAGCTACCATATGTATTTCCGAAACCATAGAGAAATACACGAAAATACGCAAAAATACCCTAGAAATACGCGTACATAGGGTTCTATACGTATTTTCACATCTTTAATAGCTTCAAACATGTAAAATAAATACACCACAATGTAGAGCATCTCGATACGAGCGCGTAGATACCAAGATCGTCTAAAACGGACGTCGGACGCGCCCTCACGCGCCGCCGGAAGGCGCGGCGCGTGCGCGCGCGTTCAGCCGGTCAAACCGGTCCGAACGGCCGGTCCGACCGGTTGACCGGTCCAACCGGTCAACGGTCAACGTACCGGTCCGACCGGTCGGGTCAATGGTCGGGTCGGGTCGGGTCAGGATCCGGTCGGGTCAGGATCCGGGTCAACCGGATTCGCGCCCGCTGACGTCATGCTGACGTCAGCATACGGTTACCGGGTGAACAAACGCGCCGGTTGGACACGGCCGCGCGTGGCCGTCACGCGCCGCCGCGCCTAGGGCGCGTGCAGGCGCGTGACGGCGCGTCCAGCCTCCTCCGGCGACGTGCCGCCCACCGTTTTTCTCGTCTCGACGAGTAGATTCCAAATATGTAATAAAATTTAACTTTCATCCGATAAAAAATTTCGAAATTGGGCAAAAACCTCTCGGACAAAACGAAAACGGTTCTAATCCGCATGTTTCGGTTCTAATCTATGGCAGGCTCTGATACCAAATGTAAGGCCACGAAAATTGGCACACCTAGGATCACCATAATCAGAAATCGAAACACGATGATGGAGAAATTGTTGATTCGCGTACCTGGTTTGGAATCCATCGAACTTGACGCGGAATGAGCGACGGTTTCCCGAACACGAACTCAAGTTCTTCTCCCCTATCCCTTCGTTAGAACACTGGCCTAATGAGATTGCCACTCACGAGAAGAAAGTTCTCTCTAAATCCGTATGTGAGTCAAAATGTGCATCATCAGGTTAAGGGAGGGACTTGAGCGTTATTTATAGAGTCTTCGACCACGGGCCCTCTCATTACGGGCCGGGCCGTACTCGGCCCACACCAGCCAGCCCCATATTAGACTTATTAAGAACCCATATATCTTACCTTTATTAGACCAAACTAATTCAGTCAATTTCAATTAATGAAGCCCACATTAGGAAATTCTTACACGCACGACCAAAATCATATCTTTCAAATCGGCTTCTGAGGGTTTGCTCACAGATGAGTTATTTCTTGAAGGATAAATAGAGCTCTATCGGCCCATGCAATAATAGTATTATGATTGGCAGGACGTAATCCTCCTATATCCCTTCCAAAATGAATGGACTTGATGGGGGATTGAAGGTACACGATCACTTACTGTGAATCCGGTCTCTATCCAGCAAGAGACTGTATGATACATCGGCAATTATAAAGATAATTAATTGGAGATCTCGCACTACTGATATTTGAATCTCAATTCGGTGATATATATAATTATTGCGGAAGCAAGTGATCGAACAATAATTTTGACAAAATAAGAAAATAAATCGGACATCAGATTTACGTGGTTCGATCGTAGTGACCTAGGTCCATGAGAAGAGCAGTAACGAATTTTACTATAGATCAAGCGATACAACGGAGATTACAACCACATTCGAGTCACTCAAACATTCTAAGCATTTCCCAAACCCTAATTATAGCAAATAACTCACGTATTGTTTAGCCCAAATGATTCCTCACGAAATAATCTCTCAATCTCATGAAATAATTATACACAAATCTTACCACAAGATTTAATCTCTTGAATACTAAATTATTGATGTAATTGCACGAACAAAAACCAATACCAAGCGCTCGCGGGAAAGACGGTGCTTCAAGACCCTCGCTGCTCTTTGACATCAACTAGGAGAGATCGGTTTTAGGGTGGGTTGGTTCTAGACCTAGAATCTGAAACCGACTATATTATAACCGGTTCCTAGTTTTTGGAACATATAACTTACCCTATTTGTTCTGGACCCTATTTTGGAACCGACCATGTCTTTTCGGTCCAGTTTAAAGGTATACCCAAGAACCTGTTTTTTTTTTTCCTTTTTTTGGTTTCATTTTTCTCCAGGTAGCAAATAGGAAAACTTATAACTAAAATCAAAGGTTATAAGTTTGATTGTGCAAACAATCTTAAGTATTCACACAAAAGCATATTATCTTAATCCCAATAATTTAATGGACGTAATAAAACAGCATAGGTTTCAGTTGAATATGTAGTTTCTTCATATCCAACTGAAACCTTGTCACGCTCTGAACTCCATCAAGCACGCGACATCCCTCTCTCCGGTCGAATCAGTGCGACGTCCCAGGAAAACAACGCCGACCCAAAGATTCCATCAGAGTAAATTCGCGGCGGAAACAAATCATATTATCCCGGACAATAATATTGGAGAACCAGGGAAAAGCAAATTACTAAACCACCAAACATAATACTATGCCTCGATATATAAATATATAACATCTAATTCTTTACAACCAAATACTTCCAATACCCATCGGATTCACATCAACTGATAGTACACACCCGAACGGATTTCCTGATTACAGCACCAACTATTCACATCAAGCATTCACTAATTTAATATCAAACCTATAATACACGTACACCAACTGGCTTCTACAGATTTTTCCTCGACCTCAAAAGGAATTAGCAGCCTAGGTATATTCTACTCCAGAATGCTCGGTGTGCATCAGGATCCCCAAAACGCTGCGGCAGCGGCTGTGGTAGATTCATGGCTCAGGCGAGTGCTCTGAAATGGTTTGGTTAAAACAACCATGAGACACTTCTCAATAAGTCACAACCTAAACCCTACCTAGGCTACCACGTATTCTAGACAAGTTCAGACACACAAACAAGCAACACGAACAAACACTATCCACGCATTCACACTTACCTGGACTCTTGGCATACTCAGCCTGCACGTTAGTTCACAACCACAACATTCAAAACTCGCACGTATTTCAAGCTTCGCGCACCCCAAACTACACACATTTCCATGCCAAAAACACACATCGATCACGCACTATCACATTAATTTCATTTACTTTCCTCGTCGTACCCCACTAGCTCAATCACTTTCTCAGCCCGCGTAAACACGCCTCTGGCCCACACGATTGCGCCCCGAGCATCACACGCCTCGGTCCAATCCCACTTTCTCTTACCATATCACACACATCGTTCTCAATCACATTCCTCGGCCCACGTAAACACGCCTCAGGCCCACACGATCGCGCCCCGAGCATCACACGCCTCAGTCCGATCCCATTCACACGTTCTTTCCTCAGCTCGCGCCAAATGCGACAAGCCTACGTGATCGAAACCCGAGCTTATAATGCCTCGGTCCGATCCCGGTCTCACCCGAGCTGATCGTGCCTCGGACCGATTTCATTCTCACTTTCTTTCCTCAGCCTGCGCTAAATGCGACAGGCCTACGTGATCGAAACCCGAGCTTATAATGCCTCAGTCCGATCCCACAATCATATCACAATCCGCGTCAACACGCCTTCGGCCTCTTAATGATCACACGCACATCGCACGCCAAAAATGTCACACGCGAGCATACTCAGGCATTAAATATGCGCACTCGAGGCGCCCAAATCAATCAAATCAATTCAGCCACATCACAACATACAACCAACACGCAATTTGCCCTTTTTCGACACCAAAACTACGATATCTCACTCTCAGCCCTTCACAGCACTTTCACGAAATTCCGAGCTGGATCTAATGGCACCAACCGCACACCAAATAGCACATCACAGCACTCAAAACAGCAATTTCCAGCCACCAATCGGCCTCTAAAAATCCACCAATCATTTTCCGATTTCAATCCTAAGGCCCGACAATCGAATCAACCCCTAAACTACACCAAATCACGTCCAAACGGGTCCGATAATACCCGATATACTAGGCGGGGTTTAGATTGCAACTTACCGGACTTTAGACTAACTCGACTAGAGAGGGAAAACGGACGATGATCGGCGGTCCGTGCGGCGGCGGCGATCGGCACGGAGGCTTGGCGGTCCGGCGAGCTCCCTCACGACCGAGCAAGGAGGAGAATGGAAAGGGAAGAGATTCGCGTGGAGGGGGAGGGCTGGCCGAAAGAGAGGAATGAGGGAGAGAGAGAAAAATTTTGGTCTTAAATGGGGGTTTGACCCATTTTTTCCAAATTCCCATTTTACCCCTCACTTACTTGGCCAATATTATCCAAGGGCACTTTGGTCCAAGACATTTGGGCTGATATTATCCACTTATTTTTCCCAAAATAATTGCCAATAATTATCTAAAATTCGGAACACTAAAAATAGGCCTAGGGGCAAAATCGTAATTTTCCGGTTTCGGGCTGAATTTTCATTTTTCGATGGTACTGACCCAAAATATCATTGGCCACACTAAAATGACGTCGTCCTTGCAAAATAATCGTGTACGTCCGCGAAAATCGACGTCCAAGTCCGGATCCAATTTCACGATCAAAATTACTCAATTACAATTTTAGGGTCTCTCACTAACGGACGGCAGTTTAGGGGTTACGCGTATCGACCTAGGGTTACTCGAGTCGTGACGGTCTCAATTACCAAGAGAACACGAGAAATTATCACTAGTTTCGGAGGTCGCGATCATTTGATTCACATTCAGAATTTGTTCGCCACGTATACTCTCAGTCGTGCGGAATCACCAGCGATCCGATCATACGTCGTTGGCCAAATCAAATCCGTCACCCTCCTAGGATCAGTCCACATTGGCCCTAAATATTTCCTCGTCGTTTTTTGGAATCGGTGCCCGATTCGCGATCGGGTCCCTGGTCCACATACCGTTTTCCTAGTTAACCATTCCCTATTGGTCAGTATCCCGTGAAGGATCCATTTTGGGCGAGACTCACTAAAATTAATTGAGGAATAATATCAATATCATTGATCCTAGAAATGAGTCGAAATTCAGGATGTCACATCTATGCTGTTTTATTACGTCCATTAAATTATTAGGATTAAGATAATATGCTTTTGTGTGAATACTTAAGATTGTTTCTTCATTACAGAACAAAAATTTTAAGAAAAAGGAAATTGCTCCATATAATGCTTACAAGCTGTTGAGTTAGACTATCTACAAATAATGATCACCTCCCTCATCCTTCCTGATATAATGTTTTGAATTATAACCATATAAAATTGCAAGTGGACCTCTATATAAAATCGATTCTAAAACTGGTTCGGGTGGGTTTTCACTTGGAATCAGAAACCGAACCGGTTTGTCGCGACCTAAACCTCCCGCGGGTGCACCATCTAGGGGTTCGGCTAATGGATTATTAAGCTTAGGCCTAACTCGAACTCTTACAAGCCCTTACCAATTCGCGACTTAAGGTTTAAGTTCTTAACATGCAAATCATTTTCAATCAGAAGTCGCCACTAATCTATTTTTTGGTGAGTCGATTAGAAATCCAAGTAAAGTATCGGGAGAATTACTTTACTCTTACGAACCAGAAATTATGGATTCGGAGACTTGGTTACATTAGATTTATCTGATACCCTTTCGGTACCTTTTCTCTTTTATTAAAAAAATATTTGCAAGCAGCTTGGATTGATTTTAAACCTATCCATTAACATGCGAGGTGATCATGCGGATGCGCAATTAATAATATAACACTCAATAATGCAAAGCAATAAATAAATTGCAAGATAGGGAGTTACCTCAAAGCAATGAAAGCACCTGCAATGTTAGTTAGAAAATCACATTAACAACCCTAATATGATTTCTAATTACCACGCAATTTTACTCAAATCTTTTTTAGGATTTTCTCTTATTTAACGAAAACTAAACTTTATGCAATGCATTCTACGTCTAGTATGATTTATTTAAATGTCCTAATTCTAACAACAATTAAATGCACTATCTCTAATATGGCACGCAAATGAACCTAGACATGAGATTTCTAATGACGAGAATTATTTAATATGCAACTATTCTAATATGACATGCAAGTGGTATTTTTGTATATTTTTTAATTTAAATTCGAAATAAATAATTAACCTAATTTAGGCATTTAATAATAAAATCCAAGAAAAGAATCTAATCCATTCTAAGAAAATAATCAAATTTTAACCTAAACATGCAATATATTATCTACTCAAATTTTACCTAATCTTTTTGTATTTTTTTTATGGAAAGACAATCAATTCAATTCAAACAAAATACAATCGGTTCAATTCAAACAAAATACGAAAGGAAATAAAGTGAACACGACACCCAATCACAAGAAATATTATCCATATCCATTTAAATTTAGAAACAATAAATTGATAAATCATATCTCGGGCATGAGGATCGGATTGGTCAATCTTCCGCATAATCGCGAATCATATCTCGGACAAGAGATCGGATTGACGATTTTCCGTGCAATCGCGAGTCATCTTTCGGGCATGAAATCGGACTGCCGACCATAACACGTTATGCAATTAGGAAATAATTCCTAATTTAAGGGTACTTGGGAGTTTTCATGGATATGGTAATATTACTCAAAGATTTAAACAAGATTGCAATTTCACAAATTAGGCAACAAAATATATGAAAATTGAATAATCAAAATTCTTACCTAATCCGCGATATTGCCCGAACAGCGTTTGCAAATTCGAACGGACAACTCACAGGACTCGACGGATGGTGGCTTGCGGTGTGACACGGCCCCAATGACCGGCAAAGGGACTCATGGCGGCTATGGCGATGCACCGGTGACTGTGGCTCGTAAAGGCGACTGGTCAACGTCTTTGGGGGGGCTGTTTGCTCGAATTGGTGCAACGAGACAACAGATCGTCAAGATTGGATTGACGCGCAACTGGAGAGTTTTGGGGCTCGCCGGAACGGCAACAGCTCAATGATTAATCGCAGCAACTCGCGACGACTCGCTGGAAAACATGCAAAAAGAATCAAGATTTGTGCTGGTTTTTTGACCGACTGTTGGTCAAGGAGTAGTCTTGCGCAGCAACAGGGACCCACGAAGATGTTGACTTTGCCGATCTAGGCGTGTTTAACGCCCCCCCCAGGTGAAAGAGAAATTTCTTGAGCTCCTCGTCTTATTTTCTCGCGCTTTTTTTTTTCTCTCTCTATGGCCATGTGTTTCAATTGTCGGGCCTTTTTTATTGCGAACCCTAACATATCTATTTATAAAAATTAGTCAGAGTTATCTTGCAAGGGCTAAAATATATTATTTTATAATTCTGATACTCAACTTAGGTAATTTTCTGATTATTTCCTCTAGCTGAATATTTATAGAATAATATGAATTATCTTCCAAGTATATTATTTAATAATTTGATAATTCAATTATTCAAACTTGCTCTACAATGCAAATTTCGGCCATATATGCATTCAATGGGCTTGGACAAACATTTAATCTTTTGGGCTGAGTCCAATCAATTAAGCTCGAAACCATTCACTTAAGTCCATCCGCCGCCGGTCCAATGCAAGTGGAGCTATATGAGCCTAAATACTAATTCAAATGCTCCTGATCTATATGCAATTTGACTGATTTTTTTTCTAGGGATCGGGAACGATCCCTAATTTTTATGCAACGAACGACTAACCGGATTGCCAAAATTTAGGTGTCATCACGGTTCTAATTGGTTCCCAAAAAATGGAACCGGTTCCCAAACATGTTTTTTGGGTGGGCCAGTTCGGTTTCCGGGTAAATCCGCTCCGGTTGCACACCCCTAACATCAACAACCGCATTCCGAAACCCACAATCTGCTATTATATGTATAGTCGGGCAGAGGACGTGGCCGACTCAGAATTGGGATTGGAAATCTGGATGATTCGGTCGACTATTATCCAAGATTTGCCTTTCCTTTAATTTTCTATTCTCCGCGGCCGACTCCAAAGGATAGTATCCATCCTTGGTTTCAAAACATAATTTACTTCTTTTCTTTTCCTGACCCAAACAGCAAATTCACAACTTCCTTTTTTGAAGTATTCTTTCACAGTCAAAGTCCATCAGCACGTTGGACTCCAATTTGGAGAGGGAAATCACGTGATTTGCTCTGCTCGATTTCAGACGCATGCAATATATCCAATTTCGAATATTCAAACCTCCATAATTAATAATTAATTTTCAATCGAGTTTTTGTCTATCGGGCTCAAACTCGAAACACATTTTAATAATATATGTGTATGGCATCGTCGCGTGTTTATTTCAATTCATGAGTGTAACAGAAAAAAGACGCACGATTTTTCAAATACGTATGTTCGGTGAAAATGCAAGTGAATGTGCCGGTCCATTAAGGAAAATACGAGACAGTTGGTGGAATCAAATAATAAATAAAGATTGATGCAAAGACAAATTAGGTCTCGAATCACAAAGGCCAAGTTGGCTACAGCTTCCATTAGTGGAGAGAAATAGTCAAAAGGGGCAGTGGAAAGCAAAGCAATCAAAACGTGACTTTTCAGGACATGCGCGGTCGCTGTTGCACGTGCCCGAAAAGCAACGAAGTCGAAGCGAAACCTTGGCGCCCGAATTGCATGACTCCGAGTGCCACCCCACGTTAAACAATCCGTTCAAAGGAAAAATGCCAAAAATGTCATAAACCTTTTGTATTAATATTAATTTAGTCCTAAATCTTTTTTTGATATCAATTCAGTCATAAACCTTTAGCATTTGTGTCAATTTAGTCCTAAACATTTTTTTTGTGCCAATTAAGTCCTAAATCTTTTAAATTGATGCCAATTCAGTCCTAAACTTTTTGTTTTTGTGTTAATTTAGTTCTTCCGGTCAATTTTGATCAGAATTTGCCGATGTGGATGCCTGCTGGTCACCGGCGCCGACGTAGACAACTTTAATGATATTTTAATATTTTTTTGAATTTTTTTTCGTTTTTTTCTTTTTTTTTCCACTCCTCGCCATGGTCGGGCGAGGCCCGACCTCGTCGGATCTGGCGAGGCCACCCTCACCATTGGCCGACGAGGTCGAGCTCACCGGCCTCTAGCCTCTGGCCGGTCGCCAGATCGGGGACCGGCCAAAGGAAGGAGGGAGAGAACAAAAAAAAAGTCGAAAAAAAAAAGAAAAAAAGGAAAAAAATAAAAATTCAAAAAAATATTAAAATATTATTAAAATTATCTACGTCGGCGCCGGTGACCGGCAAGCGTCCACATCAGCAAATTCCGGTCAAAATTGATCGGAAGGACTAAATTGGCATAAAAACAAAAGGTTTACGACTGAATTGGCGCCAATTTAAAAATTTTAAGACTTAATTGGCACCAAAAAAGGTTTAGGACTAAATTGACACCAATAGAAAAGGTTTAGGACTGAATTGGCACAAAAAAAAGTTTAAGACTAAATTGGCACTAATGCAAAAGGTTTAGGACTTTTTTGGCACTTTTCCCATCCATTCAATGATGGCACCCTAGACGTTTTCCGACTGGCATCCCCGCTGGCACCGCCATTTTTCTCTTTTATAATTATTTTTATTTCTTTTCCTCGCCGAGGTGCTTCCGAAAATTTTTAGAAAAGCGTTCGCCTTTTTTTTCATATGCCTTGTAATTTCTTCGCTTGTTTATCATCGTCATAAAGCCCTGACTTGACTCTGTAAATCGAATGAGGAGAGGAATGGAGCGATGGAGTGCTATAATACGCAAACTTAGTCAACCACCCCATGAAAAGAAGATAGATGATGGAAGAAAAGAGAGCAAAGGGGTTTTTGGTGTGTCTACAGGCATCCACCGGGAAAAATTGCACCAAAAAAGATTGCCCCGCCGTCATCATTTCCATGTCTAAGTCTACTTTAGATGATTGTCTATTATTTCAAAGAATTTTCTTAGTTAATTTGTGCACAATGACGGAAAATTTGATATTTTAGATCTAAATTTATGGTATAAATTTCAATTAAAGCTCCATTTGTTTCTGGAAAAACATTTTCCGGCGTTCGGTTCACTTAGGAAAATGAGTCAACGGAAAAAAAATTTCCTAATCGATGAAAATCCTATGCTTAAGCTAAGGGAAATGATTTCCTCTTTGAAAAAGTCGAAAAACATTTCCAAATAATGACTAGGTATTGATGCTTAGATCCGAAGTTCTAAGTTTGAACACGGGAACCCCAACACTAGTTCCGGACTCTCCAATGCCTAAGCTGAGTCCATCAAGGCTGAGCCCGGTCCATCAAGGCTGGGACCAGGTCTCCGATGCCCGGGCACAAGTCCGTTGAGGCTGGATGTGGGTCCATTGATGTCGGGCTTGGGACCCCGGTGCCAAGGCCCAGGCCCTATGCCCCAGTACCCAAGCCTGCATCCATAAATGCTGGGCTCCAATCCCTGACACTCAAGCTCTAGTCCCTAACACTTAGGCCCGGTTCCACAAAGGCCTTGTGCGAGTCCCTAGTGCTCGAGCTCGAGTCCTTGATTAATGAAACGTTCGTTCTTATAAAAATATATTTTTAATTATGTTTCTATTTTAAAATTTTTAATTATTTTTAAATCAAAATTTTAATTTTTTTAATCGTTTATTTTTTTAAAAAATCGAATTTTTCATTATTAATTATTTTTTCCTTTTTTCTTTTCTTTTTTTCTTTTCGTTCTTTTCCATTTTGATACATCCTCGCCGATCACCGACCATGCAATGACCAACGACCGGCCAGAGGCGATTCTCAAGCTCGCCAGCCTCGAGCAAGTTCGACCTTGCCCGAGGCTCCACCTCGCATGTCGCCAGTCGCTGGCCATCGCCATGGCTAACAACCTACAAAGATAGAAGGAAAAAGAAAAAAACAAAAAAAATTAATATTAAAAAATTATAAATTTTTTTATTTTTATGGGTTCAAAATTTTTTATATTTTTCCCAAGAAAATCAAATAAAATTTTTAATGCCAAATGGATAAAATATTTTCTAACTCATTTTCAAGTTTTAGCCAAACGCCGGAAAATATTGCTATTTTTCAGGAAAATGACTTATTGGAAAACATTTTTTAAAAATGTCACATTTTCCGCGAAATGGACGGAGCCCCAATCCTGAACCTTTTATTTAATTCAATACACTCCTAAATCTTTGTGCGATTTTCACAATGCAATCAAGTCCACCTGACCAATTAAAGTTGCTAATGTTGGAGTCCAGTCATGATCGGGCATCCTACATGTTACAATCATTGACCTGACATTGACAACTTTTTTGACATTGTTGGCTGTGCGGTGTAGTCGTCACCGACCACACTACCCGTCCACATCAAATCTCTATCCATGTCATGTAGAATGGCCGGCGATAACTGAATCGCGTCGTTGGCAACATTAGGCAAGATTTGGCCTAGCGAACTCAATTGCATTTTTACTCAAAGGATTAGAAATATATCATATCAATTGAAAGCTTTATGGTCGAATTAAAATCCGTGCAATAAATTTAGAATTGGAATAGCAATTTTTCCACACAATAATAAACGTTACGTGGGCACATCAGCATCACATGCTCCTCAATCACCACAACATATCCTAAGACTTAAATACGAATCATATATGTTTTGATGGTATGGGGTATCCGAATTTTTTGACCCGATTAATCCCAGCGAATAAATATATGCTCTGTAAGAGCAAAATAAACTTAGGAATTCAAATTAATTTGATTTGCCTGAATTGGTGGCGAAGCACATATCGAGTAAGTAAAATAATGCAATGCTTTTTGCTCTAAAAAGCGGTTCCACTTCCGTGCATTTGTTTGACCGCCGTGCATTGAAGAAGCCAACACCCAAATGAACTCTCTCTCTCTCTCTCCTTCCGGGCACGTGCCAGCTCGGGGATCGCAGGTGCGAGGATGATTTAATGCATGGTGACGCAAGTACGAAGCCAAGCAAAACACCTGGGGACGTCGTTCTCTGTCAGTCTGTTGCATTATTTATATCCCACATTCACTCCTCTCTTCTGCAACAACATCCATCCTTCACTCTTACTCATTTTGAGTACAAAGATTATCCCATATTTTTTCATCACCTGTTGCTACTTCCACCCTTGTTCAAGGAACCGATATCTGAAGGGAAGAGACAGAAAGAGAGAGGGGGTTCGAGCGATTTGCGATGTATCGGTTGTTCGAGGCTGTGCATGAAGTGAAGGCCCCGCTGATGATGGTGGTCGTCCAGGTTGCTTTTGCCGGCGTCAACATACTGTACAAGCTTGCCGCAAGCAACGGGATGAACCTGACGCTCGTCATCGCCTACCGGTTCATATTCGGGACAGCTTTCCTGACCCCTCTGGCTTTCTTCTTAGAAAGGTCGCACATACTTCTCTTATTGAGCGAAGTTTGTTCTTTCCCTTGCGATACCAGTCAATTCGAATATGTATGTTTAAACTGATTTCCTTCTTTCACGTGTAACAGGAAGAGCTGGCCAAAGATAACATGGACAGTGCTTGTGCAAGCCTTCTTTTGTGGGCTATTTGGGTAAGTGCGTGTTTGTGGATGCATTGATGTTCAGGTTCTTCATTACCATGCCTGTTTTTGTTTAGTACATAACATTTGGGAAACGCTTAGTGGCTTGTGGTGCTATAAGATAGCACTTGTAAGAACAGCCTAAAGGCCACGTTTCCATGTACTGCAGCAGACTAGATACAACCTTTACTAGATATTCCTTCTAAAAGAGACTTCTAGTACGTAAATATGGAAGACTCGGGTGTTTATGCATGGGGAAATTTCTGGTCTTTTATTGTTGACTATAATCGAATGAACTGCAGGGGATCAATGGGGCAAAATTTGTACCTAGCAAGCTTATCAATGACATCAGCGACGTACGCCTCGGCCATGGCCAACCTGGTCCCGGCCATAACCTTCGTCTTGGCCGTTTCTTTCGGGTATGTACAGGATTTCTCATGCAAGTTCATCGACATGTATAATTCACTAGAATCGGTCTTGGCGAATATACTCGGGGATTCCTTCAGCTGGGATGTTCTTCTGACGTGGCGGGTGGTTTTTATTTCATGTTCACGTTGGTCGATCGAAATTAGGTTGGAGAAGGTGAGGCTGAGGACAGTTGCAGGGAAGGCAAAAGTGGCGGGAACATTAATGGGGGTTGGTGGGGCAATGCTGCTCACGTTCTACAGGGGCGTGGAAGTCAACCTTTGGTCAACGCATGTGAACCTGCTGCGCCACGTGGCGGCGACCCAGCAGGGCCAGGAGGGCTCGAGCAATCTCCCCCTGGGATCGCTTTTGGCCGTGGCCAGCTGCTTCTGCTACGCCTTGTGGTTGATCATTCAGGTGGGTCTTTGCCTTTTTCTTTTCGATACGTCTTCACGTTGTCGCCTTTGATTTGCTTCACTTCATCGTGTATTGGTGTCGGAAACTACAAAGAATAATGCAAAATGATCTGTTGGACAGGCGAAGATGAGCGAAGGGTTCCCGCACCCATACACGAGCACGGCGTTGATGACCTTCATGGGGTCGATCCAAGCAGTGGTTTACGCATTGTGCCGAGAGAGGGACTGGAGCCACTGGAAGCTCGGATGGAACGTCGGGCTCCTCACCGCATCATTCTCGGTACACACAACAAACGCCTTAGTCTCTGATGTTGTGCACATTCATGAAAGCTTAATATCGATTGTCGAACTACCCCGGTGTGTGTCCTTAACTGATCCGCCAACCCTCGCGCGACGTGGGTTTGCCTGTGGCGTTGTAGGGGATCGTCGGTTCCGGGTTATGCTATACTCTGATCGCTTGGTGTGTACGGATCAGAGGACCAGTCTTCGTGTCGGTGTTTAATCCTTTGATGCTGGTGACCGTGGCCTTGGCGGGGTCTATGGTGTTGGACGAAAAATTACACCTCGGGAGGTATATAGTTGATGTATTCGAACCTCTCGAATCATTTTACATGGAAATATCCGAATGTTAAAAACAAAAAATGTTAATTTACAACGGTTATACTAAAGTTTTTCCCTTACTTTCGATGGCAGCATTCTAGGGTCGGGGCTCATAGTGCTCGGTCTCTATGCAGTGCTATGGGGCAAAGGAAAGGAGAGCAAGAGGACGAATCAGTTAGTGCCGTTGAGCAACCCCAGCAAATCCGAATCCGAATCCAAATCCAAATCCATTGAGATCGCCGTCGCCTCTTCTAACAAAAACGAGGTTGAGGAGGGTGACGATGTCCGAGATTTTGCGACAAAGGAGAGCGAAGTGACCAAAGAAAGCCTCGAAGAGAAAATGGGAGGGGAGGAGCAAGTTTAAGGAGCAACTGATAATATGTACTATGTACAATTGTTCCAAAATCTAGGCAGGTATAGAGACATGCAAAAGGGGCAACTTCATCTTGTCCAAAAGTGGGCCTCTTTGTAAATAGCCACACATTGTCTATACGATAGTGAGCGTAAGATATGCCCAAAACAAATTGTTATTCTCACAGTAAAATAAGGACAGTCATGTAAGCATTTCTCTTACCCCTTTTATATAATTAATTCAAATCAGAGATCGGGCAAACTAATTAGAATGTTGCCCACCTGCTGCCGCAATTAACTAAAAAATATATATCAACTAACGGTATAATTTTATCGTAAATCTCAATCAAAGAGAAGGGTATACTTGAGTTCTATGTGTAACTGCTTTTATATCTCGAATTGATATACTTCATTTCTGCGCAATTGTGGATCATTTGACCCCATCACGAAAATATGTATAGGATCCGTCTTTGGCTATCGCCCAGGCTCTTGTTCTAACTTACTAGGTCCATGAAATTATTAAGGTACATCATGGATGTGGGTTCACGTTATAATTTTTTTACATAGCTAGAATTGTTGGCTAATTCCTGTGGATATACCACGTGACAAATTATGTTACGAAATGATGGGTACGACAAATTCTATGTCCATAAGACATGATTATGCTTACGTGAGATGATTTGAGTATGGCCTTAGCTAGGTCCGTCTAAGTATTAAAAAGATTTTCCCACCCAGAAGTTTTATATGTATTGGCTAACCACCTAACTAAATAAGAAAAGCAACTTTATTTAGCTCTTCTTTTTATAGGACGCGTGTCAAATTTAGAGTCGAGGGCAAACCAATCAAAATGGATATTCTCGAAGCCATTTAATTTGATGACCCAAACATACCAAGTTTTAAAGAAAATATAATATATTATCTCTAGATGTTTTGATGAACTTATAAGTTAGATAATCAACCATTTGTACCACCTCGTAATATAAGTAGCAAGTTATAACTCTCATCGACAAATTAAAGCATGTCTTTTCATATCTTTCAAATAATTTATATCAATACTCTTTATAGATCTAATTTGTTTTTTCTTATTGATTTTCTCACCAAGATTAATTAAGGGGTTAATACCAAGAAAAATCCAAAATCAGTATACTCATATAAATTTACTCCAAACTAATTTTTGGATCATCAAAAACTCCAAACTAGTACAGTGTGACAAATTTACTCCAAACTAATTTTTGGGTCACCAAAAACTCCAAACCGGTATATCTGTGAAAAATTTACCCCAAATTGATATGAATTTTCACATGGACTCGTCATGTCAATCGAGTTACTATCATGTGTCATCTAGCTCAGCAATTTCACAATAATATTTGACAAAAGCTGACGGGGGTAAATATGCTACAAGTGTATTAGTTTGGAGCTTTGCTAACTTGAAAATTAGTTTGAGCTAAATTTGTCACGGGTTTACCCATTTAGGACTTTTGATGAAATTAGTTTGAAATAAATTTATTATAGATATATCAGTTTGAGATTTTTTGTGATAGTAACCCTTAATTGAGCCATCAAGTTACTTGCCTAAAAAAATTATGCCCCAAAGTCATCACAACATCTTAGGAAAAAGTGCCAAAAAAGTCTTAAACCTTTTATATTGATGCAAATTTAGTCATAAACCTTTTTTTATGCAAATTCAGTTATAAACCTTTTGTATTTGTACTAATTTAATCAAAAACTTTTTTTTGGTCAATTCAATCCTAAACCTTTTACATTTGTGCCAATTCAATCTTAAACATTTTATTTTTGTGCCAATTCAGTCCTTTCGATCAATTTTAGCATGATTTTATTGACGTGGACGTCGGCCAATTACCAGTGCTGATGCGGACAACTTTAATAATATTTTAATATTTTTTTGAATTTTGATTTCTTTTTTTCTTTTTTTTTCCCCTCCCCTCCCTCTTTCCTCTAGCCAATGCAGGCGAGGTAGTGCCAGCCGCCGACGAGGTCGGGCCTCGCCCAGCCATGGCGAGGCTCTCCTTTGCCATCACTGGGGATGTCGGGCCTCGCCGGCCTCTGGCCGATCACCAGTTCGGCGATCGGTTGGAGGAAAGAGGGAGGGGAGGGGGAAAAGAAAAAAATTAAAAATTAAAAAAATTAAAATATTATTAAAGTTTTCCACGTCAGCGCTGACCAGTCGGCGTCTACGTTACCAAAATCCGGCCAAAATTGGCAGGAAGGACTGAATTGGCACAAAAACAAAAGGTTTAGGACTGAATTAGCACAAATACAAAAAATTTAGGACTGAATTTACACCATAAAAAGGTTTAGTGAATTGACACCAAAAAAAGATTTAGGACTAAATTGACACAAATGTAAAAGGTTTAAGACTTTTTTGACACTTTTCCCCAACATCTTAGCTTTTGTCACTAGTTTAACATGATATGAACTAAAAGGTGATAAATGGCGGGCCTAGATCGAGCTTAATCTGTTGTCCAAACGTGCTCCTAATATGAACATCCCCCAATTAAAAAACTAATATGGCTCAACATGGCTTGATCATAGAATTTCGAATCCATTTAATATCTTTCGAATAATTTATTTCAATACTTTTCATAGATCTAATTTTTTATTTTGTATTGATTTTCTTACCAAGATTAATTAAGGGGTTAATATCAGGAAAAATCCAAAACTTGTATATTTATGATAAATTTACTCCAATCTAATTTTTAGGTCATCAAAAACTTCAAAGCGGTACATCCATGATAAATTTACCTAAAACTAATTTTTTAGCCACAAAAAACCCCAGACGGTATACTTGTGAAAAATTTACCCCAAATTGATATGAATTTTCACATGGACTTACTCTGTCAATTGAATTATTTCCAGATATCATTTAACTCAGTAATTTCTCAGTAATATTTGACGAAAGCTTATGGAAGTTAAATATGTCACAAGTGTATCAATTTGGCGTAAATTTGTGACAAGTATATCAGTTAGGGATTTTTAATTACCCAAAAATTAGTTTGGAGTAAATTTGCCACGAATGCACCGATTTGAGATTTTTCGTAATATTGACCTTTAATTGAGCCATCAAGTTACTTGCTTAAAAAATATTTGCCCCCCTAATCAAAGTCTTCACACCATCTTAGCTTTTGTCACTAGTTTTACATGACATGAACTAGAAGGTGATCAATGGCAGGCCAAGATTGAGCTTAATCTGTTGTCCAAACGGGCTCCTAATATGAACATCCCCCAATTAAAAAACTAATATGGCTCAACATGGCTTGATCATATAATTTCGAATCCATTTAATTTGATTGAGCTTACACAGTATCATGATACAAAACAACTAGTGTGAGTACAATTATCGAGGCGTGATGGAGTCGATATAACTTAATTATCGAGCTCGACTCGACTCGATATATAAGAATTCACATTGGACTGCAATTATCGACTAATTGAGTCGAGCTCGAACTTGAATTTTGAAGCCATCAAGTTAACTCGAACTTGGACTTGAATTTAAAAGTAAATTAAAATCGAAGAACATACTTGGAAAAATGCACAAAAACCGCAACCATTCGATGAGGCTCGTCAGCGAACCGAATCGAGTTAAAGGCTCGGCTCAACAGGTAGCCCACGGTCAAACTTTGACCCGCCCACACGTGTCGAACCCAATCCGAGCGGCGCCCCCCGCCCGAGGATTCAACACGGGCGGCTTCGCATCCACCGAAGTGGTAGCCTCGCAATTCTCAGCACAAGGCGTGGGCAAAATTGTCACTCCGCGGATCCCTATAAAAGCTCCAGCTCTCCTTCCTCCCACTCGCGTCTCCTCCATCCACGCTACTGGAAAACGAAAGCTAAGCAGGAAGCAAGAAGAAGATGGCGACGAGGACGGCGGAGATGCTGCTCGCGGCGCTGATCTTGACGGCGATCTTCTCGCGGATGGACGTCGCCGTCGAGTCCGCCGCCGCAGATTGCTACGACGCTTGCTCCACCGCGTGCGTCCAACCCGACGGTGAGTAGCTTTTCGATTTCCTGTGGTTTTTTTCCTCCCTCCCTTCGTCGGTCGGATTTCTGGAAGGATATGGCGGGTAATCGCTGCTCTTTTCGCCGACTGTGCAGCGAGGCTGATGGCGCGGTGCGACCGCAAGTGCCAGATCAAGTGCGAACCAGGTGCGCCTGTCTCTGTCTCTATCTCTTGCGTTTTATGCATGTTTCGACGTTTCCAATTTTGCCCCGGATGAGTGAATTTGTTGTCATTTTAGCCCAGAATGTGTGAATCCGGTTTGATTTTAGTCCTCGTGGCCTCCGACGGTCTTCCGATGAACATGTGTTCCGGACGGACTGCGGGTGTCGATGGTTCGAGTTTCCGGCGTGGGTGGCGATGAAAGAACTATTCCGCGCGCTGTCGGAAAATTCGTACTCGATAGCCGGAGAAAAATCAACGGCAAGGTCGGTCTTAGGTGTAGCGAGTGAGATTTGGCGATATATTTGTGGTTGGTGATCTTGAGGTACCAAGCCTCTGTAGAATATGGGAAGCATAGAAGTTTTACCACACTGGTCCTCAAATGTAGGGGCGCGCACAGGAATTGGACCGACCCGGGAACCGGATCAAAACAGTTGATTTATGGGTGGTTCCCGGTTCCCAAATTTTGGAATCGGGAATAATCGGTCCAGTTCGCGATTCTAGTTCCAAGAGCGGAACTGAACCGCCCGGACCGGTATGTTTCCGATTCTAGGATGGAGCGGGCCCGGCCCATGAACGGATCACATCTACTTAAATCCTATTTTATATGTATTATAGGCAAGAAGATGATCATAGGATTAGCAATTTAGCACTTGATTCTTCTCTTGATGAACTGGGTCACATAGATCATCATGTAAATGCCCCCGGATTTGATTAATTGCGCTCTCTTGCTCGACTAATCTTGAATTTTGTCGTTCAATATCACGGGAAAGTCTGTATATGAAAGGTCCAGTCCTTATTATGAGTTAATATCACAAAAAACTCCAAACTGGTACATCTGTGATAAATTTATCAAAAATTATTTTTTTTACCATAAAAAATCTCAAATTAGTATACCTATAACAATTTTACCCCGAACTATTTTTTTGACCACCAAAAATTAACATTGGTACACCTGTGACAATTTACCCTCAAATTAATTTTTTGGCCACCAAAAGCCTTAAAGTGGTACATATGTGACAAATTTACCCACCATTAGTTCCCATTAAATTTTACTGTCAAATTGTTAAGTTTAATGACACATGGTAATTAACAAGTGTACCGATTTTTGGTTTTATCCCTATTTTTTTCACAAGTTTACCAATTTATAATTTTTCGTGATATCAATCCAATTTAACGGACACTAAAGTAGTGTAAATTTGTCACAAATGTATCAGTTTTGGATTTTTAGTGATCAAAAAATTAGTTCGGGGTAAAATTATCACAGGTGTATCAATTTGAGGTTTTTGATGGTCAAAAACTTAGTTCGGTGGTTAAAAATTTAGTTCGAGGTAAATTTATCACAGGTGTACTAGTTTGGGGTTTTTTTTATGATAAAAAAAATAGTTCGAGATAAAATTGTCACAAGTATGTCAGGATTTTTCATGATATTAACTCTTATTATTTATTCATTTTTTTTTGCCCTATGTGCAGGCCTTTTGGCGGCGGGGGGAAATGTCGGCTGAAATCATTCTGTTCGACCGCCAATGAACAATCGATCGGCAACCTACGCCAATCGGAGCCATAATCTTTCATGTATGCTAGTAAACAATGAATTATGTACTGTGACTATACATAAACGGGATATTGCGCTACGTACTTATACGTAAACTTGATTTCGAGAGTTTTCCTTTTATGTAATCAGGGGATTTCTTTTAATTTCCATATTTTACATATTTGCTTGTAATATGCGCGAATTTTTACTTCTGCTCACAGGAAAAAAATGTATGGACGATATTAATTAGATGAGTGCAGGAAAAAAAAAACCCCTTGACATGGCGGTAAACACAAATATCATATATATTTGTCGGGTTGGTCCGTTTCGCGGAGTTGTTTCTAGAAAATTACATTTTCTAGTTTCTTTTTTCTTTTGTACTATTAGGTTATCAAACTAAGTAATGAGTTAATGACCTAGAGTTGCGAACGACTATAATTCAAGACTTCGTTTGTTTTGTGGAAAATGAAAGATTTATAAAAATTATTTGAAAAAAATAATTGTTTTTATCGTTTGAATTAATTAGTCAATGAAAAATATTTTTATCGTCAATAGCAATTCACGTTTAAAGATTTTCGTGAATAATGAAAATGTTTGTTGTTCGTTCATCTTTGTAAGCGATACAAATGATCAATTTTCGGAAAATATTTTTTAAATTATTTATTTTTCGCAAAACATACAAAGCCCAAAATTCAGGGGAATGAATATGATTATTTTTTTTCGCGTGAGTAGTTCCGAATATGTTTATATATATGAACGTGACATAAGAACACCATCACAGTTATAGTACAAAGTGAAATTTATCAAAACGAGAAGATAAAAAGTCACAAAAAATCTCAAATTATTCTCACCCCGCATTACCTCAAACTATGCCCATATTTACCTTAAGTTTTTTCTTGTGACATAAAAAATATCAAATTTGTACCTACATAACACATTTGCCATTTGTTAATGTTTCGTTAGATAATTTTTAAATCAAAATAACGTCGTTTTTATTTCATATAAGCCGCGTGGCCGCACATGTCAACACTATTTGCTGTCTAGCATCCATGCAGATTTTTAATGACTATCATTGACAAAATTTTGACGAAGAGTAAATGTGTCATGTAGATATAATTTTATGATTTTTAGTGTTATAGAAAAAGATTTAAGAGTAAATGTGTCGTGGTGAGCATAATTTATGATTTTTGGTAGCCTTTGCGCTAACAAGAATGTCAAATTGATTGGACGAACTTGTATAATAGGTATCACATTTTAATAGTTTGTATTGATTTGACATTTTCATTAGGCCTTCTTTTGAAGGATAATAAAGAGACTAATGTTCTTTTCTTTTCTTTTAACAAAAACAAGTACATGGACTAAAATTTAGCATCGCCAAAATGCAAGGATCAAAGTGTAAAATTGCATTAAAAGGCTTGCACAAGTAAGGATCGCAAAAACTACAATTATGACAAAATAAAACATGTGGACGAGAATTGAACTCTTTGAAAAACATAGGGATCAAAAGTATGATTTATCAAAGATAAAAGAGAAAAACACATAAAATCGCATGGCTCCCTAAGTCATTGACCCGTCTCAAATGAAAACTAATCGATTGCTCGTGCCTTTCAGCACGATCTGAATATTGGTAAGTGTAATAATTCTAATTACTTTCTCTTCACTTAATAATTATTTTTGAGTTGAAGTTATATTTTGAAAAGAAAATGAAAGGAAATATACAACTAAGAATACACAATTGATCATTTTGTACATAATCTTTATAGTATTTATATGTAATAATTTTATTTTCTCTTAAATGAGTGAAAATACATTTTTTTTAGTAATGTTTTATGTTATTTTGAAAGAATATTTCTTGATACCAAGGACGCCATTCACTTTAACAATGTATGCTATGCAATTAGTGAAGAATTGACACATATTAGATGTAACAATAACCTATATTTCAGAATAATGTCCTCAAGTGTATGTGCAGTTCATATACCATATAATGCCTATAGGAATCAATACCTTATCCTATACTTAGTTACTTATGTTAAATCGATCAATTTCAATGACAAAATCAAGATAGCTAACATGATTTTTACGATGTACCCACTTTATTAAATTCAATATGGGGATAGATCATGTAATTCTTATACCATGTTGAAAATTAGTAAATGTGTACATAATAAGAGCATTTAATGTAAAAGCCAGAATATCCATTTTTAACTACAATTAAAATGTTCAACCAAATTCGTCGATTTTTTGCGAGATTAAGTTGTGTCTTTTGTGGCGTATTGCGACACGTAGCATTGTGTTAAGACTTGTCGATAATATAAAAACAAATAAATCTATATTTTCTAGGTAGTTAAATTTAGGAAAAACGATATCAATGTTTTCTAAACTTTAATATGATATGCAATGTCGTTTCTGAACTTTTAATTTGTTTAACGAGGTTCCTGAACTTTGGTCAAACGTGCTATATTGTCCATGAACTTTTAATTTATTCAATATGGTTTTTGAATTTTGGTCCAATTTTAATATAGTCCCAAAATTTTTAAATGTTTTAGTATAGTTTATGGATCATTTTGAACAAATTAAAGATCTAGAAATGACGTTGCATGTTGGGTCAAAAATTCATGGATTATATTATATAAATTAAAATTTTAAGTACGACATTATACGTTAAACCAAAGTTCATACCAAAGTTCATAGAACATACGTACTATTATCCCTTAAATCTATAGAAAAATCGCAAGTTGCGGGTAGGAGTGCAACGGCGCTCGCTCCCTTTTTAGGAGGTCTCCAAAACGTCGCCGTTCCTAAGTTTCATGCGAATTAGATTTGAAAAGCGATTTTGCCCCCCCAAGGCGGTCTCTGTTCGCGCCTCAAAGACGACGCCACCACCGTCTCCTTCATTTCCACAGCCCCTCTCTCTCTCTAGCTCGTTCGACAATGGCGTCGGACGCAGTCCAATCCGCCCTCCTCTCCAAGCTCGAAGCCTCGCTCGCCTCCCATTCCTCGGACGACATCCACTCCCTCTTCTCCGATCACCTCCGCCCGTTCTCGGACCTCGCCGCGACCGCCGCCGCCGCCGCGAAGCCCAAGAAGTCCTCGAAATCCGCCGCCGCTGGCGGCTGCGGCGACAACCAGCAGGGGTCGATTCGGTCTCTGGCGAAGCAATACCTCTCGTTCCTCAACCGCTCTCTCTCCCTCCTGCCGAAGCTCCTCTCGGCTCCCCGCCCCGACCAGTCGCGCCTCTTCGAGACCTACGGGCTGTGCCTCGACTGCTTGGGCGCGCTCTCCTCTCAATTGGCGTGCAAGCCCTACTCGGTCCACGTCCAGAGGTCGAGGTACGTGCACTGCTTCGAGTCCTGCGGGCTGTACGCGGACGCGGCGAGCGAGGGGTTCAGGTTGCTGGAGAGTCTGCGCGGGATTGATTTCGGTGGCGGCGGGAGGGCAAGAGCGAAAGGTGGATTGTTGCCGCCGGCGGTGAAGCCGGTGAGCGAGGATAGGGAATTTGCGGTTTTGGTGGTGGAGATGGTGGTGACGATTGTGAAGTGTGTGGCGATGGGGCAAAGTAAGGACGCTGGTGATTACTCGAAGTTGCTCGGGTTGGTGGATGAGGTCCGGCCATGGTTCGGGTTCGTGCACTTTCTTTGTATTTTAGAGCAGCATCTTTTTCCCCCCCTGTTTGTTGGCTGCTACATTGTTACGCTCATGGGTTTCTGATATTGAATTGCTAGGGTCTTGGATGCAAATACATATGACAAATTGCAGAGAGCGCTTGTTGCTTACCTGGGGAAATGTACCGTCTTTATGGTTGGTGAGTTAAGCAGTTTTGATGGGGATTTTGTGCGTTCATTCTGTTCAGCAACTTTGATTGAGTACGGGAAGTCATCAATGAAAGATGAAATATTCAAGGTGAAGGAAATTTAAATCTTGCCTCCTTTGGCCAAGAAGGATGTGTAATTGTTTCTAACGGGTAGTTGCTTTTTGCAGTTTGCTCGCAGGATATGTTCCATAATAATTTCATTATCTGATGAAAGAACATCCCTCATATTTGATGTACTAACTTGTTTATTAGAATCAAGTGGCCGTGATGGAAAGGTAAGTCTTTCAGAATAGCATTTGAGTTTTCTTGAAAAAGCATATACATTCAAGTAAAGGAAACGTGAAAGGGGACACTAACGAATTTACATATGAATTTTATGGGTACTCATAGCATTTTGCTCACTAAGTCCAACTAATGTTAACTTTCATGTGCATGGTAGTAATTGGGGGTTTAATTGGAGAAATAGAAATTAAAATCTTGGAACTTATGGTCACAAATTCAAGATCAGCATGTTTGCAGGCATATATTTTCCTAATTTCCATGTTTCTCAAAATGGAATCATCCACTTTGTTAGAAGTTCACATATTGCAGTTTGGGTAGCCACATGCGGGTGGATAATGGAATTTGGATTTTGAAGCTGTTTGTTAATTATAGTAGGGCTAAAAAGAAGCTGACTTTCAGTTCTACATATTGTTGTCAAAAGTTTGTTTTCGAGATCAAGGAAGATTAGTTACTTTTGTTAGAGTTATAAATGCATTTAACAGGTAGCATTTTTACGAGAGAAAAATATAGGTTTACAATGGAAGAAAGAATCAAAATTGCAGTGGACTTCACTTTGTGAGCCATGCTGATGAGTGTAACTAGGTAATCAAGACTTTGAGAGTGGAAAAGCATAGCTTGGGGATTATAGTTTTTTCCTCCCTTTTATATTTTTTATGAATATTTCTTTGTTTAAGAGTTACAGTAACTGTAGAAGTCCATGAAAGATCAAATGCGCTTAGACAATGAGGCGGCAAGGCAAAGTCCAATCTTGTGATTGACAATGCAGATTTGTTTTTTTCTCCTCCTCCTCTTCTTTGTCTTCTTCTTTTTTTTGGGGGGGGGGGATGGTGTCAAGTAGATGAAATTTTCTAGATATCTTTCTGACTAAACCTCATCCAATGGTAAGGGCGAGCAAGCAGTAAGAGTTGAAAGAATGAAGTAAGTTAATTCTGATTCTTCATTTGTAGATAACCCAATTGTGCGGATATGTGTTGGATTGGATGCCTTGAATGCCAATGGATAGTTTTCTTGGGCTTTAGGTTTAGTTATTATGTGCAGTTTTTGAAAAAGTGATCCCTTGGCTAACAATAAAAAAGGGATGTCACAAACTGGGCAAAGAAGGAAATGCATCAGAAATAACAGCTGAAAGGAAATAAGAGAGCAAAATGCATGAACTAACAAAGGCTAACCAAACTGAAAAGCGGCAAGTGAATAGCGTTATTCAAAACAAAGCTCTTCAACGTTGGATAACTCAATTTCAAACCTTCCAAAATCCTATTGCGCCTTTAAGCCCTAAGTTCCACTAAATAATGCCAGCTCATACTTTTAAACCTAATATCAGAAGCTGCAAGTTGTATATCAGGAGTGCACAAGAATTCCCTAACCCCCCTCTAGCGCGTTTGCTTGTTCCATAATCATGTGCTTTTTCTTGATGTAAATATCGATTTATGAAGTGAGAACCGATTATGTCTTGTCATTATTCTTAAGGTAGTCTGATCATGTCCCCTTACACGTGATGAAAGTGTATAAATGTTGAAGTGCTGCATTATACTGACTTGAGCATTAAGTGTCGCCTATCATCTCATAGAGCATTGCAACTTTGTAACGTTCTTTTAGTGAGCTCTACTTACAGATCGAGTTGTTAACCAAGATATTCTTTTGGCAGATTGAGAAAGGTGATGCTGGAGCAGAGATCTTGGCACTTTTTTCTCATTGTGCCAATAGATGTCGAGATGTGACCACCAGTTTCTGTTGTAAATTTTCTGTATATATAAAAGACATAGCTACTAAAAAGGTATCTCCTTGACATAGCTTTTCTCATCTGGCTGTTGCACTTGCTTCATTGTATTCACCATTGCTTTTGGAAGTTTCCTGCCGTGCTAATGGCAATTCATTATAAATGGCAGGTTTCAATGCCAGTTAGTTTGATTTTGAAGCTTTATGCTCTTGGTTTGTATATACTTGATGGCAAGGTTAAACCAAAAGATGGTGGTTCGAGAACTTCCAAAGTTGAGGAAGATGGCTCTACAATGTCAACAATCTTGGGCAATGGGGACAGACTCAACTCTTTACCATCTTTATTCAGTTTATTGAGAAGTTACTTCCTCATCGAGTCCAAAAGAAATTATTCATCATCCAATGATCTGTCCGAGGATTCTTTTAGCCATACATGTTCAAGGATGGATCTTGACTTTGGCACTTCTATATCCTTCCAGGAGAGAGGCGACGAGACTTATTTTATGTCTTACTTAAGTGCATTGAAATTTTTGTGTCAACTGCTTGCTGAATTGATAAACTCAGAGAGGAAACACATAATTGCTGGAAGTGATGTGGATTCTGCTTCTCTCCAGTTCTGTGCCATTCAGGATGCTTGCAATCATTTCTTGGATGTTTTTGTTTTCTTTAAAAGGTATGTAAATCTTGCTTTTACCATCTGAAACATGGGTGTGAAGTTCCTCAGTGATTATTCTTGCCTTAGCTTTTCGGTTTCTTCAAAGCTTAGAGTGTCACAAAATGACAGATTGTTAAGTTGCAAAAGAATTAGTAGTACCATATATGAGTTCTGGACTATGGAGATAGCATTTACAGCACACATTGAACTTTTCTCTGAATTACTTATGGAGTCGTAGATCCATTTTTATCTTCTCTGTATTCTTGCTTTCATTGTGTCACGACGGATTACTTATTGACAAGAACTCGTCCATTAAAGCCAGTTGTTTGATGCACCTTTCGCTGTTCTGCTTTAGTGGATTTGTAGTAGCAGGCCGGATCATTGTAGAAGATGATTTATGATCTTCGTCTTTGTATTTTTAGTATTGTCTTTCAAGTCTAGTACATCAAACTTTCATAAAAGGGGGCCTTTGACAGTTGAGGGTTTTGTGTGCAGTAGCAAATATGGGAAGGATAGAGATAGATATGAAGAATACAGTAAAGCAGTACCAGCAATATTGGTGGCTGCTTTCACTCTCTGTTTTGTGACGAAGCTCAACTTGCAGGTTATGCCTTTCCCACGTAATGCTGCCATTCCATTTTCTTTGTGATTCATGCTGCTTCTTGGTCCAACATATTGGCATTATACATGTGGCAACAGGATTGACACGTTTTCTCTTTCTTAGCAGGAGAATATGCACTTGATAGATTATGTCATTGCAAGTGAATGGGTTCAACCTCAGTGGCTGAAATTTTTGTTTGCCTCACTTTATAATCTCAGCGTCATCCTTTACAGGAATAAGCAAGTAGAAGAGGTCAGTGGAAAGATATCTTTGAAAAATTGATAGCTGAAAATGATAATTTACTTGCTTTGCCCATAACGTGTTGAAATGCGATAGAGCGAGGAGCACATAATTTCTATATGATAATGAGATTTGTTTGGCTTATCATGATGATTTTATCCCTCAACTTCATAATTACTCATCCTTTTTCCAAAAAAAGTAAAATATGTGATTCTGACTTGTCTGGAAGTTATTGTTTTCTTTTTAATCTTGAGTTGAGGAACCTTCATTTTTGGAACCATCTTAAAGGCAACAAGTGCCCTTAAAGTTGCTTATTAGTAGAAATATGTAGTGTGAGAGGAGCCAAGGTGTCTGTATTTAACAACAAAGACATCAATTTTTGAGGTAGACATATTAACAAAGCATCTTATTGTTCAATCAACTCTCAAAGTTTGTCGAGCATAATGCATTAATTGGTTGCACAGAAGCTAATTGTGAGTGAAACTGGCTAAGGGCAATGATGTTATGATGAGTAACGAGTTTACAAGTTGAGCAGTTATGCCAATGTTCTTTTGTTTAATGATCACTTCTGTAAACTTTGTATGGCTTTTTCATAAGCAGCTAAAAAGACATGGAAAGAAACTCCAGTTTATTGTCAGTTAACATCTCTGTCTTGCTGCTAGTGTGTCTGCTAAATTTGTTTGAATTGCGGTGATGATATTATAGTCGATTTTTAAATCTAAATGATCGACATGCTGATTTGTCTACTGAGTCTCTTTGGGGTCCTCGTGTGAGTTACGTTTATAACAAGTTGGGAACATGTAGCAAATATACTCCTACTCGAGGGTGAGTGCTGAGGAGCTCAGTATAGGTGTTTATAGTGGCATATTTTGTTAATAGTCAGTCTGTGTACATTATAAATAGAAAAGGGTCCCAAAC
Source organism: Syzygium jambos (assembly GCA_031216235.1). NCBI lineage: Eukaryota > Viridiplantae > Streptophyta > Magnoliopsida > Myrtales > Myrtaceae > Syzygium > Syzygium jambos. Next base: position 4,778,334 of record CM062226.1, on the reverse strand, counting down.
ATAGTTTAAATTTCTCATTTGTTCTTCTACTTTCAAAGGAGCAATGTGACAAAGGATGGTAATCATGATCATACATTGAAACGAATATGAAAGGCTAATGTGTTTACAGCTTTTTTCCTGTTGCATGCACATGGAATGTCGCTAATTATTTTCAGATATAGGTCACTTTTAAGATAAATTTTCTGTTTAACCCTTACGAACGTGCAGAAAAGTTTAAAAGTATACAGTGTTGCTGCGTTGCTTGTCTTGACAGTTGATGGTTTGACACATTAGATGCCTCAGCACAATCTTATGAGCCTAAGTCTGATCTGATTTAGTTGACTGATAGAGACCAAGTCACCTTGAAATAAAATGAGATTGAGCTTGGGCCCATGGGGTATTACTTAATTGAGAAAAGGTTTTCTTTTGTTCTCGGAGGAGTTTTATTTATGGAATTTTTCTTCTTCTCACAGGCTTCTAAGGCACTGAAACTGTCATGTAGAGCTTCATGGACATACATTATGCATAATTGCCGGTCTCTTGGACAGAATCCTAGTGAGCTCGTTGGTTTGACTGGAGATGCCATTAACGATATTAATGAGGCGTGTGCGAGAAGTGCTTTTTATTTGGATGTTCTCCACCAATGTGGCGGCAATAAGGTTAATAGAGAATGTATAGGTGCCCTCAAAAATTGGTCAGTGGCTATGGACTTGGTTCGTGGATTGCCAGGTCCTCTGCCTTTGGTGAAGCAGTGGGTTAAGGTGAAGTGCTGAGAACTTTCTGCTATTTCCTAAGTTGTTTCTATTCTGACTTTTGGTTGTGTTTCAGATTCAGTGTAAACAGCACAGACATGCAGATGCTGGGGATAGTCTGCCAATTTTATACCAATTGCTCTCATCCTGCGTAGAAATTCCAAAAGCAACTCTTGCCATAATATCAGAGCAGGTTTGACCTTATATTGATACTTTTTGGGAAGAAAATCCTAGTTTCTCTACCACCGTGCATGAGCATGTGTATTTTTCACAAGTGTTTTGAAATGAGCCTTGTGCTTTATAATGAATTGAGGATGGTCATGGCCAGGTGGCTGGGTGGCGTGCCACATTTTTTGGACTACTAATAGTACTCATCTTTCCTTCTAATGTGGTTAGGAGCTATTTGCATATGAGGAAATAAATTCCTCAAATCCAGAGCTATGCAGTAGAATGCAAATGAAAATCATAGACGTGCTTTTGCAAGAAATTTACTTTGCAAAAGCTAGCTGTTTCCAGAAGGCAAGACTTTTAATAAAAAAAGGGAGGATTCTAAAATGCCGTGGAAGGGAAGGGTTAAACGGCTGCATCAAGTGTTTGTCTGAAGCAATATCCACAATAGTGAGTATTCTCACTTTACTTCCTGGTTCATACTAGAAGATGCATTCAGGTTGAATGGATTCGTGTCTTTTTCTTTCTAAGATGGATTGACGATTTAACAAGTGACTCGGCTCAGGATTGTGTCAGTAAATCATCGTCATGCTCTGCTGTCTCGGAACGTTATTTATTAGCCTCTGCATATTCTCTGCGTGCTCTCTGTACTCAGGAAGCTGAACCGAAATCAAAGGTGCAAATGCATGGAAGGCTAGTCCCTTGTTTTGAGCACTTTATTTCTAGCTGTGCATGCCCCAATCATACTCTATTTAACAATCCTTTTGTTTATTTTCTGTTGGTTTGTTTAAAAAGCAGGGAATACTTGAGGATATTAATGCAGCACTGAACCTCTGGTTAAGTATCAAGAATTTGGACAGTTGCTCTTTGGATGAAGATTACAGTGTGTTAGCAGAAATATCACTGCCATTATTATATAATATTATTGATATTTTGTCATTGAAGGTATTTTGAAGTTGTACATGCTTTAAGGGAGGAACTTCCGTGAATGGTTTTCATTATTCTTTGTTTATTTGTTTATTTTGATGTGGCATTTCTGGTATGCATTTCCAGGGGTGCTCTTCATTCAGCCATAAAGTATTTAGGCTGATAATTGGATATTTTAATTCGAAGAATTTAGCGCCACAAAAGTACTTGACCCTCTTATGGGAGTCCAGAAGGATGAGTCATGCCCTTTGCTTCTCACCCATAAGTGAGGCATTCATAACAGTCCTTTCAGAACACCATGGTGAAATCTTCAAGTCTATGGATCATTGGATGTGTTGTCTTAAGGAATCACCACCATTGTTAGTAGGGTTTCAGAATATTCTCTCATTGTTACTACCGCCCTATTGCAAGGAATCTTCTCATGAAATTAGCCTGGAACCATATATTGGTGGTGATCGAGTTAAGGAGGCAGCCGTTGGACTTATTTCAAGTGTAAGGTCCTCACAAGTAGTTGAATGGAACTTTATTTCCATATAGTTTGAATATTTTAAAAATTTTTATTTGGACTTCCCTTGTAGGTCCCTCTATCAACTCGTGCTGTGTACTTAGCTGGATTTCTTTGTTACGATCTATCTGAAAGAATGATCTTGAGTGGTCGCTTACATGAGGTAATGGTTAAGTAGGTTCAATCAGGAGTGTGGGTGGGTGTATGTATATGTATACTTATATGTATATATGTTAAGGAATATGCTATAAAACATTGTTGACACGTTTCCTAACAGTTTAAGCTTTTATGAGAAAAGGTTTGCCTATCATGGTATCGGAGCACAGGCCAAGAGTTCAAATCCTAGCAGATCCTCTCAATTTTCTCTTTCCTTTTATCCCTGTTATTCTTCCCGTTTTCTTATTTTGTTGGCTTGATTATGTCCGCATCCTGTCTGGTGCAAGTAAGGTACCTACTTACATGCTAGGGCTGGGGGTTTCAGAAATATGCTATAATACATTGTTGACATGTTTTATAACATCTTAAGCTATTGAAAAAAAAAGGGTTTGTGTAATGATACATATTGGCATTTCTAATTGAATTTGGTTCTTAATAGCAATGGTTTGTTTGTTGTGGGTTTTATAGTTGCTAAGTCTCTTCAAAGCAATTTCTATGTTCATTTTTTGCTGTAACACCGAAGTGTTGACTGTGACAAGCATTTCCTTAGCTTTTCCATCATTTGTCCAGTATTACCAGTATTGCATTATTTTTTTAATGTAGAACCTATGGTTTATCTGTAGGCCCTTTTATTTGCTAAAGAGTCGCATGAATTACGCACTAGACTCTTTCAAGAAAAATTCACTCACTCCGTTGAGCAGACTCAAAAGCATGGTGAATCTGGAGAGTTCGCTCAGAAGTACAATTATTCTATAAGGAATCTCCATGTCTCAAAAACTGAGGCTGCTGAAGTATGGTCATTTGATTCAAACTCATTCAATGTGGAAAGCTGTTATCTCAGTCCCTGGAATATAATGCAGGGTTACCTAGAGAGCACCTTACAGGTTACACTCCTCCCTTAGGATGTAGTGATAACTGATATGCAGTACGTTTAGTTCATCCCCATGCTTTTTTCCAACTTTTTATAGTGATTTGATGATCTTATTATGTAGGTAGGCACCATCCTTGAACTTATTGGAAATGGAACTGACGCGGAAACCTTTTTGCTCTGGGGGAAAAATATCTCTTGCTTGCAAGACTTGCCACAGTTTGATGTTGCCTTTTCCTCTGTCTTAGGTACATTATCAGAGATTATTAGTGGCCTACTTTTCCTTAAGTACATGATATTTTTTTCTCTGCTTTGGCTTGAAGGAAGATGGTGGCATCCAATATAACATTTATTTATGTGTTTATTCAGGAAAGATTTACCGTCGAAAACGATGCTGGGATATGGCCACTAAAGAACTTGAAACTGCAAGACAATTATTGATGGACTGTGGAACAACCTTTTCTTGCTCCAAATGTAGATTGTTGCTTGAAGCTACTGTGGATTTACAATTCGGAGATTTGGTTAGAGCTCAGTCTGATGACAGCAGCTCTGTTTCAGCAGATAAACTATCTCATGCAGAAGAGCTCTATCAGTTGGCACTAGACAGACTTTCTCTTCTTGGATCGAGAATTCCTGTAAAATCTCTTCGGCAAGGAAATAGCAATAGCTTAATGGTCCAAAGACCTATTGACAAGAGTGATGATAGTGTGGTAACTAATGCTTCTCTCAACTCTTCATCTAATCAGCAGAATGGAAGATGTGTTTCCATGAAGGAAAAACTTACTGGTAAGGTGGAAAATAAGAAGGGTAGAAAGACTAAGACTCTGCCTAAATCAACAGTAGAGGAACAGCCTGTAACTTATGATGGTAATAAAAGGTTGACCCGTTCGAGATACAGATGTTTAAGTCAGGGTACAAGCCTACCAAGTGATGTACAAGTACACCCGACAACTTTTTCAGAAGGCAGCCATTTATCTGGTTGCAATGACAATTCAGATAAGACAGAGTGGCTTTCGCATTGTGAAAGCTTAACCCATGATTCTGGCACTAAGGCTTTGTGCATTTGCAGCAAATGGAAGTGTTGGAATTGCCTACATGTTGAGAATATAAAATCTGGGTCCGTGAACAGTTTTATACATATGAGATTGGAGTTTTTCTCCAGGCGGCTTTCATCACGGCTATTCACTGGAATTGGTAAGTGTTACTTAAACTTATAGTCTCTTGATTTGACAATGTGCACATTAGAGACATACGTATACCTTTGTTTCATTTAATGACAAGAAAACTGAGGCTTAATGAATGCAGTATTGTCAAGTGTATGACATATCTTTTTATTCTCTTTTTTTTAATGTTTTTGGATGTGAATGGGCTTGGATATAACGACGAATTTAAAAAGAACCATCGAAGTAGCATCGTGTTTCTTTCAAGAAACAACATCAACTAGGAAGTTTTCATCAAGTGTTATGCAATTACTTAGCAGGTTTTAGCATGCGATTTTTGTTAGTAGTGTTAAGTCATCCCGTATTACATGTCTATGGGGTTTGCATAGGCCTTATATACATATTCCCTTGTTCCATCTAAAGCTTAAGCTTTTGATTGAAATTTCTAACATTGTATCGGCACTAAGTGTCAACTCTTCAATCTTCATGCCCCAATCAATACTTCATTTCAGATGTGATTCTTGTCTCATGTGTTCCCGTCATTAGTTCCACCTACCATTCTTCATCCTTTTTGCAATTGAGAGGGTTTGTTTCAAGTGTTCCAAATTGCTTGTCTATGGGGTTTGTGTGAGCCTCTGACAATGTTACGGTATTCCACCAGAAAGCTTAAGCTTTGGGCTTGAATTTTAACACAGAGGCTGTGGTTGTGAGGACGGCCTTTAGTTTTTCTCTCCATTCTCCTTTTGACAATTTGTCCACAATGTATTTTTGCTGAGCAAATTCTTTTAAAAGAATTTCTGTCTTTAATTTCTAAAAGCAGCAATTATCTGAAAAAGGAGGCATATTTAAACTTTTGGGTTGTCAGATGGTTAAAAATTTGAATTTTTCTTGCATTGTGGCTCTTCCTAAAATAAATGACTTCCTTTTGTTTCAATTCCTGCATTAGCAGAGGGTTGAAGGAGGTTTTGCCTGCAGCCTGCCTGGATTCTGCTTTGACTTGCAAATGTGATATTTTGAGATGGTGGTGATGATTTCTTTCTGTTACGTGACTATGCTGAGTTAAAACAAACTAGATAAAGTTATCTCATGCTCCCTGCACACCCATATCATTCATATGAACAATCCAATAGCTAGTCTATGGTACGGGGATCAATAATGTACAGGTTGTTGCATTTGGCTTGATTATTTCTCAAAATTATGCGATGGCAAATCTTATATTACTGTTGAACATCTGCTTTAAAAGTACATTTTTCATTTTTTCTTTCTTAAATAAATGTTACTGAGTTGCATTTCAGGAAAATGCCGAGGAACACATGATCAAATTCATAAAACACATGAGATATTGTTGCAGAGCATATCTAATGTAGTTAGTGGAGACTTATCAAGTCAATGCAGTGTTCCGGTTCCTCTACTGCTTGATTTAGTTGGGAAGGAGACTGAAGGAGATGGTTTTCGAATTGAACGTGCTGCTGTACTTTACAACATTAGTTGGTTTTCTTTGAAGAGTTACCATACACAGAATACGCGGTAATCTTCTGGAGATTGTGTTTATGTCCCGTGTCTCCGAATCTTTCGTTTGTCTTGTGTTCTTTTTTTGGAGTCATTTACTCAAGTTTCTCACTTCAATTGCTTTGAGGTTATTTTTCCTTTTTTGGGGAAATTCTTATGATTTATGGTCTCAGGTATTTACTCTCTTGTGTACCTTGTCCATATTTACATTCGCTTCTTTTCTTGGCCCTAGACAGTCCACATTTTATGGTCATATGTCACTGTATTCGTAATCTTAATCCCTGATATTCCAAATATGCCAGCTGAAACAGCATTTTATTGAACTCTTAAGGGATGTATTTTACCAATTGAAGTATGTTTTTGATAAGAAAACACTGTTGAACTTCAGATTTCCTAAACTCTCTTATACATGCTATACCTAACACATGCGGACATTGGCATCCTTGTCTACTTATAATGTGAATTTGCTGACCTACTTTGATAGAATGCTTTTGTGGAACAGATGGCCAACAATTGTCTTTTCTTTATTGGTTTATTGTTTGAGCAGGGTAATCTGCTGTGAATTATCTCACATTCAACTTCCTCAAATAGCGTCTTGGTTGAAGCTAGCCTTTGTACTCTGCCATGAGGTTCCAACACTGATGCAAAAGGTGAATATCTGCTTTTGGTGGTCTTTTTTTTAATTTGCTTTGCCGTCACAGCTGCTGAACTAGGACAGTGCTCCTGCTCAACTGATGCTTCTTGCCCTTATCCTCTCCCTCTCCCTCACCCATTTTGTTTTTCTTTCCTTTTAACATTATTAGCTTTCAATAGTGCAAAGGTGCACTTATGGAGTAAGTTTTTTATTTAACACTTGCACTAGGTTGCTCCTAAGTTTTTGTCACTCATCCATTGAATTATCCCAATTTGTTGTTTTTTCAAACATGCATAAAAAATGATGAAACTTGATTGGATAGAGGACATTGTGTATGCATGCTATATGGTATGGGTATTAGATGATAGTTTCCAACTCGATATACCTTTTCGTTGAGCCTTTTATTTTTGTCATTTTGGATTGAAGCATGCATTTTGGCATATGTAGGAGAAATTTTGCTTTTATAGACAAGCATATATGAATTCTTTTTGGTAGTGCATATCAAAATATCCCATGAAAAATATACAATTCTACAGAAATTACTTGGAAATGGATATATTTATTTGATGATGTATATTTTTCAGAAATAAACATAACTGTTTTATAACGTATAATTGTCAGAAACTAGTTGAGACTCCAAGGGTGAAAGTGCTACTGCTCATTTCAACTTTCAAGTGGTGCCCGTCTTTCACTTACTGAAACAACTAGTATTGCACACAGCACCTCAGCGAATCATTCGCATCGGGTACTGCTATTAATGATGGGAGAGATTCTAAACCTGCAAACAAGCTTTTGTTGCGTTCCTTCCAAATGCATCACTCGAGACAAAGTGGTACGGCACTCCAAGACTTCTTAGAAATTGAGCCTCCTCCACAAACACTCCAACAACAAAAAAACTCGATAACATGACTTGACTTAACCCATCCACCTTAGACGAGCTTAGGATATGAATCAGAAGCTTAAGAGCAAAGTCATAATGGAGAAAGAGATGTCAATAGATTACCCTGAATGCTTACACATGCAACACCAATCCGCGTGAAGAAGATTCCGTTTCCTGAGATTCTCAATAGTAAGAATATTATTCCAAGCTACCGTCCATTGAAAGAAAGAGATTCTATGAGGTATGTGGGGCAGTCAGATTGCTTTAGAGGGGAATGAATGATCAGTTGGAGAAATTCCCCACGTTAGAATAACTTGATTAGCACTGAATTTTTGTTATTAACTGGGCGCCCCACCATCTTGTCATCCCCAAAACCATGAATGTTGAGCGAATAAAGAAGGGTCGAAAGGATAACATTAAGGATGTTGCTTCTTTGTTGTACTTGTTTATTTGGCTTTGGACATCTTGTTCTGACTTCAAATAGTCTTTTGACATTTTCCTTTGCTTTTGCTTTTCTTTCTCTTTCTTTACTTGTACGTTTCAGATGTGCTTGAAATTTCATTTTAGTATAATCCTTTATTGCCTATCTAAAAGAAAAAATGTATTGATGTATGTTAGTTTCATCTACAAAAAGCATGCATTTAGACTCTTCCAACTTTATTACTGTTAGTGTTTTATATTTTGACCTTCATATGATAAAGTTGGATTGATCATTAGCTTGTCAACTGAAAACAGGTTTCTAAGTTGCTTGCTCTTACGTACATACTCGCTGCCACAAGTGAGACTTATTTGTCTTCTGATGCGCTTTCGGAAAACCATTGGGCTTCATTTTTTCATCAAGCTTCTCTAGGTGCTCATGTTAACCACCTGTTCACCTATAACACATTTCAGAAATGCAAAGCTCGTACCATGTTGGATGCCGAGGTATCTCATGTTCACTTCTTATTTCAAAGTAGGAGAAGGATAGGAAGTACAATTCTCTTTTATTTCTTCTCTAGGGTTGATCTTGTAGCTAACATGAACATCTTTTAGGGCCAGGGACTGATTGCTGCTGGCACAACTTCTATCATGGAAGCAATCGGGAAGAAAGATCTATGCAAATATCTGAGGTCTCTTTTCCAAGTAGCATAGCCAATTATGTAACTTGCTGATATACGTATACTGATGTGAACGAGTAGTAGATCAATTCCATCAAGAAGATTGATTTTGCCACATCTACAAAGATTTAGATTTGATCTCCCTTATGTTCTGCGTTAAATTCACTGAACCTGGTTTTGTGTTCTTGCTGCAGGCTTGCACCAGAATCTATTCAAAATCTTGAAGATCTTGTTAGAAGATTCTTTGGGTGTCTTCCTTGTGCCACAGTGCTCTGTATAAGTGTTGTTGATGGTTCTGATGCTAAGTTGTTGCAAGAGCTATTGCTTTGTCCTTCTCATATCCATGCATGGATGATTTTATCTCGCTTGAACTGCGGCTCGCAACCTATTGTTGTCCTTATGCCCTTGGATCCAATATTGGAAGGTACTTCCAGTTTGCTCCGTGAATATTAGTTATGGGAATCTTGCAGTACTTATGATGCAGTCTATTATGGGAGCTAATTTGACTTAACCTTTTCAATATTTCTCAGATGATTTTGATGCAGTTTCAAATTCAGAAGATGAATCTTCTTCTAGCAACAAGTCGCTGGATAAACATTGGCATTGTCCCTGGGGTTCCAGTGTGGTCGACAAGGTAGTTCCCACATTTAAGGAGATCCTGGAGGAAAATTACTTGTCGTGTTCTCTCCATGCTTTGGAAGATACTAAAGAAAATAGGCTGTTATGGTGGACTAAGAGAAAGAATCTTGATCTCCGCCTGGGTAAATTGCTAGGGTGAGTCCTTCTGAGCATGCTCAGCCAGTAGATAGGCATGGTCATTACAGTTATGATGATACCGCTCATTTTTTTACGTTCTTTATTTTTTGCAGTGTTGCTGTTGCGGCATTCTGTCCATAAGCTTGAAATTAGACTAATGCTATTTGCTTATGTTTTGTCGACACAAACTAGGAAATTAGAAGAATCATGGTTGGGACCTTGGAGATGCCTGCTTCTCGGAGGATCGTTGAATTGCACACGAATGGACACTGTGCTAAAGAAACTGGTTTGTGACCTGAAACATAAGTGCAAAATCAACATTGATGCAGGTTTGCTTAAGGTTATACTTGGAGGGGTAAAATTGGGCAGTAAGAGGGAAGCTTTAATACCACTATTACAGTCAAACAGAACTTGTTATATTGGTAGCATAAATCAATATGTTGAAGAAAGGGACAGGATTCCATCGTTTGCATGTAAAGGAGCTGGTGAATTGTCTGAGCTGGCCTTTCAATTGATTCATGAAGCAATAAAGGAGCTTGAAGAGGAAGATCATATGCATGGAGAGCCAATTATTTTAGTGTTGGATAGCGAGGTGCAGGTTTGTCTGCCCCTCCCTTGACTTTACATCTCATATTAGATTTAGTTCTCTAACTTTTCCTGGCTTAAGGGTGGCATACTTGATTGAATTTTTGCAGTATCTGATTTTAAAACCAATGGCTGGAATTTTGGTACTTAGTTCTTTTGGTGGCAGAGTTTTTGGGCTAAGGGCCATATTAAAATGTATATTCCTTCAAGTAATTTCTTTTTTTTTGTTACATATTCTTTTTATGCTATCAGAAGGCAAAAAGTTAGGAGTTTCTAGTGTCATGTGGTTCTCAATTCTAAACCGTAAGCGCACATAAAGCTATCAACATAAAATTGAGGTTTGGCCTTGTGTTGGTATTTCCCCCATTCCTCCAGTGAAATTTTGACTTAGATGTGCCGTACCCCGGCAAGGTGCCGTCTATTATCTGCACCGTCATGTTCCACTAGAAAATGTCTTTGGAAATTGTCATAGGTCATATGGAGTATTTAGATCTTTCATAAGATTTGACAGGAAATCGAGTGCAATGACATAAAAGGATTCATAGAGCTGACCCCTCCTAGTGGGTAATGCTTATTTTGTTGTAATTTTCTTGATTGGGGTTGTTTCACAAGTAATGCGGCATGTTGTAGTTTTTCCTTTGTTGTCTTGCTTAGCAATTTTCATTCGATTCCATGTACAATTTTCTGCAGATGCTCCCATGGGAGAACTTACCGGCTCTAAGAAACCAGGAGGTTTATCGTATGCCTTCTCTAGGCAGCATTTTCCTGACACTGGATAGGAGCTCTCAGCGTGAGAAGCAGCAAGTTGGACCTCCTATTGCTTCTTTTCCATTTATAGATCCGTTGGATGCATATTATCTGTTGAATCCCAGTGGCGATCTCAGCAGCACGCAAGTTGAATTTGAGAACTGGTTTGGAGATCAAAAGCTGAAGGTACTCTTTGTAGTCTATAAAAAATGACCGGATAACGAATGCAAATGCACCAGAGAGAACCTCCAACTTGAAATAGATTGCATTTTTCAGTTGACACTGGACAATATGATGGTCAAAATGTTAAATTGTTAGTGATCTGTTTATTTAGACGAAATCTAATGTGATTTACCAAACAGGGTAATGCCGGTTTTGCACCTGTGCCGAAAGAATTGGCCCTTGCCTTGACAAGTCATGACCTCTTTATTTATTTTGGCCATGGGAGCGGTAAATTTCCTTATTTTACTCTGAATTTCGACCTACTCCTGGAACTGATGTAATGCTACTACATATTCTACACGACACTGAAATGTTATATCGGGATTTCTTGACACAGGATCGCAATATATTCCACGTCACGAGATTCAGAAGCTGGACACTTGTGCCGCTGCTCTTCTAATGGGGTGTAGTAGTGGTTCTCTGCTTCTTAATGGGGCGTATGTTCCAGAAGGTACATCATTGTCCTACCTCTTAGCCGGTTCTCCTGTCATTATTGCCAATTTATGGGAAGTGACCGACAAGGATATCGACCGGTTCGGCAAGGCCATGCTGGATGCATGGTTGAAGGAAAGGTCAAATTCCACTGGATGTGCTCCATGTAGTTCCTTAGCAAATGAGTTCAAGGCAATCGATTTAAAGAACAATGGAGGTAATCCCAGAAAGAAACTATCCAAAAAGAAATTGCCGGAACTTTCTAGTACTAAGATATGCACAGATACTTGTCGCCATAAACCGATGATTGGATCGTTCATGGGTCAGGCTCGCGAAGCTTGCACCCTGCCATTCTTAATCGGGGCATCGCCGGTATGTTATGGTGTTCCCACAGGAATAAAGAGAAAAATGGATTTATAGCGTTGTGGTTATTCTCACTATGTCCTTGAATTTTCATTTTTCTGAGGAAAATTCTAGGCCTAGATCACACCTTTGCAGCTGTACAATGCAAGTATTCTGTATGTAGTAATAATAAATGTTAGTCCCCCTGCGGTTTTCCGAAACCCATGAAGTTCTTAAGATAGTTTTCCAGTCCAAAATAGAATTTCCATACTCCCATCACCCATCAACTTATTGAATCGTTGAAGCTATTTCGACATGTAAGTTTTCTGAGGGTAGAGTTTTTTCTTTCTGCTAGTCTGCAGAGAGCAGCACAATGAGTGATTTTTTCAGACTGTATGTGCTGTAAATACGATGAGCGTATTGTTATATCTTATACCGAATGTGTTGTGAATACGTTGAAGTATGCCTTTTTATGCCTGTCGACAATTAGTATACGGAGATCTCAAAAGTTTTCTTCTTGCTTGCCTGTTGATCTCTGGAGATAAAGATGCAGCTTAGCCATTCCGGTTCAATCGACCTAATGTGCAGTAGTGAATTCAATGCATCATAATTCAATGCGTCGTAGCTCGTCGTTGGTGTTTGGATGGCCATGTTTCTGGAGCCACCTTCGAGCATATGAACGAATTCGATTTTGTTGTGCCGAGAAATGTTTTTTTTTCTTTTGGCGTGATTGCCTTGTTCCCAGGCCAGTGTGGGGATGGGAGGATAGCTGCTGTTTTTCAGTCTATGAAAATGCTTTTCCACAAAATGCTCTTCTTGCTTACCCAGATGCTTCTACAATCCCCTCAGAGCAACAGTTCCTTAGAGTGGTTGTGCGAGACGTCGGACCACCGGGATGATAGAGCTCGGTTGTCGGCTCGAAAACTTTCAAAGTCTTTGCATGTCGCCATGCTCCTGTACAGGGATCATGATGATATGCAAGGTCATTACGATGGGGATGCGATCATGCGATTGAGGGAGCGATTCTTCAAGCTAACTGTGTGAGTACACGCCATTTTCGCCGCCATCTCTTTTAGAAAGGGCAAGAGCTCGAGATGCCGCGTATTCAGCGACACTCATAAAAGCATATTTGGTAAATCGAAATACCATTGACAATACGGTCGATCCGGCGAGATGCCGCTTCTTGATGTCGACCTTTATAGGTGGTATGGACGAGCGAAAGCCGGGCTACACCGTGTTTCGCCAGAGCCCATTCTAAAGCAAAGCATAGGAAAAAAACATAAAGTTCTGTTTGCATTTTAGGCGGGAAAGTGTCACCCGAACTCAAATTCGAATTAGTTTCCTATTTTCTGCAAAAAAGGAGAAAAAGAAAAGGAAAAAAGAAATTCGTTTCCAATTTCCCCCAAATTTTGATCGGCGATCCGCCTCCTCGCTCCTGTCCTCGCGAAATCGGAAGAGGTAGAAAACGCGATGAAGAGCCGAGGCCGCGGCCGCGCGAAGCCGTCCTTCGCCCCTCCCCCCCCGCCGCCTGACCTCCGCCAGTTCGGCGGCGCCGGCGGCGCCGGGGGCCGCGACTCCGACGCCAGCTTCGCCAGCAGCCGCCCCTCCTCCGCCGGCGTCGGCCGCTCCTCCGCCGCCGCCGACCTCTTCAACGACCGGTCCTACCAGCAGTCCGCCGTCCGCGCCGTCAACTGCTACCTCTCCTCCCACGCCTTCCCGGTCCTCATCAAGACCGCCCTCCCGTCGGCCAAGGACATCGCCGCCATCTTCAACTTCGTCGTCTCTCAGCTCGACTACCCGAACCCTAAGATGGAGGACGACCTCCCCGTCCTCCTCCGATCGCTCAACTGCCCGTTCAAGGTCAACAAGTCGGCCCTCCGCACGCCGGCCACCCCGCACGCCTGGCCCACGTTCGTCGCCGTCTTGCACTGGCTGGTCCAGATCGCGTCGTACAACGAGCACTTGGCCTCCAAGTCTCGCTCGTTTGGGGATAACAACACCATGGACGAGTATGCGCTCCAGAGCTACCTGCATTTCATCGGCGGAGACGACGACTCCGTTGATGCGCTGGATAGGGAGTTTGTTGAGAAGTTGGAGGAGGAGAGGAATAATCTCGCCGAGAATGTGAAGCGCTTGGAGAAGAATGCCGCGGAAGTTGAGGCGAGGGTCGAGAAGCTGCGGACGGGGCCGTCGGAGCGGGAGCTGCGCGAGCAGGAGAAGAGCGTGCTCGAGGGAGACGTGAAGAAGTTCAATACGATCATAGGGGAGTTCGCGGCGAGGAACTCGGCGCTGGAGAAGGAATTGGAAGAGAAGGAGAAGGAGCTGAGGGCCAAGGACGAGGAGAAGGGGAGGATCTGCGAGGAGAACGAGGAGTTGAAGAAGACGATCCAGCTGCAGACGTTCAATTCTAGGGACGCGGAGAGGATGAAGAAGGAGCTGCAGGCGGTGGAGGGGGAGATCGCCGATGCTGAAATCGAGAGGAACAAGTACGAGGAGAGGTGCTGGGATCTTGACCGGACCCTCGCGCTCAAATTCAAGGAGCTCGAGGAACTTGCCAAGGAATGCAACAAGGCTGTCCGGAAGTAAGTTCTAATTCTTGCAGTTGCTGCAATCTTGTTAATCTGTTCTTCTTTATTGGTCTTGAAATTATCCATGTCATGTGCCTTTGGTATTTGGATGCCATCTTGGAAATCATCTAGCACTCATAAGGTTGAAGCTGGGTATGTTTGCTGTTTTGGGTTATAGACAATACACTGGTTGATATCTCATGGAATTCTTCAAGATCAACAGACCTACATTCTCATGTAATTTGTGTGTCTGTATCTCTTCAGTGCTAGTTCTTGTGCCTATACAGATTCAGCATGTGATGAGTTTAATTGTCTTGATCTCATCAAGAAGTGATGCCGTAGTTTTTGTTTGTCTTTTCATGCTAAGTTGTTCTGAGGTTAATAACCATAAACAATGCGTTGAGTTATTCTAAGTGCCATGTTTGAGGTTGTACAGCTTTCATTACGATGTTATCATCCCATCGAGTGATTTCTTTCTTTTGGAGTGATTTTCCGTAGTCCTCCTCCTTCAACTACTCTTTTGTTTTGTGATTCTAGGTTAAAGCTTGGTTCAGATTACCAGTATATGTTGAATGCACAAGGGTCTACACCTGCGGAGGTGATGGGCATTGACTACAAGTCGACACTGAAGCCGGCACTTGACATGCATGCCGATGACATAAACAAAAGCTCGGTGGAGAAACTTGAAGAGTTAATCATCCTTCAGCAACAGTCCAAAGAAACTGCTGCTAGAATTGAGGAGAAGAGAAACCGTGTTTTGCAACTTCATTCACGTGTTGATGAAGTAAGTGCTTAGATTAATTACCAACCCACAATGTGTTCAGACTGTCCTCATGTCTTAGACCTGAAAGTTAGTTTTTGACTTCTTGATGAAAACTATGATACTTAATGAAATTAAAAATTTGTTGGTGAAACTAAAAAGAGAAATTGGCGATAGCATCCAACCTAGCGTGGGTGTATTGACAGGATCACTAGAGGTTCGTTATGTAGAGCTGAGGGATTGAGTAGCAACAGCTTGTTCTGGGTAGTTAATGGCCGTTGGGAAAATTTTTGTTGATTTTAGTATTGAAGAGTTTCGATTTAGTGCTTGATATACTTTTAGAACAAAGCAGTCATAGAACTCACCATTACCTACACGAAGTAGGATTCTGTTGATGTTTGAAATTATTTTTCTTTCTGTTAATGCTCAGCATAATATGTGGAGCTGTAGAAGCATATGGTGTGGGTGTCCTTTGAGAACAAAACTAGCTAAAAAATGTTATCACTGGTGTCAGGAAACATATTGTACGTTAACACGTGCTGTACATATCGAAGTGCATAATCCCGTAACATCTGAAGGACAGTAGCATGATATTACATCATGATAGTTAGCATAATGCAAGAATTTTTGGTCTACTTGTCTCTTCTTTCCTTGTATTGGCAAAAGCTCTAATGCAAGAATTTGCGCAGCTTGAAGGTCAAATGAATCTACTGAAGCAAGAAATGCAAGACTACATTCACAGATGTGCACTGGAGGTGCAAAGGATGGTGGAGGATGTTGAAGTAGAAGCTCATAACTTGAACATCGTGGAAAGAGAAGCTGCAGAGGTCTTGAAGGTATGGAATGGTCTAATTATTTGAATTCTGGCACCAAAATATATGGCTAGAAATCTTTTGTGCTGAAAGTTAACAGAATTAAAGTCGTGCCATACAATCAGTAGGATTCCTGACTTTTGGAACGTGATCGATCGATCTTCGGTAGAAGATTGTTCTTGCAGAGTAAGCATGTATAGTTTCACGCGGCGTGATTTGTTGTCACCACTTGTTTTTGTAGACATCTAAAATAAAGCAGCAGGAAGCCATCAAAGAAAGCGAAGAAGAAATCCAGAGGTGCGCTTTCGAGCTCTTTTCACTGGTCGATATGGTCTCAAAGCACAAAGAGTATATGGAATGCAAAATCTCGGAGATGAAGACCAATCTCTCGGAGACTGCTAATTCTATCTCGGCGGACTACAGAGCCTCCTTGCCTGCACAAATGAGTTCGGTGATTGAAGCATGTGAATCATCAAAAACAGAAAGCTATACGACACCATCGTAAATCCTCGTTTTCTCGGTCTTTTTTGTTTTCTGATCAAGCAACTGCCGTTTCATTGCTGGCTTCTCAACCGACTGGTCTCTCTGCGACTTGGGAACACAATTGCCTCATTATGTATATGCCTTATTGTACTTAAACAAGCAGAAGTGTCTTCTAGTCTAGTGAAAATGAAATTGTCAATCCAGTCAAAATTTTGCAGGGTTGTTTTTATTGCAATATTTGAGGTATCACAATGAAATACTTGAGCCAACTATTCCCTAAGGTTCGGTTGAGTCAGACATCAGGAAAGGGTGTTTCTTCAAATTGAAATGTTCACAACCGACTCGGTGGACACACCTTTTGTGTACAATAGAAAAGCTCCGGCAGCATATTTTGTACTCTTGACAGTTACTTTTGGACATGAATTGAGAGGAGTGCACGTTTGATTAACCCTCATGGTATCGTGGGGAGATTCTCAGCAATTTGAAGAAAATGAAGAGTGGATCTCAAATGCCAAGAGAAAAAGGTAACCTCATAAGTCAGAAACCCGATTGCCAACTTAAGCATAAGTTTTGTGATGTCAACGTGAAGATTTGATCATTTTCAAGCATAAATGGGATGAAAATGAATCGCCACTTTAAGCTCCAATCGATATTTATGCAGTAGAAAATTTGGCCATTGGAAATAACCATTGAGAAAGGACAGGAAAGGAAAGGAAAGGAAATGCTTGCCCAGATAGTGCCCTCATAACCCATTTATGCTCTCAGCCATATGCTACACACTCCCCATCAAGAGACATTTACACAAAAGGAAGATCTAAAATGGACAAGAATGAAACAAGGACAGGAGAAAAAAGTTGGAAGGACTCTTGGGAAGCACGGCTACTTAGATGTCGAGCGTGAGCGTATCAGTTTTCGCTCCTTGCGTCGACGGACCCGATTGTTGTCGGTATGAAATTTTCATCGCACAATACGAGTGCTCCTCTTGAAGCAACGTGTCGTTAAATAAAAACGGAAAGGAAGCTAATGTGCATTCTGCCGCAAAACTCTGTGTGTCCAATCTTTGATCCTGTAGAAGATGGGTGCACCTATCTACGCTTCCTGGAGGCAGAAAAATTGTCATAAGATGCGCTGCCTCGTCGCCATCTTTGTTTTCTTCCTTTCTTTCTAACGGAAAATATAAACCATGACATGCCATTTGCAATTCCCAGATAAACAAGGCATGCTCATCGCGAGCAGACGAAAGACACCAGAAAATCAGTTGCAGCCCAGGACTACCGTTCGCAAGGACAGTCGATCTTTGAGAAGTTCCAATTTAATAGAGATGGCCCTCCACTACATTATAAGCTTGGCGACGCCTTTGGCAGTAGGAGTGATCGGTTCCAGGGTAGGTTTGGTCCGGAACCTAGAACCTGAAACCAACCCTGTTATAACCGATTCCCAATTTTTGGAACCTGAAACCAACCATGTTTTTCCTAAACCCTGTTTTGGAACCAACCCTATTTTTCCGGTCCGGTTTCAGGGTCTACCCAAGAACCTATTTTTTTTGTTCCATTTTTCGATTTCATTTTTTTCTAGCAAAATAATATAGGTAGTAATGAAATAATTTAAAATAAAAGATGAATAACAAAAACCACTATCCGCCAAAAGTAACAATCCCCAAAATAAGCAATTGAAATTACAATCTATCAAAATCAACAATCCAAAAGCACTATGTGGCAAGACATAGTCCAATCGCATAAATCTTTAAGAGTCACATTTCCAGAGAATTTATTCAATATGTTTAGCTCTTTATTTTGTGCCATGATGAAATAATTCCTCACTTCTGTTTCCGAATGAAATATCTTGAAAGAAAAATCAAAAGATTTAGCGTTAAGGCATATGCTCTCATTAGAAAAATGTCTATATATCTCATCTGAATAACACAATATTTAGATGACTTTAAGGGTCATGCTGTTTCACTCATAATTGTGAAACATATTCCAATATTAAACCGGAAATCGGTTCTAAAACCGGTGAAATAGGGTAACGTGATATAGGCTTTTTACTTTTTTGTACATTATCTCAAAACTGGTTCTAAAACCGATTTTAAAATAGATTTGGGTTGGTTTTTACTTAGAACCAGACCGGTTCTAACTGGTTCCCAAAAATTGGAACCGGTACCCGGACCGGTTCTTGTTAGAACCGGTTCTCGAACCTGTTTTTCGGGTGGATTGGTCCGATTTTTAGGTAAACCCGGTCTGGTTGCACACCCCTATTTGGGAGTGTTTGCCAGTCATCAATATGCCGCCGACCATCGAGTGGTTCAAAGAAATACGGCAACATTCGAGTGCGCCACCAACAATTTAAGTAGGAGAAACCATGACAACACCCTCGGCATTTCAGCTTATAAGATTTACACAAACACCAGAGAAAGCTGAATACTGCTCCATCGTGTTTTTTCCTATCCGAATGTCTACCACGGTGAGTTAAAACTCTTTAGCTGGAAGGACTTGGTCTGCAATCAAAACAACAAAAGGAGGAGTCTAAAAATCAAAGAGTTTTGACACCATCGAGGCTGCTAAGAAAAGTCGAGACATGAAAAACATCTGATAACCGTCGCGTCCTCCCCGATGCTTTAAAACATGCAACCATTTGCTTTGGGAGACCAACAATCTTCCAAAAAACACCCACCCACAAAAGAAGGCGAGGCCATTCGATTAAGTTGCTCCTTTAAGTAGTCTGGGGCTTCCGTCCAGTGTCCAATAAAAGCTCTTTAGACATGAGGCCACTTTGCGAGAAGGTTCGACAATTGCAGGAAGTACGAAGCATATTTATCCACTTCCATTTCTCAAAGTGTCGTGGTCACCGTCATGCTACCAGAACTTTCATGTTGATATTCCTAAATTCTGATATATGCTGAGGGAAACTGCAGCTATGGCTGTTTTCATGGCGTGACAGTCACTTGCTAACACCTCTCCCTTATGGAAATGCCAATTAACCTATTGCATACCAATTAACCGCTACAGAAACTTTCAGGACGATCTGGAGGCATAATTAAAACTTACGGAGAAAACCATAGAATGTGACAAGTTTGCTAGGGAATTGGAAAATGGACCATAGACACTACAGATACATGGACTGGTTGCTCCAATTTAAAAGTTTAGTGTAGACTGTTAAGAGTTATAAATCTTTGGAGAGTAGAGATGTGGTAAGTTGATGAAGATATCTTCAGGAGCAACGAATCGAAAAGGGATGGCATGGCAAAACCCTGTGACAATACGATTTTCTAACGAGGTGGAGCAAAAAAACCAGAAGAAGTAGGTGGCTTCCTCACAAAGGGATGGCCTAGCAACTTTGCAGCCGAAGGCCGATCCTTTGGGTCTACACACAAGCATTTGCGGATGAAGTCTTGAGCATCTGTTGATAAAGACTCGGGAACTTCAGGAAGTACGCCCGCTCTGATTTCTTCCAATGCTTCCCACTGCCACAATAAGAAAGAACTCTAAGTGGGGGCAATAGTGTTAATCATAAATCCAGGGGGGAACTAACATGTGATGGCTGGATAAACCAATAAGATCATTCGACAAATCTACGCGCATCATACTTCGGGCAATCATCTGCCATGTTAACAACAGTTCACAGGAACCAACTGCATAAATGTTTGCCAACTACTCCTAATTAAGCATAAGTATCTATTGCTTTTTGCTCGAAATTCTCGAATGTCCAAAATTTGATGGAAAAGTAAAAGACGGGCATTAGTTGCATGTTTTATGATGGCTTTGAGTAGGATGGTACCACTTTTTTGCCTTTATAATAAACAAAATCCAAAGATAAGCACAAAGCAGTGCAACCTTCACAATTCACTCACAAGACCAGAGCACTCCAAACTTAAGCAGCAGCCATTCTATCAACAAAAGAAGGTTTCTGTGCCGTCGTGCCCGACATCAGTTAATTACCATCCCTGATGGAAAACTTACTATGTGTATGGAGAAGTTGCCAACTTGACATAGAACATGAAAATCGTCATAATATTCGAAAGTTACCAACCAAATTGAGAAAGTACCTAACTTCCATATCCAAAGTAACCCACCCAAGCAGAGAAGACAGCCATCCAGGTCAACAGTTGATTCAGAGAGAAGCGGCGGAGAATCAACACTCGAAGGCGATGAGGAAAACACCAAGGTCGATAATGGTGAGTGACAGATCGGAGGACATTACACAATGAAAGGACTTAGAAGGGAATAATCACTGTCAGTGCTGCTCTCATCAAAATTGGAGCAGAGATGGCGATGACGATGTTAGAATTTGAATCTCTCTTGGTTGCTCAAGTACCGTGTGACAGTGAAGGAGAAGATGGAGAGATTCTTGAGACTGAATGGTAGGGTTACATGTGTACCCAATATCTACAGGTGGGATACTATTTACATATATATAATATGTGATAATCTCAACGCCTGCCACCGCACACTCAATGTTACTAGTGATTAAAAGTATTAGACAACAATGCCAAATTACTTAAAAAAGAGAGTCAAGATTCAAATGTTCAGTCGAGTTTTCACACCATGTTAACTAATCATTTGCTCCAGAATCCCAACCAACCATCTGCCATAAATACTATGCATATCCTTTTGACACGACCCTACTCTTGATGATTGTCATTGAATTCGCTGTCCTCTATCTTTTCTATGTAGTGCGCTTACTCATTTTGCTTTCACAGAATGACGGCCTAATGGACTCATCTCAATATGCGCTCAACTTATGGTAGTAACTCTGGCATAACATGGACCTCGAGTAGGGGTGTTAATGGTTCGGCTCGGTTATGTTAATCGAGCCGAAATAAACCGAACCGGGAAAAAAAAAGAGCGTTATTTTTTCAATTATCCGAACCAAAAACCAAAAATTCACAAAATTTCAGTTGGGCTCTGACAACCCTAAATTCTTGAGGATATAAAACATAAAAAGAAGGTTACTTAATTACATACCAGTCCTAGGTGAGAATATGGAGGCTCTCGTGTTAACATCTCCAAAACAGTGCACCCAAGGCTCCAAATATCAGCTGCCAACTCATAGCTCCCGTTCTTTAAACTTTTGACGACCTGCAGTAACAACCGACGAGGATGAAAACGAAATGGGAAAGATATGCGCCTTCTACAGCCAACAATGGAATTTTAAAACAATGGCAGCGGAGAGTGCAAACCTCAGGCGCAATCCATTGAGTAGCAGCTAAGAAGGATTTAGCGGCCCTCATTTCGGTGGCCTGTATGGATGAACACAGAGAGTTGATATGTTATCTTGGAAAAGTAAAGGGCAACGCATGCTTCACTTTGTGCATGTCTATGCCTGTGTTTGTCGTGCGTGCATGAGTACGTATTTGTACATGCATCTTTGTTGCTCGCAAGCGGTTTCTGCATGCTAATGTTTTTGAGCACGTGCCTTTGCTACTCGCGCGCGCACGCAGAGAGAGAGAGAGTTTACTTTCGCTGATGGGACATACCTTCGCCAATCCAAAGTCTGCAAGTTTCACAGATCCACCCGCATCAACCAGTATGTTAGCACATTTGATATCACTACAGAATGAAGGAACTGGAAGCATGAGAAACCAGTACAGATGCAAGTAGGATATACAAAAGGTTAAAATTCTCATTCCTCTTCCACCTTCAACCATTCACATAGTAAAATAATCTTGTCTGTGCTAAATATTGCTGAACAAGCTCGTAATGTTACTTCGTCATTTACTGATTATCACAAGAAATCTACTTCTCATAACACTACGTTTTGGTTTAAAGATTTGACAACTCCCTTAAATCCACAAAAAGTATTTGGATAAGCAAAAAAAATGTATTATCAAAAGGCACCATGGGGGTGTGCCATGAAACAAAATATATATATTTCAATGTGCTCTTTGTTTGGTTTTGATCTCTTTCCTTAACAAAATCAACCTTCCATCAGAAATGAGAAGTGGGAATCACTATTTCAATTAGTCAAAAGTACATGCAAAGTCAAGCATCTCTCTTATAATACCTGTGGACCACATTCTGGTCATGAAGATACTTCAAACCATTTAGAATTTGCCTAGTGAATGCAGAGACTTGGGAATCTGTCAAGTTATATTTGTGATAAAGGGTTGCAAGTGAACCTTTGGTCATGAGCTCAAGGAAAATGTAAAGCTTCTTATCATCCTGGAAGAGAAAAATCCAACCCAAAAATTTCAAATTATTAGGTGGAGGAAGACAAAAGTGTATATAAAGGCACATTCAAACCACATAGAGAATACTTTAACACCTCCTCACACGTGCAAACCGAACTGAGAATAGCACATAGAATTGATGAAAAGAGAGCCACGCACGGAAATAAATTAAGGGATAGCTCTGAAACAATGTTAGAACCTAGAAGATTAAGCTATGAGGTGGAAAGAGGCTACATGTATATAAGGCCCATCGAAACCCTAGAAACAAACGATATGAGATATTTTAACAAGATACATAAGAGACAATATACCAAATAGCAAATAAAATAAAGCATACTACATCAGTGATGTTAACATTTTTTTCATTTTAATTGTGCTGGACGTCTAGGACTCTTATAACACCAAACTAATCATCGGATCCCCTACCCACAGCAATCCGGTGTACCAAGGCAAGAGGCCCCTAGACAAGGCCCTGAGGTTGGTTACGCTTCCTCAAATGCACTTGGCATTGAGGACCTCCTCAACAACCAATCTGGTCATGAAGATAATTTAAACCATCTAGAATTTGCCCATTGTATGCAGAGACTTGGGATTCTGTCAAGCTGCATTTGGCATAAAGAGTTGTAAGTGAACCTTTGGGCATGAGCTCAAGGAATACGTAAAGCTTCTTATTATCCTGGAATGGAGTGAAAATCGTATATGTTAGAATATCCAACTCAAAAGTTTAAGCTATTAGGTGAACCGATACAAAGTTTATAAGGCACATTGAAACTACATAAACAAGCAATGTGGAATACTATAACAGCCCCTCTCATGTGCAAAAGGATTGAGAACGGCACATGGAACTGCTGAAGAGGAAGTGATGTACGGAAATAAAATGTGGCAGAACCTGGTTCTGAAATTGTGTCAAAACCCAAAAACTTATGCTATTAGGTGGAAGGAGGCTACACCTATATAAGGCCCATCGAAACCCGATAAACAAACTATATGGGATATTTTAACAAGATCGATTAGAGACAACCATACCAGATAGCAAATAGAATGAAACAAACATCAGTGACATTAACGTTTTTCTCATCCTAATGATCCTGGATGTCTGGGCCTCTGTTAACGCCTAACTATTCATTGGATCAAGACAACACCCTCCCCACAGCAATCAAGGTACGAAGCCGAGAGGTTCCTAGACAAGGCCCTGAGGAAATTACTTTTGCAGAGACTAGAAATCATTGTTAAGAAGGTTATGCTTCCTGAATTGCACTTTGGTACCAAGGACCTCCTCAATAAACGATCATTGTCTAGTGAAAATCTGCTGGATGGGGGTTAATTTAGTAAATTTTTACATCAGATGAGAATTTTAAAGTAATTTTGTACTTAAATAGGAAAATAAGGCAAGAACGCATGGGACCGAGCTCTTCTTTTGTTGGTTTCCTTTTACAACACAAATATCCAAGTTATAAGCGTTCACCACGGTTTCGACTTGCATCGGTAACGACAAAAGAAAGTTGCATAGCACACCTGGCGGAAGAAGGAGGGGTCCTATTTCGTTAATCCCTCATTGCCACAAAACAATGTGGTGGAATGGAGGTGTAGTAAACCAAATTTGGTCTAAAAGCAACAATATTTTCCATGTTTCATCTCCAAAAAGAAGTTATGTCAGGGGACTTTCTTAGAATCTGATGCTTCTTGCCAAACTATGTTTAGAAGAAAAAAACAGGTCCTTGAACATTTAAGCCAATAAGATGGGAACTACTTCCCTCACTTGAATAGTGATCAATATCATTTTCAGTTTTCTCTACTTGTAGAGGTAAGAACTATATGATGTTGCATAAAAATGAGTAGTAGAATAAAATACACGCTGGACTAGAATAGATGGAAAAAATCAGCTCGTGGAGGAACTTCATTGTTATTGCTACAGCTGTAACCAGTTATAGATGAGGAAGAAAAGGTCGGCGCATTAGCCATGCGGACCATCAAATGGTCAATTAAAGGACCCATGAAGGATTAACTGACTTCGCTTTCTCATCCTTTGATTCCTTTTTTTTAGTACTGAGAGTTTGACCTGAATATTCAGTTTGCAAGATATTGTAAATCATTCACCACCAGAAAACAAAGGGTTAATTGATTACAAGACAGGCACTTTTTAAAAGGGAGGAAAAAAATTACTTTCAACGAGAGAGACAGAGAGAGAGAGAGTCCATAAACTGACGTCTACTCTACGTATTTTCTTTCTCATATAATTATTATTACGGGTAATAGTCAATTCCAGTGATATCATAATTGATGCCAAAGTGAAAGATACTGCAGAAAACAACTTTTAGTAAGAAGGAACCACACCTTGTCTGTGCCGACATATCGAACTATGTTCTCATGTTCAAACCGTCTATAAAGATTAATTTCCTGAAAAGAAAGCAGAGCATCACTAGAAAGAAAGAGTCAAAAGAAAGAAAAATCTATTTAACACACACCAGGTCTACGGTTGCATACACGGCAGTCTGATAAATATACATCAGCTTGGCAGTTATAAGATCGAGGTAAGTCAAGTAGTCATGCCTAAGGGCCAGTTCACAAGATACAGAAAGAAACGAGCAGTTACCTTCGCAAGCTGCAATAGCGTCAGCTTGTCTTGGTGTCCTTGATCCCACAAAGGAACCTCCTTTACAGCGAAAAAGAATCCATCACTGTTGAAATAGAGAAGCATGAGAGAGAGAGAGAGAGAGAGAGAGAGAGAGGATACAAATGCCAAGTCTTTCGTGAATGATGCCTAGACCAAACATAGTTAAGATAATTCGTGCACTCCAGATGATATAAAGAGAAAAAGAAGAAAAAAAAAATTGCACCCTATTCAAGCTAGTAAAGTCACAGAAAAACGATGGAGAACAACTAAATTTATGCGGTTTTTGAAATACAAGATGTTTACTTCATCAATCTGTTCGGCAATAAAGAATGGTCTTCAATAAGGAAGTACCATACTAGTCATGCTACAACTCCAATTCCCAAACGTGAAGATCAAGCAGATTAAGCAATTGGATAACCGTCTCTTTAAATGCGCCTCTTATGTCAACCAAACGATTCCATGTTCTGTCCTACTGCACGCGCAGGATCGGCCCAAGTGTTCCTAATTCTAAGCACGGATGGAAAACATCACGATGGGCGAACGCCGACCGTGCTTCGCCCCCCCCGAAGATCGCTCGCTCGTATACCAAGAACAAACTAAACGGTTATCAAAGAGAGAAGCCAAGGGAATCTTACTCGGTGACGACTTTATAGACATCTGCGAGTGACCCCCTTCCCAACTTCCGGATCTTTCTCCAAGAGGTGAATTTTGGATTCAAACTCCCCTCGGGAGAAACAGTGTGCCATCTGGGCGCAGAAGGGGTGTTCCGCACACCGTCCCCAACCCTACTAGGCTCCTTCTCGTCTCCAGCAGCAGTCGACCACGAACAGCCGGAATCTACTCCAGACGACCCATCCACTTCAGGCGAAACGCCGCTGTGGAAGATCTTGGGAGGAGGAGGAGGAGCGACCATCGACTCGGAGCCTTCTCCCGCCATCGTTTGCGCGCGTCTCGCGTAAGGCGTTCACCGAATAATACAAGCAAACTCTTTAAGGAAATCTCGAAATTCAATATCGGTAATATTACCTTTCCAAAACAAATCCTAAATACCTTTTTATAGACATTAAATCTAATTATAATAAGAAATCTAATTATAATAAAAAAATTATTTAATCTGAATTGAAAACCTAATCATAATAGGAAAGTTAATAAGCATCAAATATCAAAATTACAAAAAAGACCTTTAAAATTAACTCATAAAAAAATATTAAAATAATAAAAAAAACCATCTAATCATATCGCCATTTCGCTTTCCGTTTGAACCGCATCACGCACTCTCCTTCTGGAGAGAGGATCGGTAAGTATAATCCTACTCTCGTCTTTCCTTTCTCTCTCTCTCTCTCGGCGAAGTGTAGAAAAAGAAGATCGATGGCGAAAAAGACGGGTGAGTCGTTAACCTCACGAAACCCGTGGTCAAAGTTAACATGCGTAAGGGCTCCCTTTGCAATCCCCACCTTCGACAGGTTGGTGGAGTTCTGCCGGATGCATGATTAAAACAATTCGAAAATGGATAATGACACAAACAATATCCGAATTTTAGCTCAATGTGCAATTTGGTCTATAAACTTTTAATTTGTTCAATATAGTCCCTGAACTTTAATCTAATATTCAATGTGGTGTCTGAACTTTCAATTTGTTCAACTTGATCCCTGAACTTTTAGTAAATATTCAATTTTATCTCCGAACTATATGAAAATATACAAAGTAATTCCTGAACAGGAATTAATGGAAAGATTACATTGAACATTTTTATAAAATTTATGGACTATATTGAGCATGCAGCAAAAGTTCAGGGACCACACTGAACCAATTGAAAGTTCAGGAACCATATTGAATATTAGGTAAAAGTTTGGGGACTATATTGAGCAAATTAAAAGTTCAAAAGTCAAATTACACATTGAATCAAAGTTTAAGGACTGTTTGCGTTATTTTCCCACTCGGAAACGAGCACCGTCCGGTCCCTGAAATATATGGCCAGGCATCTTCTGGGGGGCGAAAGTAAACCGAATTTGGGCCGGGCCGTACAATCAGTAGGATGCCCCGTTTTGGTTGGAACGACGTGATCGTCTTCGGGCAGACGACTACTTCTTGCGGTGTGAGCATATCTGATTTCGCGCGGCAGCATGGTTTTGTTCTTCACGACTCGGGTTTTTGTTTAGCCAGACCATCTTACAATGAAGCAACAGGAAGCCATCGGGAGAAAAGCGAAGAAGAAATCTGGAAGCGCGCTTTCCGGCTCGGTTCGCCGGTCGATACGATGTCACGACACGATTAGTACATGCAACGCGAGATCTCGGAGATGATGATGACCCGTCTCTCCGAGACCGCGAATGCTGTCTCGGTAGACTACGGAGCCCATTTGCCCGTCTTTGCTGCTTTGCTTCTCAACCCGACTGGCCTCTCCACGCGATTTCCCTCCCATTATGTACGTGCCATCTTGTGCTTGAAAGTTGAAACAAGCGGTGTGTCTTCTAGTCTTGTTTATTTTGGTGGATGCCTTCTTGCACTCAATTCGGAAATGAATCCGTCAATCCAGTCAACCTTTGCAGGGTTGATTTATTGCAATGTCTCTTTGTCCGGCGAAATTTCAAATAAAGATATGAAGTTGACATTATTTCAAATATGGATATGAAGCGGCCATGTCAGTCTCAAATAGAGGCATAAAGTGATCGAATCATTTCAAATAAGAACTTTTGGCTGGCCATTAACTGTTCTGGCCGTCGGAGAAGGAGTATTTCGATCAAAAAAATTACGAATATATTTTTTAAAATATATATATATATATTTTACTTTCTTTTCCTTTCCTTTTCTTTTTCTTTTTTTCCTTTTCCTCTTCCCTCCCCTGGCCATCATTGCGCCTCGTTGATGGTCGATGGAGATTGCCAGACTCAAGCGAGGGTGAGGGTCACTTGGGCCGGCGAGAGCCGCCCTCGCCTGGGGTCGACAAGGGCGATCTTTGCTTGGGCGGACGAGGGCCACCCTTGCCCGAGTTCAGCGACTTCTACCGGCCATAGACGAGGCGCGGCAATGGCTGGCGGTGAAAAGAGGGAAAAAGAAGAAAGGAAAAGAAAAGGAAAAGAAAAAAAAAGAAAAAGGGAAAAAGAAAAGAAAAGAAAAATTCGGAAAATCAAAGGACGGATATGCCCTTCGATCGAAGAGGTCAGACTCTTCTTTGAGACTGATATAGCCACTTTAGGCCCTTAATTGAGAAAATAAGAACACTTAAAAAACCTTATTTGAAATTTTCCCAATATCTAACTAGCGAAAAACTGGAAACAACATTTCTAGAGCGAGTCGACGTAAAATTCAAAAATAATAAAAAAAAGGAAATTCGAGTTTTCACCGTACAGTGACGCCAATCAGACCATTTTTCAATAAAAAAGGAGAAGTGGAAACGATTACAAACCAAATCCAAACCCATTTTTACTTCGGACCATTTTTCCGGTCCAATCCACCAAGCCATAGCAAACCCGTTTAGCCCATCAGCTGAACTTACTATTATGAATAGCCCATCAGATAAATCCCAGGAAGAGAACTGGCTTCTCTCTCTCTCTCTCTCTCTCTCTCTCTCTCTCTCTCTCTCTCTCTCTCTCTCTCTCTCTCTCTCTCTCTCTCTACTTCTTTCTCTCTCTCTCTACTTCTTTCTCTCCCTCTGGCCTCCTGAAGATTAAAAGATCCGACGGCTGTTGCACTCCCCTTGCCGTTCCGGCATGAAGATCGAACCATCGACGCGAGTTTGGTCGGTATAGGACCATATCATAGAGGAAAATATTGCATAGACATATCCCTTACCGCTTCATTCATCGATCGCCACGCATCCACAGTGGGGCCCACTTTTCAACTCGTAATCTCTCCCCTTCCTCCCTCTTCTCGCTCCATACATTATTTTGGATTTGAAATCGAAATTTTGAAGCCACGGTTTGAGTTTAAACTCTTTTGAGAGAAAGTGAAGGCTCGATCATTAAGATTTTCTTTGCATCTCGTACCTCTCTCTTATGCACACACGTTCCTTTTTCTTCGTTAGATTCGAAGTTAAGACACAATGCAATGAGATTTTCAGTTTCAACGAATTTCCCAATATAATTTTTCTATTGCATTTTAACTCACGGTGTTACGCAAATCATGTGGACTGCCTAATGGTCTGCTTAGATACAAATGAAAAAGGAAGTTCACATCTAGCTCTGCATTTTAGATAACGTTTAGTCAAACCAACCTGGGTCATCGTAAGATAGACTTAGGCCCGTGTCACATGTAGGAACGTTCTGTATTGTAATTGCAATTCTAAGGCTTGCATGTAACCAAGAATATTCCTCACTTATAGTAGCTTAGAGACATGCTTAGGATTAGCTGATTCACTTGCTGGCCGAGAGTTAGGAAGCTCGTGTTGATGCCTATTTGATGAGAATTTGTTGATGTAAGTTCATCCATGCTTCGGTTCAATGATTGATTAGCATAGGTGTTGATTTCAATGCGAATTCGCATGATTTTCGTTCTTAATTGATTGATGAAATTCATGATGTAGAATGATGTTGATTAGGAGTAATTTGAGGCCAATTGAGCTTGATGCTTGGAGTATTATTGGTTTAGTTAAAATGCATATTGTGATGTTCTTCAATTTCGGAGTCCGCTAAGTCAGTCCTAGTAATTAGGTGATTCGACTTTAGTAAACGGAAAAACCATAAAAAAAATTGATGACTTGGAGAAATAATTCTAACATCCTAAGTTTCGATTTGATAGGTAGTAAGTAATTTGAAGACTAGGAAGTTTTAACCTAAAACTCTCAAAAAGTGATGAACTAAAAAAATTTAGAAGACTTCTTAAGGTTTCAAATGAGATAGATTTCATAAAATTATGGGTTGATTTACTATGTCAATTGATTTTTTTTAAGTAGTCGCACTGTCAAGGAATTAGATTTAGTTTTGACCGGAGGGAGAATAGATGAAAATTGTAAAGATGCAAGCCCAATTTGAAAATTTGATGAGCTACAAAATTATTAAAGACATCCTAACTTTTCAAATGAGAGTGGTTTCATAATTTTCTCGGTCGATTTGCCTTGTCAATTGTTTTTTTTAAAAACCAGGTCGGATATAGAGGTGAAAACTGACATATTAGGGTATTTTGATAATTTCAGGTTATTGTGGGTCTAGTCATGAAAAACGGGCAACTAAGAAATTGAAGTGGACTTCTTAAGCTACAAATCCATGTATGAATCATTTAATTCCGAAACCGTTTGATTAGGCTAACACATTGAAACATGAAGGGTTAGTTTAGGGGAAAAATAGGGGAGTCAACTTTGAATTTTTACTAAAGATATGTTTGTTTCGTAAAAAATGAATGATTTGGAAAATATTTTTCTAAAAAAATTCGCTTGTATCGTTTGAAATAATTAGTCGATAAAAAATATTTTCATTATCAAACAACAATATATATTTAACTGTTTTCGAGGACAATAAAATTATTTTTCATCCATTCATTTTTGTAAGCGATTATTTTTAAGTATTTTTTTCTCAAAATTATTCATCTTCCGCGAAATAAAACCGCGGTCAAGTGCGTGACTTCCCTTGCTTGCTGTGCTTGATAATTGTGATGTGCCGAGTGTGATTTGTACCCTTCAATGATTAGTTGATGATTTGGAAAGCCCACCCTTTGACGTGTTTGTACGATGGTTTTGTCTGATCGATCATTGTGTGAACATCATAATGCTTTCATCGAGTGTGAAGCATGAATAAATACCATGAGATAGCGGGGGAGATCGAGTCCTGGAGGTGGATTGGTGAAGCTCGGAGACTATAATTAGTTTTATTTAGGATTAGGGTTAGTTTTAGAGTTTGAACTCCAGATTAGGCTTGATCATAGACCTAATTTCTACGAAAGAAGACCAGGCCATTCAATTAAGTTGGTCCCTGAAGGAGTCTGGGGCTTCCATCCAAGGTCCGATAAAAGCTCTTAGGACAACTGCAAGGACAATTGCAAGGACAATTGCAGAAAGTAAAAAGCATATTTATCCACTTTTGTTTCTCAAATTATCGCTACTGAAACTTCCATGTTAATATTCTTATATCCTAATCTATTCTAAGGGACAACTGCAGCTACAGCTTGTTTTCTTGGCGTGACGATCGATTGCGCACACCCCTGCCCTGTGGAAAGGCCAATCAACGTATGGCGTACCAATTAACCACTAAGGACAACTCACTCAATTCAAAGTTTCAGGACGATCTGGTGGAATATTTAGAACTTACGGAGAAAAGAAAGTGACAAATTTGTAAGGGAATTGGGAAACGGACCATAGACATTATATACACATGGACTTCAGAAGTTTTTGGAGTAAACAGAAGAATTATGGTAAGCTGACGAAGGTATCTTCCCATTAGCCCTAAAGAAGGATACTCCCGCTAGCAATGCAACAACAAAATAAAAACGAAAAAGGGATGGCCTGGCAGAACATTGCGACTATGTGGTTGAAAAGAGGTGAAACAAAACCAGTAGTAGTAGGTGGCTTCCTCACAAAGGGATGGTCTAGCAACTGCGCTGCAGAAGGCCGATCCCCCGGGTTTTCTTGCAAGCATATGAGGATGAAGTCTCGAGCGTCTCTTGATAAAGAATCAGGAACTTGAGGAGGTTCGCCCTGGCCAATTCTGAACACTGCTTGATGCTGCCACGATAAGAAAGAAAACTCAGCAGAGGCTAGTGTTAATATTAAATCCAGGGGGAACTAACATATGACAGCTGGATAAATCAATAAGATCTGTAGGCAAATCTAAGTGCATCATGCTTCAGGCAATCATCTGTCTTGGTCATTCTAGAATCACAGTTATTGCAGAGTGGGAGACATGGATGATCTGTAACAGTTCACACGGACCA
The DNA here is from genome assembly GCA_031216235.1 of Syzygium jambos. Classification (NCBI taxonomy): domain Eukaryota; kingdom Viridiplantae; phylum Streptophyta; class Magnoliopsida; order Myrtales; family Myrtaceae; genus Syzygium; species Syzygium jambos. The sequence continues at coordinate 4,746,352 of CM062226.1, read as the reverse complement.
ACAATGTGAACGTTTTCCAACTACACCCAATGAAGTATCTATTATTTTTGCTCAAAATTCTTAAGTGTCCTAAATTTAACAAAAAAGTAATTGAAAGGGGGCGTTAGTTGCATGCTCACTCTCCTTTTGTAATAAATAAAATCCTAAGCACAAAAGCAGTGCAACCTTCACAGTTCATTCACAAGACCAGAGCAATCCAAACTTCAGCGGCAGCCATTCTGTCAATAAGGGCGTTTCTATGCTGTCATGCCCTAAAAAGGGATAACATCAGTAGGTGATTTACTGGCTAGAGCCATTAATTACCATCCTTGCTGGAAAACTTACTAGTGTATGGAGAAGTTGCCAACTGGACGTAGGACATGAAACTTGTCATGATATTCAAAAGTTACCAACCAAATCGAGAGGTTGCTACTTCCATATCCAAAGTAACTAACCCTAGCAGAAAAGACAAACCATCCGGGTCGACAATTGATTCAGACGAGCAGCGGAGGATCGAACTCTAAGGCAATGAGGGAAACACCAAGAGTGATAATGGCAAGTGACAGATCAAGGACAACCACAGAATAAAGGACGCAGCAACGAATGCGAAGCAATCAATGTCAGTGCTGCTCTCAGGACTGGAGCAGAGATGGCGATGACGATATTAGGATTTCAATCTCCCTTGGTTGCTCAAGTACCATGAGACAGTGAAGGAGAAGATAAATAGATTCTTGAGACTGAATGGTAGGGTTATTTGTGTACACCACATCTGTTGTGGGGATACCATTTACATATATACAATATGCGATTATCTTAATACATGCCACCGAACACTCAATGTACACTTATACTAGTAATTAAAAATATTAGACAACAATGCCAAAGTGTGTGTGTGTATGGTATAGATGATGTAGAGAGAGTCAAGATTAAAAATCAACTGAGTTTTCATACCATATTAGATAACCATTTTGTTGAAAATTTAGAATTGCACAGAAGCATTGTTTTGATATCAATGATAATCTTTTGTTAGCGATGTGTGCAAGTACATGTTTGTATGGTATAGATGACGTAGGAATGACCAAGGGTAGGATACTTTGAGGAATATAGACAAGGTTTATGGGATAATGATATAGTTTATTTAGTTGATAGAAATGTGGTGTCACATAGTTGTAGGAGGGAATGTTGGCGTGGATGAGGAGTACAATGATATGGAGTCTATCTAATGCTTCCACCACCCTACACAAACCAAATGCAGGCTCTACTTATAGAGCTACCCACCGACTTCTTCTAGGAAAGATCTCTGCTTTTGTCAGAGATTTTATGGCTTTCCTTCTTCTCCATGCATAGGCTCCTAGAGACTTCAACACTTTGCTTGTGCTTTCTGGACTCTTCTGCTGACGTTCATTGCCGCTTAAGACTAGATTTTTTGTAGTATTTTTCTGGACTGCACTAGCAAATGCCCATCCTAGAAGACTCTAGAAATTGGATCAAATTCCAACACATTTGCTCTGGGAACTCAACCAACTGTCAGCCATAAATACTATGCATATCCATTGACATGACCATACACTTGATAAATGTCAACAATTCTCTGTCCTCTCTCTTTTCTACGTATTGCTCTTACTCATTTTATTTTCTCAGAATGACGACCTAATGGACTTGTCAAAACATGCGCTCAACTTAGCTTAGCTCAGATAATAAGAAGCAATAATAAAAAAGTTGCGACAAGTTAGTAATCCTGGCATAACGCGGATTTCGAAGAGATAAAACATAAAAAGAAGGTTACTCATTTACGTACTGGTTCAAGTTCAGGATATGGATGCTTGCGTGTTAACATCTCTAAAACAGTGCACCCTAGGCTCCAAATATCAGCTTCCAACCCATATCTTCTGTTCAACTGAGAGCTTCTTCTTTTTGGGTCGACAACCTGCGGTTACGACCAACAAGGAAGACAAAATATGGAAAAGATATCTGCCTACTACAGCTTAATGACAGTTTGTTAAAAAAACGGCAGCAGAGGGTGCAAACCTCAGGCGCCATCCAATAAAAACTTCCTACGAAGGTTTTAGCAGAATTCATTTCAATGGCCTGTATAAATGAACACAGAAAGTTGATATGTCATTTTGGAAAAGTCAAGGACAACACATGTCTATACATGTGTTTGTCATGCGGTCATCCATTTGTATGGGTGCTGCACAATTTCAATGCCTGTGCATATTCCTGCACGCGTATGTATTTGTACATGCAACTTTTGTTGCTCTCGCGCACACTTTGTGCATGTGTATGTATCGCGCATGTGTCTTTGTTGCTCGTGCACACGCGCACGCATGAGAGAGAGAGAGAGAGAGAGAGAGAGATCAATTTCGCTGATGAGACGTACCTTTGCCAGTCCAAAGTCTGCAAGTTTCACAGATCCACTCGCATCAACCAATATGTTAGCACATTTAATATCCCTACAGAATGAAGGAACTGGAAGCATGAGAAAACAGCATGGTTGTGTGTAAGATATATAAACAACTTGAAGGATTCGAATAGTAAAATAATCTTGTCTATGACAAACATTGCCGTAAAAGCTCGTAGTGTTACTTTGTCGTTTGCTGATTATCACAAGAAATCTACTTCTCATAACACTGCATTTTGGTTCAAAGATTTGACAACTCCCATAAATCCAGAAAAATATTTCTTATACCTGTGCACCACTTTCTGGTCATGAAGATACTTTAAACCATTTAGAATTTGCCTGGTGTATGTGGAGACTTGGGATTCTGTCAAGTCACATTTGTCATAAAGGGTTTTAAGTGAACCTTCGGTCATCAGCTCAAGGAATACGTAAAGGTTTGTATCATCCTGGAAGAGAGTAAAGAAAATATCTATGTTAGAATATCCAATTAAAAAATTTAAGCTATTAAGTGGAGGAAGACTCAAAGTATACAAGGCACATTGCAACCACATAGACAAGAAATGTGGAATATTTTAACACCCTCTCTCACGTGCAAACCGGACAAACAACGGCACATGGAATTGATGAAAAGGGAGCAGAGCATGAAAATAAATTGGGGTAGAACCTGATTCCCAATCTATGTCAGAACCCAAAAGATTAGGCTATTAAGTGGAAGAAAGCTATATGTATATAAGACCCGTCGAAACCCCATAAACAAACGATATGGGATATCTTAACCAGATACAAAGACAACCATACCAGGTAGCAGAACAAATATCGGTGATGGTTACGTTTATTTTATGCTAATGATGCTGGATGTCTAAGCCTCTTATAATGCCTATCTAATCATTAAATCACGACAACACTCTTCCCACAACAGTCAGGTGTACGAAGGCAAGAGGCCCCTAGACAAGGTCCTGACAAACAGGGACAAGAAATCATTGTTAAGTCGGTAACGCTTCCTGAAGTGCACTTTGGTTTTGAGGACCTCCTCAATAACCAATCAGTGTTTACTGAGAGTCTGCTCGATCGGCATTAATTTAGTAAAAGTTTAAATCAGATGACAATATGAAAGCAATTTTGTGAACTTTAAAAGGAAAAATAAGGCAAGAATGCATGGGACTGAGGTCTTCTATTGTTGGTTTCCTTGTACAACATAATCCGAGTTATAATCGTTCACCACGGTTTTGTGTTGCAGCAGTGCCAACAAAAACAGTTGTATAGTGCGCTGGCGGGAGAAGGAGAGGTCCTATTCCATTAATCCCTCATTGCCACGAAACAATGCAGTGGATTGTAGGTGTAGCAAACCAAATTTTGTTTGACAGCAACAGTCTTTTGTGTGTTTCATCTCCAAAAAGAAGTAATGTCATGGTACTTTCTTAGAATCTGATGCTTCTTGCCAAACTATGTTTAGAGAAAAATAACTGGGAGGTACTTTAACATTTAAGCCACACGAAACTATATGATGTTGCATAACAATGAGTGGAACTAAAAGATACGCTGGATTAGCACAGATGGAAACAACAGCCTCTGGAGGAAATCCATTATTGTCGCTATAGCAACGACCAATTATTGACGAGGGAGAAAAAGTTGGCACATTAGTCATGTGGACCATCGATGGTCAATTATAGGATACCTGAAGAATCCAATCACTTCCATTTTCTTATCCTTTCCCCACTTTATGTTGTATTTCAGGGGGCTGCCATTCCTCTAAGCCTCAGACTCCTTTTTATTAGTCCTAAGAGTTTGATCTGAATCTCCAGTTTGCAAGATAACTAATTTGTAATCATCCACAACTATAAAACAAAGGGTTAATTGATTGCAAGACAGGCTCTCTTTAGAAGAGAGGAAAAAAATTTACTTTCATTGAGAGAGAGAGAGAGACTCCACAAACTGGCGTGTACTCCACATATTTCGTTTACTCGTATAATTACTATTTCGAGTAATAGTCAATTCATCACCAACTTCTCTTGTGGTGGGAGGGAGACCTAAAATATCTATCTGTCATGAGTGGCTGTTACTGCTAACAAGCCGCAACTGCTGTGATCTTATTCCCAGGATAATTGCAGCAAATATATGCAGTGATGTTGATGCTGCCACTGTATTGTGGCCGCAACCACAGCCATGTTCACATAAATATTTTGCTCAGTTCCAGTGATATCAGAATCGATGCCAAAGTAAAAGATACTGCAGAAAGCAACTTAATAAGAAGGAAAATCACCTCGTCTGAGCCGAGATATCGAACTATATTCTCGTGGTCAAACTGCCTTAAAAGAGAAATTTCCTGAGAAGAAAGCAGAGTATCACTAGAAAGAAAGAGTCGAAAGAAAATCTATTGATATCACACCAGATTTACGGTTGTATATACAACAGTCTTTAAGTAACTTTGCTATACACATCAGCCTGGCAGTTATAAGAAAAAGTCAAGTAATTATGCCTAACGACCAACTGACAAGACACAGAAAGAAACAAGCAGTTACCTGCTGAAGCCGTGACAACCTCTCCTTGCCTCGGCTTCCTAGATCTAACAAAGAAACCTCCTTTATCGCAAAAAAGAATTTATCGCTGCGGAAACAGAGAAGCATGAGAAAGAAATGGAACATAAAAGCCAATTCTCTCGTAATTGATGCCTTAACCAGACATAGTTAAAATAATTCTTGCTCTCCAGATGATATAAAAAAGAAAGAAAAAGAGTTATTCTTATCAATATCATTAAGATAGTTCCCTAGCTTTCGGCATTTAAATTTACAATCAACTAACAGTTTCTAAAGCATGTTGCCCTTACACGCTGATTTATTGCACTATCCATTCTTCAGAAAAGGAAAAAAAAATTGCACGCTATTCAAACTAGTAAAGTCAGAGAGAAACAATGGAAAACAAATAAATTTACGTGATTTTTAATATACTAGATCTTTACTTCATCAGTCTGCTCGATAACCATGAATGGTCTTCAATAAGTACTATACCAATCAAGCTAGAACTCCTATTACAAATATGAAGATCAAGCACTTTAAGCAATTGGATAAACGTTTGTCATGCCTGTTTAAATGCGCCTTACATCAACCACAAGATAACATGTTCTATTGCATACAGATGATTAGCCCAAGTGTTCCTAATTCTAACCACAGAACGCAGCACTCAGAAGTGCCATCGAGACTTCGAATGAACATCATTATGGGAGAACACCGATGGTTCTTCGTCCCAGAAAGTGCTTTATAGCGAGAATAACTTACTGATTATCAAAGCCTTTATAGACACTTCCAAACGACCCTCTTCCCAACAGCTCGCCCTTTTGCAATGAGGTGATCCTCCGTCTGGAACTACCAAGGGGAGAAACATTGTGCACTGGTTCTGAACTGTTGGCAGAAGGGGGGTTTCCCACACCAACCTTATCATCAGACTCCTCGTCTTCATCATAAATTGAGAAAAAAGTGTCCGAATCATCTTCTCTTGGCGAAGTCCTTTCTCTACGAATCTTCTCATCATCTCCATCCGAACTATCCTCTCTGTTCAAAGGGCGAACAGGAGGATTCTCACGTACCTCCTGCGCTTTTTGCGGGCGAAAAAGATCAAAGTGAGGGAAATAAAAAAGGGTAGCACCGCAAAGGCTTAAGAGAGTCCGAATCATCTTTTCTTGGCCAGGTCTTTTCTTTACTAATCTTCTCATCATTTCCGTCGGAACTATCCTCTCTACTCAAAGGTCGAATGGGAGGATTCTCGCGTACCTTGGGCTCGGCGGGCACGATCTCGACGCTCTTCACTGTCTCGCCGCCCTTGCAGATGATCTTGTCCAGGATCTTCTCCGGGCTGCGGCCCTGGACGGTGATCCACACCAAGTTCTGCCTCTCATGGTATACCTGGTCTCGAATTTCTATTGTTCACAAGTTAAATTCAAAGCAAAATTCAGTCGAATAAAAAAAAAAGAAAACACAGAGAGAAAGAGAGAGAGACTCACGGTAACATAGACTGATGATTTCCTTGATCTTCATGTAGCAGCACGAGCAGTGCAGATCCACCTTTATCAACATTTTGGTCACCTGCAACAACTAAAGACAACGTAAAAAACCGATAAAGCCACGCGAATCAAACGAATGCTCGAGGTTTTCCTATTCCCAATCATCTACAGAGAAAGCATCAGGGGAGAGAAATGCAAGAACAGAGAAACGAACGAGATTGGACCCGGCAAAAGATCAACCAAAACAGAGAGATGAACTGCTCTGAGAGTCCTCACGACCATAGAATGATGATGAGCTACATCATCATTCAGAGAAAGCTTCCAAGACGATCCCTTTTCGTTAGCAACCGCACAGGCAAAACGACGCGCACGAACTACATCAACCCGATCTTAAGTAACCAACGCGCACTTCTCACGAGTTCCTCAAAGAAAACAAAGTGACGGACCGACCTTAAACGCGAGACGAATGGCGTCGGCTTCCGATCGCTTGGACAGATTGGCCGTGTATCGGAACCTCCGTTTCCGATTCTTCACCAACCAGCACGCGCTTCTCCACCTCTGGAGCAGCTCAACCGACGAGTTCTTCGCCTCCACATATCCGAAATTCTCCCTCAAATAGATGTCCATGCCCCCCCTACCACCTCCTCACTCCTGCTCCGCTGAAAATAGCGACTTTGTCCCTGGCGAGCAACATTTAAAAGAAGAAGAGAGACAGAGGAGGCGGGGTGGGGTGGGGTGGGGTGAGGTGACGCAGAGGAAGACGGCAGTGGTGAGTGTACAAAGACCGAGTCCAGATAAAAGGGATTGAAAAAATGACCCGTTTATCTACAATCCGGCCCCCACCAGAGTTGAAAAAAATGGGCTCCTTAACCCAGACACAGACACCTCTATTATTTTGGAATCTTCCGTACTATCCTCGCGGAGAAGCATCATCGCCTCTTGTGTCAGCTCGAATCTAACCCGGATCCCCTCCCTGCTTCGCGAGCGTCTTCGTGGAGCGATGTCCACCTCCCTCCGGGACTCCGTCGACTTCGCCGTATGCTTTACCAAGAGAGAAGAAGACCCGGCAGACCCCCAACCTGTATCGCCAAAATTTCTTCCATTACGAAATATCTTTTACCAAAAATTATTCTTTCGGCTTTTGATTAAGGAGACTAAGGTTTTGCGCCAATTCTGAACAGAAAATATCACAGGCATCGGCGAAAGGAATCAACACCTTCGTATTTGAATTGAATCGTACAGACTCAAACCGCGCTGGGATTTAATCTACAACAAGATTCGGAAAGTACAAACTCGATCAAGTAACCAGACGTAGCTAGATTTTGCCGGAATTTAATCGACGACGCAACCTAAAAATGTAAAGATACTACGCCGGAATTTAATCGAGGATGCATTATCCGGGATAAAGACACGTGCTGAAATTTAATCGTCGGTACGAATTGAAAAACTATGGATAGGAAAATTTAAAGTACAATGCAATAAAGTTAAAAGATAATTGAAAAATAACATTGGGTTTAAATTGCGTGTGGGGGTTTTATGATGGACGATTGGTGGTATTTGTAATAGTTCCGAAGTAATTACCTTCTTACTATTCCCGGCGGTTGCATTCCCTGGAGTAAATCCTGTCGATTGCCTCCATGTTTCTATGTCTCCCCATGTGATATCTTGAAAATTCAACTCAATTTGGTGATTTATGAAATGGTGATTTCGTTAGCGCTTTATTAGTTAATTCTCGCTCTAACTTGATCACTTCGGAAATACTAACCAAAGGGGAAAGACTATCGAAGAATTTATTTCTAATAGCCGCCCGTTAGTTTGAGATGAACTATAATTGCGATTAAACGAATTCGGCCACGAATTATGATTCGACTCGAACCATAGGACGTTGCCTCGTAATTTTTACGAATTGACCATCGAAAATTTCAATTTCGAAAAAAGGATCGAAGGATCGGAAATTCGACGCGAAAAACGAAAGTGAACCGAGCAATGCCTGTTGGGTCTCGCGCCCAAGAAAGGCTGGCCATCAAGACCAGATAAAGTTTAATCAGTCCGTAAATTGGTACACGGATCGAAGTCAAGATTGTAATTTTGGGAGATAAAAATTAAAGAAACGGCAAAAGAAAATAGAAAATGGGAGATATTTTTGTGAGGTAATAATTAGACCCATTTTTTCTCTCTCTCCCGCTGACCTCCCGCGCCCACTTGTTGACTGCTTTCCACTGACTTCTTCCTTCCCTCACGTGACTACTGCTGTTGCTGACTTGCTGCTGCTTCTGTTGCTGCTGCCCACGCCTTTGACTCTCACCCACTCCTCTCTCTCTCCTCTTCTTCTTCTTTTCTTTTCCTTCTTGGCAGCTGCTGCTTCTTCGTGTGTCCTGTTTTTGCTCCTCTGCTGCTGCTTCTTCTTCTTCTGCTTCTACTTGCTGCTGCTGCTTCCTCTTCGCTTCTGCTTCTTGTTTCGCTCCTCATTTTCAGCCACGCCAAGAGCCGCTCCACCCCGCCACCAAACCACCGCCATCGCAGCTCCCCTCTGGCCGAGCAGCACTGCCCAGACGCGCCCCACAGCCCCCGTCGCCGGCTGTTTTCCAGCCAAGTTTCTAGCTTCGTCGCTCACCGGTTGCACCCGCCGGTTGAGCCGCTTGTCCGCTGTCGTCCCAGCCACCAAGACGCCACCACCAACCACCGTTTCTTCCCGGTTCAGCCCTCAAGCAGCGCTGAACAGCCGCTACAGCCGGCTGATTTCTACTGGAATGCCAACTTCGTCCCCCGTCGTCCGTCCCCGCCGTTGCAGCTGCTGGTCCGCTGCTGTCCAGCCACCTAGCCGACACCACCAGTCACCATTTCACGCCCAGAACAGCCCCCAAGCAGCCCCGACCAACCACCACAGCAGCCGCTCCTTCGCTGCCGCCGGATCGCCACCGTTTGTCGCTCATAACGCAAAACCGGAGCTGCCACGAGCGAGCGAGCGTTGTCGCCGTCGTTCTTGTGTTAACGCCATCTTTAAACGAGTAAGTTAGCCCCTAATCCCTCGTTTATGGTGTTAAACTTGCTTAGGGTAGTTTAGTTTAAGTTTATGGCTAGTTAAGTGGGATTATGTGATAAGTTATTATTAAATTATTAGATAATTGTTGGTGATAAGTTATTGGCGATTAATAAGTTATCATTGGATGTAATGATAGGTTATCGGTGTTTAAATGATAATTTAACGGTAAATTTTTGCGATAGGTTATCAGTAAGTTCGATAAGCTATGATTATTTGTGTGATAGGCTATTATTGTGTTCGCGATAAGTTATCACTATTTTTTTACAATAAATTATCTATTATTTTATTATTACAATTTATTTTATTAAATAAATTAATTTTCGGAATTAAATAGTAATATCTTATTCTAAAAGATATTTATTTATTAATAAAATATTTGATTTCCGAAAATTAAATATTAATATTTTCGAATGATTTTTAATATCGAATTGAGATTGTTTTATGCATAAATTGTGATGTCAACGTTGGATTTCTCCGTATAAGTTGGCGTCTATGGAAAATGATTTGAATGATTATGATTCGAGAAAATATTTTGAATTTTTGAAAATAAATTATTTTCGGATATTATTAAATAATTAATTTCCGAATTTATTTATTATTATTTCGAAAAAATTTTAATCTCAAATTATGATTTCTAGCTTGAATGGTGGCGATGATGCTGTGAATCGTCATATTAATTTGATTATATGACAAATTGTTTTGAATGGAAGTTTCTAAGGAAAATTTATGAGATTTTTGGAATTAAACTATTTTTATTGTTATGCCAAGAAATGATAGTGATGCTTTGTGGTTAATAAACGTGTTTGGCATCGAAGTTTGCAAGAATTGATTGACTGTTTGCATGTGTGACCACTTGGTTTATTATGCGGCATTGTGTAAGCACTATTCATGGACGCATGGGCTAATTGAAAAGATAATAATTGGCCAGAATGCTTGTGTACTCGTGTGGTCACACGTTGGAGCCGTCTTGTTGTAGATCGCTTGACGATGCCCAATTTATCGAGGTCTGTTGCAGATCGCGCTCGATTTTATCGGATGCCTGGAGATTATCTGGATAGCCGATACTCCGGATGTTGAATTGCAGCCCGATGACGGATTCGATGCTTCTTATGGGATACCATCTTGCTGTAGATCGTTTGATGTTGCCGTATTGGAATGCCGTTTTACTGTAGATTGTTTGATGTAGCCATGCCCGATGAGGTGGGACGGAGCTCGGTTATGATGGAAGACTGCCATCTTGCTGTAGATCGCTTGATGTGTAGTGGCCCCGAGGGGGAGTAATAATTGGAATACGTGTGATGCATAGTTCTTGATTATATGATAGAAACTGTTAGGCATGGTATGGGACGTGCCCAAGTGGATTCTATCTTACAATCGAGACACGTGCGCTTGTGATGCATTGATGCATGGGAAATCTATTTAAATGTTTCGAGTATGTGACATGTTCATTTCATCAACGAGTGTACCAAGGCGAGGTAAGGATGCCTGTGGTTGTTTAATGATGTTGCTATTGGCGCTTTATTGCTTGATTAGGGACCCTCGAGGCGAGTTGGCCTCCTAAGCGGGGCTTAGGCCATTAACTTATTGAGATTTTTTCTCATTTGTTGTTGTTAAATCTTTTTTAGGACCTTAGCATGTCGTTGCTCCCTATGCGGTTTGGAGTATCGTAGTTTTTTATTGGTCCTTGAGGTTAGGCCTGGAAGCTGATCTTTTGGATGGAGTAGATTAACCCTAGCCTTTATCTTTTGCCGGCTTTTTGTGGAAACGCCCGAAGTGGGCTTGTAAGTATGTTCCCAGGGTTAATCAATATAAAAAAAAATGGCTTTTATTATGACTGGTTTTTCTCTGCTATCCCTGATTTGATTACTGTCTAGGGTTTGTTGTGTTGGTTATCGTTCTCGCTTGTGTAATTCAAAGATAAAAAGAAAAGGATCGGCGACGAGTCTTGGGTTGTCGCATCATAATGACCATAGCGGGATGTTGCGTATCTGTAATGTTCGGGGCGTGACACGCCAAGTCTCGCAGCCATGTTGTCAAACAGTTGCTTTTGCCGCATGTGAACTACCCCCATGATCTTCTTTTCTTGTAAAACAGTGCACCCTAGGCTCCATATATCAGCTGCCAACCCATAAGTTCTGTTCCTTAGATCGACGACCTGCCGTTACGACCAACAAGGATGAAAAAAAAAATGGAAAAAATATGCGCGTAATGCAGCTAATAATGGCAGCGGAGGGTGCAAACATCAGGTGCCACCCAAAAAGCAATTCCTTTGGAAGATTTTAGCATCATTTATTTTGGTGGTCTGAATGAATAAACACGAAAAGTTGATATGTCATTTCAGAAAAGGACAACACCTATCACATATGTGTGTTTGTCAGGTGCGCACGCATATGTATTCATAAACGCATCTTTGTTGCTTGTGCGCGCCGGCGCGCATGCATATGTATTTGAGCATGTGGCCTTGTTGCAGAGAGAGAGAGAGAGAGACAGAGAGAGAGAATTCACTCTCACCGATGAGACATACCTATACCAATCCAAAGTCTGCAAGTTTCACAGATCCACTCACATCGACCAGTATGTTAGCACATTTGATATCCCTACAGAATGAAGGAACTGGAAGCATGAGAAACCAGAATAGCTGTGCGTAGGATCAATAAAAGGTTAAAATTTTCATAATTATCCTCACGGTTAACAATATTGCAAAATTACATTTCCACCTTCAAGCATTCACATGGTAAAATAATCTTGTGTATGCTAGATAATGCTGTACAAGCTCATAGTGTTACTTTGTCATTTGCTGATTATCGCAACAAATCTACTTCTCATAACACCACATTTTGGTTCAAAGATTTGACAAATCCCTTAAGTCCAATCAAGCATTCACATGGTAAAATAATCTTGAGTATGCTAGATAATGCAAAGCCCAAGACCCAGTAAAATGAAGGAGAGTATAAACAAAGCGGAAGTGTCTTCAAGTTCCGTTCGTTTGCATTGAAAGTCCTAAAAATTTTTAAAAAGTGCAATTGAGTCCTAAAATTTGTCACATTGATTTAATTAAGTCTTTTCGTTGATCGCATTTTTTGAAAATTTTAAGGACTTGATTATATTTTTGTGATAAATTTTAAGACTCGATTATACTTTTGAAAAGTTCTAGGACTCGATTATATTCATGATAAGTTTTAAGACTTTTTAATGGGCTTATCCCTTTGTACAATGAATCCATCGATCCAATCAAACTTGGGCGGCAGTATCCGACAGCGAAATGCTGCCGTGTAAAGTCACCGAAGTATGTGGTATAGAGAAAAAGGGGCCCATCCTTCTCCTCCAACGTGTTGTGATATGAAGATCGAAGCCGTCTCTTTTGGCGCGGTGGGGCAAATCAAAAGGCCCCTACCCCATTGGAATACTCTCGCATAATAATCATCAAGCGAAATCGAAGGAGATGATCGAATATGAGTCGGTTTTCTCTCAAGATACGGGTTGAATCTTTCGCGCGGTTTCGTTAATATAATGCACAGTGTTTCCTTATTTATCAGCTTGAAAGAGGTTTACGTATTAGAGGGCTTTCCTCTCTAGCTATCCCTTTCTTTTTTGTAATCAGAAAAGGAAAAATTCCCAAGACTCTGAAGAAAGCTACTCTCGACGCGAACTATCTATGTGGATCGACATGGAGTGGCTAGGTGACGATGTTCCTATCTTCTTCTATCACATGCCCCCCTTTTACACATTTTCTGTGGCCTAATTCCAAGAAAAAGCACAATCTTTATGTCGAGTGATAATTTTGACCATAACTTTTTTTTATCTCGAAAAAGAACACAAATTTTAGATCAAGTGACAATTCCGACCCCAATAAAAATCACCAACTTTCACTTAAATCCTAAATCTGACCCCCCTTGACTTAAAACATTGATTATTCCACTTGATTATTCCACCTTAGCAATAAATCTACGTGGCTTGCCAACTGGATTTAAAATACTATTTATTTTCTTATCCGAGCCACAGTTTGAAGCAAGTCAAAAAGATCTCCAGATTGAATTTCTTTTGTCAAACTTCATAATATATTTTGTCGACAGACGCCATGGACGGGATCCGCTAAGCTTATGACCATACCCTTTTTTCTCAAACAAGGGTGACTTCAGATAGGAAGTCAATGGGGGGCCAGATTTGGGGATAGAGGAAAAAGTTAGCGATTTTTTACGGGATAAAAAAAAGTTTAGGTCAAAATTATTACTCGACCTAAAATTTATATATATATATATATATATTTTTTTTTAATTAGCCCTATTTTCTGTAAAGCTCGTGAAGGCCTTTAGATTGACTATTGAGTGTTTTCTTTTAACTTGCTGCCGACGGAACACAAAAGCTACGATGCCTCGGGTAACGACCTGATATGATCTCGAAAATCATCAATGCGGAGGTAATGGGCAAAACATTAATTTCTACACCGGCAAGCACCTTTGAATGAATAAAATTGCATGCATTACAAGGGATGGCGCTTTTTTTTTTTATATAGAGTTAATACCATAAAAAAATTATAAATTATGTCCACCGTGACACAAATATGCCAAATTTTTTTTTTGTCTGTAAAAACTTTAAACTTGTCTATTGTGACACAACTACTTCGAAGCCCGAACTTATATCGATGTGATAAATATACCTCGGATGGAACTGAAATAAAGGGTATATATATCATACATGTATAAGTTTGGGTTTTTTCGTAACGCAAAAAAAGGTGGGATATTTGTGTCACCATGGGCAAAAGTTTGGGTTATTTGTGTCCAAGTGAGTATAGTTTGAGGTGTGTTGGGGCGCGTTTGGCAACCGGCCAAACAGTAACTATTTCTATTATTTTGTTCCCAGAATAAGTTTTGGAACAAAAATTCGTTTGGTAAATTTTTTGTTCCTGAGGACAAATTTGCAAAAAATTATTTTCAGAATCAATTTTGGAATAGAATTAAGAAACAAAAAAAAAAGTTACTTCTTGATTCTGGGAACAAGAATCAGAAATGGAAAAAAAAATTTCCTTTTTCTTCTTCTTCTTCCTCCTTGGTTGTGGCTGGTCGCCATATCTAGTATGGGTGACCCTCACTGCGGCTCTCGCTAGATCCAACGAGGGCCTCGCGACCCTTGCCGCCCTGGCCATGGCCAAGGAAGGGGAATGGGAAAAAAAAGAAAAAAATATTAAAAAATGTAAAATATTATTAAAATATTATTAATAAAAAGAAATTTTATACAATTATCAAATACATTTATATTCTTTTTCTATTTCAAGAATAGAAATTTTGGGTAGTTACCAAACGCCTTCAAATGCTTAGAAATTGTTCCTAAGCACGGAATAAAAAAGAATCATTTCTAAATAAAATTAGTTTCTGAGAACAGAGTAGTTGCCAAACGCACCCTTAGTGTATTTCCCCTATTATTTAATTTCCCATAATTCACACCCACTCCCAATCACCCAGTGTGATGATAAATAAAACCCGAAGGTGCCCACACTCTACCACTCCTCATTGCATTCATTTCATCAAGTTTGACCCAAACTTTAGGCTCTGTTTGTTTTGTTGAAAATACACGATTTGAAAAACATTTTCCTAAATATGATTACTTATATCGCTTATAAAAATGAAAGAACGAAAAATATTTTTATCATTTACGTAAATATTTAGATATGAATTATTATCAAAAAAGAAAATATTTTTTACTGACTAATTATTTCAAGTAATATACGTGATTATTTTCACAAAGATATTTTCCCTAAAACAAACGGACCTTTGATTTCATTGCCTTTTTATTTAATTAGGGTCAGATTCTGACTGAGTTGAGCCTTCTTCTACTTGCCAAGTGTAACGTTTTCTTGATATTGGAGTTTGTGAAACAAACTAAAGAAAATCGCAAAAATAGAAAAAAATTGTAAAGTTTTCTTCATCGACGGGCCTGATTGTTGTCGGTACAAAACTTTTATCGTAAGATACAATCACTCATATTGAAGCCGACATGTCGTTAATACGAACACTTGAATTCACCAAATGCAGCCTAATATCAAACGAGTAAAAACGAAGCAATGTGCGCGTACCGTCGCGGATTCAAGGATATCCAATCTTGATTGACCGCTTATCCTTTAGAAGTTGCGCGCACCTATCTACATTTCCTATGGGCCGAAAACCCGTCTTTGAGGCGCCGTCTCATCGTTGTCAACATCTTCGTTTTCTTCCTTTCTTTCCAGCGGAGAATATACAACATGACATGCTATTTACAATTCCCAGATGAACAACGCATGCTCATCTCGAGCAGAAGAAAGACACCAGAAAATCATTTGCAGCCCAAGACTACTGTTCGCAAGGACGGTCGATCTTTGAGAAGCTCCAATTTAATAGAGATGGCCCTCACTGCCAAAGAAATGTTATCTGGCAAAAAAAAAAGTATTACATTATAAGCTTGGCGAGTTCAAAGAATTGCAGCAGCATTACCAGCGAGTGCACTACCAACAATTTGAGTAGGAGGAAACGATGATGACACCCTTAGCATTTTTGCTTATAAGATTTACACAAACGCCAGAGAAAGCTGAATATTGCTCCAATCTGTTTTTCCTACCCGAATGTCTAGTGGAACGAGTTAGAACTTTTCAGCTGAAGGACTTGGTTTGCAATCAAAACAACAAAAGGAGGAATCTAAACATCAAAGAATTTCGACACTATCAAGGTGGCTGAGAAAAGTCAATAGGCGACATGAAAAACATCTAATAACCATCGTGTCCACACCGATGCATTAAAACATGAGACCATTTGTTTTGGAAGACTAACACTCTTCCAAAAGACACCCACACACAAAAGAAGACGAGGCCATTCGATTAAGTTGCTCCCTGAATTAGTCCGGGGCTTCCGTTCGGTGTCCAACGAAAGATCTTAGGGTATGAGGCAACTTTGCGAGGAGTTTTGACAACTGCAGGAAGTGCAAAGAATATTTGTCCTCGTTGGTTTCTCAGAGTGTCATTGTCAGTCACACTACCGAAACTTTCGTGTTGATATTACTAGATTCTAATATGCCAAGGGAAACTGCAACTATGGTTGTTTTCACGGTGTGACGATCAATTGCACACACCTCTCCCCTATGGAAATGCCAATTAACCTATCGCGTGCAAATTAACCACTATGAAAAGCTTCAGCACAATCTGTTGGAATAATTAAAACTTATGGAGAAAACTGTAGAATGTGACGAGTTTCTTAGGGAAGTGGGAAACGGAACATAGACACTATAAATACATGGACTGTTTGCTGCAATTTAAAAGTTTAGTGCAGACTGTCAAGAGTTATATATGTATGGATCTGTGGTAAATTGATGAAGGTATCTTCCCATTAGGCCAAAAGAAGACCTTCAGAGCCATGAACCGGAAAGGGATGGCATGGCAAAACCTCGTGACAATTTGTTTCTGTAACGAGGTCAAGCCAAACCAGAAGTAGATGGCTTCCTCACAAAGGGATGGTCTAGCAACTGCGCTGCAGAAGGCCGATCATTCGGGTTTACTTGCAAGCATCTAAGAATTAAGTCTCGAGCCTCTGTTGATAAAGAATCAGGAACTTGAGGAGGTTCGCCCTTGTCAATTCTGAACAATGCTTGCATCTGCCACAAGAAGAAAGAAAACGCAGTAGAGGCTTGTGTTAATCATAAATCCAGGGGGAACTAACATATGACAGCTGGATAAACCAATAAGATCTGCAGACAAATCTAAGAGCATCATGCTTCAGGAAAAATCTGCCATGTTAGCTGTTCACAGGGACCAACTGCGTAAATGTTTTCCAACTACTCCTAATTAGGTATAAGTATCTATTCCTTTTTGCTAGAAATTTTTAAGAGTCCTATTCTTAACAAAAAAGTAAGAAGAAAGGGGGCATTAGTTCTATGTTTTACGATGGCTTTGAGAAGGATGGCATTATTTTTTCTCCTTTATAATAAATAAAATCCAAAGACGAAAAAAAAGCAGTGCATCCTTCAAAATTAGTCGGAAGACTAAAGCACTCCAAACTTCAGTGGCAGCCATTCTACCAAAAAAAATGGGGGTCTCAAAACTGTCATGCCTAAAAAGGGATAACATCATAAGGTGATTAACTGGCTAGAGCCAGTAATCACCATCCCTTGGGAAAACTTACTACGTGTATGGAGAAGTTGCCAACTTGATGTAAGACATGAAAATTCTCATAATATTTGAAACCAAATTGAAAAGTTACTAACTTCCATATTTAAAGTAACTAAGCCCAGTAGAGAAGACAGCCATTTAGGTCAACGATCATAGAAGAGCAGCAAAGGATCGCCACGGTTGACGAAGGCTAGAGACGACAAATCAGTGGACAACCGCACAATGAAATGACGCAGCAGGAAACTCAAAGCAATCAAAATCAGTGCTGCTTTCAGGACTGGAGCAGAGATGGCTCTCTTAGTTGCTCAAGTACCATGTGACAGTGACGGACAAGATGGAGAGATTGTTGAGACTGAATGGTAGGGTCATATGTGTACCCCTCATCATTTGGTGGTACCCCTTCATCATTTGGTGGAATTCTATTTGCATATGTACAATATGCGATTATGTAAGCGTATGCCACCGTACACCGTAAACTTATACTAGTAATTAAAAGTATTCGACAACAATGCCAACTTACTTGAAAGGGAAAGTCAAGATTCAATTATTAAACCGAGTTTTCATACCATGTTAGATAACCATTTGCTCCAGAATCCCAAGCAACTATTGGCCATAAATACTATGCATATCCTCTCACACGACCTCTCACACGACCATACTCTTGATATATATCATCGAACTCTCTGTCCTCTCTTTTCTAAGTAATGCTCTTACTCATTTTGTTTTCTTAAAATGACGGCCTAATGGACCCGTCACAACATGCGCTCAACTAAGATAGCTCACACACAAAAGAGAATTCAAAAAAGTTGTGACTAGTTAGTTATTCTGGCAAAACATGAATCTCAGGCATATAAAACATAAAAGAAGGTTACTTAGTAACATACTCATTGTTGTAGTTTACTATTCTAATTCGGCTAAGTTCGTATACAAGAAATGGAAAAACAAACGTTAAGAAAACAAACCTGAAAACAGCACAACCAAATAAATGGAACGTTGATCCGAGCCCAACGAAATGACGTCGTGTCCTTAAGACGAATTTGGCCCCTCAATCAGTACCCGAGGATATTGGACAATCGTCTCCCAGGATAGAATGGATCTCGTTCCTCCGAAGCGGTACGTATCCGGAGGACCCCTACGAACGCAATTTTGTAGAACAATCGCACGACACGAGACTCTGATGAAGTGAAATATGCGTAGAGTGCGTCGGGAAAGAATGTAGTGCGAAAAATGCCAATGACACGAAAAGTCACTATTCCGAACTTAACTATTCGGTCATATTTGTGAATAGTCACCAAGGAATTTCGGATATAGAAGGACGAAACTGAAGAGTCACCAACCGAACAATTTCGGTTTGGTTCTACGTGAACAGTCACGAGCCCCTTGAACCGGTTCGGTTCGTGAACAGGCGCGAAGGGCTTAGCCGGCCGGACGGACGGCGGCGGCGGCGCGCGCGCGGGGAGTGGACCGACCTAGCTTGACGTAGGTCCTCTCTCTTCCACAAAAGTGGGGTACCCCTTGGGGCCCAAACCCATTTGTGAAGCTCAACTATTTGAACCCATCTCCCATCTCTCTTCTACCCTATGTGGGACACTTTCACCCACACACTTCTCATTCAATTTTATGGGATTTTGTGCCAAAAATCCCAACACTCCTAAGGGAGAATATGGAGGTCGGCGGGTTAACATCTCTAAAACAGTGCACCCTACGCTCCATATATCAGCTGCCAACCCATAGCTTCTGTTCTTTAGATTGACGACCTGCAGTTAGGACCAACAAGGATGAAAAAAAAATGGAAAGATATACGCCTAATTCAGCTAATGATAGTATGTTAAAATAATGGCAACGGGGGGTGCAAACCTCAGGTGCCATCCAAAAGGCAGTTCCTTTCAAGGATTTAGCATCATTCACTTTTGTGGCCTGTATAAATAAGCACGGAAAGTCAATATGTCATTTCAGAAAAGTAAAGGACAACACCTGTCACTTTGTGCATGTCTATACGCGTGTTTGTCAGGTGCGCATGCATATGTTTTTTGTAAATGCATCTTTGTTGCTTGTGCATACTGTGCATGCGTATGTATTTGACATGTGCCTATGTTACTTTCACTGATGAGACATACCGTTGCCAATCCAAAGTCTGCAAGTCTCACAGATCCACTCGCGTCAACCAGTATGTTAGCACATCTGATATCCCTACAGAATGAAGGAGCTGAAAGCGTGAGAAACCAGCATAGCTGTGCGTAGGACTAATAATATGTCAAAATTTTCATAATCATCCTCACAGTTAATAATATTGCAAAAATTACATTTCCACCTTCAAGCATTCGCATGGTAAAATAATCTTGTCTATGCTAGATAATGCTGTACAAGCTCATAGTGTCACTTTGTTGTTTGCTGATTATCACAACAATTCTACTTCTCATAACACCACATTTTGGTTCAAAGATTTGACAACTCCCTCAAATCCAGAAAAGTAGATTTGAGGAAGTGAGCCATGACCAGGGGGGTGTGCCATGACACAAATATAGAAGTATCCCTGTGTTCTTTGTTTGGTTAGGATCTCTGTCCTTATTAAAATCAACCGTCCATCAGAAAAGAAAAGTGTGAATCACTAATACAATTAGTTAAAACTACATGCAAAGTCAAGCATCTCTCTTGTAAGACCTGTGGACCACATTCTGGTCATGAAGATACTTCAAACCATTTAGAATTTGCCTAGTGTATGCCGAGACTTGGGAATCTCTCAAGTTATATTTGTGATAAAGGGTTGCAAGTGAACCTTTGGTTGTGACGCCCCCAACCTCGGGGTCATTCATGCGACGTCCCGTTCATTATTATCTTTCATAACACAATGCGGAAGCATTTCTCGGGACCATCACATTAAAAACAAATCAACAGCGGGATTAAGACAAACATCATCATCATGAGCAAACCTTATGATTACAGTGCATGCAAATATGTTTTAACAAGCCCTTCGGGCCATGGCAATAACACATATTTACAAGCCAACTTAATCGAACTTAGTCAATTATACAACAAACATTAGGGCTTGGGTGTCCTAAGCCCACTACTGCTTCTCGCTCCTCGCTTTCCCCGAACTCCTACGTGGCTCGATCTCCTCCTGTCGCCGCCGTACGTTCAACCATCCTATGAACCTGAGGGTGGGGAAAAGGGGGGGTGAGTCGGGGAGACTCAGCAAGTAAACCAACTAATACCAAGCGAGGACGAGGGGATCGCCGTTAGCACAAGCCGGCCCTTACCGCACCCGCATCAATGGCAGATCAATAGCAAAGTTCATACACAAGAACATCAAGCATGGCTATAACATGCGCACTTTACCAGTCAAATCTCGATTCTACCTCTGAAACAAACTTCAAACACGAAACATGAGTAAATCGAGAAATGAACCAACCATAACCAACCAAATGACCGAGAAACGGTCCAAGCAAACCGTGTCACAACGCATCACAACTTCCTTTCCCGATATTAGGAAGTTTACTTACTCAACAATTACACAAGAACTAGAGAACACGAGACGTATGAAGGCACGTGAGTCTCGGCGATTCTCGGATGATTCTCGGGTTTAAACATGAACACTCGGGCCTCGGACGTGGCTTCCTCTTTCTTTCTCTCTTTCTTTCTCTTTCTCTCTCTATTTCTCTCTCGGCTTCTCTTTCTCTCTCTATTTCTCTCTCCCTTTGGCCGAATGGCCTTTCTCTATTTATAGGGAGGGGAAACTTGGGGCCAAAGAAAAGGATGAGGTAAGCGCTTAGGTCATCGGGCAATGAGGTAAGCGCTTACCTCACAAGTCATCATGAAGGGCCAATCAAAGTCAAGATTAATAATGGCCAATAAATGCTTGTGGAAAAGAAGACCATGCATTAATGCAAGCCATTAATTAAGCTTCTTGAACAAGCTTCACTCTTGGCTATTTATTTCCAAATTTCGTTTTCCCCTGGTCCGACCTCCGATCAAGGCATAAAATATCTCATTTGAAATCTCGGAACGCGTACTTTAAATCACTAGAAGACACCAAGTCGAAATTCCCACATTCTCATATAGAAAATGCTAAATCTTTGAAATCTGGCAAAACCGAACAGTTTTGCACTGTTCACGAAATCAAACTTGAAATCATAGTAAATGAACTTTGAAAATTCTTAAATTCGGATATGTCATAAAAAAGACCTTAATAAACATTTTTCGTGAAGAACACAAAATCTAATTCGCTCTGTAAACACCATTTTCAGCCACTCAAAGACAGACCAAAAACAGTTCACTGGAACAGCATTTTTGTTTCTCAAAATAAGCTCTGTCCAGCATCCAAATCATCTCGGAAAATTCCCAAATTTACACACGTTATAGAAAAGGACGTTCTCAACAACTTTCATGAAGGAAACTTTTCCAAAATCGGCCCAGAAAAGATCGTAGAAAATAGAGACGGTGTAAACATCACCGAAATACCTATTCTGGGCAGTTTCACACGGTCCGAAAATCAAGCCATCGTACCACTCATGTCAACTCCAAAAATTCTGAAATTAAATCATGTGAAACTTCATCATGTTTGGAACAACTTTCCAGAAGAAAGCATTTCAAAATTCGAATCACAAAAGTCTTCCCAAAAATAGCAAAACGAAGGGGTACAAATGATCCGAAACTAGGTTTTCCAAAACAAGCGAAAACAACTTAGTTCTTATTGGAAAACCACCAAATTTAACTCATATCCAATTCCCAGGGATTGAAATTGAGGACATTACAATTTACCTGCGGCTTCTCAGGCCCAAAAATCGGGATGTGACATTGGTCATGAGCTCAAGGAAAATGTAAAGCTTCTTATCATCCTGGAAGAGAAAAATCCAACCCAAAAATTTCAAATTGTTAGGTGGACGAAGACAAAAATGCATATAAGGCACATTGAAAACACATAGGGAATACTTTAACACCTACTAACACGTGCAGACCGAACTGAGAACGGCACATAGAATTGATGAAAAGAGAGCCATGTGCAGAAAGAAATTAAGGGGTGGCTCTGAAACAATGTTAGAACCCAGAAGATTAAGCTATGAGGTGGAAGGAGGCTACATGTATATAAAGCCCATCGAAACCTTACAATCAAATGATATGAGATATTTTAATAAGATACATTAGAGACAATATATCAAATAGCAAATTAAATAAAACATACTACATCAGTGATGTTTACGTTTTTTTCATTTCAATTGTGCTGGATGTCTAGGCCTCTTATAGCACCAAACTAATCATCAGATCATGACAACACCCTACCCACAGCAATCGGGTGTACCAAGGCAAGAGGCCCCTGGAAAAGGCCCTGAGGTTGGTTATGCTTCCTCAAGTGCACTTGGTATTGAGGACCTCCTCAACAACTGATCAGGGTTCAGTGACAATCTGCTTGATGGGGGTTAATTTAGTAAAAAGGTTACATAAGATGACGATTTTAAAGCAATTTTGTGAATTTAAAAAGGAAAAATAAGGCAAGAACGCATGGGACCGAGCTCTTCTTTTGCTGTTTTCCTCGTACAACACAAAGATCCAAGTTATGAGCTTTCATCACGATTTTGAGTTGCAGCAGTGCCAACAAAAACAGTTGCACAGTGCACCTGGCGGAAGAATAAGAGGTCATATTGCATTAGTCCCTCATTCCCACAAAAAATGTGGAGGATTTTACGTGTACCAAACCAAATTTTGTTTGACAGCCACAATCTTTTGCATGTTTCATCTCCAAAAAGAAGTTATGCCGAGGCACTTTCTTAGAAGCTGATGCTTCTTGCCAAACTACGTCTAGAAAAAAAATAACTGGAAGGTACTCAGACATTTAAGCCACCAAGACAGGAACTACTTCCCTCACGATCATCAATTCCACTTTTAGTTCCCTCTACTACAGAGGTTAAGAACTATATGATTTTGCATAAGAATGAGTGGAACTAAATGACACGCCGGACAAGAACAGATGGAAAATATCAGCTCGTGGAGGAAGTCCATTGTTGTTACTACAGCCACGACCAGTTATAGACAAGGGAGAAATGATTGGAAATTTGTCATGTGGACCATTAGATGGTCAATTAAATGATACCTAAAGATTAAATGACTTCGCTTTCTTATCTTTTCCCCCTTTATGTTTTATTAGTCGGGGCTGCCTTTTCTCTAAGCGTCAGATTCCTTTTTTTTAAACATGAGACTTTGACCAATCTTCAGTTTGCAAGATAGCTAATTTGCAAATCATCCACCTCCAGAAAACAAAGGGTGGGTTGATTACGATTACGAGACAGGCTCTCTTTAGAAGGAAGAAAAAAGTTAATTTTCATTACGAGAGAGAGAGAGAGAGAGAGAGAGAGAGAGAGAGAGAGAGAGAGAGAGAGAGAGAGAGAGAGAGAGAGAGAGAGAGAGAGAGAGAGAGAGAGAGACTTCATAAACTGACGTCTACTCTACATATTACTATTGCGGGTGTAATTGGTAAAAGAGTACTTATCTTCTAAAGAGGAGAAATACATACGGTATTTATAGGCTTAAGGTTAAGCCTTAACCTAAAACATAAAAATACCCAAATACCCTTATTACACAAATAACCCAAATACCCAACTTGCTAATAAGTCTAACACTCCCCCTCAAGTTGGGGCATATATATCAAAAAGACCTAACTTGCTACAAATATACGTAATACGTCCACGCCGAAGAGGTTTTGTGAAGATGTCCGCCAACTGCTCCTCAGAACGTGTATGTACCAATCGCAGATCACCGCAATTCACCTTTTCCCGAACAAAATGACAATCCACCTCTATATGCTTAGTTCTCTCATGATACACTGGATTGCTAGCAATGTGAACGGCAGATTGATTGTCACAATGAAAAGTAGATTCTTTCATAGGCATTCCAATCTCAGTCAGTAACATGCGAACCCATTGAAGTTCACTTGTAACATTAGCCATAGCACGATACTCCGCTTCAGCACTTGATCGAGAGACAACTGACTGTTTCTTACTTTTCCATGACACAAGATTACCTCCAAGAAAAACACAATACCCAGAGATAGACCTACGATCCACTGGGCAACCTGCCCAATCTGCATCACAAAACCCAGTAACCTCCAACGACTCTGGATCAGAATAACCAGTTATATGAAGATGACCACAATTTCTGAACATGAGCCCTTGACCAGGAGCTCCCTTTAAATACCGAACAATTTGTAGGACAGCTTGCCAATGAGTAGTACGAGGAGAACTCATAAACTGACTCACAACACTAACAGCAAATGAGATATCTGAACGAGTAATAGTGAGATAATTCAGTTTACCCACTAACCGGCGATATTTCTCTAGATCATGAAGAGGTTCTCCCTGTTCATTATCAAGCTTCACATTAGGGTCCATAGGAGTATCTCCAGGTCTTGCATCATGCAACCCAACTTCTTTAAGAATGTCAAGAGTATATTTCCTCTGAGACAAGGCAATACTATCATCAGCATAGGCAACTTCGATACCCAGAAAATATCGAAGAATACCTAAGTCTTTAGTATCAAACTCCTTCTGTAGAAACTGTTTGAGTCGCTGTATACCTTCAACATCACTTCCAGTAACAATAATATCATCAACATAGACAACAAGAATAACACACCCCGTTGACGATGACATACTAAATACTGAGTGATCCACACTGCACCGATGCATACCAAAGCCAACAACTGCATCACTAAAACGACCAAACCAAGCTCGAGGAGACTGCTTGAGCCCATAAAGAGCTTTTCGCAATCTACACACCTTCTCCCCCTGAGCAACAAACCCAGGTGGTTGCTCCATATAAACCTCCTCTTGAAGATCACCATGGAGAAAAGCATTCTTGACATCAAGCTGATGAAGAGTCCACTTAGAACGAGCTGCCAAAGAAATAACAATACGAACAGAAGGAATCTTGGCTACAGGAGAAAAAGTCTCATCGTAGTCAATTCCGTAATTCTGAGTATAACCTTTCGCAACAAGACGCGCCTTTAAGCGCTCAACTGAACCATCTGGATTGTGCTTAACAACAAATACCCATCGACAACCCACTAATTGTTTACCAGAAGGTAGAGGGACAAGTTCCCAAGTCTTGTTATGATGTAGAGCAGCCATCTCTTCCTCCATAGCACAAACCCAACCTGGATGAGCCAAAGCTTCCTGCACACTATTTGGCACAGACACAGATGCAAGAGACGAAACAAAGACTGACATTTGAGGAGATAGATTATGATAAGAGACAAAATGGGAAAGAGGATACCGAGATCTAGTACGATGAGCAATAGGAGAATCGACTGGAGGAGGTGTAGTAGAATCAGAAGTTGGTGCCTGAGATGGTGGTGAGGCGTCCACTGGTGAAGAGTCTTGATTCCAAACCTGGCGAGGACCACGTGTATAGACCTGAAGTGGCTGAGAATGTGATGGAGTACGAGAAGGCGAGACAGACTGGGACTCCTGCTGAGTTAATGGAAGAGATACTAATATGGACTCACAAGGAGAGGAAGACACACTACCAAAATATGTTTGGTCCTCAAAGAAACTGACATCAGCAGAAATATACTCACGACGACGAAGAGGACTATAACAAACATATCCCTTTTGGGTACGAGAGTAACCAACGAAAACACATTTTTCAGCACGAGGTGATAATTTGTCCAATCCAGGAGACAAAGAATGGACAAAGCAAACACAACCAAAGATACGAGGACGAATAGACCATAAAGGACGATCAGGATGAAGAAGAGTATAAGGAACAGCTCCTTTTAACACAGAAGAAGGAAGGCGATTGATGAGATAACATGCTGCAAGTAAAGCATAGCTCCAGTAGGACTTAGGCACATGTCTATGAAGAAGAATACAACGAGCAACATCCAACAAATGACGATTCTTACGTTCAGCAACCCCATTTTGTTGTGGAGTGTGAGCGCAAGAACTCTAATGTAAAATACCATGAGACTCAAGAAACGGAATAAAATTAGAAGAAGAAAAATACTCGCGAGCATTATCTGTACGCAAGCATTTCACAGGATATCCATATTGAGTACAAACCTCATTATAAAAACTTTGGAAAGAAGAAAACACCTCAGTACGATCTTTTATTAAATATAACCAAGTGGTTCGAGTACAATCATCAATAAAAGTAACAAAGTACCGGAAACCAAATGACGACTCTCGACTAGGACCCCAAACATCAGAATGGACTAACTCAAAAGGCTGAGAAGCATGACTCAAAACACGAGGAGGAAAAGACACACGATGATGCTTTCCCAACTGACACGTTTCACAATCAAACTGGATAGAAGAACTAGACACAAAAGGAAAATGTAGAAGTGTATCTCTGGAGGGATGACCAAGACGACAATGTAACCGATAGACATCATCTACAACCTTCTTCTGAATAGTAGCAGTAGCAGCAATGATCTCCGGATCCAGAAGGTACAATCCACCAGCCTCACGCCCACCACCTATTCGGCGACCAGTCTTCCGATCCTGTAGAACACACGAAGATGAAGAAAAAATAATATCACAATCAAGGTCACGAGTAATGGAACTGACTGATAACAGATTATGAGGAAAGCATGGAATATGATAAACAAGAGGTAAAGACACAGAGGAACTCAATGATACACAACCTGAACCAGTCACTTTGGATTTAGACCCATCTGCTAAGGTAACAGATGCGGAAAATGTGGAAGGAATGGAAGAAGTGGAGGTAAGAAGACGCGTATCACCAGTCATATGATGAGTGGCACCAGAATCAATAACCCAAGGACTAGAAGTAGCTGTAGTAGATAAAAGACAGGTAGCATCGCTGTGTTGTGCCAAAGTAGCAACAGGACCTGATGGATCACCAAGCTGTCGTGCTCTAATCAACTCATCATATTCTGCCCTAGTCAAATTCACAGTACCTTGATCAGATCGTGGTACCGAGGAAGGAGACCTCGTCTCAGTATCAACAGAAGCATGTAAACCCCGCAACTCTGGATGAAGATCATAACAGTAGTTAATTGTATGTCCAGGAAGCTGGCAATGAGTGCAGAAACGACCTCCACGACCTCCTCTGAAATTAGTAGCACCACTACCACGAGGAACACCTCGACTTGGAACTCCTCGACCACGACCACGATTAACAGTAGAGTTCCAACTTCCACGACCACGAGTCCCTGGACTTCCACGAGCCACCATAGCACTACTATCTGATATAGTGGAAGATCTAGAACTAGGAGTATAACGAGCAGCACGAGAATATACTTCTTCTATGGAAGGTAAAGTATCCAGAGAGGTAACCTGTTGCCTAAGAGCACTGTGATCTGGACCCAGGCTTCGAAGAAAGAGAACCACCAACATATCTGCTTCTCGTTGCTGCATCTGAGTGACAGTTGTAGCAGGTGGAAGATAGGACCTGAGTCGCTGATACAAAGATGTGAAATTAGCATAATGTTCTGCCAACCCAGAATCACCAATCTTGGCTTCAAATAAAGCCTCCCACATATCACAAACCCGACTCATGTTATTTCGACCAGAGTAAAGAACAGCACACTTCCTCCATACCTCACGAGCCGTCATGCAATCCATGAAAAGATGACGTACAGAATCAGTCATACTTCCCCATAACAGAGGTGTGTAAACTATTCATACCAAAGGTTCCAGCTGTAATAGTTGGAGTAATCACCCCAGAACGAACCTCCGAAGTTGTCGAATCAGTAGACATCTTTACAAATCAAGTCACCAAACTATCACTAAACACACTAAAGGGCCACCAACAGAACCAATAAAATCCTTCCACCAAACACAAATCTCACCTAAAACATCACTAAAAAATATATATATATATATATATATATTTTTTTTTTAATCACCTCATCACCAAATCACCATTAATTCCACTCTCGGTTCACGTCAGACACCAATCCTCAGTTCACAATATTACCAATTTCACAGACTTCACATAAAAGCAAGAACACTTGAACTCACGTGGCAAGCCACCACACTAATCAACACACGGCACAGTAATCATCAAGTGGACTCGCACACTTTACATCAGATTGGTCTTAGTCCGTGCGAGTCCACAAGATGCGCAGAGGAGACGCGCGACGAAGAGGGACGCCGAGCGCGCTGAAGCCGCGCGAGTTGAGCGCGCTGAAGCTGTGCGAGGTCGCGCCGAGGTCACGCGACGGGGGTCGCGCGCTGGAGCCCCTGGAGTCGCGCCGGAGGTCGCGCGAGGCTAGGCGAGATGGACGAGGTCGCCTGAGGCTGGGCGAGAAGGACGCGGGGAACTCCTGGTTCTCCTCGCTAGCGCACTGTCGCACGAGGGTGGTCTGGCCGGCGAGGTCTTGAGTGGCGTGGTGGTCTGGCCGGCGAGGAACGCCGGCGTGGGTCTTTCTTGATCTGTGCTGTAACCGGCTTTGATACCATGTAATTGGTAAAAGAGTACTTATCTTCTAAAGAGGAGAAATACATACGGTATTTATAGGCTTAAGGTTAAGCCTTAACCTAAAACATAAAAATACCCAAATACCCTTATTACACAAATAACCCAAATACCCAACTTGCTAATAAGTCTAACAGCGGGTAATAGACAATTCATCACGAACTTTTCTTGTGGTGGTAGGGAGACCTAAGATGTCTGTCTCTGTCGCAAGTGGCTGTAACTGCTAAAAAGCCGCAACTGCTGTTTTCTTAGTCCCAGGATAATTGCAGCTCATATGTGCAGTGATTATGATGCTACCACTATATTGTGGCTGCAATCACAGCCATGTTCTCTTAAGTATTTTGCTCAGCGATGACATAATTGATGCTAAAGTAAAAGATACTGCAGAAAGCAACTTAGTAAGAAGAACCACACCTTGTCCGTGCCCAGGTATCGCACTATGTTCTCATGTCCCAACTGACTTAAAAGAGAAATTTCCTGAAAAGAAAGCAGAGTATCACTAAAAAGGAAGAGGAAAGAATATCTTTTGAACTCACACCAGATTTATGGAGGTATATACGGCAGTCTTATAAATAGTTTCGCATATACATCAGCTTGGCAGTTATAAGAACGAGGTAAGTCAAGTAGTCATGCCTAAGGGCCAGTTCACAAGATAAAAAAAGATACAAGCAGTTACTTGCTCAAGCTGCAATAAGCTCTGCTTGCCTTGGCTTCCTTGATCTAACAAGGAAACCTCCTTCACAGCGAAAAAGAATCCGTCACTGTGGAAACAGAGAAGCAGGAGAGAGAGAAATAGAACATAAATACCAATTCTTATAAAGAAAAGGAGAAAAAAAAGAGCTATTCTCATCAATATCACTAAATAGTTCCTTAGCTTTCAGCATTTGAATTTAGAATCATCTAACAGTTTCTAAAGTATGTTTCCCATACATGCTGATTTAACGCACTCTCCATTTGTAAAAAAAGAAGCTGCACAAAAACAATGGAGAACAACTAAATTTCAGTGATTTTTGAAATGTTAGATTTTACTTCATCAATCTGTTCAATAATCAAGAATGATCTTCATTAAGTACCATACCAATCATGCTAAGAACTCCAATTCCAAATATGAAGATCAAGAACTTTAAGCAATTGGATAAACGTTTGTAATGTCCGATTAGATGCGCCTTATGCGAACCAAATGGTAACATGTTCTACTGCATACAGATAATTAGCCCAAGCGTTCCTAATTCTAACCACAGAGTGCAGTACTCATGAGTGCCATCGAAACTTCAAATGAACATCATTATGGGAGAACACCGATTGTTCTTCGTCCCAGAAAATGCTTTATAGGGTGAATAACTTACTGATTATCAAAGAGAAAAGCAAAGGAATCTTACTCAGTAATGCCTTCATAGACATTTCCAAACGACCCACTTCCCAGCAGCTCGCCCTTTTCCCATGAGGTGATCCTTCGTCTGAAACTCCCATCGGGAGAAACATTGTGGTCTGGTTCTGAAGCGTTCCCCATATCATTCTGATCACCAGACCCCTCATCTTCAACAGAAGTTGACGAAGAAGAGTTCGAACCATGGCGAACAGGAGGATCCTCGTCTCCTCCGGGACCTTCTGGAGGACCGAATGAGTTCAACATTCTTTTTGCGGACGAAAAAGATGAGAGGGAGGAAAATAACAAAAAGGGGCACTTGCAAAGGTTTTGAAAGCTTCAAGATGATCTTCTTTTTGCAGGATCGGGAGGATATGACTTCCCTCTTCGCCAAGGGTAGAAGACGAAGTCAAGCGGGCGAGATATTTGACTTCTTCTTCCCCTTTTGGAGTTGCTCAGCAGCTTGCACGAATTTGCTTGGAATACGACTTTTTGGTGAAGAAGCTAAGATGGGAATCGGAGGACGTGGATTTTCAACATGGTAACGACCGTTTTCGTCGCGCGCGTACCAAAGTCAACGACGCCAGCTCAACAAATTCAAACTCTTGCTGGTCCATCTCTCCACACCATCCTCTAGACTGATCATCGCCTCGTAAGAGCTCGCATCGCATCAACCTGGATCCCTCCCTGCTTCGCGAGGCGTCTCAATGTACCCCCAGGTAAAATTCACCATTGCAAATTGGATGATTTTTACACAAACCGCCCAAAGTTACAGATTTAGAACAGAATAGCAATGGCTAAGTTCATATCTTCGTCTCCATAGTTCGACAGGCAAGCGGGAAGGAGATGGTTGTGGACTGGTGTAAGAAAGTATACTTCGTCGTATTCACAACACGTTCAATCTTAAAAAATCACACTAACACCATCATATTCACAACACATACAGTCTAAAAGAATCACTCATGGCCCACCTCCATGGATATCTGCCTCTGCACCTCTCCCCCAGCTGTGACAGGGCGTACTGGCTTGCGCTTCTGTTCCATCTTAAAACACCCTTTGACGAATCTCAGAGCCAGCGTTTACAGGAAAACCGACCCACTTCTCATGCATTCCAAGCATTTGAGAGGAGCGATGTAAAGAGTAAAGCCATTCAGAGCCAGCGATTACGGGGAAAAACCAACCCATTTCCCTTACATTCCCAGCACTTTGTTAAGCGATGTACAGAGTGAAGCCACAATCGACTGATATTCAACCACCGAGCTGGACTTCTGGAGTTACTTTGTATGTTTCATCTGGGGTCTTGAAGTCATCCTCTTCTTCAAAATGGGTGATGAAAATGACCGGGAAAGGCGTATGGCCGCCCTTTGTAGAAGACTAGGGGCACCACCTAAGGACAGGAAGGAAATTTAAGTGAGATGAGGTTGTGACTGAGGAGAAACTAATGGAACGCGAACGTACCTTGTTTGGCTGATTGCATCGCAGCCCGACAGTGAACTTCCAGGCCTTTCAATCAACCATGAAGAAAGCTTGGAATTTGCATACATTTAGAACCTGGGTTATTCTCTTTCGAATTCTCGGTCATAAATTCAGGACCCTGGTCTTTCTCGGGGCCATCTGCTGGTTCTTAAACCATGGGAACCAAGCACCCCTCCACATTGCATTGCCTTCGATTCCTGCGATTTTGGGATGCAGACTCATGGTCTGCCGATTGTAGGAAGAACTGAAGGAGCGATTACAAGTATAGCTAAAAATATGGGTGTAGTTTCAGCAGTGAAAATAGAATTAAAGGGGTATGTTTGCTTCATTAGTGGTGGGTAGAGCCAGAGTAGCGGTAAACCTCTCCTCTCCATTCATGTCGGGGATGGTCTCTAGTTTCAAAGGAAGAGAACACCGGCTGGATTTCAGGTCCCAAAGACTTCCTCATTTTTTGTTAATCGCGCGGGAAAATAGGGCATTACGCTACGAACTGTATGGAAGTACCCTATAATGAGGATTTCTTCTCAACTAATGACAAACAACTCTATGGTTCCTAGCTTAAGGCTGAGGCTAACAATCGTAGTCCCTTTTGGAAGACGTTTTATAAAGAACTTACTGAGGAATATGCAAAGGAGATGGTCCCGGAGACTCCAGTCACTGGGAGAAGGTGGGAGAAGGTGGGTAAAAAAGATTCTGAGCTAGACAGATTAAATGCTTTTAGAAATTTTCTGAACACTCGCGGGTTGATGGAAATGTAAAGTAAAGGCTGTGCATTTACCTGGACAAACAATTGAGAAGGGGAGGATTTCGTCAAAAAAAGATTAGATAGGGCGGTGTGTAGCATAGAATGGAGATTCCTGTTCCCTGAAGTAGAAGCCTTTGCATTGCCTGCCATAGGCTCGGATCACAGCCCTATATTACTGTCCCTACTAGCTGAACCAGTTCAGCTAGTACATTCAGCTTTTGATCTCTCTAAACCAGTTCTCAAATTCCCTCAGCATGTACATGCCATAGTATTGTGCTCAGACAAGCCAGGAGTGTCTTCTAGCCATGTTCATCGGTCAATGTCCTCTTGCACTCATTTGTAAACTGACTCTGTCGATCCAGTCAAACTTCTGCAGCATCGGACAGTGAAATGCCGGAAACAAACGATTCTAAAGTCACAAAGAGCGGCGTGGAAAAGTCCCATCTTCTCCAACGCATGTGATGAAGATCGAAGCGTCTTTTGGCGCAAAGGCCTACCCATTAGATCATTCTCACACAATCATCGAGCCGAATTGAAGGAGACGATCAAACACACAAGCTGGGTCACATCATTTGCTATGCAAATCGCCAAGAAATGGGTTGAATCTTTCGAGTAGTTTCGTCAATTATTATACACGATGTTTTCTTATTAATCAGCTTAAAAAGGTTACGTATCAGAGAGCTCTCTAACCAATCCCTTTTTGTTGTAATTAGAAGTAGAAAAAAATCAAGACTCTGACGAAAGCTACTCGACATGTACTATCTGTGGATCAACATGTTCCTAACTTCTACCATAGACCTTGCACATTTCTTCAGCGTTCCCGGAGACCGTGTAATGATACATAAAAGCAGAAGGTGCCCACACTCTACCACTCCTCATCTCATTCATTTCATCAAGTTTGACCCAAACTTCGTGATCCGTTTGTTTCGCAGAAAATACATAATTTAGAAAATATTTTTTTAAAAATAATTATTTATATCACTTACAAAAATGAAGAAACGAAAAATATTCTCATCCTTTACGAAAATATTTAGACATAAATTATTATCGATAATTCAAATATTTTTCATTGAGTAATTATATCAAATAATATGAGCGATTACTTTTAGAAAAAAATATTTTTTAAATCATATATTTTTCGTTAAATAAATATTTTTTTATTTAATTTCACCAAACTTTGCAATATCCGACAGTGAGTCGATGTGATCGCGAGGCGGCGGCGACCACAAGGCGCTAGCGGAAAGGTTAACAGAGAGAGAGGGAGACAAAGAAGCGTAATAAGGATCAGATTCTGACTGAGTGTAACGTTTTCTTCGTATTGGTGTTTGTGAAATAAACTAAAGAAAAACACCAAAAAAGCAAAAAAAATTGAAAATTCAGTATTTGCTCTTGCATCAATGGGCCTGATTGTCGTCGGTACAAAACTTTTATCATATGACATAAGCACTCATCTTGAAGCAACATGCCGTTAATACAAACACTTGAATTTACCAAATACCGCCTAATATCAAACAAGCAAAAACAAAGCAATATGCGCTTTCCGATCGCGGAGATTCCAAAGATATCCAATCTTGCTTATCCTGTAAAAGTTGTGCGCACCTATTTACACTTCCTAGAGGCAGAAAACCCGTCGTCGGAGACGCCGCCTCATCGTCGTCAACATCTTTGTTTTCTTCCTTTCTTTCCAACGTCAAGTACACGCCATGACATGCTATTTACAATTCCCAGATAAACAAGGCAAGCTCATCTCGAGCAGAAGAAAGACACCAGAAGATCAGTTGCAGCCCAAGACTACCGGTCGCAAGGACGGACGATCTTCGAGAAGCTCCAATTTAATAGAGATGGCCCTCCACTGCCAAAGAGATGTTATCTGGCAAAAAAAAGTCATTACATTATAAGCTTGGCCAGTTAAAAGAATTGCAGCAGCATTACCAGTGCACTACCAACAATTTAAGTAAGAGAAACTATGATGACACCCTTAGCATTCTGGCTTATAAGATTTACACAAACACCGGAGAAAGCTGAATATCGCTCCATTTTGTTCTTTCCTATTTGAATGTCTAGCGTAACTAGTTAAAACTTATTAGCTGGAAGGACTTGGTTTGCAATCAAAACACCAAACGGAGGAATCTAAAAAATCAAAGAATTTCGACACTACCAAGGCGGCTAAGAAAAGTCGATAGGCGACAAGAAAAACATCTAATAACCCACGTGTCCACCCCGATGCTTTAAAACATGAGGCCATTTGTTTTGGGAGACTAACACTCTGCCAAAAGATACCCAACCGCAAAAGAAGACAAGGTCATTCGATTAAGTTTGGTTTCTGAAGTAGTCCGGAACTTCCTTCCAGTGTCTAATAAAAGCTCTCAGCACATGTGGCAACCTTGCGAGGAAGTTCGACCATCGAAGGAAGTACAAAGCCTATTTATCCACTTTCGTTTCTCAAAGTGTCGTCGTCAATGTCCCGCTACCAAACTTTTATGTTTTTTTTTTTTTGGTAATCCAGGGAACCCCCGCACGGCCGACAGCCGGGGAGTAAACCCTGGGGGCGACACGTGCTAGCCACCACACACGTGCCACCGGTTAAGTCACCCTGCGGTGCCCAGGATTCGAACATTCAACCTTTTGCGAGAGAAAGAGTGCGCGTTCCAGCAGCGCCACCCAGGCGGGTGGTAACTTTCATGTTGATATTCCTATATTCTAATATATGCCAGGGAAAACTGGTTGTTTTCATGGCGTGACGATCAATTGCACACACCTCTCCCATAGCAAAACACAAATTAGCCTATAGTGTACCAATTAACCACTATGGAAAGTTTCAGGACGATCTGGTGGAATAATTAAAACCTATGGAGGAAAACGTTTCAAGTTTGTTAGGGAATTGGGAACACTGCAGATACATGGACCGTTTGCTCCAAATTTAGAAGGTTTAGAGTAGGTTGTTCTATGAATTTTTGGAGTCAACAGTACAAATGCGGTAAGTTGATGAAGGCATCTTCCTCCCATTAGCCCGAAAGAAGACCCTCGGAGCAATGAACCGAAAAGGGACGGTGGCCTAGCAAATCCTTATGACCGTATGCTGTTGAAACGAGGTGAAGCAAACGATGAAGGCATCTTCCTCCCGTTAGCCCGAAAGAAGACCCTCGCTACCGAAACTTTCATGTTGATATTCCTATATTCTAACATACACTAAGGGAAACTGCAACTACGGTTGTTTTCATGGCGTGACGATCAATTGCACACACCTCTCCCCTGTGGAAATGCCAAGTAACTTGTCGCATACCAATTAACCACTATGGAAACTTTCAGCACGATCTGGTGGAATAATTAAAACTTAAGGAGGAAAATGTTGAACGCGACAATTGTTAGGAAATTGGGAAATGGAACATACGCACTACAAATACATGGTCTGTCTGCTCCAATATGAAAGTTTAGAGTAGACTATTAATGTCATGAATTTTTGGAGTAGAAGGAAGAAATGTGGTAAGTTGATGGAGGCATCTTCCTTCCCATTAGCCCCAAGGAAGACCTTTCAGAGCATGAATCGAAAAGGGATGGCACGGCAAACCTTCTGACAATATGATTTTTTAACGAGGTTAAGCTAAACCAGAAGTATGTGCCTCCATCACAAAGGGATCAGATAGCAACTGCGTTGCAGAAGGCCGATGCTTCGGGACTACTTGCAAGCATTTGAAGATGAAGTTTTTAGCATTTATTGATAAATATTCGGGAACTTCAGGAGGTACACCCCTGAAAATTTGCTCCAATGCTTGCCCCTGCCACAATAGGAAAGAAAACGAAGAAGAGGCTACTGTTAATCATAAATCCAAGGGGAACTAACATATGATATGACAGGTGGATAAATCAATAAGATCTGTTGACAAATCTAAGCGCATCATGATCATTCTGGAATCACAGTTATTGCAGAAGTGGGAGACGTGGATGATATGTAACTATTCACCTGGACCAATGCGTGAATGATTTCCAACTACTGCCAATAAAACATAAGTATCTATTGCTTTTTGCTCAAAATTCTTATGCATCCTAAATTTAACAAAAACATAAAAGAAAGGGGACATTAGTTGCATGTTTTACGATGGCTTTGAGTAGGACCCTATTACTTTTTCTCCTTTATAATAGATAAAATTCAAAGATAAGCACAAAGCAGTGCAACCTTCACAATTCACTCACAAGACCAGATCACTCCAAACTAAAGCAGCAGCCCTTCTATCAACAAAAGAGCGTTTTTGTGCTGTCATGCCCTAAAAAGGGATAAAATCAGTAGGTAATTTACTGGCTGGAGCCGTTAATTACCATCCCCCATGGAAAACTCACTTACGCGTGTGAAGTTGCCAACTTGACATAGAACATTAAAATTGTCATAATATTCGAAAGTTACCAACCAAATTGAAAAGTAACTAACTTCCATATCCAAAGTAACTGACCCTAGCAGAGAAGACAACCATCCAGGTCAATGATTGATTCAGAGAAGAGCAGTGGAGAATCAACACTCGAAGGCAACGAGGGAATCACCAAGGTTGATAATGGCGAGTGACAGATCAGATGACAACCACACAACGAAAGGACATAGAAGAGAATACGAAGCAATCAATGTCACTGCTGCCCTCAGAACTGGAGCAGATAACAAATTTAGCATTTGAATCTCTCTTGGTTGCTCATAGGACTGGTTCCCTCCACCCTAATTGGCCATCTAATCCCCCCCATTCCTTATGGTTAATTTTATGTTTGGACTCTGGAAAAATTATGCACTCCAGCTCTTAGCTAGTAATGAAAGATGGTTTTCCGACCAAATAATAAATAAATCAAAATCTCTATTGGTTGCTCAAGTACCACGTGACAGTGAAGGAGAAGATGGAGAGATTTTTGAGACTGAATGGTAGGATTATACGTGTACCCAATATCTACAGGTGGGATACCATTTACATATATGCAATAGGCAAATATCTAAACGCATACCACCGTATACTCAGTTTAAAAATATTAGACAGCAATGCCAAATTACTTAAAAAAGAGTCGAGATTCAAATATTAAACCGAGTTTTCATACCATGTTAGCTAACCATTTGCTCCAGAATCACAACCAACTATCGGCCATAAATACTATGCATATCCTTTAACACGACCATACTCCTGATAATTGTCATTGAATTCTCTGTCCTCTCTCTTTTCTATGTAGTGCGCTTACTCACTGTTTTCTCAGAATGACGGCTTAGTGGACTCATCACAACATGCGCTCCACTAATTTAGTAACTCCGGCATAACATCGATCTCGAGGATATAAAACATAAAATGAAGGTCACTTGATTACATACCGGTTCTAAGCCAGAATATGGAATCTTTCCTGTTGACATCTCTAAAACAGTGCACCCAACGCTCCAAATATCAGCTGGCAACCCATAGCTTCCGTTCTTTCCACTTTTGACGACCTGCAGTTACAACCAACGAGGATGAAAAAGAAATGGAAAAGACATGCACCTTCTACAGCCACCGATAGTATGTTAAAAAAATGGCAGCGGAGGGTGCACACCTCAGGTGCCATCCACAAAAAAGTTCCTCTGCAGGATGTAGCGTCATTCACATCGATGGCCTGGACAAATAAACACAGAAAGTTGATATGACATCTTGGAAAAGTAAAGGGCAACACATGCTTCACTTTTTGCATATCTATACGTGTGTTTGTCATGTGTGCACACGTATGTATTTGTACATGCATCTTTGCTGCTCGCACGCGTTTTGCCCATGCTGCCCGGGCTTATGTATTTGAGCATGTGCCTTTGCTGCTCGTGCGCTCTCAGAGAGAGAGAGAGAGAGAGAGAGAGAGAGAGTTTGCTTTCGCTGATGGGACACACCTTTGCCACTCCAAAGTCTGCAAGTTTCACAGATCCACTTGCACCAACCAGTACGTTGGAACATTTAACATCCCTACGGAATGAAGGAACTGGAAGCATGAGAAATCAGCATAGATGAAAGAGGACAAATAAAACGTTAAAATTTTCATCCCTCTTCCACCTTCAAGCATTCACATAGTAATATAATCTTGTCTATGCTAAATATTGCCGAACAAGCTCGTAATGTTACTTTGTTGTTTACTGATTATCGCAAGAAATCTACTTCTCATAACACTACACTTTGGTTTAAAGATTTGACAACTCCCTTAAATCCACAAAAACTATCTGGATATATAAAAGAATGTATCATCAAAAGGCACCAGGGGGGTGTGCCATGAAACGAGATATATAAATTTAATGTGCTCTTTGTTTGGTTATGAATAGTTTCCTTAACAAAATCAACCTTCCATTAGAAAGGAGAAATGTGACTTACTATTTCAATTAATCGAAACTACTAATGCAAAGTCAAGCATCTTTCTTCTACCTGTGTATCACCTTCTCGTTATGAAGATACTCTAAGGCCCTTAGAATTTGACTAGTGAATGCGGAGACTTCGGATTCTGTCAAGCTTCGTTCATTATAAAGAGATGAAAGTGAACCTCCAGGCATGAGCTCAAGGAATATGTAGAGTTTCTCATTATCCTGGAAGAGAGTGAAAATCCTATATGTTAGAACATCCAACTCAAAAGTTTAAGCTATTAGGTGGAACAAGACAGAGTATATAAGGCACATCGAAACTACATAGACAAGCGATGCGAAATACCGCAACACCCCCTCTAATGTGCAAAGGGATTCAGAACGGCACATGGAGTTGCTGAAAAGGGAGTCGAGTACAGAAATTAACTGTGGCAGAACCTGGTTCCGAAATTATGTCAGAACCCAAAAGATTATGCTATTAGGTAGAAAGGGGGCTACATGTATATAAGGCCCATCGAAACCCTATAAACAAACTATATGGGATATTTTAACAAGATACATTAGAGACAACCATACCAGATAGCAAATAAAATGAAAAAACATCTGTGACATTTAAGTTTTTCTCATCCTAATGATGCTGGATGTCTAGGCCTTCTTTTAATGCCTAACTAATCGTTGGATCAAGACAACACCCTTCCCACAGCAATCAAGTGTACGAAGACGAGAGGTCCCTAGACAAGGCCCTGAGGAAATTACTTTCACGGGGACTAGAAATCATTGTTAAGCTGGTTATGCTTCCCAAATTGCACTTTGGTACTGAGGACCTCCTCAATAAACGATCAGTGTCTAGTGAGAATCTGCTTGATGGGGTTAATTTAGTAAAAGTTGACATCAGATGACAATTTAAAAGTAATTTTGTGAACTTAAATAGTAAAATAAGGCAAGAACACATGGGACCGAGCTCTCTTTTGTTGGTTTCCTTGTACAGCACATATATCCAAGTTATAAGCATTCACCATGTTTTCAAGTTGCATCAGTGCCAACAAAGAAAGTTTCACAATGCATCTGGTGGAAGAAGGAGGGGTCCTATTTCATTAATCCCTCATTGCCACAAAACAATGTGGTGGATTATAGGTGCAGTAAACCAAATTTGGTTTGAAAGCAACAATCTTTTGCATGTTTCATCTCCAAAAAGAAGTTATGTCACGGCAGTTTCTTAGAATCTGATGCTTCTTGCCAAACTACGTTTAGAAGAAAAAAACAGGTACTTGAACATTTAAGCCACAACGATAGGAACTGCTCCCCTCACTTGAACAAAGACCAATTCTAATTTCAGTTTTCTCTACTTGTAGAGGTACGAACCATATGATGTTGCATAACGATGAGTAGAATAAAAGACACGCTGGACTAGAATCA
The DNA here is from genome assembly GCA_031216235.1 of Syzygium jambos. NCBI lineage: Eukaryota > Viridiplantae > Streptophyta > Magnoliopsida > Myrtales > Myrtaceae > Syzygium > Syzygium jambos. The sequence continues at coordinate 4,706,046 of CM062226.1, read as the reverse complement.
ATGGAAAAAATCAGCACGTGGAGGGAGGATCTCCGTTGCCGTTGCTACAGCCACGACCAGTTATAGATGAGGGAGAAAAGGTCGGCCCATTAGTCATGCGGACCAACAGATGGTCAGTCAAAGGACACCTGAAGAATTAAATGACTTCACTTTCTTATCCTTTGATTCCATTTTATTAGTCCCGAGAGTTTGACCTGAATCTTCAGATTGCAAGATATTGTAAATCATTCGCCACCAGAAAACAAAGGGTTAATCGATTACAAGACAGGCACTCTTTAGAAGGAAGAACAAAATTTACTTTCATTGCGAGTTCACAAGGCTCGTACCTCTACAAGTAGAGAAAACTGAAAATAGAATTGATTATTGTTCAAGTGAGGGAAGTAGTTCCTAGCTTAGTGAGAGAGAGAGAATCCATAAACCGACGTCTACTCCACATATTTTCTTTACTCATATAATTACTATAACGGGTAATAATCAATTCATCACAGACTTTTCTCGTGGTGGAGGGGACCTAAAATGTCTGTCTCCGTCATGACTGGCTGGCCGTTGCTGCCAAAAAGCTGCAACTGCTGTGATCTTATTCGCAGGATACTTGCAGCCAATAGAGACAGTGCCGATGATGCCACTACCATACTGCGGCTGCTATAATAGCCATGTTCCCCTAAATATTTTGCTCAGTTCCGGTGATATCATAATCGATGCCAAAGTGAAAGATACTGCAGAAAGCAACCCAGTAAGAAGGAACCACACCTTTTCTGTGCCGAGATATTGAACTATGTTCTTGTGTTTTAACTGACTTAAAACAGAAATTTCCTGAAAAGAAAGCAGAGTATCACCAGAAAGAAAGAATCAAAAGAAAATCTATTGAAAACAGACCGGATTTATGGTTGTATATAGGGCGGTCTTATAAATAATTTTGCTGTATGCATCAGCTTGGCAGTTATAAAAAAGAGGTTAAGTCAAGTAGTCATGCATAAGGACCAGTTGACAAGATACAGGAAGAAACAAGCAATTACCTGCTCAAGCTGCGATCTACTTTCTTTATTGAGCAAAGATACCTCCTTCACAGCGAAAGAGAATCCATAACTGTGGAAATAGAGAAGCATGAGAGAGAGAGAGAGAGAGAGAGAGAAATAAAATATAAATGGCAAGTCTTTCGCCAATGATGCCCTGACCAGACGTACTTAAGATAATTCGCGCACCCCAGATGATATAAAGGAAAAAAGAAGGAAATAAAAAATTGCACACTATTCAAGCTAGTAAAGTCACAGAAAACCGATGGAGGACAACTAAATTTACGTGATTTTTGAAATACAAGATCTTTACTTCATCAATCTGCTCGACGGTAAAGAATGGTCTTCAATAAGTACCTACCATACCAGTCATGCTAGAACTGCAATTCCCAACGTGAAGATCAAGCAGTTTAAGCAATTGGATAAGCGTCTGTCATGTCCCTTTAAAATGCGCCTCTTATGTCAACCAAAGGATTACATGTTCTACTGCATACGTACGTGTGATTGGCCCAAGCGTTCCTAATTCTAAAGCACAGAATTGAATTGCAGCAGTTAGAAGTGCCATCGAAGCTTCAAATGAAACATCATAACGGGAGAACACCGATTGTATTTCTTCGCCCCCAGAAAACTGCTTATACCAAGGATTACCAAACGATTATCAGAGAGAAAGCAAAGCAATCTTACACAGTGATGCCTTTATAGACAGTTCCAGCTGACCCACTTCCCAACGGCTCGACCTTTTTCCACTGGGCGATTATTCCATTGGAAGGCTCATGAGGAACAACATCATCTGCATCCGACCCATTCAAGGGGCCGCTGCTGGAGCTGATGTCCTCCGGCATTTGCGCGAGTCTCTGGCTGACGAAGAAAGGGTTCAAAGAGAGGGGGAAAAGGAGGGGCACTGGACTTCGCAAAAAGCCTTTAAATACGACATCTCTCTTCTGCAGGCATCAAAATGGATATTCCATTCCCTCTCTCTCTCTCCTCGAAGGTGGAAAAAGATGCACAGCGGCGACTATGTACAGTACTGGGGGTCGACTCATCCATTTGGCCCCTCCTCTCGGCTGAGAACAAACCCCGGGGGGGGGGGGGGGGGGGTGCTGGGGGCGGCACTTCCACTGCAAGTCCAGTGATTTACGCGTTTTCTTCTTCTTGTCCGGTCCAATGTGGCGGCGCCCCCACCAGGTTCCACCGACCCGATACGGGCTCCGTGGGTGGAGTGCTGTCAAGATAAGCTCTGTGGCGTGCTGTCAAGATAAGCATTGCCTGGGGCCCGGGATCATTGGATTCTGGTCACCGGAATACATGGCCAGACAAAGCAATACAGAATTTTGACTCAGGCCACTACAGTCGGCGGAGGATCCCTCCTCCTCTTGGGACGTGATCGATTCGATTCATCTTCTTCGGGGAGACGATTGTTCTTGCGGAGCGAGCATGTCCTCTAGTCTCGTTTGTTTGGTCGATGCCTTCTTGCGCTCAATTTGGAAATGAATCTCTCAAATCCGGTCAGACTTCGCGGGTGGAATTGTTGGAAACAGCGATTCTAAAGTGACACAAAACGTGATCACGAGGCGGGGCCGACGGCGACACGGTAGCGTGGGGTGTTGTGGGCGTGAGAGGGAGAAGTGCAATTAAGGTTAAGCTGTGATTAAGTTGAGCCTTTTGCTTTTCGCGAAGCCTAATTATTTCTTCATTTTGGCGTTTGCGAAATGAATGAGAACGAAATACGCCAAAAAAAAATGTATATATATAGCGACAAAAAACAAAAGCACTGGATTAATCTGGGATAGACCTGTCAAAATGGGTCATAAACCCATTTCTTAATCTATATATTAATAAATGAGTCATAAATGGGTTAGTTATATTTAGTAAATGAGTCATAAATGGGTAAAAGCCTTATATTGATGTTAAATGGGTCGTAAATAGATCATAAATGAGTTTACAACTGATTTAAATTCAACACATTTCTCTTGCCCTCATTTAATTTTGCATTCACTCACTCCACACTCTCATTTTCAGCTTGGGTATGAATTTTCCTATATTTAATTAAATATGGAAGTATTTTAACAATATGGGTCAGATTGGGTATGTGTTGGGTATGGGTCGGGTCAGGTATGGGTCAAGAAAATTGTATTGCGCATAAATAGATCATAAACGGGTTAATGGGTCAATTTGGATCGGATCATTTATGACCCGACTCATACCCGACCCGACCCACCCATTTGACAGGTCTAGTCTGGGGCTTCCATTCGATTAAGTTGCTCCCAGATAGAGAACTTGAGGAGAAGAGGAGAGATGTACCGGGGATTAAGGTCGAGAATAAGCTGGCTTAGATGTCCCCCCCTATCTTATTCTGTAGACTACAAAAAGTACCTTCAGCTTTTGATCTCTCTAAACCGGTTCTCAAATTCCCTCAGCATGTACGTGCCATAGTAAGACAAGCCAGGAGTGTCTTCTAGCCATCGTCATCGGTCATTGTCCTCTTGCACTCATTTGTAAACTGAATCTGTCGGTCCGGTCAAACTTCTGCGGCAGCCGACTGTGAAATGCTGGAAACAAACGATTGTAAAGTCACAAAAGCGGCGTGGAAAAGCCCCATCTTCTCCAACGCATGCGATGAAGATCGAAGCGTCTTCCCGGCGCAAAGGCCTACCCATTAGAACATTCTCGCATAATCATCGAGCCAAATTGAAGGATATGATCAAATACACAAGCTGTGGGTCACATCATTTGCTATACAAATCGCCAAGAAATGGGTTGAATCTTTCGCGTAGTTTCTTCAATGTTATACACGATGTTTTCTTATTAATCAGCTTAAAAAGGTTACGTATCAGAGAGCTCTCTAACCAATCCTTTTTTGTTGTAATTAGAAGTAGAAAAAAATCAAGACTCTTGACGAAAGCTACTCGACATGGACTGTCCGCTGATCAACATGTAGTGGTTAGGTGATGATGTTCCTAACTTCTTGTACCATAGACCTTACACATTTCCTTTAGCGCGTTCGTGAAGACCGTGCGATGATACATAAAAACCCAAGGTGCCCACACTCTTGCCACTCCTTATCGCATTCATTTCATCAAGTTTGACCCGAACTTTAGGGTTTGTTTGTTTTGCGAAAAACACATAATTTAGAAAAATATAATTGCTTATATCGCTCACAAAAATGAAGAAACAAAAAATATTCTCATCTTTCAGGAAAATATTTAGACATAAATTGTTATTGATAATTCAAATATTTTTTATTGAGTGATTATATGAAGTAATATAAGCAGTTATTTTTAGAAATATATTTTCCAAATCATATATTTTTCGTTAAATAAACATTTTTTTAATTTAATTTCACCAAACTACCAAAGCAATATGCGCTTTCCGTCGCAGATTCCGAAGATATCCAATCTTGCTTATCCTGTAAAAGTTGTGCGCACCTACTTACGCTTCCTAGAGGCAGAAAACCCGTACGTCGTTGGAGACGCAGTCTTGTTGTCGTCAACATCTTTGTTTTTCTTCCTTTCTGTCCAACGTAGAATATACAACATGACATGCTATTTACCATTCCCAGATAAACAAGGCGTGCTCATCTCGAGCAGAAGAAAGACACCAGAAGATCAGTCACAGCCCAAGACAACAGTTCGCAGGGACAGACGATCTTCGAGAATCTCCAATTTAATAGAGATGGCCCTCCACCGCCAAAGAGATGTTATCTGCCAAAAAAAAGTTATTACATAATAAGCTTGGCGAGTTCAAAGAATTGCAGCAGCATTTCACGTGCACGACCAACAATTCAAGTAAGAAAAACTATGATGGCACCATTTGCATTTTGGCTTATAAGAATTACACAAACACCAGAGAAAGCTGAACATTGCTCCGTTCTGTTCTTTCCTATCCGAATGTCTAGCGTAACGAGTTAAAACTTTTTAGCTGCAAGGACTTGGTTTGCAATCAAAACAACAAAAGGATGAATCTAAAAATTCAAAGAATTTCGACACTATCAAGGCGGCTAAGAAAAGTCGATGGGCAATATGAAAAATATCTAATAACCAAAAGAAGACGAGGGCATTCGATTAAGTTGGTCCCTGAAGTAGTCCGGAACTTCCATCCAGTGTCCAATAAAAGCTCTTAGCACAAGAGGCAACTTTGCGAGGAAGTTCGGCAATTGCAGGAAGTACGAAGCCTAATTATCCACTTTCGTTTCTCAAAGTGTACAACTATCGCGCTACCGAAACGTTCACGTTGATATTCCTATATCCTAATATATGCTAAGGGAAACTGCAACTATGGTTGTTTTCATGGCGTGACGATTAATTGCACGCACCTCTCCCCTATGGAAATGGCAATTAACCTATCGCGTGCCAATTAACCACTATGAAAAGTTTCAGCACGATCTGGTGGAATAATTAAAACTTACGGAGAAAACTGTAGGACATGACAAGTTTGTTAGGGAATTGGGAAACGGACCATAGACACTATACATACATTGACTGTCCGCTCCAATTTAAAAGTTTGGAGTAGACTGTTAATGTTTTGAAATTTTGCAGTAAACAGTAGAAATGTGGAAAGTTGATGAAGATATCTTGCCATTAGCCCAAAAGAAGACCTTCAGAGCAATGAACCGGAGAGGGATCGCATGGCAAGACCTTAAGACAATTTGCTTTCGTAACAAGGTCAAGCAAAACCAGAAGTAGATGGCTTCCTCACAAAGGGATGGTCTAGCAACTGCGCTGCAGAAGGCCGATCATTGGGGTTTACTTGCAAGCATCTGCGGATGAAGTCTCGAGCTTCTATTGATAAAGATTTGGGAACTTGAGGAGGTTCACCCCTGCGAATTTTCCACAATGCTTGCATCTGCCACAATAAGAAAGAAAACGTAGCTGAGGCTAGTGTGTTAAATCATAATTCCAAGGGCAACTAACATAAGGCAGCTGGATAAATCAATAAGATCTGTAGACAAATCTAAGCGCATCATGCTTCAGGCAATCATCTGCCATGATTGTTCTGGAGTTACAACTACTGCAGAAGTGGGAGATGTGGATAATATGTAGCCGTTCACAGGGACCAATGCGCGAATGCTTACCAACTACGGCCAATAAAACATAAGTATCTATTGCTTCTTGCTCAAAATATTTAAAGTGTCCTGAATTTAACAAAAAAGTAAAAAAGGGGTGTTAGTTGCATGTTTTACAATGGCTTTGAGTAGGATGGTATTACATTTTCTCCTTTACAATAAAAGGAAATTCAATGATAAGCACAAAGCAGCGCAACCTTCACAATTCACTCACAAGACCAAAGCACTCCAAACTTCAGCAGCAGACATTCTATCAACAAAAGACAATTTCTGTTCTGTTGTGCCCTAAAAAGGGATAACATCAGTTGGTAATTTACTGGCTAGAGCCAGTATTTACCATCCCTGTTTGAAAACTTACTATGTGCATGGAGAAGTCGCCAACTTGACATACAACATGAAAATTGTCATAATATTCAAAAGTTACCAACCAAATTGAAAAGTACCAAACTTCTAAACTGAAAAGTTACCAACCAAAGTAACTAACCCTAGCAGAGAAGACAACCATCCAGGTCAATGATTGATTCAGAGAAGAGCAGTGGAGAATCAACACTCAAAGGCAATGAGGGAATCACCAAGGTTGATAATGGGGAGTGACAGATCAGAGGACAATCACACAATGAAAGGACTTAGAAGGGAACACGAAGCAATCATTGTCAGTGCCGCTCTCAGAACTGGAGCAGAGATGGCGATAACAATATTAAGATTTGAATCTCTCTCGGTTGCTCAAGTACCATGTCACAGTGAAGGAGAGGATGGACAGATTCTTGAGACTGAATGGTAGGGTTATACGTGTATCCAATATCTATAGGTGGGTTACTATTTACATACATACAATATGCGATAATCTAAACGCATGCCACCACACATTCAATGTACACTAGTAGTAGTAATTAAAAGTATTAGACAACAATGCCAAATTACTTAAAAGAGAAAGTCAAGATTCTAGTATTCAACCGGGTCTTCATACCATATTAGCCAACCATTTGGTCCAGAATCCCAACTAACTATCAGCCATAAATACCATGCACATCCTTTAACATGACCATACTCTTGATATCTGTCATTGAATTCTCTGTCCTCTCTGTCTATGTAGTGCTCTTACCCATTTTGTTTTCTCAGAATGACGGCCTAACAGACTCATCACAACATGCGCTCAACTTATTTAGTAACTCCAGCATAACACGGATCTCGAGGATATAAAACATAAAAAGAAGGTTACCTAATTACATACCATATTTAAGTTAGAATATGGACGCTTGCGTGTTGACATCTCTAAAACAGTGCAACCAAGGCTCCAAATATCAGCCTCCACCCCATAGCTTCTGTTCTTTACATTGTTGACGACCTGCAGTTACAACCAACGAGGATGAAAAAGAAATGGAAAAGATATGCGCCTTCTACAGCCAACGATAGTATGTTAAGAAAATGGCAGCGTAGGGTGCAAACCTCAGGTGCCATCCAGAAAAGAGTTCCTTTGAAGGATTTAGCATCATTCATGTTGGTGGCCTGTGAATAAACACAGAAAGTTGATACGTTATCTTGGAAAAGTAGAGGACACCACATGCTTCACTTTGTGCATGTCTATACATGTGTTTGTCATGCGAGCACGGGTTATGTATTTGTACATGCATCTTCGTTGCTCGCATGCACTTTGTGCATGCGAATGTATCTGAGCATATGCCTTTGCTACTCGTGTGTGCGCGCAGAGAGAGAGAGAGACAGAGACAGAGACAGAGAGAGTTTTCTTTTGCAGACGGGACATACCTTTGCCAATCCAAAGTCTGAAAGTTTCACAGATCCACTTGCATCAACCAATATGTTAGCACATTTAATATCCCTACAGAATGACCGAACTACAAGCATGAGAAACCAGCACAGATGTAAGTAGGACATATAAAAGGTTAAAGTTTTCATCCCTCTTCCACATTCAAGCATTCACATAGTAAAATAGTCTTGTCTATGCTAAATATTGCTGAACAAGCTCGTAATGTTGCTTCGTTGTTTACTGATTATCACAAAAAGTCTTCTTCTCATAACACTACATTTTGGTTTAAAGATTTGACAACTCCCTTAAATCCATAAAAAGTATTTGGATAGGTAAAAGAATGTATCATCAAAAGGCACCATGGTGGTGTGCCATGAAACAAAATATATAAATTTCATTGTGCTCTTTCCTTAACAAAATCAACCTTCCATCAGAAATGAGAAGTGTGAATCACTAGTTCAATTAGTGAAAACTACTAATGCAAAGTCAAGCATCTTTCTTCTACCTGTGTATCACATTCTGGTCATGAAGATACTTTAAACCATTTAGAATTTGCCTAGTGTATGCGGAGACTTGGGATTCTGTCAAGCCATATTTGTCATAGAGAGTTGAAAGTGAACCTTTGGGCATGAGCTCAAGGAATATATAAAGCTTCTCATTATCCTGGAAGAGAGTGAAAATCATACATGTTAAAATTTCCAACTCAAAAGTTTAAGCTATTAGGTGGAACAAGACAAAGTATACGAGGCACATTGAAACTACATAAACAAGCAATGTGGAAAACTATAGCACCCCTCTCGTGTGAAAACGGATTGAGAATGGCACATGGAATTGCTGAAAAGTGAGTCATGTACAGAAATAAACTGTGGCAGAACCGGGTCCCGAAATTATGTCAAAACCCAAAAGATTATGGTATTAGGTGGAAGGGGGCTACATGTATATAAGGCCCATAGAAACCCCATAAACAAACTATATGGGATATTTTAACAAGAGATATTAGAGACAACCATACCAGATAGCAAATAAAATGAAGCAAACATCAGTGACATTTATGTTTTTCTCATCCTAATGATGCTGGATGCCCATGCCTCTTTTAACACATACTTATCATTGGATCAAGACAACACCCTTCCCACTGCAATCATGTATGAAGACAAGAGGCTCCTAGACAAGGCCTTGAGGAAATTACTACTACAGGGACCAAAAATCAATGTTAAGTTGGCTACGCTTCCTGAATTGCGCTTTGGTTCTGAGGACCTCCTCAATAAACGATCAGTGTCTAGTGAGAATCTGCTTGATGGGGGGTTAATTTAGTAAAAGTTTATATCAGATGACAATTTAAAAGTAATTTTGTGAAATTTAAATAGGAAAATAAGGCAAGAATGCATGGTTACGAGCTCTTCTTTTGTTGGTTTCCTTGTACAGCACAAATATCCAAGCTATAAGTGTTCGCCAATGTTTCAAGTTGCATCATTGCCAACAAAAAAAGTTGCATAGTGCACCTGGTGGAAGAAGGAGGGGTCCTATTTCGCTAATTCCTCATTGCCACAAAACAATGCGGTGGATTGTAGCTGTAGTAAACCAAATTTGGTTTAAAACCAACAATCTTTTGCACGTTTCATCTCCCAAAAGAAGTTATGTCATGGCACTTTCTTAGAATCTGATGCTTCTTGCCAAACTACGTTTAGAAGAAAAAAACAGGTACTCGAACATTTAAGCCACTAAGTTAGGAACTACTTCCCTCACTTGAACAATGATCAATTCCATTTTCAGTTTTCTCTAATTGTAGAGGTAAGAACTATATGATGTTGCATAACTTGCCAAAAAAAAAACTATATGATGTTGCATAAAAATGATTAGAATAAAAGACATGCTGGACTAGAATAGATGGAAAAAATCAGCTTGTAAAGGAACTCCATTGTTGTTATCAACTTGTGGAGGAACTCCATTATTGTTGCTACAGCCACAACCAGTTATAGATGAGGGAGAAAAGGTCGGGGCATTAGTCATGCAGACCACCAGATGATCAATCAAAGGACACCTGAAGAATTAAATGACTCTACTTTCTTATTTTTTGATTCCTTATCTTCAGTTTGCAAGATATTGTAAATCATTCACTACCAGAAACAAAGCGTTCATTGATTACAAGACAGGCACTCTTTAGAAGGGAGAAAAAGATTTACTTTCGTCGCTAGAGAGAGAGAGAGAGAGAGAGAGAGAGTCCACAAACTAATGTCTACTCTACATATTTTCTTTACTCATATAATTACTAGGTAATAGTCAATTCATCACAAACTTTTCTTGTGGTGAAGAAGACCTAAAATGTCTGTCTCTGTCATGAGTGGCCTTGGCTGCCAAGAAGCAGCACCTGCTGTGATCTTATTCACACGATAATTGTAGCTAATACTTGCAGTGATGATGATGCCACCACTATATTGTGGCTGCTATCACAGCCACGTTCCCCTAAATATTTTGCTCAGTTCCGGTGATATCATAATTGATGCCAAAGTGAAAGATACTGCAGAAAGCAACTTAGTAAGAAGGAACTCACCTTGTCTGTGCCAAGATATTGAACTATGTTCTCATGTTCAAACTGACTATAAAGCTCAATTTCCTGAAAAGAAAGCAGAGTATCACTAGAAAGAAAGAGTCAAAAGAAAATCTATTGAACACGCACCAAATATATGGTTTGTATATACGGCAGTCTTATAAATAATTTTGATCTATGCATCAGCTTGGCAATTATAAAAAAGAGATGAATCAAGTAGTCATGCCTAGGGACCAGTTCACAAGACACAGGAAGAAAGAAGCAATTACCTGTCGAAGCTGCGATAAGCTCTGCTTGCCTTGGCTTCCTTGATCTAACAAAGAAACCTCCTTTACAGCGAAAAAGAATCCATCACTGTGGAAATGAAGAAGCATGAGAAAGAGAGAGAGAAAGAAAAAGAATATAAATGCCAATTCTTTTGCGAGTTATGCCTTGACTGGACGTAGTTAAGATAATTCGTGCACTCCAGATCATATAAAAGAAAACAAAAAGAGAGTGATTCTCATCAATATCACCAAGACAGTTCCCTATCTTTCAGCATTTGAATTTACAATCAATCAACAGTTTCTAAAGCATGTTTCCCGCACACACTGATTTAGCAAACTACCGATTCTTAAAAAAAAAGAAGAAAAACTAGTAAAGTTACAGAAAAACGATGGAGAACAACTAAATTTACGTGATTTTTGAAGTACAAGATCTTTACTTCATCGATCTGTTTGCTAATAAAGAATGGTCTTCAAACGAAACATCATGATGGGAGAACACCGACTTGTACTTCGCCCCCAGAGAATTGCTTATACCAAGAATAACTAAATGATTATCAAAGAGAAAGCAAAGGGAATCTTTACTCAGTGAAGCCTTCAAAGACAGCTCCGAATGACCCGGTTCCCAACAGCCCGCACTTTTTCCATGAGGTGCTTTTTCGTTTGAAACTCCCCTCGGGAGAAACACAGTGCCATGGTGTTGGAGAAAGGATTTGATTCGATCCTTTGACTTCACTAATTGATTCAGACAATCGGCACAATCGGCATTAAGGAATATTGATGGAATATTCAGAAGATTAAATAGGAAAATGATATCATGTTTATTTATTTCCTGTTTAATTATTGTACTATAAATACAGCCATGTACATGTACAAATACATATTGAGAAATACAAATTTCACATTCCTCCTCTTCAATTTCTGTCATGGTATCAGAGCTTTCCTTCCTGGTCTAACTTCCGCTACCTTAGAATTGCCTCCGGTTGGTTTCTGACTTGTTGTTGCGGTCCCAATTTTGCAAAACAAATCAGCACCCGAGTAGGAATTCAAATTTTTTTGGATATCATACCGAATTCTTCAATGGAGGAAGCCCCTAACTCGACTCAACATCAAGATTCAAATCTGGTTGATCTGAACGAAGAGGAGCGATCTTCTGCGCAGCACTCTGCCGGATCTGCTCCTGCTCCTGCTCCTGTTCAAACTGCTTCTGTTCCAGTTCAGATTCCTTGTCCAACCCAGTGGCCTCCAGTTCATTGGTATCCTATTCAAGGACAATGGACCATCGGGCCAAGTCAGACAAGGGCACAACATGGTCCACTTGGAGAGGATGGCATTCCAGACCATGGAACTCCCCTTCCGCAGGACACCAATTCGAATGGAGGACCGAGTTGGACAGCCCCGAATCACGGACCCGGATTTCTGCCCTACTCGTTCCCAGTCAGTAGCGGCCGCCCCGAGCCCGGCGACACCCTCTATACGTCACCGGCCGACGGACCAGAGCTGCGGCTCATCAACCTACAGCTCACCGGACCGGATAACTACAACACTTGGGCTCGGGACTTCCGACGAGCTCTTGTTACAAAAGACAAGGACGGCTTCCTCGACGGAGCCGTCACTTTTCCGACCGAAGAACGACTCCAACGGCATTGGCGAAAATGCAATCAATTGGTTCGCACTTGGATCGGAAATTGCCTCGCTTCCGACGTCGCGGCCGGACTCCCACCAACCGAGGATTCGAAGGTAATGTGGGAGAACATCCGTGAAATGTATGGGCGCCTTGACCGAGCGAAGCTATTTACAATCACTCAAGCCTTGTCGGAATTGAAGCAAGGGAACCTTTCGGTCACTGCTTGCTTCAACCGACTCTCGGCTCTGTGGAACGAGCTCGAGGCGGCCGAGGAACAATTGGAGGGACCCGAGGCTACACTCCGACAATATCGAGCAATGAAGGATAGGGAGAAAGTAACACGATTCTTACTCATTCTGAATGAAACATACTCACATTTTAGGTCGCAGATATTGGCGATGGAGCCAATGCCATCGCTCGGCCGAATCTATCAACTGGCCGTCCAAGAGGAGAGCCAGCAACTGGCCACAGCCAAGCACGGACGAGTTGAGAGCATCACTCTCACAGCACCATCGGAACCACCATATCGGAGCGTTGCAAGCATCGTTGGAAGCCATGGGAGTGTTCCACCTCTGGGGCTTCATCAAGCGGCGTGGAGCAGAAAAGAAGAGGAGAACCCTAAAAGTCTTTTTCGAACGGACGATCAAGATCAAAAGGTTGGATCCAATGGCCATCATTTGATCAGTCACTTGAGTGAATCAAATGGCTATTATCAGGCCACGTCAGCCCCTGCTTTCAAGCCATCTCATGGCCCACGGAGTGCCACATCATCACAAAGAGGAAGTGGGCCAAATTCCAAAAATAAAGGTAAATACTGTGAATATTGCAAGCGCCCACATCACACCATTGATACGTGCTGGAAATTGCATGGAAAACCAAATGACAAAGAAAAAAGGGAGAAAGATTCTTCGGCTTACCAAGTTTTGGCACAAGGGACTGAAAGGGCAAATCAGACCATTACTCATGATCAGTATCAACATATTATGAGGACTCTGAATCAATTAAAGAATACCGACAAAAGTGCAAGTTTTTCAGGTATTTCTTTCTGCAATAACAATGCTGTTTCAGTTGATGCATTGATAATTGATTCAGGCGCTAGTGACCATATAATCTGTGATGAACACATTTTTTCTGATGTTCACAAGAAAATTCATTCTTCTGTGACTGTTCGTCTTCCCAATGGTACCATCACTCATGTTACCAAAATTGGAACTGTCCATCTTAGTCCAAACATTATCCTAAAAAATGTCCTCTACATTTCTGAATTTGAATTCAATCTCATATCTGTTTCCAAGATTTGTGAAGACAATTCTTGTCGCGTCATATTCAATTCAGAAAATTGCTTCTTTCAGGACCATTCGACTGGCAAACTGATGGGCTTGGGTAGTGTTGCGCAAGGACTATATTTTTGGATAAGCTTTCCAAAGGATTTTGATTTATCAAAAGGCATTTCATGTAATGCTGCCACTAGCAATAAAAATTTTCTTTCTCATCAGCGTTTGGGTCATAGTGCTCGTTTTCCTTATCCAAACTGTACAATCTGCCCTTTGGCAAAGCAATCGCGAGCACCGTTTCCAAAAAGCACATCTCGAGCTACTAGTATTTTTTCTCTAATTCATGTAGACATCTGGGGTCCCTATCACACTCCACATCATGATGGGTCTCGGTATTTTCTAACAATTGTCGATGATTATACTCGCGCTACTTGGGTGTTCCTCATGCAATCCAAGAGCCAAGCCTTTTCCAATTTGTCGAATTTCTTTTCCTTGATCAAGAATCAATTCCATAAATCCATTCAAAGAATTCGGACAGACAATGGGCGTGAATTTTTCACTACAGAGTGCAAATCTTTTCTTGCTTCTCATGGGATACTTCACGAAAGCTCTTGCACATACACTCCCCAACAAAATGGGATTGTAGAACGTAAACATCGCCATCTTTTAGAAGTAGCTCGAGCACTTAAATATCAAGCCTCCATTCCTGAAACCTTTTGGGGAGATTGTGTGGTTACAGCGGCCTATTTGATCAATCGCATGCCAACTCGAATTCTTGAAGGACGAACTCCTTTTGAGATGCTCTTTGGGAAACAACCGGAGATTGGACATCTAAGAGTATTTGGCTGTTTATGTTATGCGACGATCGTGGGCCCTCGGGACAAAATGGATCCTCGTGCACTCCGATGTGTTTTTATGGGATATCCTCCTCTACAGAAAGGATACAGGGTTATGGAGATATCTACAGGTCGTTTTTTTGTTAGTCGAGATGTTGTTTTCCATGAAGATATATTTCCGTTTGAGGATTTGACATCTTCATCTCATACGTTTATATCGGAGCCACATCATCGTCAATTCTTATCAGAAGAAGATTTATCTGCAACCCCACAATACATCTTTGTTCCACCGATTCAGATGTCAACAATCCCTGAATCATCAAACCAAGCAGTCGATTCCCCAGTAGCTTTACATGAGGAGGACACTTCATCTGCTCCACTTGCACAGCCACATATTGAATCTTCTTTATCACCCCTGGAACGATCAATTGCCGAGCAACCCCGACGCTCGAGACGTCCTGTTCGTCCACCTACATGGACTAAAGACTATATATGCCCCACATTGGAGTCTCAAGGTACACATTATCCTGTTTCTTCATACGTCTCTTTTAGTCGACTGTCACCAGAGCACATGTGCTATATTAGTCGCATATCTGAAGAACAGGAACCAACTTCTTATGAAGAAGCGGCACGTGACCTACGCTGGCAACAGGCTATGAAGGTCGAACTAGATGCCCTTATTAAAAATCATACTTGGGATATAGTTCCATTGCCATCACATAGAAAATCAATTGGTTGCAAATGGGTATATAAAATCAAATACAAGGCAGATGGTTCAGTTGAACGCTACAAGGCTCGACTAGTTGCGAAAGGATTCACACAACGGGAAGGTTTTGACTATCACGAAACATTTTCCCCTGTTGCCAAAGAGGTGACTGTGCGTTCTTTTCTATCCATTGCTGCATTTCGTAATTGGCAGTTGCATCAAATGGACGTTCATAATGCTTTCCTTCATGGTGATCTAGACGAAGAAATCTACATGGAACTTCCACAGGGTTTACGACGACAGGGGGAGTCTCGGGTATGTCGTCTTCGTAAATCCCTATATGGACTTAAACAGGCTTCTCGACAGTGGTATGCAAAATTCACCAATGCACTCATGCATGCGGGCTTTAAGCACTCCAAGCATGACTATGCTTTATTCACATGGACCAAAGGTGCTTCATCAATTTATTTGCTAATATATGTTGATGACATACTTATTATGGGAAATGATGATTCTGCCATTAGAAAATTCAAGGATTATCTGCACTCTACTTTTCATATCAAAGATTTGGGACCTCCCAAATATTTCCTTGGTATTGAGATAGCTCGATCGGACAAAGGAATATCACTCAGTCAGCGGAAATTCGTTTTGGAAATCATATCAGAAGCAGGATTATCAGGATGTAGGCCAGCTGTCATTCCTATTGAACAGAATGTCAAGCTTACGACGCTTGAATATGATACGAGTTCATCATCGTCTAATGAGGATCCATTGCTTAAAGACCCATCTGGATATCAGCGACTTGTGGGAAAATTAATATATCTCACCATGACTAGACCTGATATATGTTATGCAGTGCAGATACTTAGCCAATTCATGCATAATCCGAAGCAGTCCCATATGACAGCAGCATTGAAGGTTGTAAAGTATTTGAAGGGATGCCCAGGACTTGGAATTCTCTTATCTT
This sequence comes from Syzygium jambos, assembly GCA_031216235.1. Taxonomy (NCBI): domain Eukaryota; kingdom Viridiplantae; phylum Streptophyta; class Magnoliopsida; order Myrtales; family Myrtaceae; genus Syzygium; species Syzygium jambos. The sequence continues at coordinate 4,689,985 of CM062226.1, read as the reverse complement.
GTGATTGCGACATGAAGATGACGGCTTATTGTGATACGGATTACGCTACTTGCCCGATGACCAGAAGATCTATCACAGGCTTTTGCATTAAATTGGGAAGATCCTTAATTTCATGGAAGACAAAGAAGCAATCAACCGTCTCATTGTCATCAGCCGAATCTGAATATCGAGCTATGACAAAAACTGTTTGCGAAATAGTTTGGATACGGGGTTTGCTTTCAGACCTTGGGGTACAAATTGATGGAGCAAGCAAACTATTTTGTGACAATAATGCTGCACTTAAACTAGCAGCAAATCCAATCTTTCATGAAAGGACGAAACATATAGAAGTTGATTGCCACTTCACTCGTGAAAAAATTCAAGAAGGAACTATCATAACTCGAGGAATTGGAACTGCGGAACAACCTGCAGATATTTTTACTAAGCCGTTATGCCAAAGACAACATGCGTATCTATTGAGCAAGCTTGGCGTCTTCGACGTATATAAACCGCCAGCTTGAGGGGGAGTGTTGGAGAAAGGATTTGATTCGATCCTTTGACTTCACTAATTGATTCAGACAATCGGCACAATCGGCATTAAGGAATATTGATGGAATATTCAGAAGATTAAATAGGAAAATGATATCATGTTTATTTATTTCCTGTTTAATTATTGTACTATAAATACAGCCATGTACATGTACAAATACATATTGAGAAATACAAATTTCACATTCCTCCTCTTCAATTTCTGTCACATGGCTCTAAATTGTTGGCAGAACGGGTGATCAACACGTAATCCTCAGAATCTTCGACAGCAGTAAACCAACTAAAGTCGGAATCATCTGCTACTTGCGAAATCCATCCTCTACGAACCTTCTCATCACCTCCATTCCAAGGGCCGCTGAAGGAGAGGGCCATCGAACGAATGAGAAGTGGCCATCGACTCGGACGAACAGTGGCAGCAGCACTTGCCGATAAAAGTCGGAACCATTTTTTCTTTGCGAAATCCATCCTTTACTAGCCCTCTCATCATCTCCATCCGACCCATCATCCTCTTCATTCAAAGGGCCGCTGCGGGAGATGTCGATGAGCCGACGGCCCCCAGGCGGGGAAGGAGGAGGAGGAGAAGTGGCCATCGACTCGGAGCTTCCCTCCGGCGTTTGCGCGAGCCTCTGCCGTGCGCTTGCTTCGCCGACGGACGAAGGGTCAAAGAGAGTCGAGAAAAGGGGGGTACTTGCGCAAAGGCTCTGACATCCCTTAGAGATTTTTCACTTTTGCAGCGATCAAAGTGGATAATTTACTCTGTTTCTCTCTCTTCCCTACGGTAGAGAAAGGCGCAAGGTGGCGAGCTGTGAATGGTTTGTTGACTTTTCCACTTGATCCTTCTCGGATAGAGTTCAAACTGGGTGAGAACTATTTCCGGTGCTAGTCCAGTGAATCTCCCCACTCTGTGTCGACATTATGTCTTTGGTTTTACTTGTCCGGTCCCATGTAGCCGCGCCCACCTCGTATGAACAGAACAGGGTGTCCCCCAGTGCCCGGAACTCCTTCGCCAGGGATCGGGGGAGCACAGCGGGGAGGCGGCGCGAGGCGGCCGGGACGCGTCCCGGGTTGCTCGAACCCAAGACGGGCCCGTGGAGCTGCTGTCAACAAGCATTGTCCGTGGCGCGTAATCATTGAATTCTGGTCCGCTTTAACATATATGGCCAGACATCTTTTGTGGCAGAGTGAGCATGTACGGTTTCATGCGGCAGCATGATTTGTTTTTCGCGACCTAGTTGTTTTAGCAGACGTCTAAAACGAAGCAGCGGGGAAGCCGTCAAAAGAAAGAGAAGAAGAAGATCCAGAAGCGCGCTTTCGAGCTCTTCTCGCTGATCAATACGGTGTCGAGGCACAAAGAGTACATGGAATGCAAGATCTCAGGGATGAAGGCCCGTCTCTCGGAGACTGCGAATGCTATCTCGGCGGACCACGGAGCCTCCGTGCCCGCGCAAACGAGCTCGATGATTTGAAGCATGCGGAATCGTCGAGAACAGTTTAGGCAATGCCGTAGTAAATCCTGGCTTCCTCGGTCTTTCTGGTTTTCTGCTCAAGCTACTGGCCGTCTTACTGCTTTGCTTCTCACCCGACTGGTCTCTCTCTGCGATTTGGGTACGCAATTCCCTCCAATTTTGTACATGCCATTTTGTACTTGAAACAAGCAGCGTGTCTTCTAGCCTTTGTTTGTTTGGTCGATGTCTTCTTGCGCTCAATTTGGAAATGAATCTGTCAATCCAGTCAGATTCTGCAGGGTTGATTTACTGCAATGTTTGAGGTGTTACGGTGGTGAGATGCCGGAGGCAACGATTTTAAGGTTCGAGTGAGTTGAAGCGATCACGAGGCCAGGCGGGGGTAACGGCGAGGCAGTAGGGCGATGCAAGTGAGACAGAAATGTAACTAGGATCAGGTTATGATTAAGTTGAACCTTGTTCATTTTGTGAAGTGTGGTTATTTCTTCTAATTGGTGTTTGTGAAATAAACGAGAACCAAAAATGCCAAAAAGAAAAAAAAAATGTGGAAGTATTTGGGAAATGGAAAAAATTGTCAAAAAAGTCATAAACATATTACATTATTATCAATTTAGTCATAAACCTTTTAACAATACTAATTCAATCATTCCAGCTAATTTTGGCTGAATATTACTGAAGCAAATACTAAGCTGCTTACGTGACACCGCCGGTACTAACATAGATAATTTTTAATAATATTTTGATATTTTTCGATTTTTTTATTATTTTTTGATTTCTTTTCTTTTTTTCTTTCTTCTTCCTTTTGTTGATGACCGACCACCGGCCATGGTTGAGCAGGCTGGCCTTGCTTGGGCGAGGGTCACCGTCAGCCAATCGAGGCCCGACAAGACCCAGTCACCAACAGAAGGAAGAAGAAAGAAAAAAAGAAAATAATAATTATTATAAAATATTAAATTATTAAAAATTATCCACGTCAGCAATATACGACTAAAATTAGCCGAAATGACTAAATTGACATTATATCAAAGAGTTTAAGATTAAATTTACACCCAAAAAAAAATTTAAAACTAAATTAGCACCAATATAATAGATTTCTGATTTTTCTAATACTTTTTTTCCTTGGAAATCAGTATGAGATCCGGCAACCATGAGCCTGATTGTTGTCGGTACAAAACTTTCATGACACGATGGAAGCGTTTATCTTGAGGAGACATGTCAGTTAATAAAAACACTCCGAATTCACCGAACACGGCCTGATATCAAACAAGCAACAACAAAGCAAATCCGCATCCCGTCGGCGGATCCCGACGGATATCCAATCTTGGACTGATTGCTTCTCCTGGAGAAGTCGTGCGCACCGATCTACGCTTCCTAGAGGCAGAAAACCTGTGCCGTCGTCAACATCTTTGTTTTCTTCCTTTCTCTTTCTAACGGAAAATATACACCAGGGCATGCTATTTACAATTCCCAGATGAGCAACGCGTGCTTAGCTTGAGCAGAATAAAGACGACAGAAAACCAGTTGCAGCCCAAGACCGCTCGCAAGGACAAAGAGAAGTCACCTGGCAGAAAAAAGTATCACATTATAAGCTTGGCAACGCCTTGGGAGTGTTTGCAAGTCATCAATATGCCGCCGACCATTGAGCGGTTCCAAAAATGGCAGCAGCATTACCAGTGCACTACCAACAATTTAAGTAGGAAAAACTATGATGACACCCCCAGCATTTTGGCTAATAAGATTTACACAAACACCAGAGAAAGCTGAATATTGCTCCATGCTGTTTTTCCCTACCCGAATGTCTAGCGTAACGAGTTAAATCTTTTTAGCTGGAAGGACTTGGTTTGCAATCAAAACAACAAAAGGAGGAATCTAAAAATCAAAGAATTTTGACAATATCAAGGTGGCGAAGAAAAGAAAGAGGCAACATGAAAAATATCTAATAACCGTCATCTCCATCCCGATGCTTTAAAACATTGGGACCAGCTGTTTTGGGAGACAACACTCTTCCAAAAGACAACCACCCACTAAAGAAGACGAGGCAATGTGATTAATTTGGTCCCTGAAGTAGTTCGGGGCTTACGCCCAGTGTCCAATGAAAGCTCTTAGGGCATGAGGCAACTTTGCGAGGAGGTTCAACAATTGCAGGAAGTACAAAGCATATTTATCAACTTTCATTTCTCAAATTGGTGTGGTCACTGTCATGCTAGCAAAACTTTCATGTTGATATTCCTATATTCTAATTTATGCTAGAGGAAACAGCAACTATGGTTGTTTTCATGGCGTGACAATCGATTGCAGATACCTCTCCCATAGCAAAAGACAAACTAACCTATAGCGTACCAATTAACTACTATGGTAACTCACTCAATTAAAAAGTTTCAGGACGATCTGGTGGAAATTTTAGAGAAGACAGTAAAAACGTGAAAAGAGTGCTAGGGATTTGAGAAACTGAGAATAGACCCCATAAATACGTGCGCTATTTGCTCCAATTTAAAAGTTTAGTGTAGACTGTTAAAAGTTACATATGCTTGGAGTAAACAGTAGAAATGTGGTAAGTTGATGAAGGTATCTTGCCATTAGCCCAAAAGAAAGATACCCCAACTAGCAATCTAACAACAAAACTACAAGCAAAAAGTGTAAAATTACCTTCACAACAATGAACCAAAAAGGGATGGCCTAGCAAAACCTTACGACGATATGTTGTTGAAACGAGGTGAAGCAAAACCAGAAGAAGTAGGTGGCTTCCTCACAAAGGAATGGTCTAGCAATTGCGCAGCAGAAGGCCGATCATTCGGGTTTACTTGCAAGCATCTAAGAATTAAGTCTCGAGCCTCTCTTGATAAAGAATCAGGAACCGGAGGAGGTTCGCCCCCGCCAATTCTGAACAATGCTTGCATCTACCACAATAAGAAAGAAAACGCATTAGAGGCTCGTGTTAATCATAAATCCAGGGACAACTAACATATGACAGCTGGATAGACCAATAAGATCTGTAGACAAATCTAAGCGCGTCATGCTTCAGGCAATCATCTGCCATGTTAACAATTCACAGGGACCAACTGCGTACATGTTTTCCAACTACTCCTAATTAAACATAAGTATTTATTTATTTTTGCTCAAAATTTTTAAGAGTCCTAAGCTTAACAAAAAAGTAAAAAGAAAGGGGGCATTAGTTTTATGTTTTACGATAGCTTTGAGAAGGATAGCACTATTTTTTCTCCTTTGTAATAAAGAAAATCCAAAGATAAGCACAAAAGCAGAGCAACCTTCAAAATTACTCAGAAAATTACTACGCATATGGAGAAGTTGCCAACTTGACATAAGACGTGAAGATTCTCATAATATTCAAAAGTTACCAATTAAATTGAAAAGTTACTAACTTCCATATCCAAAGCAACTAATACTAGTAGAGAAGACAGCCATTTAGGTCAACGATCAGAGAAGAGCAGCGAAGGATCAACACTCGAAGGCAAAGACAGAAATGCCACGGTTGATGAAGGAGAGTGACAAATCAGAGGATAACCACACAACGAAATGACGCAGCAAGGAACAAGAAGCAATCAATATCAGTGCTGCTCTCAGGGCTGGAGCAGAGATGGCTCTCTTAGTTGCTCAAGTAACATGTTACAGTGAAAGAGAAGATGGAGAGATTGTTCAGACTGAATGGTACGGTCATATGTACCCCTCATCATTTGGTGGGATACTGTTTACATATGTACAATATGCGATTATCTAAGCGTATGCCACCGTATGCCATAAGCTTATACTAGTAATTCAAAGTATTCGACAACAAGGCCAAATCATTTGAAAGAGAAAGTCAAGATTCAACTATTTAACCGAGTTTTAGTAACATGTTAGATAACCATTTGCTCCAGAATCCCAAGCAACTATTTTCCATAAATACTATGCATATCCTCTGACACAACCAGACTCTTGATAGATATCATTGAATTCTCTGTCCACTCTTTTCTAAGTATGCTCTTACTCATTTCGTTTTCTTAAAATGATGGCCTAATGGACTCATCATAACGTGCGCTCAACTAAGCTAGTTCACACAAAAGGTAGCAATACCAAAAGGTTGCGACTAGTTAGTTATTCTGGCAAAACATGGATCTCATGCATATAAAACATATAAAGAAGGTTACATAGTAACATACTCCTTCTAAATGAGAATATGGAGGCCGGCGGGTTAACATCTCTAAAACAGTGCACCCTAGGCTCCATATATCAGCTGCCAACCCATAAGTTCTGTTCCTTAGATTGACGACCTGCAGTTACAACCAACAAGGACGAAAATAAAAAAATGGAAAATATACGCGCCAAATGCAGCTAATGATAGTATGTTAAAATAATGGCAGCGGAGGGTGCAAACCTCAGGTCCAAAAAGCAGTTCCTTTGGAGGATTTAGCATCATTCATTTTGGTGGCCTGCATGAATAAACACGGAAAGTTGATATGTCATTTCAGAAAAAGTAAAGGCAACACCTGTCACTTTGTGCATGTCTATATGCGTGTTTGTCAGGTGCGCACGCATATGTATTCATAAATACATCTTTGTTGCTCGTGCGCACTGTGCATGCGTGTCTTTGAGCATGTGCCTTTGTTGCACAGAGAGAGAGAGAGAGAGAGAGAGAGAAAATTCGCTTTCACGGGTGAGACATACCTTTGCCAATCCAAAGTCTGCAAGTTTCACAGATCCACTCACATCAACCAGTATGTTAGCACATTTGATATCCCTACAGAATGAAGGAACTGGAAGCATGAGAAACCAGCATAGCTGTGCGTAGGATTAATAAAAGGTTAAAATTTTCATAATTATCCTCACATTTAACAATATTGCAAAATTACATTTCCGCCCTCAAGCATTCACATGGTAAAATAATCTTTTGTATGCTAGATAATGCTGTACAAGCTCATAGTGTTACTTTGTTGTTTGCTGATTATCACAACTAATCTACTTCTCAAAACACCACATTTTGGTTCAAAGATTTGACAAATCCCTTAAGTCCAGAAAAGTATTTGGATAAGTAAAATAAGTATAATTAAAAGGCACCAAGGGGGTGTGCCATGACACAATATATACTAGTTTCCCTGTGTTCTTTGTTTGGTTATGATCTCTGTCCTTATTAAAATCAACCCTCCATCAGAAATGAAAAGTGTCAATCACCAATTCAATTAGTCAAAACTAAATACAAAGTCAAGCATCTCTCTTGTAATACCTGTGGACCACATTCTGGTCATGAAGATACTTCAAACCATTTAGAATTTGCCTAGCGTATGCAGAGACTTGGGAATCTCTCAAGTTATATTGTGATAAAGGTTTGCAAGTGAACCTTTGGTCATGAGCTCAAGGAATATGTAAAGCTTCTGATCATCCTGAAAAGAAAAATGAAACCCAAAAATTTCAAATTATGAGGTGGAGGAAGACAAAAATGTATATAAGGCACATTGAAAACACATAGGGAATACTTTAAAACCTCCTAACACGTGCAAACTAAACTGAGAATGCCACGCACCAAAAGAAATTAAGGGATGGCTCTGAAATGATGTTAGAACCCAAAAGATTAAACTATGAGGTGGAAGGAGGCTACATGTATATAAGACCCATCTCAACCTTATAAACAAACGATATGGGATATTTTAACAAGATACACTAGAGACAATATTCCAAATAGCACCTTACCAAAAAAAGACAATATTCCAAATAGCAGATAAAACAAGACATACCGCATCAGTGATGTTTACGTTTTTTTCATTTTAGTTGTGCTGGATGTCTAGGCATCTAATGACACCAGACTAATCATCGGATCATAACAACACCCTACCCACAGCAATCAGGGGTACCAAGGCATGCGTCGCCTAGACAAGGCCCTGAGGTTGTTATGCCTCCTCAAGTGCACTTGGTATCGAGGATCGTTAAAATATGTCTCGAGTTTGAGTCTGTAGATAATTTTGATCTAAAAGTGCACGTGGATATCCAAGTCATATTTTCGTGAATATGGTTTTCTTAATCTGGAAAGCCTATTGGACTTGGATGTTGCTGAATATCGGAGTTTGGATTTTGGTCAACAATTAAGAGAGGGAAATTAATTACCACTTCAAGTCGGTCCACGAAAAGCAAAAGAGGAAAGGTTATTATCTCCTCTGTTGCCCAGTGAAAGCAGAAATAAAAAGAACAGAAAAGTTAAATATTTGCTCGAGGAAACAAATATTCTTTCTTAATTGATGTAGGAGCCTACTACGGCTTGAACAAGAAAGTCCAACGTGCCGTCCATGTCCAGAGAGACTCTTGAAGCGCCGTGTTTAATGGAGTGCTTGGCAGTGGGCGATCTTCGTGATTTTGTTCGTGGAATTACACTAAAAATTCAAATATTCGTAACGATCAAGTCTTATATTAAAATTTATATATAATTCCTTCGCGAGATTGAGAGATTATTTTACGAAGAATTATGGAGCTAGACATTATGTTGAATTATTTGGTGTAATTGAGGCTTGAGAAATACTTAGAGTATTTGAGCAACTCGAACGTGGTTGTAATCACTGTTGTGTCGCTTAATTTATAGCGGAATTTCGTTGCCGCTCTCTTCGTGAACGTAGGTCGCTACAACAGAACTACGTAAATTTGGTGTCCGATTTATTTTCTTGTTTTATCAATTTTATTATTCGATCAATCCGTTTGTGCAACAAGGACCTCCTCAACAAACGATCGGTGTGCGACCACCTCCTCACTCCTACTCAGCTAAAAACAGCGGCTTCTATCTACACAGAGGAAGCCCCGACCCGACCTGATCTCGACTGCAGAACCAAGCTTTTAAAGAAGGAAAAGCTTGGTTCAGCAAAAATGAGGGCGCATTTTAAAGAAGGAAAGAGGCATGGGGTGAAGAGGAGGAGATCAAAATTGAAGGTCGAAGACAAGCGAAAGAGGGAGACGGTGGTGGCGAAGCCTAAGACCGAGTAAAATGAAGGAGAGTATAAACAAAGTGGAGGTGTCTTCTAGTTTCGTTAGTTTGTATTTGAAGTCCTAAAAATTTTTAAAAAGCGCAATCGAGTTCTAAACTTTTTTTTTGTCTCAAACAAAAGCAAAAATTTTAGGTCGAGCGAAAATTTTGGGCCCAACTTTTTTTCGTCTCATGAAAAATCATTAACTTTCACTTAGATCGCAAATCTGACCCTCATTAACTTAAAACCATCGATTATTCAACTTGACTATTCCACCTCAGCAATAAATCCACGTGGCTTGCCGATTGGATTTAAAATACTATTTATTGTCTTCTTTTCTGAGCCACGGCTTAAAGAATAATGATGAAACCGTTGATCTCTTTCTCTTCACTGGCAAGTCAAAAATATTTATAGATTGAATTTCTTTGGTCAGATTTTATAATTTGAAGTTGTAGACCATCGTCTGTCGACAGACACCATGGGTGAAATCCACTAAGCTCATGACCATAGCATTTTTTCTCAAATAAGGGTGACTTCAGACAAAAAGTCAACAGGAAACCAGGTTTGGGATAAGGGTGAAAGTTTGTGATTTTTTATGAGACAAAAAAAAGTTTGGACCAGAATTGTCACTCGACTTAAAGTTTGTGTTTTTTTTCAAAATAAAAAAAAGTTTAGGTCAAAATTATCACTCGACCTAAAACTTGTGCTTTTTTTAGGAATTAGCCCCATTTTCTGTTGTTTCGTAAAAGACCTTTCGACTGACTATTGAGTGTTTTCTTTTAACTTGTTGCACAAAAGCTACAATGCCTCGGGTAAACGACTTGACATGATCTCGGAAATCATCAATGCGGAGGCAATGGGAGAAACATTACTTTGTACATCGCTAAGCACCTTTGAATGAATAAAATTGCATGCATTATAAAGGACATGCTTTTTTTTTTTTAGGATTAATATCATAAAAAAATCACAAACTATGCCCACCGTGACACGAAAACCCCAAACTTTTTTTGTGTTGGTAAAAACCTTAAACTTGTCCATTGGTACACAAATACCCCAAATCTCAAACTTATACTGATGTGACAAATATACTTCGGATGGAGCTGAAATAAATAGCATATATGTTACACAAGTATAAGTTTGGGTTTTTTCGTGACACAAAAAAAGGTGGGGTATTTATGTCACGTTGGGCAAAAGTTTGGGTTATTTATGTCGAGGCCTGCATATAGTTTCAAGTGTCTTGGTGTATTTCCCCTATTATTAATTTCCCAGAATTCACACCCACTCCCGATCACTCGGTGTGATGATATATAAAAGCCGAAGGTGCCCACACTCTACCAGTCCTCATCGCATCCATTTCATCAAGTTTGACCCAAGCTTAGAATCTGTTTGTTTTACAAAAAATACACGATTAAAAAAACATTTTCTTAAAAATAATTACTTATATCACTTATAAAAATAAAAAAACGAAAAATACCTCCACCGTTTACTTCAAACATTTTACACTAACTAATTATTTTAAATAATATAAGTGATTACTTTTAAAAAAATATTTTTCAAATCATATGTATTATGTAAAGCAAACGCACCTTTGATTTCATTGCCTTTTTATTTAATTAGGGTCAGATTCTAACTCAGTTGAGCCTTTTTTCTACTTGCCAAGTATAACGTTTCCTTCATATTAGTGTTTGTGAAATAAACTAAAGAAAAACGCAAAACAAAAAGAAAAAAAAATTGTAAAATCAGTATTTGCTCCTGCATCGACGGGCCTGATTGTTGTCGGCAGAAAATTTTTATCATAAGATACAAGCGCTCGTCTTGAAGCTACATGTTCGGCCTAAATATCAAACAAGCAAAACTGAAGCAAATGCGCGTTGCGTCGCGGATCCCGAGGGATATCCAATCTTGATCAACTGCTTATCCCGTAGAAATTGTGAGCACCTATCTACGCTTCCTAGAGGCAGAAAACCTATCGTTGGAGACACGCGGTGTAGTCGCCGCCGCCGTCGTCGTCAACATCTTTGTTTTCTTCCTTTCTCTTTCTAACGGAAAATATACAACATGACATGCTATTTACAATTCCCACAGAAACAACGCACGCTTAGCTTGAGCAGAATTAAGGACACCAGAAAATCAGTTGCAGCCCAAGACCATTCGCAACGACCATCGATCCTTGAGAAGCTCCAATTTAATAGAGGTCCGTCACTGCCAAAGAGATGTTATCTGGCAAGAAAAGGATCACATTATATAAGCTTGGCGACGCCTTGGGGGTGTATGCCAGTCATCAATTTGCTGCCGACCCTTGAGTGGCTCGAAGAATTGCAGCAGCGTTACCAGTGCACTACAAACAATTTAAGTAGGAAAAACAATGATGATACCCTTGCATTTGGCTTATAAGATAACACAAACACCAGAGAAAGCTGAATATTGCTCCATTCTACTTTTTCCTATCCGAATGTCTAGCGTAATGAGTTACAAACTTTTTTAGCTGGAAGGACTTGGTTTGCAATCAAAACAACAGAAGGAGGAAACTAAAAATCAAAGAATTTTGACAATATCAAGTGGCGAAGAAAAGTCAGTAGGCAACATGAAAATATCTGACAACCGTCGTGTCTATCCCGATGCTTTAAAACACGGGAGCAGTTGTTTTGGGAGACAACACCCTTCCAAAAGACACCCACCCTCAAAAGAAGACAAAGCCAATCGATTAATTTGGTCCCCGAAGTAGTTCTAGGGCTTACGTCCAGTGTCCAATGAAAGCTCCTAGGGCATGAGGCAACTTTGCGAGGAGGTTCAACAATTGTAGGAAGTACAATGCATATTTATCCACTTTCGTTTCTCAAATTGTTGGGGTCACTGTCACGCTAGCGAAACTATCATGTTGATATTCCTATATTCTAATTTATGCTCAGGGAAACTGCAACTGTGGCTGTTTTCATGGCGTGACAATCGATTGCACATGCCTCTCCCGTAGCAGAAGACAAATTAACCTATAGCGTACCAATTAACAACTATGGGTAACTCACTCAATTAAAAGTTTCAGGACGATCTGGTGGAAATTTTAGAGAAGACAGTAAAAACGTGAAAAGTGTGCAAGGGATTTGAGAAACTGAACATAGACCCTATAAATACGTGTTCTATTTGCTCCAATTAAAAGTTTAGTGTAGACTGTTAAAAGTTACATATGTTTGGAGTAAACAGCAGAAATGTGGTAAGTTGATGAAGGTATCTTGCCATTAGCCCAAAAGAAGAATACTCCAACTAGCGATCTAACAACAAAACTACAAGCAAAAAGCGTAAAATTACCTTCACAGCAATGAACCAAAAAGGGATGGCCTAGCAAAACCTTACGACGATATGTTGTTGAAATGAGGTGAAGCAAAACCAGAAGAAGTAGGTGGCTTCCTCACAAAGGGATGGTCTAGCAATTGCGCTGCAGAAGGCCGATCATTCGGGTTTACTTGCAAGCATCTAAGAATTAAGTCTCGAGCCTCTCTTGATAAAGAATCAGGAACTGGAGGAGGTTCGCCCCTGCCAATTCTGAACAATGCTTGCATCTACCACAAAAAGAAAGAAAACGCAGTAAAGGCTCGTGTTAATCATAAATAAAGGGATGACTAACGCATGACAGCTGGATAGACCAGTAAGATCTGTAGACAAATCTAAGCGCGTCATGCTTCAGGCAATCATTTGCCATGTTAACGGTTCACAGGGACCAACTGCGTAAATTTTTTCCAACTACTCCTAATTAAACATAAGTATTTATTTATTTTTGCTCAAAATTTTTAAGAGTCCTAAGCTTAACAAAAAAGTAAAAAGAAAGGGGGCATTAGTTTTATGTTTTACGATAGCTTTGAGAAGGATAGCACTATTTTTTCTCCTTTATAATAAAGAAAATCCAAAGATAAGCACAAAAGCAGAGCAACCTTCAAAATTACTCAGAAACTTACCACGCGTATGGAGAAGTTGCCAACTTGACATAAGACGTGAAGATTCTCATAATATTCGAAAGTTACCAACCAAATTGAAAAGTTACTAACTTCCATATCCAAAGCAACTAATACTAGTAGAGAAGACAGCCATTTCGGTCAACGATCAGAGAAGAGCAGCGAAGGATCAACACTCGAAGGCAAAGAGGGAAATGCCACGGTTGATGAAGGAGAGTGACAAATCAGAGGATAACCACTCAACGAAATGACGCAGCAAGGAACAAGAAGCAATCAATATCAGTGCTGCTCTCAGGGCTGGAGCAGAGATGGCTCTCTTAGTTGCTCAAGTACCATGTTACAGTGAAAGAGAAAACGGAGAGATTGTTCAGACTGAATGGTACGGTCATATGTGTACCCCTCATCATTTGGTGGGATACTGTTTACATACATACAATATGCGATTATCTAAGCGTATGCCACCGTATGCCATAAGCTTATACTAGTAATTCAAAGTATTCGACAACAAGGCCAAATTACTTGAAAGCGAAAGTCAAGATTCAACTATTTAACCGAGTTTTCGTAACACGTTAGATAACCATTTGCTCCAGAATCCCAAGCAACTATTTTCCATAAATACTATGCATATCCTCTGACACAACCAGACTCTTGATAGAAATCATTGAATTCTCTGTCCACTCTTTTCTAAGTATGCTCTTACTCATTTCGTTTTCTTAAAATGATGGCCTAATGGACTCATCATAACGTGCGCACAACTAAGCTAGTTCGCACAAAAAGTTGCAATACCAAAAGGTTGCAACTAGTTAGTTATTCTGGCAAAACATGGATCTCATGCGTATAACACATATAAAGAAGGTTACTTAGTAACATACTCCTTGTAAATGAGAATATGGAGGCCGGCGGGTTAACATCTCTAAAACAGTGCACCCTAGGCTCCATATATCAGCTGCCAACCCATAAGTTCTGTTCCTTAGATTGACGACCTGCAGTTACAACCAACAAGGACGAAAATAAAAAATGGAAAATATACACGCCAAATGCAGCTAATGATAGCATGTTAAAATAATGGCAGTGGAGGGTGCAAACCTCAGGTGCCATCCAAAAAGCAGTTCCTTTGGAGGATTTAGCATCATTCATTTTGGTGGCCTGCATGAATAAACACGGAAAGTTGATATGTCATTTCAGAAAAAGTAAAGGCAACACCTGTCACTTTGTGCATGTCTATATGTGTGTTTGTCAGGTGCGCACGCATATGTATTCATAAATGCATCTTTGTTGCTCGTGCGCACTGTGCATGCGCGTCTTTGAGCATGTGCCTTTGTTGCAGAGAGAGAGAGAGAGAGAGAGAGAGAGAGAGAGAGAGAGAGACATACCTTTGCCAATCCAAAGTCTGCAAGTTTCACAGATCCACTCACATCAACCAGTATGTTAGCACATTTGATATCCCTACAGAATGAAGGAACTGGAAGCATGATAAACCAGCATAGCTGTGCGTAGGATTAATAAAAGGTTAAAATTTTCATAATTATCCTCACATTTAACAATATTGCAAAATTACATTTCCGCCCTCAAGCATTCATGGTAAAATAATCTTTTGTATGCTAGATAATGCTGTACAAGCTCATAGTGTTACTTTGTTGTTTGCTGATTATCACAACTAATCTACTTCTCAAAACACCACATTTTGGTTCAAAGATTTGACAAATCCCTTAAGTCCAGAAAAGTATTTGGATAAGTAAAATAAGTATAATTAAAAGGCACCAACGGGGTGTGCCATGACACAATATATACTAGTTTCCCTGTGTTCTTTGTTTGGTTATGATCTCTGTCCTTATTAAAATCAACCCTCCATCAGAAATGAAAAGTGTCAATCACCAATTCAATTAGTCAAAACTAAATGCAAAGTCAAGCATCTCTCTTGTAATACCTGTGGACCACATTCTGGTCATGAAGATACTTCAAACCATTTAGAATTTGCCTAGCGTATGCAGAGACTTGGGAATCTCTCAAGTTATATTGTGATAAAGGTTTGCAAGTGAACCTTTGGTCATGAGCTCAAGGAATATGTAAAGCTTCTGATCATCCTGAAAAGAAAAATGAAACCCAAAAATTTCAAATTATGAGGTGGAGGAAGACAAAAATGTATATAAGCACATTGAAAACACATAGGGAATACTTTAAAACCTCCTAACACGTGCAAACTAAACTGAGAATGCCACGCACCAAAAGAAATTAAGGGATGGCTCTGAAATGATGTTAGAACCCAAAAGATTAAACTATGAGGTGGAAGGAGGCTACATGTATATAAGACCCATCTCAACCTTATAAACAAACGATATGGGATATTTTAACAAGATACATTAGAGACAATATTCCAAATAGCAGATAAAACAAGACATACTGCATCAGTGATGTTTACGTTTTTTTCATTTTAGTTGTGCTGGATGTCTAGGCATCTAATGACACCAGACTAATCATCGGATCATAACAACACCCTACCCACAGGAATCAGGTGTACCAAGGCATGCGTCGCCTAGACAAGGCCCTGAGGTTGTTACGCCTCCTCAAGTGCACTTGGTATCGAGGACTGTTAAAATATGTCTCGAGTTTGAGTCTGTAGATAATTTTGATCTAAAAGTGCACGTGGATATCCAAGTCATATTTTCGTGAATATGGTTTTCTTAATCTGGAAAGCCTATTGGACTTGGATGCTGCTGAATATTGGAGTTTGGATTTTGGTCAACAATTAAGAAAGGGAAATTAATTACCACTTCAAGTCGGTCCACGAAAAGCAAAAGAGGAAAGGTTATTATCTCCTCTGTTGCCCAGTGAAAGCAGAAACAAAAAGAAAAGAAAAGTTAAATATTGGCTTGAGGAAACAAATATTCTTTCTTAATTGATGTAGGAGTCTCCTCCGGTTTGAACAAGAAAGTCCAACGTTGGCTTTTGGTTCGGATCATGACTCGGTCAACTCTTGGGCACATATGACATGTTCTACTGTGGGCACCTTGGGAGGTAGAAGTTGAAAAGTGCAGAAAGGGGTCTTCGTGCCGTCCATGTCCAGAGAGATTCTTGAAGCGCCGTGTTTAATGGAGCGCTTGGCAGCGGGCGATCTTTCGTGATTTTGTTCGTGGAATTACGCTAAAAATTCAAATATTCGTAATGATTAAATCTTATTTTAAAATTTATATATAATTCCTTCGCGAGATTGAGAGATTATTTTACGAAGAATTATGGAGCTAGACATTATGTGAATTATTTGGTGTAATTGAGGCTCGAGAAATACTTAGAGTATTTGAGTGACTCGAACGTGGCTGTAATCACTGTTGTGTCACTTGATTTATAGTAGAATTTCGTTGCTGCTCTCTTCGTGAACGTAGGTCACTACAACAGAACTACGTAAATTTGGTGTCCGATTTATTTTCTTGTTCTATCAATTTTATTATTCGATCGATCCGTTTGTGCAACAAGGACCTCCTCAACAAACGATCGGTGTTCGACCACCTCCTCACTCCTACTCAGCTAAAAACAGCGGCTTCTATCTACACGGAGGAAGCCCCGACCCGACCTGATCTCGACCGCGGAACCAAGCTCCGGAGGATCAGCAAAAATGAGGGCGCATTTTAAAGAAGGAAAGAGGCATGGGGGGTGAAGAGGAGGAGATCAAAATTGAAGGTCGAAGACAAGCGAGAAAGGGAGACGGTGGTGGCGAAGCCTGAGACCGAGTAAAATGAAGGAGAGTATAAACAAAGTGGAAGTGTCTTCTAGTTTCGTCAGTCTGTATTTGAAGTCCTAAAATTTTTTAAAAAGCGCAATCGAGTTCTAAAATTTGTCAAATCGATCTAATCATTTTTTGAAAATTCTTAGGATTCGATCGCACTTTTACGATAAATTCTAGAATTCGATTATATTTTCGAAAAATTTTAGGACTCGGCTCTGTTCGTGGTAAATTTTAGGGCTTTTTCGATGATCTTGTCCCCCTGTGCGATGAATCCGTCCATCCGGTCAAACTCGGGCCGCGGTATCCGACAGCGAAATGCCGCCGCGCAAAGAAGTCACCAAAGTATGTGGCGCAGCGCAGAGAAAAAGGGCCCCCGTCCTTCTCCTCCAACGTGTCGTGATTGCGGTACGAAGATCGAAGCGAAATCGGAGGACACGATCGGACACGAGTCGTTTTTCTATAAAGACGAGGGTTGAATTTTAGGTCGAGCGAAAATTTCGGACCCAACTTTTTTTCGTCTCATAAAAAATCATTAACTTTCACTTAAATCGCAAATCTAACCCTCATTAACTTAAAACCATCGATTATTCAACTTGACTATTCCACCTCAATAATAAATCCACGTGGCTTGCTGATTGGATTTAAAATACTATTTATTGTCTTCTTTTCTGAGCCACGGCTTAAAGAATAATGATGAAACCGTTAATCTCTTTCTCTTCACTGGCAAGTCAAAAATATTTATCGATTGAATTTCTTTGGTCAGATTTTATAATTTTAAGTTGTAGACCATCGTCCGTCGACAGACACCATGGGTGAAGTCCACTAAGCTCATGACCATAACATTTTTTCTCAAGTAAGGGTGACTTCAGACAAAAAGTCAACAGGGAACCAGATTTGGGATAAGGGTGAAAGTTTGTGATTTTTTATGAGACAAAAAAAAGTTTGGACAAGAATTGTCACTCGACTTAAAGTTTGTGCTTTTTTTCAAAATAAAAAAAAAGTTTAGGTCAAAATTATCACTCGACTTAAAGTTTAGCCGTCTCCGTTCAACGGCTATGTTCCTCGTGAGAGAGAGAGAGAGAGAGAGAGAGAGAGATATGACGGAGGTGTCTCCGATCTGTGCCGTTCATTTAAGACAGGAACTTTGGTTTTAGCTTCCCTTCGGTCGTATTTTCCCATAAAAAAATTTAAAATAATTCCCCCAATTTTTTTACAAGGAAATGAAAGCTAGTTAAATAAAAAGTAGAAAAGAATTATCTGTAACTTGAGCCTTGAGGGTTCTTAAATAAAATATTGGTGTATTTCCCCTATCATTAATTTCCCAGAATTCACACCCACTCTCGATCACTTGGTGTGATGATATATAAAAGCCGAAGGTGCCAACACTCTACCAGACTACCAGTCCTCATCGCATCCATTTCATCAAGTTTGACCCAAGCTTAGAATCTGTTTGTTTTACAAAAAATACACGATTAAAAAAATATTTTCTTAAAAATAATTACTTATATCGCTTATAAAAACAAAAAAACGAAAAATCCCTTCATCGTTTACTTAAAACATTTTACACTAACTAATTATTTTAAATAATATAAGTGATTACTTTTAAAAATATATTTTCCAAATCATATGTATTATGTAAAGCAAACGCACCTTTGATTTCATTGCCTTTTTATTTATTTAGGGTCAGATTCTAACTCAGTTGAGCCTTTTTTCTACTTGCCAAGCGTAACGTTTTCTTCATATTAGTGTTTGTGAAATAAACTAAAGACAAACGCGAACAAAAAGACAAAAAAAATTGTAAAATCAGTATTTGCTCCTGCATCGACGGGCCTGATTGTTGTCGGTAGAAAATTTTTATCATAAGATACAAGCGCTCGTCTTGAAGCGACATGTTCGGCCTAAATATCAAACAAGCAAAACTGAAGCAAATGCACGTTGCATCGCGGATCCGGAGGGATATCCAATCTTCATCAACTGCTTATCCCATAGAAATTGTGAGCACCTATCTACGCTTCCTAGAGGCAGAAAACCTATCGTTGGAGACACGCGGTGTTGTCGCCGCCGCCGCCGTCAACATCTTTGTTTTCTTCCTTTCTCTTTCTAACGGAAAATATACAACATGACATGCTATTTACAATTCCCACATAAACAACGCACGCTTAGCTTGAGCAGAATAAGGACACCAGAAAATCAGTTGCAGCCCAAGACCATTCGCAACGACCATCGATCCTTGAGAAGCTCCAATTTAATAGAGGTCCGTCACTGCCAAAGAGATGTTATCTGGCAAGAAAAGGATCACATTATATAAGCTTGGCGACGCCTTGGGGGTGTATGCCAGTCATCAATTTGCTGCCGACCCTCGAGTGGCTCGAAGAATTGCAGCAGCGTTACCAGTGCACTACAAACAATTTAAGTAGGAAAAACAATGATGATACCCTTGCATTTTGGCTTATAAGATAACACAAACACCAGAGAAAGCTGAATATTGCTCCATTCTACTTTTTCCTATCCGAATGTCTAGCGTAATGAGTTACAAACTTTTTTAGCTGGAAGGACTTGGTTTGCAATCAAAACAACCGGAGGAAACTAAAAATCAAAGAATTTTGACAATATCAAGTGGGGAAGAAAAGTCAATAGGCAACATGAAAATATCTGACAACCGTCGTGTCTATCCCGATGCTTTAAAACACGGGAGCAGTTGTTTTGGGAGACAACACCCTTCCAAAAGACACCCACCCTCAAAAGAAGACGAAGCCAATCAATTAATTTGGTCCCTGAAGTAGTTCTGGGGCTTACGTCCAGTGTCCAATGAAAGCTCCTAGGGCATGACGCAACTTTGCGAGGAGGTTCAACAATTGTAGGAAGTACAATGCATACTTATCCACTTTCGTTTCTCAAATTGTTGGGGTCACTGTCACGCTAGCGAAACTATCATGTTGATATTCCTATATTCTAATTTATGCTCAGGGAAACTGCAACTGTGGCTGTTTTCATGGCGTGACAATCGATTGCACATGCCTCTCCCGTAGCAGAAGACAAATTAACCTATAGCGTACCAATTAACAACTATGGGTAACTCACTCAATTAAAAGTTTCAGGACGATCTGGTGGAAATTTTAGAGAAGACAGTAAAAACGTGAAAAGTGTGCAAGGGATTTGAGAAACTGAACATAGACCCTATAAATACGTGTACTATTTGCTCCAATTTAAAAGTTTAGTGTAGACTGTTAAAAGTTACATATGTGGTAAGTTGATGAAGGTATCTTGCCATTAGCCCAAAAGAAGAATACTCCAACTAGCGATCTAACAACAAAACTACAAGCAAAAAGCGTAAAATTACCTTCACAGCAATGAACCAAAAAGGGATGGCCTAGCAAAACCTTACGACGATATGTTGTTGAAATGAGGTGAAGCAAAACCAGAAGAAGTAGGTGGCTTCCTCACAAAGGGATGGTCTAGCAATTGCGCTGCAGAAGGCCGATCATTCGGGTTTACTTGCAAGCATCTAAGAATTAAGTCTCGAGCCTCTCTTGATAAAGAATCAGGAACCGGAGGAGGTTCGCCCCTGCCAATTCTGAACAATGCTTGCATCTACCACAAAAAGAAAGAAAACGCAGTAAAGGCTCGTGTTAATCATAAATAAAGGGATAACTAACACATGACAGCTGGATAGACCAATAAGATCTGTAGACAAATCTAAGCACGTCATGCTTCAGGCAATCATTTGCCATGTTAACAGTTCACAGGGACCAACTGCGTAAATTTTTTCCAACTACTCCTAATTAAACATAAGTATTTATTTATTTTTGCTCAAAATTTTTAAGAGTCCTAAGCTTAACAAAAAAGTAAAAAGAAAGGGGGCATTAGTTTTATGTTTTACAATAGCTTTGAGAAGGATGGCACTATTTTTTCTCCTTTAAAATAAAGTAAATCCAAAGATAAGCACAAAAGCAGAGCAACCTTCAAAATTACTCAGAATCTTACCACGCGTATGGAGAAGTTGCCAACTTGACATAAGACGTGAAGATTCTCATAATATTCGAAAGTTACCAACCAAATTGAAAAGTTACTAACTTCCATATCCAAAGCAACTAATACTAGTAGAGAAGACAGCCATTTAGGTCAACGATCAGAGAAGAGCAGCGAAGGATCAACACTTGAAGGCAAAGAGGGAAATGCCACGGTTGATGAAGGCGAGTGACAAATCAGAGGATAACCACACAACGAAATGACGCAGCAAGGAACAAGAAGCAATCAATATCAGTGCTGCTCTCAGGGCTGGAGCAGAGATGGCTCTCTTAGTTGCTCAAGTACCATGTTACAGTGAAAGAGAAGACGGAGAGATTGTTCAGACTGAATGGTACGGTCATATGTGTACCCCTCATCATTTGGTGGGATACTGTTTACATACATACAATATGCGATTATCTAAGCGTATGCCACCGTATGCCATAAGCTTATACAAGTAATTCAAAGTATTCGACAACAAGGCCAAATTACTTGAAAGCGAAAGTCAAGATTCAACTATTTAACCGAGTTTTCGTAACATGTTAGATAACCATTTGCGCCAGAATCCCAAACAACTATTTTCCATAAATACTATGCATATCCTCCGACACAACCAGACTCTTGATAGAAATCATTGAATTCTCTGTCCACTCTTTTCTAAGTATGCTCTTACTCATTTCGTTTTCTTAAAATGATGGCCTCATGGACTCATCATAACATGCGCTCAACTAAGCTAGTTCACACAAAAAGTAGCAATACCAAAAGGTTGCGACTAGTTAGTTATTCTGGCAAAACATGGATCTCATGCATATAAAACATATAAAGAAGGTTACTTAGTAACATACTCCTTCTAAATGAGAATATGGAGGCCGGCGGGTTAACATCTCTAAAACAGTGCACCCTAGGCTCCATATATCAGCTGCCAACCCATAAGTTCTATTCCTTAGATTGACGACCTGCAGTTACAACCAACAAGGATGAAAAAAAATGGAAAATATATGCACCAAATGCAGCTAATGATAGTATGTTAAAATAATGGCAGCGGAGGGTGCAAACCTCAGGTGCCATCCAAAAAGCAGTTCCTTTGGAGGATTTAGCATCATTCATTTTAGTGGCCTGCATGAATAAACAAGGAAAGTTGATACGTCATTTCAGAAAAAGTAAAGGCAACACCTGTCACTTTGTGCATGTCTATGTGTGTTTGTCAGGTGCGCACGCATATGTATTCATAAATGCATCTTTGTTGCTCGTGCGCACTGTGCATGCGCGTGTCTTTGAGCATGTGCCTTTGTTGCACAGAGAGAGAGAGAGAGAGAGAGAGAATTCACTTTCACGGGTGAGACATACCTTTGCCAATCCAAAGTCTGCAAGTTTCACAGATCCACTCACATCAACCAGTATGTTAGCACATTTGATATCCCTACAGAATGAAGGAACTGGAAGCATGAGAAACCAGCATAGCTGTGCATAGGATTAATAAAAGGTTAAAATTTTCATAATTATCCTCACATTTAACAATATTGCAAAATTACATTTCCGCCCTCAAGCATTCATGGTAAAATAATCTTTTGTATGCTAGATAATGCTGTACAAGCTCATAGTGTTACTTTGTTGTTTGCTGATTATCACAACTAATCTACTTCTCAAAACACCACATTTTGGTTCAAAGAATTGACAAATCCCTTAAGTCCAGAAAAGTATTTGGATAAGTAAAATAAGTATAATTAAAAGGCACCAAGGGGGTGTGCCATGACACAATATATACTAGTTTCCCTGTGTTCTTTGTTTGGTTATGATCTCTGTCCTTATTAAAATCAACCCTCCATCAGAAATGAAAAGTGTCAATCACCAATTCAATTAGTCAAAACTACACGCAAAGTCAAGCATCTCTCTTGTAATACCTGTGGACCACATTCTGGTCATGAAGATACTTCAAACCATTTAGAATTTGCCTAGTGTATGCAGAGACTTGGGAATCTCTCAAGTTATATTTGTGATAAAGGTTTGCAAGTGAACCTTTGGTCATGAGCTCAAGGAATATGTAAAGCTTCTGATCATCCTGGAAGAGAAAAATCCAACCCAAAAATTTCAAATTATTGGGTGGAGGAAGATAAAAATGTATATAAGGCACATTGAAAACACATAGGTAATACTTTAAAACCTTCTATCATGTGCAAACCAAACTGAGAATGGCACATAGAATTGATTAAAAGAGAGCCGTGTAAGGAAAGAAATTAAGGGATGGCTCTGAAACAATGTTCGAACCCAAAAGATTAAGCTATGAGGTAGAAAGAGGCTACATGTATATAAGGCCTATCTTAACCTTATAAACAAATGACATGAGATATTTTAACAAGATACACTAGAGACAATATACCAAATAGCAAATAAAACAAAACATACTACATCAGTGATGTTTACGTTTTTTTCATTTTAATTGTGCTGGATGTCTAGGCCTCTTATAACATTAAACTAGTCATCAGATCATGACAACACCCCACCCACAGCAATCGGGTGTACCAAGGCAAGAGGCCCCTGGAAAAGGCCCTGAGGTTGGTTATGCTTCCTCAAGTGCACTTTGTATTGAGGACCTACTCAACAACCGATCAGTGTTCAGTGACAATCTGTTTGATGGGGTTTAATTTAGTTAAAGCTTACATCAGATGACAATTTTAAAGCAATTTTGTGAACTTAAAAAGGAAAAATAAGGCAAGAACACATGGGACTGAGCTCTTCTTTTGCTGTCTTCCTCATACAACACAAACATCCAAGTTATAAGTGTATATCACGGTTTTAAGTTGCAGCAGGGCCAACGAAATTAATAACTTCATTCCCACAAAACGATGTGGTGGACTGTAGGCCTACCTAACCAAATTTTATTCGACAGCAACAGTCTTTTGCATGCTTCTTCTCCAAAAAGAAGTCATGTCGTGGCACTTTCTTAGAATCTGATGCTTCTTGCCCAATAATGTCTAGAAAAAATATAACTGGAGGTACTCAAACATTTAAGCCACCAAGATAGGAACTACTTCCCTCAAGATGATCAATTCCACTTTTAGATCTCTCTGCTGTAGAGGTTAAGAACTATATGATGTTGCATAAGAATGAGTGGAACTAAACAACAAGCTGGACAAGTATTGATGGAAAAAATCGGCTTGTGGAGGATCTCCAGTGTTATTACTACAGCCACGACCAGTTATAGACAAGGGAGAAAAGGTTGGAAATTAGTCGTGTGGACCATTAGATAGTCAATTGAAGGATACATGAAGATTAAATGACTTTGCTTTTTTATCCTTTTCCCCTTTTATGTTTTATTAGTCGGGGCTGCTGTTTCTCTAAGCATCAGATTCCTTTTTATTAAATCTGAGAGTTTGACCTGAATCTTTAGTTTGCATGATAGCTAATTTGTAAATCATCCACCTCCAGAAAACAAAGGGTTGATTGCCTACGGGACAGGCTCTCTTTAGAGGGGGAAAAAAATTTACTTTCATTACAAGACTGAGAGAGAGGGAGAGAGGGAGAGAGAAAGAGACTTCATAAACTGACATCTACACTACAAATTTTCCTTCTATAATTACTATTAGGGGCAATAGTCAAATTCATCACGAACTTTTCCTGTGGTGGGAGGGGGACCTAAAATGTCTCTCTGTCATGAGCGGCTGTAGCTGCTATAAAGCCGCAACTGCTGTGATCTTATTCATAGGATAATTGCAGCTAATATATGCAGTGATTATAATGCTACCACTATATTGCGGCTGCAATCAGAGCAATGTTCCCCTAAATATTTTGCTCAGCGATAACATAATCGATGCCAAAGTGCAACATACTGCAGAAAGCAACCTAATAAGAAGGAACCACACCTTGTCTGTGCCGAGGTATCGCACTATGTTCTCGTGTTCAAACCGACTTAAAAGCGAAATTTCCTGAAAAGAATGCAGAGTATTACTAAAAAGAACAAGAACAGAATATCTATTGAACTCACACTAGATTTATGGAAACAAGCAGAACATCAGCTTGCATATACAGAAAGAAATAGTTTCGCATATACATCAGCTTGCAGTTATAAGAACGAGGTAAGTCAAGTAGTCATATCTAAGGGCCAGTTCACAAAATACAGAAAGAAACAAGCAGTTACCTGCTCAAGCTGCAGTAAGCTCTGCTTGCCTTGGTTTCCTTGATCTAACAAGGAAACCTCCTTTATAGCAAAAAAGAATCCATCACTGTGGAAACAGGGAAGCATGAGAGATAGAAATAGAACATGAATACCAATTCTTATAAAGAAAAAGAAAAAAAAAGAGCTATTATCATCAATATCACTAAAATAGTTCCTTAGCTTTCAGCATTTGAATTTAGAATCATCTAACAGTTTCTAAAGCATGCTTCCCATACATGCTGATTTATCACACTATCCATTCGTCAAAAAAAAAAAGAAAAGAATTGCACGCTATTCAAGCTAGTAAAGTTGCAGAAAAACAATGGAGAACAACTAAAAATACGCGATTTTTTAAATATTAGATCTTTACTTCATCAATTTGTTCAATAACCAAGAATGGTCTTTAATAAGTACCATACCAATCGTGCTAGAACTCCAATTCCAAATATGAAGGTCCAGCACTTTTAGCAATTCGATAAACGTTTGTCATGTCT